>CM032446.1:176122894-176295293 GCA_019049505.1 Pachyrhynchus sulphureomaculatus
AGTTAATTTATAAAAATATTTTTGACCAAAAGTTAGGTTACTTTAAGGAAGAAATATGTGACAACATAATGGGAATTTTACCAAATTCTAAGTATGTTGATATAGAGGAAAAAAGTATTGAACGTTACTCTACGTGATTCAGGGACTCACCCATTTCAATATATTAAACTATTTTCATAACACCCTATATATATATATATATATATATATATATATATATATATATATATATATATATACATATCGCGAAAAATCAGTACAATGTAGGACTAATTTTGCATTATGCAGGTATAGGTTTTTAAAGAATGATTAAATTTGAATTTGTGAATTGGCCAAAGACAATATTTGTTCATTAAATGTAGCCCGTAATACTAATTAATAATTTTTTCAGTTTTCTTGCACGTAAACTGAAAAAAAAACTAAAATATCATAATGATTCATACTGTGTTAAAGGATCAACTTTTTTAAACAGTTTACATTCCATCTGTCTTTTACTGAATGAATCACATTGTTCTCATTCATTTTATTATTGTTAAGATATATATAGAAACACTTACTATACACTATATATAACTATTTTGACATTTGTCTCTATAGGTTTATGTCTCTATTTTTAAATAAGTTTTTCGCCGATTGTTGTTTTGAAAAAATACATATATTTGCTACTACAATGACGTTTGGAATGAGAAAAGAGGAAAATATAAACATTATGTTTCTACATTAGCGCATTCTTTTTACCTTGCTAGAGGACTCACTAAATAAAGTATGTTCTCTAAAGATCGGTTATGAGAGAGTATTAAAAAATAGCTATTTTAAAAATATATCCTAAGGAAATGGCCTATTCATCTATTGGAAACCCCACGTATTTCCATTCTAGGATGTGAGGGCACACCACCATTGATTCTTAAACATATGAAGGCTCACCGTCCAGTAACCCAACTCTTGATAGTATTTAAATAATCTGAAACAGTTATCCAGTTAAGGATTATCAATGTGCAAGCTGTTGACAATACCACCCCATATGTTATTGAAAATTGTCGTATTGAAATTTTGATCAACCAAAATGTTGCGGGTTGTCTGTTGCCTACACCTACGTATTTCAAAATTTAATTAATTTATTTCTGGTAAATGTGAACTCGTCCGTAACTAAAGTGGTTATGGTTTGATTGTGTTTCATATTGTTTGATTGTAAACATCACACAGAAAATCTAAGTCCATCGTATGATTTTTGAATAAAAGAGACATTGTACACACGTAGAAACGAGCCAGATATCTGTACCGGTTACAGCTCAAATAATAACTAAGCGTCAGAATACTTAAGCAAACATTGTAATGAAGAGAAATGTATCTCATTTGGAAAATAAATATTGAATTAACAATTACATTTTATCACTATCTCATATCGAGTGATTGTTAAATGGCGTTGTTCCGCTTTGGTTTTGGGGCATGGCGTCGAAAAAAAGACAAGTAAACAAAATTAGGATAAATCACTCTTCCCCAATCCCAAAAGCGCTACAGGAGCAACGCGTGTACACAAAAAGTGGTTCACGTTTATCTTGAACAGCTGTGAATTGTATTCGGTGGGAAACGCAGTCCTGGGTAAATCATTCCAAAGGCTCTCCGTATAAAGGACTACTTGAAAAGGGTTGTACGGGGAGTGACAAGCTGAACTTCATACGACTATGAAGTATTAGCACGACGTGTATTCCTAGCATGCACCGCTATGGGACGAATTAAGCGGACTACATCCATCGAACATTTTACATGAAACTACCTGTAGACAGACTCAAGTCGCCAACCGTTCTTCTACTGGTATGTTCTAAGGAATTGTATATTCGTCGAGGTCGGATGTGTGTCGGAGTGTTCCTAAACTTCAAAGACTAAATAAACAAAAACTTCCTACCGTTGTAAAAATAAAGTGGAATGTGTGTAAAAAAAAAAGATTATTTTTGTGCTCGTTCAGGTATTCTTGTGAGACGTACAATAGTAAATTCGCCTTAACTGATAGTAACATAATAATTATAAATTATTTGCTTGTACAACTACCGTCATGGAAGGAAAGTTTAAATGCTGTAGATCATCTGAATTTAGAAATTTCTGCTGTGTGACATGTACTGAGGTCTTTCATCCAAGCTGTTTGGAGCGAAAAGCAAAATATGTAAAGCTTAATGCACATAAAATATACTGTTCTCTGGAGTGCCAAACTAAAGAACAAGAAAAAATGCACAAATTAGAATTGTTGCAAGAAGAAATAGAAAAACTTAAAAAAGAAAACAAAGAAAAAGATAATTATATTAAACGCCTAAAACGAGGATCCAAAGTTTTTGAAGAAAGTGTATCTGCGGTGGAACAGGATTATATAAAACAATTAAATAACCAAAAAGGAGATATTGATAATCTTAACAGTAAAATTGTCACGTTAGAAAATGAAAACGGAAAAATGATGGAGGAATTGGAGTATAATAAACAGTTGATAGAGAGATTGGAAAATGATCTAGACGAAATGAGGAAAATTAGCAGACAAATGGTAGATACTATCAGATCCTTGGAGCTGGATAATGAACTATATTTGACTGAAATAAATAAACTAAAACTAAAACCAGCAATGAAAGACATTGAGGTGCAATGGTCAGATGAAACTATACTTATAAATGATAGTGCTAATGATGATAGTTTAGATTGTTCAAATGTGTATTACGAACATAAAGATGAGAGTAGTAATAGGATGTTAGTATTAGGAGATGAAAACTTATATCATTTTAAGGATATGTTGTTAAAATCGTTAAAAAAATTTAAAATACAAGTAATTATAAAGCCTCATGCGTTATTTGAACAAGTCATTGACGATATTATAAATTTAACTCAATCTTTTACACTTAATGACTACGTCCTTGTATTGCCTGGGACAAGCGATATCTTGAAGGGTAGACTCCCTTCTCTGAAAACTCTTCACTCAAGACTAAGATTTTGCTCTCATACAAACTTTATTTTTATGTCTATTCCGTATTTTCCTACAATTCCCAAATTGCATAACTTGATATACAGTTTTAATGTAAGACTAAATAAATATTTGTATGGTATAAATAGATATTCTGAGGGCAATATTTGTTTTATAGATATAAACAGCAAGGGTTCTATAATGTACCAATCAAAAATTGCTAACTTAATTTTAGAACATGTAACAAATGTTTTATATAAAAACAAAAATCTTAAGTTTATAAAATTGGACAATGGACTCAGTAATATGACAAATGGTCCTCATGAATATGCAAGTGTGACTGTAGATGAATTGCTGGTGCAGAGTCCAGCTGGTAATAAAGACATAATAGAAACCAGCAACATGGATACAAGTAATGGAAAACATTTTTTATGACCTCCCGTGCCTCTGATAGTTTAAGTTTAAGTCTAGACAACAGTAAAAAAGGTGAAATCTTTTATATCAATATCCAATCAATGAAAAATAAGAGACATGAATTGGATGTATTTTTAAGTGACTTAAATTTTCAGGTATTGTGTTTTACTGAGACATGGTTAAAATCTGGAGAGACTATAGCATTAAATAAATATGTATTGTCTGCATATTATTGTCGTCAGCAGAGTGTTCACGGGGGTGTAGCTGTTTTCCTCGGAAGGGACGTAATATTTAAACCAATAGATCTGGAAATGTATTGCAAAGAAAAAATTTTAGAATGTTGTGGCGTGCAGTACAACATGCCTAAAATAGGTACTTCTATAATTGTGTGTGTCTATCGTAGCCCAAGTACAAATATTAATATATTTTATGAAGAATTCGAAACGTTATTACACTATCTGTCTAATTTAAACAAAAGTATAATTATATGTGGCGACTTTAATATCAATGTGGCTGAAAAAAAACGAATGACTACTATGAATTTGTTTCCTTACTTAATAGCTATAATTTAAAGCTTACAATTTTTGTGCCAACCAGGCAGTACGGTTGTTCTGCAACGACCATTGATAATATAATTACAAATGTGAATCATGAACTTTTTTATTGTCACGTCCATGATATAGGGCTTTCGGATCACAATTCTATTATTTTCACTATTAAAAATGGTAAGATACCACATATGCCTGAATTTAAAAGAATTTTCTCTGTCAAAAAAATCTTAAAAAGAGTACAGTTTGCATGAATACTCTAGACTGGACCATACCAGAGGTTGGTACAAAAGAAGGATTTGATTGTTTTTACAATAAGATAAACCCCATTATTGATGAATGTTTTCCTATTCAGAGGCTGACTAAATTTAAATCGAAAGCCTGGATGACGGCAGGTATTAAATGCTCCTGTCGGCATAAGAGGCAACTCTTTAGGTTTCTTAAAAATAATCCTAATTTAGTTCTTAATAACTTTTATAAGAATTACTCTAAATTGCTAAAAGTGATTATAGAGAAAGCAAAAAGTATGGTTATTGAAGAGGAAATAAAACAGTCAAAAAATATATCTAAAACCGTATGGACAATAGTAAATAATGAAACTGGTAGGGGAAAGCATATAATGAATTATGAATGGAAAATTACTATAGCTAATGATGACATAACGGATAGAACTGCAGTTGCTAATGCTTTCAATGCTTTTTTTACTGGTGTTGCAAACATCTTTATTTTTCCTAAATTGATATTACCAAGAATAGATAATACACCTGTTAGTTTCTTCTTTAGTCCTGTGACGAGTTTGGAAATAAAAATGATAATTTCATCATTAAAAAATGGCAATTCCGTAGGTACTGATGAGATACCACTAAAATTTATTAAAACTCATCAAGAGATTTTATCCCCCATTCTAACACACCTGATTAATGTATCTTTTGCTGAGGGGTGTTTTCCAGATCAGTTAAAAATATCTAGGGTAATACCTGTTTATAAAAAAGGGCTACATAATGAAATAACAAACTATCGTCCAATTTCATTAGCTAATGTTATTACGAAGATCATTGAAAAGACTGTACATACTCGTTTAAAAAAATTCTTAGAAAAGAATAATTTGATGACTCCTTCTCAGTATGGATTTAGATCCAATTTATCAACAGAGAGTGCCCTTTTTGAAATTTTAAATTATGTTTATGGTGTGCGAAACCAGGGAAAGTATTGTGTCATTGTACAATGTGATTTATCAAAAGCTTTTGATGTAGTAGATCATAATATTTTATTACAGAAACTCGAGAAATATGGCATGAGAGGCGTAGCCCTGACTTGGTTTTGTTCCTATTTGTCTGATCGAAAACAATATGTTTCAATTCTTACTGACGGGAGTCGCTATGATTCTGATCTTGGGGATGTGACTGCTGGGGTTCCTCAGGGATCTGTGCTTGGGCCTTTGTTATTCAGTATTTATACAAATGATCTTCCTAAACATATCAAGGCAAAAGTTGTAATGTATGCTGACGACACAACTTGTCTCCTGAGTGACGACAATCCCGAAAAATTGCAGATAGCGACCAAAGATTGTATAAATGAATTAACTAACTGGTTCGCTGCAAACAAGCTAAAGCTTAATGTTGATAAAACCTGTCTCTTGGTCTTCAAAAATAGAAATTCGGAACCGCTATGTGAAAACATGTTTACAAGTGATTGTAGAATCAACCCCATTTTAGAGTCAAAAATCTTGGGTTTGACTGTTGATTTAAACCTTAAATTTGAAACACACCTGAGAGAGCTTAAACTAAAACTTAATGCAATATGCTTCTCTATACGTGTTCTGAGAAATGTAGTGACTCTCAAGGTTTTGAAACTGGTTTACTATGGATATTTCCATTCAAGGATGGTTTATGGAGTTCAGTTCTGGGGGAATGAGCCTGGAAGTATGGGCATTTTTCGTGCTCAAAAGAGGTGTGTGAGAACAATTAATAATATAAAACCTAGAGATTCATGTAAAGAATATTTTAAAAAAGATCGCATTATGACATTACCGTCTTGTTACATGTATAAGAGCCTATTAACAATGCACAAAACGAAGAACAAATATATGTCTGGCTCTAGGATTGTGGCATACCCTCTTAGAAGAGACCTCATTCGCTCGGTTGTGCCAAATACAGCCAAATACTATAATAGTACATTTTACCAAAGTATTATACTGTATAACCTATTACCTGTGTCTATGAAAAACCTGGGCATTAACCGATTTAAAAAGAGACTAAAGAATATTTTATTGGAAGAGGCATTTTACAATATACAAGAATTTAAGGACTATCTTGGTCGCCTCTGAAGCGGAAAACTTTTAATTAATTCAGTATGTGTATTGTGTATCATGTATTTGTAGTTATTGTTGTTTATCTGACCTATACTTGTTTTATGTAATTAACTGATAATTTTATATATGTATGTAGTTTAGGACTAAATTTAAGTCTTAACCCTGTCTAAAGCTATTGCAAAATGGACAATAAAGATTATTATTATTATTATTATTAATCAAGAGTGCTGGTCAGTTCTCGGTTTCTAATCAGGCGAACAGCTCTCTTCTGAATAGAGCCCAACAAATGCAGTGTGTGTGTTTGGGTTTAGAGCCTCAAACATGGGAGCAGTATTCCATCGTTGGTCGGAGTTGAGCTTTGTACAGAATTAACAGTTGTTGTGAAGTGTAGAGCTCGAAATAATATTTCCAGCAGTTGAGAAGCTCTCTTTACTATGCTTTTAATATGCTCATACCAAGACACATTTACTTTCAAATTAACACCCAGCAACTAGGGGATGGAGTGCCCAGACATAACTAGGTCGAGTTCAGCAACGTTAACTTTTTTAAAAAACTGCCACCTAGGTTTTTATAACGTTAAATTCTACTTGATTACTCTCATCCTAAGATAGAATTTTTCCAGGTCTTTGTTAAGTTGAGCCACTTTCTGCTGTCTGCGGATATTTGCATTAGTAGGGAATATTGGAGGATTCAGTGAAAATGAACAAATAAGCGTATCGTCATCTGCAAAGCTGTAGACTGGAATTTTAATCGTTAATGTAAATGAGAAAGAAAGTAGGAGACAATATGGGGCCTTGGGATACATGGGCGTTAAGAATGAAGTTGTTAGACAGAAATCCTTCGTTGCCACTCGAAAAGATCGCTCTCTGAGAAAACAGGAAAGTCATAAACAGAACTTTTCAGACATGCCATAAGAGTGTAGCTTAGCTAAAAATTCATCCTGCCAAATACGGTTGAATGCCTTGGATGTATCAAGTGCAACCGCTCCAGATTCTCCAAAGTATTCAATTGATTTATTTCAAACATGTATTATATACGTTAGAAGATACGTATTGATGCTCGCTAATATGATTCAATCGAGATATTTTAGGAGATGCTGATTGATAACCTTTTCCATGACTTTCGGTATTATTGAAAGCAGTGCGAGTGGTCGGTAGTTGTTTGGCAAGGTCTTCTTGCCTTTTTTGGGTATCGACTAAACTATAACGCATTTCCAGCAGGAAAAAAATATTCTCTTTCTGTAGAATGTGTTGAAAGTTCAACAGAAAACTAGTGTTAGTTTTCTCACTCATTTTTTAAGTGTTATGGCAGGTATTCCCTCAGCGCCAGAAGCTTTTTTGGTATTTAGCTTCATTAAAATACGTTTTATGATACTCTGTTTGAAAACAATATCGGACGTCCTTGACTATGGGAATAGTTGGTGATGTTTTTCCTTGCAAATCGATAGTAGAATGTAAAGCAAAAAATTCAGCTAATTTGGCTTCCTCAACTGGTGTTGTTGCAATAATATTATCTGACCATGTGTAGTATCATTCAAAGTCGACTATAAATATAAATCTAGATAAGGTAATATATGGATATTTCAACGGATTCACCGAACCTATAGTGAACTACCAAAAAAAATAGGCTGATTTTATAAGAGTCTTACCTAATTTTTTAGTATTTATTTAAGTAAAACACTTCACTAAATACACTTTATATTTAAATTGATAAATCAGAAGAATACAGTCTCTTAAAACAAATTATAATTTAAAATTGGAACCAGTACAACTTTTATCTGTGATCTTGCATATGACCTGGGAACACGGTAAGCCAACATTTCAAAAAATATACGTTTTATTATTTTTTAAGTGCCATTTACACTAAAGTAAGATGAACGAAAGTTAGATCAATTTTAATTACCGACTAGGCGATATTAAGCAGAAATCCTCCAATAAAATTTCGTGTCACTCAGGTACCGCCTGGTACATCGTTGTGTCGACCAAATATTTAACAATTTAACATCTAGGGGCTCGTATTGCCATACATAACAATTTACTGCTACCACTGGACTAAATAACTGGCTTATATTTACTGACTTTATCCAAAATGACTCCCTAGTTACTGGAAGGTGTGTCTTTAACCCTAAACAATTGGATTTCCCACTATTGTGTATGCTTGATTTTGTGCACAAACCGATTGTTAACCTATGGAGTTTTCAAGCAAACGGATATTTAAGAATGGACTAATTTCTTGGCAGTATGCAATTCCTGTTATTTTTAAATCTGGAGTTTCATGAACGGTTTAAAAATCACAACATATAGGAATTAATTGTTCGATCAGAGCCATGTAATTTTGACTTAAGGGGTTAGTTCAGGTTAGTCAAATCGGAAGTAAAATTTTTTTTACCAGGTCATCGAGTAAAGTATCAAATGAAAGCTTATGAAAATACGAGTTTAAAATTATATATGATATAATATTTTTGGGCAGTTTTCTTTGTGTTATTTTAAAAAAATTTCCAAAAATCGATGTCCCCCCCTTACCTCGAAAAGTACTGATCAAAAAATTTTGAAAAAATTTTAGAATATTCTCTATGAAGTGTAGATTGAGCGAAAATTTTCACGAGTGCATCACGTTTGATAATATATTTGGTTTAACAAAAAAAGCTATGAATACTATCTTTCTTGACGTATGGTAGAGGTAACTGTGACCGACTAGCAATCACGGTACGGAACACTAATTGCGCAAGTCCGACCTGCACTTGGCCGTTTTTTTCTTAATAAAATGACAAATTACTCGATTTCAAATAAATACAAAGTTTTAAGTAATTTTTACGGCAATTTGAACTCCAATTTTCCCGGGAATTTTTCGGAGTCTTATAGGCAAAATTACAGCTTAGAGTTACGTGAAAAGGTTTTAGCAATATTAATAAGTGTCCTATCAAGAAGTGCAATTTTAAAATATTTATAGTAAAAAGAAAAATTTATAAAAGAAAAGAAGTTCATCATGTGTCAAACTGCAGTCCTGAAAAAATTATCTCCTAAAAATACGATGATTTAAATGTGAACCACTGCAATCTACTAAACAAGAAGTCTTAATTAAATATCAACCTGTATCACGTCTAACAGAAGTTAATTTATTCGAAGTTTAGCCTCTGAGTTGAGTTGAATTTAATGCTTGTACCAGCTCCAATCCCAATTTGGGTTTTAAGATAAGTACATATATGTCAGTAGCCATACACCAGCTATATCTTTTAGGGATAAAGGCATAAATTTTAACGAAGAATTTGTTATTGTGAATTACTGGACATATTTACATTTCACAGTTTCCTGAAGAAAATTCGGAAACCTTGCGAACTGACACAAGTAAGCTTTTCACGTTTGCGTTGGTTTCTTTAAATTTCTGCATCCATTTTTTAATCAGTTAAATACTCTAAGCTTCATCGATGTTGTCTAAATGATATTGAATCCGAAACTCTCGTACGAAAATGGCATACTCTGCTAAGGTAAAACGCTCCATAGTAACTATATTTCCAAGAACTGAAGTTAGAATTATGGAATAAGGAATACAGTTTCATTTATAATTAAAGGTCATTAACGACAAGCACTCAAACTTGAATGTCTAAGCAAGGATTGGAATAACTCTATTTTTAAGGTACACTATCGTCAGAAAGTAGTTGCCCACCTAGTTATTTCAGTCCCAAGACAACAAAAACCCAGATAATATATATTTTTTTTAAATTTTAATGAATTATTATTTATTTTCACATTATTTACAGTCTAGAAAATCAGAAAAATATTCATGATTTTCCAGGATTTTTCTCATCTATGTAACCTCCTTTGTTTATAATTATCGCTTTACAGAGTTTCGGCATTCTGTCCAGTAGTTTCTTCAGAGTTTCTTCGGTTATTTTACCCCGTTCTATTTGTGAAAGTTCCCACAAGTGATTTTCTGATGTTGGATTGAGTTTTTGAACACACCTGTCCAAATGGTCCCACTGCAATTCGATGGGGTTCAAGTCGGGTTATTGTAGCGGACAAGTCATCACTTCCAGGACGTCATCGGATTTCCATTGGTCCAAAAGAATTTTTAGGATCGTTGTCATGCTGAAAAATAAATTTCCCCTAAAAAATATCTCTTCCAGCATTTGAGTTAGCAAAATTTCTATACACTGTTCTTTTCGCATGATTCCTTCTATCCTAAAGATTTTTCCAACTTTACCGTTGCTAAAACAACCCTAAACCATTACAGAACCTCCACCATGTTTTACTGTAGGCAACTGACAGGCTTCCAACATCCGCCGCACGTAAAACTCGATTTGAACCGAAAATTTCGAATTTAGATTCGTCGCTCCAAAGGACAGAATTCCATTGTTCTGATGTCAAATTTTAACGTTCTCGGGCCCATTCTAATCGTTTACATTTATTCACTTGCCTAAGAAGTGGTTTCCTCATTGAAACTCTCCTGTGTAGTCCACCTTCTGCTAACTTGTTCTTCACGGTTGTTACGCTCCAGGTTTACTTGAGCAGTGATTTCTGGTGCGGTTAGGCCGCGATTACGTCTGCTGGACAATGTTATAGCTCTGTCTTCAGCGGGAGTCGTTTTTCGAGGCCTTCCTGAACGTTTTTGGTCGCGAATTCCATGTCCCGCAGAAAATTTTTTTACGATGTAGTCTACCGTTCTCCTTGGCATCCGCATATCACTCGCGATTTGTCGACTCAAGTAACCATTTTGATGTCTCGCAATTATCAGAGCCCAATTTTCAACAGAAACTTCTTCCGTTTTTGACATTTTCACAAAACAATTGAGCCTGTATCAATAAAATAAATAAATAAACATTTATTTCCTTTTTTACTGATGCAGATGCACAATATAGTACAAAGACATAGTATAGGATACGTCAAAAATAATTAAAAATACATTTAACATATAAACATATAAAAAAAAGAAATAATAATCATTACATTATTCACATCTGGGTACCAACAATCTTAACCTATATAAAGAACTCATTCAATGAGTAATGTGCTCTAGGTACCAAGTATCGTCTTAACTCTAATTTAAATTTACTTAGAGATGAGATTCCCGTTATTTTTTTTGGAAGTTTATTGTATATCCGATACATTGCGGACCATTATTAGTAGCTGACAACCTACATAGGGGCTTGTGAGGTTCGTCTGCTTGCCGAATGTTGTAAGAATGAATATTACTACGGACCGTCAATTTTTCAATATATCTTTCAACATACACAGCGCTGCAAAAAATATATATTCAATAGCAAGTCAAAATATTATAATTAATGAACAGATTCCTACAAGATGTCCTTGGTGGGGCTTTAGCCATAATTTTCAATATATTTTTTTGACAAACAAATAACTGTTGAATATGTGCAGCATTACCCCAACATACAATTCCATAAGATAGTCTAGAATAAACTTGGCCATAGTATAAAGTAAAAGTGTAGTGTCTTTGACTATTGATCTCAGTTGTCTAAGGAGATATGCTAATGAATTTATTTTTTTACATATTTCTAATATATGTATGTATGTTAGTTTGTAGTCTAATTTTACTCCTAGAAAGTTTATTTGGTCTATTTGAGCTAAAGACAATTTATTTGGGAATCGAATAAGTAAGCTCTCATACAGGGTTACGGGCTTAGGGATAAACTGGACTATTTTGGATTTAGTCAAATTTAATTTTAAATCATTGTTATATGACCACTGGCAGACTCCATTTACAATTCTCTATGTGGCAGATTGAATCTCCCCTTTTTTAGAACTTACAATGAAGTTTGAGTCGTCTGCGTACAGTACGGGACAGACGTTACTATTAAAATTACTGTTTGCTGTTGATGAAAGATCATTGTTCATTATAATGAAGAAAATTGGAAATAGAAGACTCCCCCGGGGAAGTCCCCTAGTATTTATGATCTCCCTAGATTTTGTACCATCTGACAACTTTACTATTTGCTCTCTATTAAATAGGTAAGATTTTACCCATTCTAAGGCCACTCGTCTTATTCTAACTTTCTCAAGTTTATGAAATAAAATATTATGGTCGACCAGGTCAAAAGCGCGACTATATTCAAAAAAAAGCTCCCACTGTTTCGCATTTTTCATCCAAGGAATTCAGAATCATATTTACAGTGTCAAAAAGTGCAGATACAGTACTTCTATTGGGGACAAATCCATGCTGTGAGCTAGGTAATATTTTATTATCTTTAATAAGATAAGGTGATAATTAAGGAAACCCAAATATGCAAGTGAAAAACTTTAAAATATGCGCATAAATATGCAAATAATTTTCTCAAAATATGCACATACATGTTGTAAATATGCAGTAAAAATAATCGAAATAGACTTGAAAAATGTAAATTTATTGTTTCGCATTACATGATACGAGTACTATACAAATGTAGCAATAAAAAACCCATTTTAAATTTTCAACATACAGGGCGAATGAACTAAATCTAAATATAATATTATACCAAGTAAAAAATAAATATAAATAATAATGTATTTTATTACTTTACTTAAAGATGAACATATCATAATAATAATAATGTAGGTACATATTATAAAAATTTATATACGTAGTAAACAGCATAATAAAACATACATTTTAAATTTGACACATACAGGGCGATGCAACTAAGTAAGCGGAAATATGCAAATATTGCAAAAGACAGGGTCGCCGTTAGTTATAAAAACAATAAACTACTAAATGTTTCTCAAAATTTTCCATTAAAAAGTTTTGTCTTCTATCGTTGTATAAAAATTTATGTATGCTCTGATCGCCGTCTGGGGTTTACTGACTGGTTTTTACTGACCATAAAATAATAAAATTTATTTGAGGAAAACCAACGGCGCGGCGGCGGCGGCCTAAACATTGACCCTTATTCCGAAAAATGAATTAAAACTCCTGCCAAAGACCTACATTATTATAAATTCCTTCAAATATGCACATATATGCTATTTTTAAAGCATTTATGCAAATATTTAGAAAAATGCATATAATATGCAAAATATGCAATATATACGCTTTGCATATTTGGGTGTCCTTAGTGATAATATAGTTTGAAATGTTTTTTCAAAAACCTTACTTTAATCAATGACAAAGTACTGTGCGAATGGTTAATTTTCAAAAGGGCAATGTTATTTATAGCATAGTTTTTATCATAAAATGTCACTAGGAATTTCCATAATCCCTAGAAACTTGAAATGAGATCTCACTTCAACTGGAATTCTCAGAAATCGCCTCAAAACGATTATCATGCAAAACTTGGAAATTTGTTCTAATTGGTTTTTAATTTGTGATTTCACCAAAAACGCTTATTTAAACAATTTTATGATGGACACTTGTTAAGAATAATTAAATTTACCTAATATAATAAAAGGGTTTAATTATGTATTAAATTTTGGCAGTTACATTGAAATTTCTAAGCGGACAAATACGAGGCTGGTTTGAAAAGTCCATGCAAAGTCCGAGAGATGGCACCACCGGCGCGTATCGAGGTCATGTTTAGTTAGTAGCATCTCTCGAATGAACGCACACCAAGTTTCAGCCATATTGGTCCATTTCTTTGTGTTTGGCATTCGTATGAATCAAGGAAGTCGAGTGATTTTCAAGAAATGGACGAAAAAGAATTTCGCGTGGTGATTAAACATTACTTTATGAAAGGCAAAACGCCTCAGGAGACTAAAGAGAAGCTTGATAAACATTATGGTGACTCTGCACCTTCGATTAGAACAGTTTATAAGTGGTTTCAAAATTTTCGGACTGGCCATATGAGCACAAGTAACGCTGAACGACTCCAGAAATCATTGATCAAATCCATGATATGGTGATGGATGACAGAAGAGTTAAGGTGCGTGAGATTGCTAGTGCTGTGGGCATCTCGACTGAATGGGTACATAATATTTTGCATAAACATTTGGACATGAGAAAGCTATCCGCAAGATGGGTGCCGCGATTGCTCACGCTTGACCAAAAACGGAATCGTGTGAAGTGTTGCAAGGATGGTTTGCAGCTGTTCCAGAAGAATCCGGAGGACTTTAAGCATCATTTCGTCACTGTGGATGAAACGTGGATACATTACTATACTTCTGAGACCAAACAACAATCTAAACAATGGGTTACCAAGGGGGAATCTGCACCAAAAAAGGCGAAGACCGTTCCTTCGGCCGTAAAGTTTCCATCCCGACAACGCACCAGCACACACCTCAGCAGTTGTGGTCGCAAAATTAATGGAAATAGGATTCCAACTCGTTTCACATCCCCCCTATTCTCCAGACTTGGCTCCCTCGGACTACTATTTGTTCCCCAATTTGAAGAAATGGCTGGCGGGACAAAGACTTTATTCAAACTAGGAGGTGATTGCAGACACTAATGGATATTTTGCAGACTTGGACAAATCCTATTATTCGGAAGGGATCGACAAACTAGAACATCGTTGGACGAAGTGTATAAGTCTAAAAGGAGACTATGTCGAAAAATAAAAAATGTTTACCCCAAACACATAAGTAGTTTTTATTTTTGCACGGACTTTTCAAACCAGCCTCGTAGTTTCTGAGGGTAGTGTAAGTATTTTAAACAAAGTTTTTCTTTAGTATTATATTGTATGTTATATTTATTGTTATACATATGCTATATTTAGCTAGGTGACTTCTGGTTACTAATAGTAACGTGTTAGTTTCTAAATGTAACAGAATGAATAAGCAGAGGTGTATTATTGTTTACAAAAGACCATCCGTTAATATACGCCCACGAAAAATAATATATATTAAACTACACAATAAAAAATCCTATTTGACTCGTTTAGTTTGCTAACATTTTTGTAACCTAATCTATTTCCGCCTAAATTAACCATTGAAAAGTAAAAGTTAGCACAACAATCACCTCAAACAATTACCCGAGAAGTTGGCAACGTTTGCGGTTTGCACAACCGCTTCGTATAATAATGTAACAATAAGATTTATTTGGGAGACATTCCTTAAGAGCGTACGTGTCGGCGTTCCTCTGTCCAAATTAGTTTTGGCCCGATAACAATGCATTTGTGTTTGATTAATTCCAGTAAGGATTCGAATACCAACAATCTTCTGGGATCTTATCTTCTACTACAAACTTGACCCCGAAGTTGGGACTTTAGTTTACACTGGAACTCGGAGACCCGCCAATTAATTATCTAACTTTACGGGACAATCACTTTTTTACCGAGATAAGAAAGTGGGTACATTATATGCTTACGTTACAAGCAAATGTATACAAATTTTGGCATTGTTTTCGGGGCATTTATGCCATTAATCATGTTAAACATCTGGAGAAATTGTGTGGAGTTTATATTTTAGAACAAGATATAAATAAATTGAAGTTAAAACATCAGTTATTTTTATTGTACGGCATAAAATCTGGTCATCAATCTATATGCAGTGAATGAAATGGATGAGAAGCACGAAGCTTAACATCCGAGAAATTTATATGACTTGAGTGCATTTACAGGGCGATCCACGGTGCATGACCCATTAGACGTTTCCTAAGAACCACTAAACACAAACAATGTACAAGTGGTTGAAAAAAATATATTGGCTCGGAAGAAATTCCAAATATTACAGAGGATGCAATTATATTGGCCCTTTCCCAAATAAAGAAGGACCGAGCCTCCGGAGGAGATGGAATCACTCGTGAAATGATTCAACTAGGAGGAGCTGCCACCATAAAATCCATGGATGCCCTATTAAATAAGTGTCTACAAAGCGGTACAATCCCCGACAATTGGTTAAATGCTTAAATAATTCTTCTATCTAAAAAAGGGGACAAACTAAACATAGAAAACTGTCGTCCAATAAGTCTCCTCCCACACTCCAATTAGATGATTATCAACCACCAGAATAGGTGGAGTTTCGAAAAGTTTACAGTACCATCGAGCAATGAGTATAGTGTCCCAGTTTATTTAGCTTTTATTGATTACAACAAAGTTTTCGATTCTGTAGAGCTATGGGCTGTATTTCAAGCTATGAGTAATGCTAGAATAAATTCAAGATACCGAGACCTTTTTAAATACGTTTACGAAAAGGCTACACTAAAAGTTAAAATCAGTGATGATCTAATTCCCGAAGAAATAGCTCTACAACGCGGAATAAGACAAGACGACACTATCTCGGTCCGAGTTTCCAATCAGGCGAACAGCTCTCTGACTAGAATCCAACAAATGCAATGTATGTTTGTGAGCAGAGCCCCAAACATGAGAGCAGTATTCCATAGTTGAACCAATTTGAGCTGTACACAGAATTAACAGTTGTTGTGGAGTTTAAAGCTTTCTGGTTTGAAATAATGTTCCCAGTATTCGAGAAGCTCTCTTTGCTATACTTGCAACATGTTCATGCCAAGACATATTGGCTCCCAATTTAACGCCCAACAAATTGAGTGATGATGCTAGAGGAATGGAGTGCCCCGACATAACTATGTCGGGTTCAGCAACGTTAACTTTTTTAGAAAAAACTGCCGCCTGGGTTTTTGTAGCGTTAAATTCCACTTGGTTACTATCACCCCAAGATACAATTTCTTCCAGGTCTTTGTTAAGTAATGACTTCCTGCTCTCTGCGTATATTCCTGTGAGTAGTCGATGTCTGAGCATTCAAAGGGAATGAAGACATAAGCATAGTGTCATATGCAAAGCTGTAGATTGGATTCCCGGTCTTCTCTAGCAGATCGTTAATGTAATGAGAAAGAGAGTAGGAGACAGTATGGAACTCTGGGACACACCGGCGTTTATAGTGAAGGTGCTAGAAAGAAATCCACCGACTGCCACTCATAAAGAGATACCAGAAGAACGTAGCTCAGTCAACAATCCGTCGTGCCAAACACGGTCGAATAAGTTGGATATATCAAGAACAATTGCTCGAGATTCTCCAAAGTGTTCAGTTGCGTTGTTCCAAACTTGTGTTACATAAGTCAGAAGATCTCTTGTTGATTCATGTTTACGAGAGCCATACTGATGGTCGCTAATAATGTTGAATCCTTCAAGATATTTTAGAAGACGCTGATTAATAGCCTTTTCAATGACTTTCGATATTATTGAAAGAAGTGCCACTGGTCGGTATTTATTTGGCGAGGTTTTCTTGCGTTCTTTAAGTATCGGCTGAACTTTGCTACATTTCCAGCAGGAAGGAAATATTCCCTTTCTGTAGGATGGGTTGAAAAGTCTACAGAAAACTGGTGTTAGTTCCCTCGCACAGTTTTTGAATACTATTGGAGGTATTCCGTCAGCGCCAGAAGCTTTTTTGGTGTCTAACTTCATTAAAATACGTTTTATGATACGCTGTCTGAAGACAATATCGGGAATCCCTAACTGCACTATGAGAATAGTAGGTGATGTTTTCCTTGGAAATCGACAGTAGAGTATGAAGCGAAGAGTTCAGCCAATAAGTTCGCTTCCTCAACAGGTGTAGTTGCAATAGAATTATCTGGCCGTGTGAGTGGCGGTAAGGGGGATTTGGTGAAATTTTGCCTTAGCGACAGACCAAAAAGACCTGGAATTGTTAGGATAAGCGAGAAGTTTGTTTCTAATTAGTTGGTGTGCCTCCTTGGTTGCGTCGATAATTTCTTTGTATCTGTTCCGGGCACGAACAAATATGTTAGGATTTATGGCGTTAGGATATTTACGCCATTGTCAGTAGGTAAGATGTTTAGAAGTAACAGCTTCTTTGCATTTTCGGTCAAACTAAAGCTCGGAAACCTCCTTGCCGCAGTCAAATGGGTCGTCGGATCGAAAACAACCAAAAAAAAGTAGCGGACAAATCCATCAACAACTATTTCAAATATTATTCCAAAACTTTAACTGCTATTCTTATTTTGGAAAATTAATTAACTTCCTGTGTGTGAAAATTAGCAATATTCATTAATTATTTATTCATTAAAGTAATATTTATACCATTTTATATTTAACTTTTTGAATGCGTGTTTAAATTAATTCAGGATTTATTCACTAAACAGTTTTGACGGCCCAACCAAATATTTTATTGAACATTTTGCAAATTTATTGTAGAACAATAGTCATAATAAGCCAAAATAAAACATGTTTTAAAATACATCTAGTTGTTGTTCGTGTTATAATATCGTAAATTAATTTATTAATGTGCTTAAAAATCAATATATCATTACGAAATTTAACCGGCTTATTTACATAAGGGATTACGAAAATTTCAATTTCAGAAACCAAACAAAAATATTCACATGTAAGCATTTTCTCTGAAAGAAACAAGCTAAAGTTAAAATGACATGCCGCAAGTCATTAAAAGAATCCACTCACTCTTTACGCTTCTATTTTCCAGCATTCCTTTCCGTTATCTAGTGATAGTCCAAACTAACCCCCCTGTATTTTTACGTTATAGGTACTTGTAATAAGAATTGCCGAAGCAATTTTTTACAACGTATTTCTTATAATATATATATATATATATATATATATATATATATATATATATATATATATATATATATATATGTTTTTATATGTACATATTTTTCTTGATACTTTTGTTATTGAATTAAATATTATAAACTTTAAAATTTTTACATTAAATATTAAAAACCTAGTCAGACTATACGCCTATTAGCAGAACATACTTTCTCAAGTTATATATATATATATATATATATATATATATATATATATATATATATATATATATATATATATATATATATATATATATATATTCTAATTCTATCCGATGCTGGATATAAACCTTCCCCCTGAATCATCTTAATCTATTTGCAGCTATTGCCATCCATCCAATGCCCGTAACCCTCTGTATATCATCCCGCCATCTTGTTTTGGGACGTCTTACGCTCCTTTTCTGTTCTTGTGGTCTCTATTCTAATGTTCGCTTGGTCCATCGATCATCAGTCGTGCGTGCTACGGCTACGTCTTCTATAATATCCCTCAATTTCGTTTGTTCACATATTCACTTGTTTCTTTTTCTATTTTTGAATTTTATCCGAATCATCGGTCTTTTTTGTGCTCTCTGGGTCCGAGCTAGTTTTTGTATATCGGCTCTATTCAGTGTCCAAATTTCAGCGCCATATGTAATTACGGGTAGGAAGCACCCATCGTAAATTTTGGCCTTTAACTTATTTGGGATGTCTTTATCTTTGAAAATATAACTTAATTTCCCGAATGCGCACCATACAATCCTGATTCTTCTTGAAATTTCATCCGAGACACACTTGTCGTAGGAAATTTTTGTTCCAGATAGACATAATCCTTAACAATCTTATGAGCTGTTCCTTCCAAATTTATAACTATGTTGTTATTAGTATTGGTTAATATTTTTGTGTTACTTTTATTGATCTTAAGACCAGTTGTCTTTGAGTGGTAATTTAACTCATTTCCAATTCCTTGCAACTCATGTGGATTATTACTGATGATTACAATATCGTCTGCAAACCTTAAATGACTCAGATACACACCGTCGATCTTTAAGTCATTCTTTGTCCAATCTAATTGGCGGAATACGTCTTCTAGAGCTGTAATAAATAGCTTAGGAGAGATTTTGTCTCCCTGTCTTACACCTCTTCCTATACGTATTTGTTCTGTACTAGGTTTTATGTAAATCTTTGCGCTTTCTCATATCTTTTTGAGTAGGATAGTCTACAGTTGTACAAGCCGTTGATTTCGGCAGAATCAAGAGCCTTCTCATAGTCTACGGAGGCTACATAGAGTTCGAAATTGTATTCATTGCTCTTCTCTAGGATATTTCTCATTGTCCGTAGGTGAACGCATGTGCTATAGCCGGATGTAAAAGCAGCCTGTTCGCATGGCTGGTAGGAGTCTAACTTTTTTTTCTTCTATTGGGGATGACTCTAGTCAAAAGTTTATAAATATGAGATAGTAAGCTAATCGGACGGTAATTGTATTTTCTGATATCCGCCTTTTTGTGTAGAAGTTTCTGATGCAAGCCACAATGTTGGTATTTTTCCAGTTTCTAGACATATGTTGAAAAGTTTGACCAATTATTATTTTAATTCCTCTCCGGCCTCCAATAGCGTTTCCGAAAAAATATCATCAGAAGCTGCTGCTTAGTTACGCTTCACTTCCTTCAGTACGTTATTGACCTCCTCTACAGTAACTTCTGGCAGTTCTTCCGAACCTATGTTTTGAATTTTCTTTTCATTCTGTGTTCTTTGTTCTTCATTGGGTGTTGTTTTGGACTTGTAGAGTTCATTATAGTAGGTGTTTATTTCCGAATTTACTTTGTCCCTATTCACTGTTACGTGTCCTTCACTATTTTGCAATTTAATAATTTCTTTTCTCCGTTATCAGATTCTTGCTTATTACTTTCGGGCCTTTATTTCCTACAATAGTTTCCAAAATCAATTTATGCTTGTGCGTTCTTATATCTTTTCTGATCTCTTTTCTGATTAACTTGCTATGCTCCTTCCGCTCCATTTTGTTCCCATCTCTGTTCATATTTCTTCTCGTTTCCATGAGTTGTTTCGTATTGTTACTTATTTTGTCCCCTTGTTTTCTTTTTTGTGGCTACTGCAGCGGAGGCTCTTTTAATTATGGATGTTAGTTCTTCAGCTCTTGTACCTATTGTGTCAATGATTATATTATCTTTAGTCCCTTGTAATAGTTCTGTTGTTTTTAGCTCGTAACCTGTCTTCTTTTTTGATAAATTAATGTCAAATGGTTTTTCTATATATATATATATATATATATATATATATATATATATATATATATATATATATATATATATATATATATATATATATTACATATATACATATATACATATATATATATATATATATATATATATATATATATATATATATATATATATATATATATATATATATATATATATATATATATATATATATATATATATATATATATATATTGTAACATTCATTTTTTCCTAGATTTTAAGACCATGTAATGTTACTGATTTTTCACTTCAAATTGTACTTATTTTCATTTTTGTATCGAACGGTATATTAAACAGAGATTCCAAGACGTTCGGTATATACTGTGCAGTGCGGGTTCCTGACCGAATCTACCGCTACGCCGCGATTGGTGAAATGTGTGAATCCGCAGTTTTGGTTCCGGCGTCGCCATATTACCGGCAGAGTTTGCATGGTTTATTTAAGGGTCCGAGAAACGACTGTCTTGGCGAATTTCCATCCAGCCGCCGAGTAGGCGAGGCTAATTTCATCGGAGCCGCCAAGTAGGCTTCCTTCGAGTGAGCTACAGTAAAAGCTCATAACAACCATCATGCGAGCTAAGTAAAGCACCAGTTTCTTAACGAAAAGCCGTAGTGGGCTCTCTAAGTGTTTGCTAGAAAAGTGTGAAATCGGTCGTATTCCATCAAAGCCGGAATAAGAACAGTAAGTTACGAAAGCATCCTTCAATAGACCTATCCCTGAGTAGTGCCTTAACAGCAATTTAAAACTGACTAAAAAGTGAAGTGAAAAGCACTATTTTTCGTCTTCGGGGATAGTCATAGTTCAGAATTTAAATGTAATAACTACTAGTTAGGCTAGAATTTTTTTGTAGAACTGCAAGGGTTAGAACTTTTTATTTTAAAAACATGAATAAATTTTCTTTTAGTTGATTAAAGCTAGTGTCTCACTGAATACCTATTTTTCTTTTCAGGATAAGTTGTACTAGACTAATTCTTTTTAGTAATATCCATAAAACCCTTCAGTATTTTTTCATTTTTTTTAACTGAAGTTAGATCCTTTCTATTTTAAAATGAATGGTGCCCAAAAAATTTGTACAACTGAAGCTTTTTAAAAATAGAAAAAATTCCAAAAAGACGTACAAAAATTATCTCTTACCCATATCTCTCTACCAAGGAAAACTGAGCTAGTGTGTGTTTAATTTCTTTAGTTATTTTAAAATCAGGATTCACTCGATTCATTATCAGAAATTAAAGCGGGGCTGCAAGAAAATTGTGCTCAAGCTTGGGGCATCCAATATTCAAACGGTACAAAATTGCGCTCAAGCGTGGGACAAACAACTTCTCACAGGGTACAAAAAAAGATGCCTCAAACTGAGGACAGTTTATCGCAGGGTACAAAATGACACCACAACGTGCGGGCAAGTTCAAATGTTACAAAATGGCGCCCAACGTGGGGCTTTTGGAATTTTATTTTTAAAAGGGTTCAGTGTACTATCTTTCGAACAAAGTAAAAGCTCTAACTTTGCAGATATTTTTATTTCATAATATTTATTAAACGAAACTACACTATAGCAGTAAGACAAAAGCAGGAAATTTGTAGAATTTTTTATTTCAATT
This sequence comes from Pachyrhynchus sulphureomaculatus, assembly GCA_019049505.1. NCBI lineage: Eukaryota > Metazoa > Arthropoda > Insecta > Coleoptera > Curculionidae > Pachyrhynchus > Pachyrhynchus sulphureomaculatus. The sequence continues at coordinate 176,145,395 of CM032446.1, forward strand.
TATCTGATGGTGGTTTGGATATTTGAATTTTGTTAATCGACTCTAAGAGATTCCTACTTTTTTCTTAAAAGCTACTTTTATAGTTCAGATTAGCAGATGTGCTGGTTTACTTTAATTTTTTGCAGTGTTAGATTTATTTTGCGGTTAACCGAACAAAAAACTGTTCTTTCTTTTCACCGATGTTTTGCATGAATATTAAAAATACTTAGCTGATACGAAACGATATCTGGAGATTTTTTTGTTGAAAATTCTTAACATATTTGGTAAAAGAATTTAAATACAAGGCGATACTTAGAAATTTTTTTTGAAATTGTCGAAGATTTTTTAAATGTTTGGTAAAGAAGTTTACATATTTTAGTTGCCTTTACATGATTTTATTTTGACTATTCGGAGCACAGGAGAAATATTTTCAAGACTTTTTAAACAGTTCTTTTAAATTTTATCCATTTATCATGGAAGCCTTCAATTTTAAAGTCAATCACCTACTGGAATATGAGTTAGACTATGAACTGAAAATCCGTCGTACTTTCTCAGAACGTCCGGTCGCGGATAAAAGAAAGATTCTAACGAGGATCTTAAGTAAAGAAATATTCCAATAGATCAGATTGGACTAAATAGTTACAAAAAGTTTCTGATTTTTTAAGTCTAATAAAAATTCTCCTTATCAAGTTAAAACTCCTGCTTCTCCAAATGGTCACATGTCTCCTTTATTCGTGCATAAATATTCAGATAACAGACCGCATATCAAGATAAATCTATTAGGTGCCCATTTCTCGGCTTTATTTGACTCTGGTGCAAATGCCTCCGTTATAGGTCAGAATGGTATTAAAATTTTAAGTCGTTTAAGTATAAAAATATGCCAGGTCAAAAATAGAAGTGTTACCACTGCAGATGGCAGCCGTCTAAAAGTTTTAGGTACGGTTGAGTTGCCGCTAGTCTGCAATGGTCATTGTTTAGTAATCTCTGCTCTAGTAGTACCTTCTCTATCACATACTTTGGTTTTAGGATGTGATTTTGCACAAAAATTCGGAATTCTAGTAAATTTTAAAAATAATTCGTGGTATCCACAGTCCCTAGAAGTCAACTCTCAAACAAGTTTTAAAGATTGTTATTCAGAAAGTTCTTTAGAAAACCTTTTCTCGCGTCTATGTACCGTAGATGATCTCTCGCGGACGGAACGCTTAAACGCAGAAAACGTAATAAGCTCTTTCAAAGAAATAAGTAGTAAAGATAGGTTAGGCCGAACGAATAAAATCAACATGTCTATAGATACGGCTGATGCCAGTCCTGTAAAGACAAGGCCCTTCGCCATGTCTCCGTACATGTCAAAAGTATTAAATAAGGAGTTAGACGAAATGTTGAAACTCGGAGTGATATCGTCTATGCTTTGACGGAAGAAAGCTCAACGAGGTCAGCAAATTTGATAATTATCCATTACCGAACATCGACAGAATTTTGACATCACTCAGGAATGCTAAGTATGTATCCTCGATAGATCTTAGAAAGGCTTTCTGGCAAATTCCTTTGGACAAATCCTCTAAGGAAAAGACCGCTTTTGCAGTAGTAGGCCGAGGTCTATTTCAGTTCGTCACTATGCCGTTTGGTCTAAAGAACGCTGCTCAAACTCAGCAACGTTTAGTGGACGCTATATTTGGTCCGAAATATGAGCCACATATTTTTACCTATCTCGATGATATTTTAGTAACATCGGAAGACTTCGAATCGCATATTCGCTTACTTAAAGAAGTAAAAGATAAATTGAAAGAGGCCGGACTGACGATAAATTTGAGCAAATGTGATTTTTTCAAAACTTCTCGAAAGTTTTTAGGCTATATTGTAGGCTCAAATTCCTTGCGTACCGATCCGGATAAAGTAGCAAGCATGGTTAATTATGCGAGACCTACTAATACTACGGAAGTTAAGCGTTTCGTAGGAATGTGTTCATGGTATAGACGTTTTATTGAGAATTTTTCTACCTTGTTGTCGCCTATTAATGATCTTTTGAAAGGACGAAAAAAAGGACAATCGATAGATTGGACAAACGCAGCAGAAAGATCTTTTATAAAGATTAAAGAGCTATTGGTTTCAGCTCCAATTCTATCCCAACCAGATTTTTCCCAACAGTTTTATATTTCTAGTGATGCTTCTAATACCAGTTTAGGGGGCGTCCTAACACAGAAAATCAATGGTGAGGAAAGAGTGATAGCGTATGCCAGTAGAACTTTATCAAAGGCTGAACGTAACTATTCGGTTGTTGAAAAAGAATGTTTAGCAGTACTCTTTAACATCGAAAAGTTTCGACCTTACATAGAAGGTGTTCCTTTCACGGTCATAACAGATCATTATAGTTTATTGTGGCTTAATTCTATTAAAAACCCTAGTGGCAAACTAGCGCGTTGGGCGATTAGGCTGAGACAACATACATTTAATTTAATTCATAGAAAAGGAGTCCACAATGTTATTCCTGACGCTTTGTCAAGAATCCCAGATCATACAGTGGACGAAAACAGTCTTAATGCACAAATTGGCGTAAGAATTGATACAGTTGATATAGATCGCATTGATCCATGGTACGATAATTTGCGGCAGCAAATTAAAGAATTTCCTCAAAATTTTCCGCAGTGGAAGGTGGAAAATGATTTCGTGTACAAATTTATCCCAAACCAGTTGCCTTTAAAAGTTAATGTACCCGAGTGGAAAATACTAGTTCCTAAACCACAGAGAGAGGAAATTATAGACATGTGTCACACTCCTCCTACTTCTGGTCATTTTGGTTTTTATAAAACTCTTTACAGGGTTCAGGAACAGTATTATTGGCCAAAAATGCGTTTTGATATCTTAAAGTTTGTGAGGACTTGTGAAGTATGTGGAGCGCAGAAATCTCCAAATACACTACCTATGGGGCTGATGGGAAAAGAGAAAACGGTTAATTACCCTTTTCAAGTCATAGCAGCTGATCTAGTAGGCCCATTCCCACGTTCAAAAAAGGGAAATAAATGGCTTCTCGTGGTTTCTTGCTGGTTTACAAAGTATACCATGCTATTTCCTTTGAAAAGCTCTAAAGCTGGACATATAGAGAGAATTTTGGAAAATAATGTCTTTCTAATCCACGGTGTTCCATCGCTCTTAATATGCGATAACGGTACTCAGTTTACCTCTAAGAGTTTTAAGAGCTTAAGTGAAACTTATGGTTTTAACATCCGTTTTAATCCCGTGTACACCGCAAGACACGAAGTAACAGGGTTTACACCGTCTTTCTTAGTTTACGGCAGAAATATAACATACCTCTAGCTGGATCGTATTATAAGAATTTAGATTTGGATGTCAATGTTGACAGCGAAATAATTCCGGGTAACAGGGGTGCGTACGCCAAAAATTTAAAGGGTTTAAAAGATATTTTCACCGACGTGCGTAGTAAGATACATAAGGCTTATGAACGGAACAGTAAGTCTTACAACCTTAGAAAAAGGGATTTTGCCTTTAATATAGGTGATCACGTTTGGCGAAAAAATAAAATTCTTTCCAGTGCAGCAGATAAATTCACATCTAAGTTGGTACCTAAGTACGTGCATTGCGTGATAAGAGAAAAGATTTCAGACTTAGTTTATGGTTTAGTTAATTTAGATGGGACTAAAATAGGACGATGGCATATTAAAGACTTAAAACCATTCAATGAACCTAACCCTAGTGAAAGTTTGTCAGAAGAAGAATAATTTATATTTACATTATCTTAATTGCTTTACTTTATTTTTTTTGATGTTGCTCTGTAGAGGTGACGACCTCGTTTTTTTTTTGACTGTTATAAAAGTTGAGCAGAGAATAGCTTACTTTTATTGTTTAATGCTAAGGTTTTGGGTACTGATCATATCCAAACTTAGGTTGATGGTAGTTGATGTTTAGCATCGACTCAGCTGTTGCGAGCTTGCGAAAGAGTCACACTCAGGATATATCATAAGACTGGTATGTCGGTGGTCGCGGGATTTGATTTGCTTATGACCCCAAATAATATCCAGTTCTTGACACTTGGAAGCGAAATTTTGATTAGAGGCAATCCAAGGTGATCTTGAGTTAGGACAAGCGCAAGATGTAGCTCGTGTAGTGTGATGTAGAGTCAAAATTTTTATGAGCAATTTCAAAGTTTGTTACCCGAGTGGGTGTATTTCTATTACCTTAGTGGTATATGTTGGGTGCAATTAAGAGTAAATTGATTTTGGTTTATCCAGTAAGTCTAAGACTTGGATTATTTTGATTTAGATCTTCTCCTGAATTGACAAACTGAGGGTATTTTCTATTTTTTTTCAGAGCCGTTTAAACGTTACCTTTGAGTCACTAATTTTTTTAAAAAATTTTTTTTGCATGGACTCATAGGCGTATGTTGAGTTTTTTCGGTCTACTATCAGATTGATAGAAAATTGAAGTTCTGCAGGAGAACTAAAGGCTCATCATTTACAGGAGATGAGAGAAGAGTAAAACAGTCGTTTCACAAAGATATGATCAAAATCTGATACCGAGATGAGAACCTTGTCAAGAGAGGCTAGGCGCAGTGAAGGAAGATTCCTAACCGAATTTTTAGATTTCCAAGAGGTAATCTAGAAGTTTGGGCTGACAGAAAATGGTTATGCCTGATACCTGTAGCAGTTTCTTCTAGAGGCTATTGTCTAGGGAGGCGATTAACACCATGATCGAATATTTTAGCTGTCGACGATGTTTTCTTCTTGTTTCTGATTAAGCTGGAAAAGCTCTTGTCGTCTTCAAAAGTTTTGTTGCGTTGCCACCAAAAATTTGAGAAATTTTTGCTTCATGTAGCTTTTTAAGCTCATTTTCGTTTTTTTAAAATTTCGTTAGAAGCTTGGTTAAGTCAACCTTGTAAACCTTTTAGGTTGTATCCCATGAGTTATCTGTTTTTACAGGCTGTGATGCACCGGGTGCTAACAGATGCCGTTACGACGTTTGGCAGGGAGTTAGTCTTCCTGAGGAACAGACTGATTGGAAGGGTAGTCTATGGGGGGCGAACGTTTGACCTTTGGGACCTTTAGGGGTTTTGTTACCCAATGGTTATTTCTATTTGAACCAAAGGAGAGCCTAGCTACTGTAGTCGACCTCAGCTCCAATTAGCCTATTAGTGGTGACAGGCTGTTGGCAGTAGTGTGTTTCGGAACACCCTATTGATTAAATTTTTTTTTGACTTATGGTGGTGTGGTAGACACCGTTTTCAGTTTAGTGGATGCTATAATCTACTCCCTTTTGTTGGTGGACACCAGGGTCACCAATTCTGTATTTTATTGTCTCCACCATTCAGTATATCGTGGTGAGGTGTTTGTCTCCTGTTATGTGGGATGGATTGAATGTTTTTCGTTGTTGTTCTAGGGCGAGACCAGTACACGAGGGTTCTTCATGCAACTTGAAGAAGCGCAATGCTGGTTAAATTTTATATCTCTGTGTAGCCACCCTGAAGAATGACGGAGGGCGTTTCTTCTGGCTCATGTTTCTAGGCAGATTTGTCACTTTGGTGCGATGTGCCGAAGATTTGATTAGCTTTTGCTAAGAGCTTTCACCAAGCTCAGTATGGAGTAATCATAACCAAGAGTTTGGGATTTGAACTCCTGTATGTATTTCTGTATATATTTCTGTACATATTTCTGTATATATTTCGGTGTATGTTGGTTGCCTGAGGGCATGTGCTCAAAATGCGAGATTTTGAGTCGTTTTGCTTATGGACTCCTATATTTAGGATTATGACTTTAGGGAGGTCCTATTTCGAGACTTGCTGTCTCATATAGTTGTGTTAGGAATGTTTCCTTGAATGTTAGTTGCGCGCGGACTAATCATTCTGTTCTTAGTGAACATTGCTTTTTGAAGCAGGATCATTCAGTTTGGTGAATTTTAGCTTTTATAGCTATTCACTGTGTTTGGGGTGAATTTTAGCTTTTATAGCTATTCACTGTGCCTATAGTGATATTGTTAGCTTTTATAGCTGCTCACTATGTTAATGGCGAGATTGTTCTTTTAGAACGCAGACTTTGTGTAGTCGAGGACTATTTACAGAGTGTTTTCTTGGCGAGGAGCCGAGGTTTTTTCTGGCGATATACCAGAATGTTTTCTTGGCGAGGAGCCGAGTTTTTTTCTGGCAATATACCAGAGTGTTTTGTTGGCGATGAGCTGACGTGTTTTCTGGCGATCAACCAGAGTGTTTTCCCTGGCGATTTTAGCATGTCTGGATGTTTTAGGACGTCGACATTGCGTTATAGAGTGCGATTATCTGGCGATCAACCAGAGCGTTTTCCCTGGCGATTTTTGCATGTCTGGATGTGTCAGGACGTCGACATTGCGCGATGTAGAGTTTTCTCTAGCGATTTTAGCATGTCTAGATGTCTTAGGACGTCGACATTGCGCGATAGAGTGCGATTATTTTCCGAGTGCGACTAGTAGTGATACTAGATTTAGAATGTTCTCTTAGCGATGAGCTAGAGCATGGATGGCGATTTTTCCCGAGCGTTTCTCTGGATATTTATCCAGATATTCCTTTTTTTGGCCTAGTGCTAAATGGTCTGACAAGACTTTTTCTTTTTAGTGTAAGTGTTTGCACTAGAATCTTTTTTTTATTTTCTTTCTTTATTTAAGAATTTTTATAAGTTTCTTTTGCTGAAATAGAAAATTTTCAGACAATCCTTAAAATATTTTAAGGGGGGTGTTCATATTTTATTTCAGTTCACTTTTTTTTGATTTAGACAAGAGTCTAGACAAAATTATATTTTTTGTTTTGGTAACAATAACAGAGCTGATTCTTTTATATAAGAAGACCGCGATTGTTATTTTGGAAAGGTATTTCTTATGTTCATGCAAGGATTTTTATTTGCTTTTTGATGTACTTAACCTTAGTGTCTAATTAAGTTAAGTCTAGTTATAAGATTCTTGTGATCATGCAAAGATTTTCATTTGGTTTTCATTGTACTTAATATTAGTGCTTAATTGAATTAAGTCTAGTAGTAAGGTCCGAAGTCTGTACTTTTGTTTTAAGTTCTGACCTTAGTATTAAGTGATAGTGTACCACTTTGTACCTTTTCATAAGTAGCCTAAGTTTAATAGACTAGTGTAGTCTATTTCTTTTTGGAAGGGGGTAAATGTAACATTCATTTTTTCCTAGATTTTAAGACCATGTAATGTTACTGATTTTTCACTTCAAATTGTACTTATTTTCATTTTTGTATCGAACAGTATATTAAACAGAGATTCCAAGACGTTCGGTATATACTGTGCAGTGCGGGTTCCTGACCGAATCTACCGCTACGCCGCGATTGGTGAAATGTGTGTATCCGCAGTTTTGGTTCCGGCGTCGCCATATTACCGGCAGAGTTTGCATGGTTTATTTAAGGGTCCGAGAAACGACTGTCTTGGCGAATTTCCATCCAGCCGCCGAGTAGGCGAGGCTAATTTCATCGGAGCCGCCAAGTAGGCTTCCTTCGAGTGAGCTACAGTAAAAGCTCATAACAACCATCATGCGAGCTAAGTAAAGCACCAGTTTCTTAACGAAAAGCCGTAGTGGGCTCTCTAAGTGTTTGCTAGAAAAGTGTGAAATCGGTCGTATTCCATCAAAGCCGGAATAAGAACAGTAAGTTACCAAAGCATCCTTCAATAGACCTATCCCTGAGTAGTGCCTTAACAGCAATTTAAAACTGACTAAAAAGTGAAGTGAAAAGCACTATTTTTCGTCTTCGGGGATAGTCATAGTTCAGAATTTAAATGTAATAACTACTAGTTAGGCTAGAATTTTTTTGTAGAACTGCAAAGGTTAGAACTTTTTATTTTAAAAACATGAATAAATTTTCTTTTAGTTGATTAAAGCTAGTGTCTCACTGAATACCTATTTTTCTTTTCAGGATAAGTTGTACTAGACTAATTCTTTTTAGTAATACCCATAAAACCCTTCAGTATTTTTTCATTTTTTTTAACTGAAGTTAGATCCTTTCTATTTTAAAATGAATGGTGCCCAAAAAATTTGTACAACTGAAGCTTTTTAAAAATAGAAAAAATTCCAAAAAGACGTACAAAAATTATCTCTTACCCATATCTCTCTACCAAGGAAAACTGAGCTAGTGTGTGTTTAATTTCTTTAGTTATTTTAAAATCAGGATTCACTCGATTCATTATCAGAAATTAAAGCGGGGCTGCAAGAAAATTGTGCTCAAGCTTGGGGCATCCAATATTCAAACGGTACAAAATTGCGCTCAAGCGTGGGACAAACAACTTCTCACAGGGTACAAAAAAAGATGCCTCAAACTGAGGACAGTTTATCGCAGGGTACAAAATGACACCACAACGTGCGGGCAAGTTCAAATGTTACAATATATATATATATATATATATATATATATATATATATATATATATATATATATATATATACCAGGTGTACAAGTATGAAATGCCGATTTTTTTCTAAACAACATGTTAAATTCGTTGAAGAATGATAAAAAGTGCTTTATTCAAAGTATGCTCCATCGCTTGTTATACATTTTTCCCATCTTTCGGGCAATTTGTGAATACCACGCCAGTAAAAATCTTCCCCTTTTGCTGCGAACCATTCATCGAGCCATTTTTTTCATATCTTCGTACGAACTAAAGCGCTGCTCAGCAAGTGCGTGACCCATCGATGCAAACAAATTGTAATCGGAAGGAACCAAGTCTGGTGAGTAAGCCGCATGGGGTAGAACTTCCTAGCTGAGTGCTTCCAACTTGTCGCGAACTGGTTTTGCCGTATATGATGGAGCATTGTCATGAAGAAAAATGACTTTGTGTTGCCTCTTTCGGTATTCTGGCCTTTTTGTCACGCAGCGAACGGTTCAAATCGGTTAATTTTTGTTGATAACGCTGAGTATTAACCGTTTCCCCAGGTTTTAACAGCTCATAATAGACCACGCCCCTCTGTTCCCACCAAACACAGAGCATCGTCTTTCTGCCAAAGCGATTCGGGCTTGCGGTCGATGTGGATGGTGCGCCTGGATCTACTCATGATTTTTTACACTTGGAAGTCTCAAAACGAATCCACTTTTCATCCCCTGTAACTATACGATGCAAAAAAGACTTCCATTTGTACCGAGCAAACAAAATATCACACGTGTTTTTATATATATATATATATATATATATATATATATATATATATATATATATATATATATATATATATATACCAGGTGTACAAGTATGAAATGCAGATTTCATACAACAGATGGTGCACCAATGCAGTTTGTACTATAAAGATTTGACAATGCGCCATTTTGTGCGCGAGTGATAAATTGGAAAAGTGTGTGCATAGTGTTGTATTGTTGTGTTCAATATGTTGAAATTTATACCGAACAAAGAGCATTCACAGACAGCATTAATTTTTTTGTTTTCATTTGAAGAAAACTGCTGTTGAATCATACCGATTACTTCGAGAAGCTTATGGTGAACATGCTCCAGCGCAAGATACGTGTGAACGATGTTTTCGGTGTTTCAAAAGTGGTGACTTCGATGTTGCAGACAAGGAAGGTGGAAAATCGCCAAAAAAATACGAAGATGTGGAATTGCAAGCATTGTTGGACGAAGATGATTCGCAAACACAAAAACAACTCGCCGAGCAATTGGGCGTTAGTCAACAAGCTGTTTCCAATCGGCTACGAGAAATGGGAAAGATTCAGAAGCCGGTAGATGGGTACCACATGAGTTGAACGACAGGCAAATGGGAAAAGCGCAAAACACGTGTGATATTTTGCTCGCTCGGTACAAATGGAAGTCTTTTTTGCATCGTATAGTTACAGGGGATGAAAAGTGGATTTGTTTTGAGACTTCCAAGTGCAAAAAATTATGGGTAGACCCAGGCGCACCATCCACATCGACCGCAAGCCCGAATCGCTTTGGCAGAAAGACGATGCTCTGTGTTTGGTGGGACCAGAGGGGCGTGGTCTATTATGAGCTGTTAAAACCTGGGGAAACGGTTAATACTCAGCGTTATCAACAACAACTAACCGATTTGAACCGTTCGCTGCTTGACAAAAAGGCCAGAATACCGAAAGAGGCAACACAAAGTCATTTTTCTTCATGACAATGCTCCATCATATACGGCAAAACCAGTTCGCGACACGTTGGAAGCACTCGGCTAGGAAGTTCTACCCCATGCGGCTTACTCACCAGACTTGGCTCCTTCCGATTACAATTTGTTTGCATCGATGGGTCACGCACTTGCCGAGCAGCGCTTTAGTTCGTACGAAGATGTGAAAAAAAATGGCTCGATGAATGATTCGCAGCAAAAGGGGAAGATTTTTACTGGCGTGGTATTCACAAATTGCCCGAAAGATGGGAAAAATGTATAACAAGCGATGGAGCATACTTTGAATAAAGCACTTTTTATCATTCTTCAACGAATTTAACATGTTGTTTAGAAAAAAATCGGCATTTCATACTTGTACACCTGGTATATATATATATATATATATATATATATATATATATATATATATATATATATATATATATGTATATATATATATATATATATATATATATATATATATATATATATATATATATATATATAGAAACCATTTGACATTAATTTATCACAAAAGAAGACAGGTTACGAGCTAAAAACAACAGAACTATTACAAGGGACTAAAGATAATATAATCATTGACACAATAGGTACAAGAGCTGAAGAACTAACATCCATAATTAAACGAGCCTCCGCTGCAGTAGCCACAAAAAAGAAAACAAGAGGACAAAATAAGTAACAATACGAAACAATTCATGGAAACGAGAAGAAATATGAACAGAGCGGAAGAAGCATAGCAAGTTAAGCAGAAAAGAGATCAGAAAAGATATAAGAACGCACAAGCATAAACTGATTTTGGAAACTATTGTAGGAAATAAAGGCCCGAAAGTAATAAGCAAGAAACTGATAACGGAGAAAAGAAATTATTAAATTGCAAAATAGTGAAGGACACGTAACAACGAATAGGGACAAAGTAAACTCAGAAATAAACACCTACTATAATGAACTCTACAGGTCCAAAACAACACCTAATGAAGAATAAAGAACACAGAATGAAAAGAAAATTCAAAACATAGGTTCGGAAGAACTGACAGAAGTTACTGTAGAGGAGGTCAATAACGTACTGAAGGAAGTGAAGCGTAACTAAGCAGCAGCTTCTGATGATATTTTATCGGAAACGCTATTGGAGGCCGGAGAGGAGTTAAAACAATAATTGGTCAAACTTTTCAACATATGTCTAGAAACTGGCAAAATACCAACATTGTGGCTTGCATCAGAAACTTCTACACAAAAAGGCGGATATCAGAAAATACAATTACCGTCCGATTAGCTCATATTTATAAACTTTTGACTAGAGTCATCCCCAATAGAAGAAAAAAAAGTTAGACTCCTACCAGCCATACGAACAGGCTGATTTTAGATCCGGCTATAGCACATGCGTTCACCTACGGACAAAGAGAAATATCCTAGTACAACTGTAGACTATCCTACTCAAAAAGATATAAGAAAGCGCAAAGATTTACATAAAACCTAGTACAGAACAAATACGTATAGGAAGAGGTGTAAGACAGGGAGATACAATCTCTCCTAAGCTATTTATTACAGCTCTAGAAGACGTATTCCGCCAACTAGATTGGACAAAGAATGGCTTAAAGATAGACGGTGTGTATCTGAGTCATTTAAGGTTTGTAGACGATATTGTAATCATCAGTAATAATCCACATGAGTTGCAAGGAATTGGAAATGAGTTAAATTACCACTCAAAGACAACTGGTCTTAAGATCAATAAAAGTAAGACAAAAATATTAACCAATACTAATAACAACATAGTTATAAATTTGGAAGGAACAGCTCATAAGATTGTGTGTGTCTCGGATGAAATTTCAAGAAGAATCAGGATTGGATGGTGCGCATTCGGGAAATTAAGTTATATTTTCAAAGATAATGACATCCCAAAAAAGATAAAGGCTAAAGTTTACGATCGGTGGTTCCTACCCGTAATTACATATGGCGCTGAAATTTGGACACTGAATAGAGCCGATATACAAAAACTAGCTCGGACCCAGAGAGCACAAGAAAGACCGCTGATTCGGATAAAATTCAAAAATAGAAAAAGAAACAAGTGGATATGTGAACAAATGAAATTGAGGGATATTATAGAAGATGTAGCCGTAGCACGCACAACTGATGATCGATGGACCAAGCGAACATTAGAATAGAGACCACAAGAACAGAAAAGGAGCGTAAGACGTCCCAAAACAAGATGGCGGGATGATATACAGAGGGTTGCGGGCATTGGGTGGATGGCAATAGCTGCAAATAGATTAAGATGATTCAGGGGGGAAGGTTTACATCCAGCATCGGATAGAATTAGAATATGTATATATATATAAAAAAAATTAATGCTGTCTGTGAATGCTCTTTGTTCGGTATAAATTTCAACATATTGAACACAACAACACAACACTATGCACACACTTTTCCAATTTATCACTCGCGCACAAAATGGCGCATTGTCAAATCTTTATAGCACAAACTGCATTGGTGCATCATCTGTTGTATGAAATCTGCATTTCATACTTGTACACCTGGTATATACATATATATATATATATATATATATATATATATATATATATATATATATATATATATATATATATATATATATATATATATATATATATATATATATATATATATATATATATGTATGTAGGGTGTTAACAAAATAGTTTAATATATTAGAATCAGCCATCCTTTGAACGATAAAAACATATTCACTACCTCTTTTTTTCCCACTACGCACTTATTAAAATTTACTAGTCCTTTCAGACTCCCGCATGAACCTTTGAACAAAAAGTTTTTCCTTAAAACAATATGGCTGCCAAGTGAGAATCACAAGAATCTCTTATTAATGTAAAATATTACTAAATTTTACAGTTACTAATGACATACGACTGTTGAATAATTAACTAGAGCCGATCATAGCGTGATGGGTACTAAGCCGAAGGCCCTAGTTCGAATTTCGGCTCGGGATTAAAAATAAAATTACAACGCGACGGCGCCTCTCTCTCTGGAAGATAATGGGAAACCATCGGTAGTATCATGTCTAGTAAAGCCCTTTCATTTTGGTTGTTCGAAACCGGCATGAAACTATGGAACACTTAAAAAGGCACCAACCACAGGCAAAGATGATAGGGTCACCTACGTCCGTATCGGATATGGCACTTCAAGAAGAATTTGAACAACTATATCATTAACTGTATATTGTAAAATTAACAAATGGCGCTGTGGCTTATTTGGTAAAGTGCAAGAGTGCATACCCTATGGTGATGAGTTTAAGTGTCACCGATACCGAGAAACATTTTTAATTGTGGTTATGCCTGTACTTGCAAGCATTTTTCTGACTATTCATAGTTTCGGTACCATAAACTGACACCATTTTCTTTTATTTAAACTCACGCATTTAATATATATTTGTATTATAAAGACTTACGGACGGACGAAACAGTAAAAATGGAGGGTCCAAGATTGGGCTTATTATTGACGATGCCAAGGGGGTTCAGATTGGTTCTCGACTGAGGTGGGGGAAGCGACAGAACAGATCTCTGACTAGCAGACCAAGCTATGCTGGAGCTTTGGCTTAATTAGTAAAATACAGTATCGTTTACTCTGAAATCATCATTTCTGGTAAGAAACATCATCTTTATGTATCCTAGTAAATATATATATATATATATTATATATATATATATATATATATATATATAAATATATATATATATACGTATATATATATATATATATATATATATATATATATATATATATATATATATATATATATATATATACGTATATATATATATATATATATATATATATATATATTACTCGTATTTTCACAAGCTTTCACTTCCGATTTTACCCCCAAAACTAACCCCTTAAATCAAAATTTGTCTTTTTAAAACTACACGGCTCTGATGAGGCGATCAATTCCTATATTACTACCAAATTTCAACTTTCTATGATAAATAGTTTCGGAGAAAATCGGGTGTGGCAGACAGTCAGACGGGCAGACAGACAGTGAGATAGACACCAAAGTTATCTTATAAGTGTTTTCTAATTATGCATTTGTTTAGGACATTGTTATATTTTATGTATTAAATGTCAGAATCAAAGAATTTTTGGGAGAACATTTAAAATACAAACGGAGAATGTAGTCGTCAGAATAAGTAGGAAAGAAAGTTTTTTTTTTAAATTTTTACCAGTGTAATAATAAACTAAAACGAATTGGCTGGTGTTGTACTGTCCCACATACAAATATTAGTAAATCTAGTAGTGTTCTTGTCAACGTAAATAGCTAATTGTCAAATTGGATAAGTTAAACATTTTTAGTGAATCAGGCAGTAAATACAATTAAAACAAATTATCAGGCATGCAGGACTGTAATAATTTTTCTTTATACAATGCTAATCTTTTCATATCGTCCGTCCATCTTGTCTGTGGTCTACGTTTTGTCTTCTCTAGGCCTCCATTCAACTATACGGCGTGTCCATCTGTTATCATTCAGCCTTGCGATATGTCTCGCCCAATTACCCAATTCCACCATAATATACATATTCGTTGTATTACATCTGTCATTTTGATCTTCTTCTTATCTCGATGTTAGGACTACGATTTTGGAGTATAATATTTAGCATTCTTCTCTCCATTGATCTTTGGGTTAACTGTAGTTTATAATGTTTGTACCTATATATATATATATATATATATATATATATATATATATATATATATATATATATATATATACATATATATATATATATATATATATATATATATATATATATATATATATATATATATGTATACTGACAGTACATATTGATCGAATACTCTGGCTTTTATTATTGTTGGGAATATCCAATTTGATTGTAGATTTGGACTACAGACCAAGCCAACGAGAGTCTACTAATTCAAGTCAACCTTTAAATTATTTTTTGATATTTCGATTCTTTGTTCTAAATATATGAATGTTTGTACCTGTATATATATATATATATATATATATATATATATATATATATATATATATATATATATATATATATATATATATGTATGTACATATATGTATATATATATATATATATATATATATATATATATATATATATATATATATATATATATATATATATACATATATGTATATATATGTATATATATGTATATATATATATATATATATATATATATTTATATTATATATATATATATATATATATATATATATATATATATATATATATATATATATATATATATAACTTAGTTTTTTGTGATAAGCCAAAGCTGATATCGAAATTTTTCACTTGTCAAATTTGACGGATTACAAAGTCAACTAGATTTTTTTTAATTGGCTCTCTCTACGACCACACTATTAAATAAAATTTCGAGTCGTTAACAATATGGATGGCATTCAAGTTATTGAACGGAAATATATGAGAAATTATATACTTTTGCAAATGGGTATAACGATGCCATTTAATGGTGTACTCATATGTAGAAGGCAATTCTAAAAAATTCTAGTTGGCCTTGTAATCAGGCAAATTTGACCACTGATGAACTTTTTGGCTTTTTCGTAAACCACTAAGTTTATTAGTCAAAGAATTTTTTATTTCGGCAAATAGGAAAATAGTAAAACTAGTGAGTACCTTAAAAGTTAAAATTGCCCTATGCAGTTACAATAAAAAATAAGTATCAAGAGTTATACATTTTTGTGAATCGACTGAAAAATTATATATAATGGTGTGTCCATAGGTTGAGGGTGTTATTTAAGAAAATACTTGTTGATTTTGTACTCTGTCAAAATCTTTGACATGTGACAAATTAGTTGATATCATTTCATAGAAAGAAATTTAGGAGTGAAATTTTTTCTTCATTTGTTAAATAGAAGTAAATCAGATCAAACACCAGTGTTTGCGTAACAAAAGCAAAAAAATAAGATTCGATATATCTAATACGAAATTTATTCTATTTAATATTTTTTTCATCATTTAGAGATGACCTGATTTTGGAAGCAACAATTTTAAAATATAAATTTTCTAAGTTTTTAGCGTTTTTAACTTATGCTGTGTAGCTCTTCTAAAACTAAATTAGCCTAAATTTTATTATATAGATATAACAAAGTTTATAATAGACATTATAATAAATTTATAAACATGTGAAAACTTCCACCAAAATTGCTTTTTTGGATTTCCATTTTCTATTTATAACAATTAAACCACTGTACCAAATGCTAATTTTAAATAAATGTACGTTGTAGGATTATTAAAGTCATATTTATAAAACGCTTTTGTATTTATTCATAATTTAAGCTCCTGTTTAAACTGTTAAAATGATTAATATAATTTATAAACAAATTTTGACAATAGGTCCGAAAATTTTAATGAATGTTTTAAGTAATTGTAATAAAACAAAACCTCGAATATATAACAGCAAAAAAGTATGTTTTCTCGTTAACAAAAGTTCCTAATGCTATTAATTAAAAGGTGTAGGTTATTAAATAAATGAAATGCACGAATGCGTTGAATGTCTCTATATTGTTACAATATTCTCACAAAAAATGGTTACACTAATTCATGAAGTACTCCTTCTCGTATTTGTCTAGATAGTGCCCTTTTTTTTTCTTACTTTGTCTAAGTACTAGCTACCCTTGTTAGGGGTCACGTGGTCAGATAGAAGAACTAGAGACAGGATACGTCGTTAAGAAGGCCCTCAAATTTTAATGTCAATTACACTACAAAAAATACGATTTTCATTTAACTAACTGTAAACTTAAAATTTAACAAATTCGTACTCGTGTATACAAAAAAAACATTATATTAACATTTGTTCAGCTGTAAATTTCAGGATTAGAATATCGGAAAAGGCTTAGTTTTACAACTTTATGACTCTATTTCAGTAAGACTCAAAACAGATGTATTTTATGACACAAAAGGAAAAGTCAGAGAGTAAAGGCAAAGGTTTTCCCACGCTTACAAATTATCAACTATTTTTAACTAAATGCTTTTAAGCAATTTAAGAATTGAACAAAATGCATGCCTTTTGCTCACTATGTATGTAGTTACATGGATTTCCACTTCGAAAATACACCTTGTCGCCGTAACCTATATATTTTGAATAATATTTCAATGAAAATATTTTTAATAGAATGCATATAAAAATAAGAGCACTTTTGAAAACTGATCTTGGTCAATATATTTGGGCGTTTTGATCATATATATTTATATAATCAATGTATTGCTAATGCCACTACTATACAGGTTAAACCTCATCATGGAGCTTGGGCTGAGATCGCTGTTTGTACAAATCCCGCATTTAATAAAACAATTTGTTTTCATAGTTTGAACACGGAGTACTTGCCTCTCTATGAATTTATTTTGCTAGTTATTATAATAGTATAAGAACTAATTAATATAACAACATAAGCACTCACTGTACAAAAAAAAACATTTCAAAACTTCGATTTCTTACCTCTTTTAGAGTAGGAATGATTAATTATCCTATTAATTAGTTTTTTAAAAAACTGTATTTGTTAGTTAAATTGTTGTATTACTATGTTTTGCTAACATGATGTACATTGTTATATTAAATGCAAGTTAGATATAGTAATTGAATGAAAATCTGACTTTAGTCCGCTACTTCGCTTACATGAGAATATGACTTGGTATTGGGATAGCAAACATGTTTATTTAATGTTTCAACTTTCATAGAGGATTATTTAACTTATATGTCATAACCTGCCTGCAAACAAAGGTAGTGAAAAGAGCCACAAATACCAGGTGTACAAGTATGAAATGCGTTTTTGCGCTTTTCCAATTGCCTGTCATTCAACTCATGTGGTACTCATCTACCGGTCTTCTGAAACGTTCCCATCTCTCGTAGCCGATTGGAAACAGCTTATTGACTAACGCCCAATTGCTCGGCGAGTTGTTTTTTGTGTTTGCGAATCATCTTCGTCCAACGTCCAATATTTGCAATTCCACATCTTCGTATTTTTTTGGCGGTTTTCCACGTTCCTTGCCAGCAACATCGAAGTCACTACTTTTGAAACGCCGAAACCATCGTTCACACGTATTTTGCGATGGAGCATGTTCACCGTAAGCTTTCCGAAATAATCGGTATGATTCAACAGCAGTTTTCTTCAAATGAAAACAAAAAATTAATGCTCTCCGCGAATGCTCTTTGTTCGGTATAAATTTCGACATATTGAACGCAACACAACACTATGCACACACTTTCTAATTTATCACTCGTGCGATGACACAACAAAATGGTGCAGTGTCAAATTTTTCTAGCACAAACTGCATTCGTGCACCATTTGTTGTCTGAAATCCGCATTTCAGACTTGTACACCTGGTATTTATTATGTAGCAAATAATATTTAAAAAGTTGTTCAATTCAATAAAAAGTTTTTTAGCGTTTAACGGAACAAAAATCATAAATAAAAGGCATCTTTAAAGGGCAAGCTAGTAAATCATTACTAATGAAACTCACCATTATTACATACTGTCCTATGCGATAATCGCATAATGATAATGTGGTAATACAAAAATAAATTGATTACTAAAAGTACAATTGCGTTTTTAATAGAGGGTTTTTTTAACCCGTTACTATCCACATTATGCGATTATTTAGATATTGAGTTTCGCAACAAATAGGTTGGCCGAAATACACCAATTTCTTAGCCACTAAAAAATAAACAGACTGCAGGCTCTGTATCACTACGTATGAGTACGAACCAACGTTGGACACACGAGCGATGCTTGTCTATAACAAGACCCTAACAGAGATTAAGTGTATTTTTAAGGTGGCTTTTTAAAATAGCATTTCTTGAAGATTTCGTCGTTGGTCATGAGTTATAGTGACTTAGTTCCTTCTCGCATTTTTCGAAAAGCATTTATCATTTTACGCCGATTTTACAAGTTTTTTTTTGAGTGTTATTTAAAATTTTCTGCAATTTTCTACAACCAAAAGAGTTCGGCTACAAGCTACAGCCTATTTATAAGAGACGACTAGACTTTCTACATGTTTGACAAGATTACTCCTGATTTGTTTCCGCTTTGGGAAAGGGACTTGCTCAATATAATCTCTCCTAGTACTCTGGAAGTAACTTTCTTGTCCAAAATCAAAACCTTGTTCTGATTGTTAATACCTTGAGTCCTAGAAAAGTTCGGTTTCTGTTTTTCTCGTTAGTAGAGGGTAGTTATCCTTTTTAAAGAACCTCTTACCATAAAGCTTTTCTTTGGTAACTCCCTTAGACTAGGACTAATTTTATGAATTATATTTGGTATTTGAGCAGTGCAACGATTATCACAGATAGTTGGTAAGGTCAATCGTGACTTGAATAGGTGATCTGGGCGTAGAGAAAAATATAATGTAGGTTATATAACAGCACACGCATGAACGTTTCTAACTAATGATCATTAAATGACACCGTACAACTATACAAATTTGTATGTAATATGATATAAGCTATATATTTTCTCTTTACAGTACCAGCTAAAGTAATATGGGCTGTAGCTGGAAGAGACGCAGAACTTCCATGTGATGTTACACCAGCACTTCCACGGGATAATGTCACCTTGATATTTTGGTTTAAGGATACAACTGGCATGCCATTATATAGGTAAATATTAAAAAATACACTTCCAATATATTAGAAATATAGTAAGAAAAAGCGTAAAAATACCTATAGTGGGTAGGTGGAGTATAAAAAAAAATTGTACTAGTGTGAAGTAGAGCGGACGGTTTGAATGACACTAGGGACCATATCCTCTAAGTATCTTGAGTTATCATGAAATTTCCAGTTTCACTAAGTGAAATAAAATGGGTTGGGAAGAACAAGTGGTCAATAAATAAACTGAAGTTTTTGCAAGAAGTAAAACACTACTTAAATTTCCACTAAATTTTTATTTTTAACACCAAGATATGTTTCGCTGTACGACAGCTTCTTCAGATGGTTTGTTACAAAATGAGGGTAAAATTACTTTAATAAATGGTTGGTTCACAATTTATGGCAGGTAATAAAATAATTTATTTAAAACAGATTTAGTAATGGTGAATTATTTAAGTCTAATTGTTCATTTATTAAGGAATCTGAATTTTTCAATTTGTTTATTTCTAAAGATTCTAGGTAATTAAGTTTCAGGCTCTTTTTGCAAGTATGTAATATTTCAAAGTTTGGGTTGAATTGGTGATTATTCTCAATTAAATGATTTGCGTAATTTGAGTTATTTTTTCTATTGATGTATGATGAAACATGTTCTTTTATTTCTTTTTGAAATACTTCTTCCTGTTTGACCTATATATGTTTTTTTGAGCAATTTCCACAATTTAATTTGTATACTCGGATCTATTGCCTCTATCTGTTTTAGTTTTGTTATTTTTTATAAATTTGCCAAGTGTGTTGGATGTGTTGGCAAATTTATAAAAAATAAAAAATAACAAAACTAAAAGAATAGATCCGGAGTATACAAATTAAATTGTGGAAATTGCTCAAAAACATATATAGGTCAAACAGGAAAAAGTTTTTCAAAAAGAATAAAAGAGCATGCTTCATCATGCATCAATAGAAAAACTAACTCAAATTACGCAAATCATTTAATTGAAAATAACCACCAATTCAACCCAAACTTTAAAATATTACATACTTGCACCAAGAGCCTAAAATTTAATTACCTAGATTCTTTAGAAATAAACAAATTAAAAAATTCAGATTCCTTAATAAATGAACAATTAGACTTAAATAATTCACCATTACTAAATCTGTTTTAATTAAATTATTTTATTATCTGCCATAAGTTGTGAACCAACCATTTATTATAGTAATTTTACCCTCATTTTGTAACAAACCATCTGAAGAAGCTGTCGTACAGCGAAACATGTCATGGTGTTAAAAATAAAAATTTAGTGGAAATTTAAGTAGTGTTTTTTTACTATGGGTCACAGTGCTGAATCAATCCAAATTTAAGCGGTCTTTTGTGGAAAACCGCACGCTATTGATATTGTTCACTATTTTAGTCAGAAAAAAGTTAAGTCAAAGAAATTTTTTAATTATATTTCAAAATTAGTATTGTTACAAGAACAATTATTTTTGACACACAGAAAAGTGAAAATCATTTATATGAAAAAAATAATTGTTCCTATATTGTCAGAAAAGTTAAGTCTTGTGTCAATAAACTGTATGATGACAATAAAAAAAAAATAAATATTAGGTGAGACAAAAATAAAAAGTAGTATTTTATTAATTTTTACCTGCGTGAAATCTCCATTCGAAAAAATATACAGATTTTTACCACAAGAAACTCCTCAAAAACCGCCAAATATAATAGCATATGAGGTCCAAAATAGTCAGAATGACATCTCTGCCATTCCTTAAAAGATCTATGTACATCTCTCCATCAGATAAATTATAATATTAGTTAGGTTATTTTAGGTTCAATTAAAGAAAATAATATAAAACGATAATGAACAGTCGAAGGTATCGTACGACATTTTTACATAATAATATTACATTTTCTCAAATGGTATAGTTTAGCATGAAAATACGAGAAAATCAGACGGTTGTCTACAATTTGTTGCTCGTAGAGAGACAGTTACAAATTGTTTAAAAACGTATACTAAATTGCTTTATTATTCTCTCTTTATACCCGTATATTTTCTATAGCTTTTTCCTTCAGTCGTGAAATTATTTGTGTTGAGATTTTGCAATCTTTAGCACAGGGACACTACGCCACACCCGTTACCACTACACCAAACACTTTATTTTTGAACTCCTTGTATGATTCACTAACCATCTTAGCTTCATCTAGAGGGATGTTTGATTGAGGTTAACAAAACGGGATTCGAGTGTGAAAGTGTTTAGTGTAGTGGTACTTGCTGTCGCGTAGTCTCAGTCTGATTTTTTAGTTTTCCATTAAAAATATTATAATTTTGATAAGGTAAGATGACTGGTAGTTGTCTGAGGGACTGGATAATGGAAAAATTAATATTGTTAGTAATTATGTTTACTGCTAATTCTATGTCCTCCTTATTACGGATAGGAAGTAAAGTTTTCTTCTAAAAGGTTTTGAAAACCTTAGCAGTAAGTTTCGGTATTTGATACAAATCCTTTTCACTTATCTCCACTATTTTTCTATTCACTTACCACCAGAAGGTGGACATAACATAAATCATAGCGTACTATAGGTTGGGTTAATATGTATTTTTAATTACAAAAATGTCCGATATCCCTGACTTCATAGAATTATGTGTTAGCGAATCAGGTAGAAGAAAGTGTTAGTTAAAGGTCAAAAAATGATTATAAGGCACGTTCATCTTTGGTTGTTGCTGTGATATCACCACATTTGTTCTCCACAATCAGCTTCCCGGCAGATGAAAATAAATTTATCAAAAGTAAATATTTTCATAAACAATTTTGGTTAAAATATAGTTGATGACCATAGTAAACTGCACCCAAAAGTAATTTGCCATTATTTTCCACAATGTTACAGGTTTTTATTGTGTTATTGAAGCCTACTTCACAAAATTGGTGCAATGGTTACTAGCGATACAAAACTTAAGTCTCAACAATTTGTATTACAAGGGTGGATTGAATAGTCCTATAAAAAACAAGGTAAATAAGTTTTTTTTGAACTTTTTGAACTTAATACGTTTAGTCCAACAAAATTCCAATTTTTTTATTCCGTCGGAAAAAAAACATTGTTTCGAATTGTGCATAATGCCCATTTACAGCACAGATAATCTCTTCATTCGACAAGAATTTCTTCCGTCAAGCCAATTTTTCAGGTTAGGAAACAAAAAAGAGTCACTTGGAGCCAAATCTGGAGAATAGGGTGAGTGGAGAACTATTTCAAAGCCCAGCTCGTACACTTTTGCCATTGCAACGGTAGACGTGTGAGCGAGTAAATTGTCCTGGTGAAGAAGCTCTTTGTTGCGCTTTAATCTTGGTCGCTTCTGCTGTAATTTACTATGCAAACGGTCGAGAAACGTTTCGTAATAAGAGCTAGTTACCCGAATGATCAATCATGATGATATCTTTTGAGTTTCAAAAAACAGTTGTCATCATTTTTTCTTCGGCTTCTTTCGGTGCCCTTTCGTCAACCCACTGTTTTGACTGTTATTATGACTTGGATGTAATATTGGATCCACGTTTCATCTACAGTCACAAAACGATGCCAAAAGTCCTTCGGATTACGCTGCAACTTCTCTAAAAACGATTTTGAAATATGTTTTTGGTCTGGAGCTCACCGCCCATCGCTTACTCAGCTTTTAGCATGCCTACCATCTCAGCAATCTCATGGAGCTTAACACGAGGATCTTCCATCAATATACTATGAATTTTGTGAACCATTTCTTCAGAAAAAACCTCAATCATGCGTCCTGAACGTGAAGCATCTGCTGGCCTCATACGGTCACGTTTATCCAGTAATAAATTATTTTGAGTACGTGTGTAGAGTCCTCATGAACTTTATTCAATTCAGTTTCAATCTGGGCCGTAGCTCACATTTTTTAATAAAAATATTTTATCAGTGCACAACACTCAGCTTTATTCATTTCTACGTTAGCAACCAGGAAACAATTGCGTGTTGTTTGAAACTTTGAACACAACTGTCACAGGAATCACTCTTATCAACCGTTATGCAGGTTAAGAAAATTTCCCCCCATTACGGAGAAATGTATCAAACTTATCAACTAACGTATAATTCTCTATAACTGTGATTTGATAGACAAAATTAGTATGATGATTTTTCCAAGAGTTTATTGTTAATACTATATACTCAATATTCTGTAAAATTTTTAAGGTGGGTCTTTTGTCTTGTTTTCGTTGAAAAACGGTAGAGTTTCGTAATTATATGCTTGATAATAAAAAACTATGTTAACCATAAAATAATACCTCTTACTGGAAAACCTTATTCTTGTTTCATAAAAACCGGAATATTTAAAAAAATTAGCTGTAGCTTAAAAAGAAACAACAAAACGCCTTAAACTAATTTTAATTAACAGAATACAATTGCCATTAGAAAAAACCGTCGAAAAATACGGCAAATAGACCTCAAAAAGTCGAGACGTATAAATAAATAAAAAAAAAGCAGCATGCCACGCTATTTTCGTGTTTATAAAAGGGGAAAACGTTTAACGCCACCGTTTAAATAGGCTTTTAAACCATTGTGACCTGCACCTGCTGGAAAATTATTTTAGAAATTATTTTTATAATCCAATTACGGCTTCGGAGACTACCGATAATGGCTTACTTTGGGCATATGTTTCGAAGGACTGTTTTGGTTTTAAAAATATTTTTGCGGTAAATACAGGCTAATTAAAATTGGGGATTCGGAGCATAATTTCAGGACATAAGAGCTTATTTTAAGCTTGTGTGATATTTGTGTATGTATGTGCATGTAAAGTGCATTTATTGGATTCATTAAATGGTATAAAACCAAATATATTTAAAGATGGTTAGAACTGTCATAAATGGAAATGCTTACGGTGACCTGACCTAAAATTATATTAATTTCTTTTTTCTAAACCATGACATTTCAAAATTTATCAAAAAAAAAAGGAAATTTCATTCGGCATTTATATACTCTAATGAATGTTACAACTAATCGTAATAACGTCTTTTTATTCAGGGTGTTATGAAATTGACTGCATATATTCGAACTGGTGCCTACTTGTACCAAGACCGATTGCAGAAAATTCACCTTAAATAAAAGAAAAAGTCGACCCTAAAGAAATAACGACATACATATTTTTTTCACGCCATCAGTAAAGTCTACAATGTTGTTCATATTTGAGTCGGCTTTTCCTAAACAAATTTAATAAAATAAAAACTATAAAGTTACCTTTCAAAATAATTACTTGGCGTGACACCAACAAATTGATTACACAAGTTTTATATTTAAATATTTTATTATAATAAGTAAAAATTTTAACACATGTAATTCATAGAAATTTTATTTGCTTCATTGTAAAAAGCTTTGCTTTACTCTAACGCAAATAAGGGATCCTTTGTCGGCTTCCGCTGCCGGTAACAAAGGATTTCTTATCGGTATTGGCGGCTGGCTGTAGCTTCTTAGTGGCTATCTGCGAGCGGTGGCCCAGTGACAATGCCCTCTACTAAAACGTCAAATTCATGTTTAGTTTGTTTATGTACAGCGAATATTTACAAATTTTGCAATATATCGTGGGTTGCAGGTTTTTTTTAAAGATAGACTAATATAGTGGTGTTAATTGGGCAATTTGTAGAAAGTGTAGAATACAGCAGCAAGTGTGGTAGTTCATATCATTCGGTACAGTTGGTTTAGTTACAAATATGTCATACACAACCTAAGATGTTTTATATGGAGATCGGCTGCACATTTAAAGTACATATTTTTAAACCTACTTTGTTTTTTCACTAACATTAAATCACTAAAAAAGTCTTACATTTCTTATTAGAAAATCGTTTACCATTTCGGTATTAACCTCGGAAAAGTTAAGAGAACCACCTATTTCAAATTCGGTTTTCATTTTGCCCAAACCCAAACAGCTGTTAAAATAAAAGTTAAAATCAGCTGTTAAGAAGCAGCTGTTCTCTCGCATTACCAAGAAATTATTTATTTTCAAATAATAGATAAAAAATTTTCTTAATTATGGTTAAATATTATTTTTATTACGTGTTGTCCATTATTATTTTCATTTGTTATTAGATTAATTTACGTGAAATTTGAAAACCTGTAATTCTTGAAGAAAATCGTATGTTTGACAACATAAGCCTACGCCTGAGCTAGTTTATACAATGAGGGCCTTTCAGGTGCGAGTTGGTTTGACGGTAAAATCCAGTTTTGTCCTTTCTTAAATTTCTCAAAAGTTTTCGAATTTGAGAAAAAATATATTGAATGACTCGTTTCGATATAACTCAATGTCTGTCTAAATTAGTGAATGTATGAGTTGTCCGGGTATAACTCGAGAACAAATAATCTAACTTTTATACAGCTTAGATGCGTATGATATGACCAGATCTTTCACTATAATTTCAGGGCATTACCTCTTGACTTTTATTTTCAAATTTTTTTTCGGTACATTTCCAATATTAAATTAAAAATATTAGAGATAAAGTATTTCACAGCAAATGGGATCGGGTTTAAAATTTAAGCATGTTTAGTTTATCTATTCTCCAGGTATATACCCTAGCGGTGCTGACAAATATTTGACCTGAAACGGAAATTTCGAAAAAATAATATGCAGTGACTTAAAACAAATACACACCCTACACCGACAGTGTAACTTTATACGTAGCTGTAGTTACAAATCTTTGCAACCGACAGTGAATAGGGAAGTTAAGTTTAGATCGAAAGGAAAATATGTTAAAAGTTTTAATTTAATAGGTTGTTTTATAACGTACAGATGTCACAAAAACAATTTTTTACCTACTTATGTTTTCGGTTTACTCGTTTGTCCCGGTATTACCCAAATGGGCTAAACAAATTTTTACGAAATATTAAACAGAGCTATAACAGATGCTAAATTAACAATAGAGCTTTATATTTAAACAGGGTCATTAAAAAAATGTGATTTATTTTTTTTAGAATGAGAGCAAAGTGGAGTCCATAACGTAGTGGTTAAGGTGTCTGCTTTTTACTCCAACGACCCGAGTTCGTATCTCGGCTCGGGAAATTTGCAACTTGACGCTCGCATTTCTTGAAAAGGTGATGGCAAACCACCCGTACTATCATGCCTAGTAAAGTCCTTTCGCTTTGGCCGTTCGGAAAACGTATTAAACTGTAGGTCCCCTTTGTCTGTGGAAATACTTAAAATGGCACCAACCACAGGCAAAGGCAAGAGAGTAATCTACGTCTGTATCGGAAATGGCACTTCAAGAAGAGGACAGCTGAAAGAAACTCTGAATTACTGGGGAGTTTAAATAAGAGAACATTATTATTTTAGGGCAGGTTACGCCGTACAAAAAGAAAATACAGAAAGAACAAGAGTGGGTAAATGAGTAACTGTGTGTGCTCATTTGTAACCCGAGACCGACTAATTCAATTTTTATGCAATTACGATACGTATATATATGTATGTATATATATATATATATATATATATATATATATATATATATATATATATATATATATATATATATGTATATGAGACATATGGGACTACAATTGTTTCCGGAGAAATAGTGTTTTTTGTACACGTTAGTAATATGTGGCGAGGTACCGTGGAAAAAAATAGTAGATAAATTAAAATTTGGTTAATTTTCAATATTACTAAAGATGTGTTTGTATATAGGAGGAAAACAGGGAAGCCTCACTCTAAATACCGGTGAAGTCATTGATGCTTGTGAAGAGTATATATATATATCTCGGAACTAACATCAGTAAAGATGGTAGGACGGTAAAAGAAGTAGAGAGTAGAATAAGTAAAGAAAAAGCGGCATAAGACACCTAAACTCTGTTCTGTGGTCGACGAACATAACATCACAAATAAAGAACCTGATTTATAATGCAGTATTTAATAGCATCGTGTTATACTGTTGTGATACTTTGACAATTGACGAAACGATTGGAACAGAAACTAATGGCACTCGAAATGGAGTACTGGCGAAGATGGGATGTAGTATCAAGAATGAATAGAGTTAGAAATGAAAGAATAAGGGATGTAATAGAAGTAAAAACCACGAATATTGAGGAAATTCAACAACGGCAACTTATATGGTACGGACACGTGGAAAGAATGGAAGAACACTGAATACCAAAGATGGTTCTAAAGTGGACACTAAGCGAAAGGAGGAGAAGAGGGAGACCAAGAGCGACATGGTTTGAGGTGTTCAGAGGGCAATGTCAGAGAGAAATCTAATATCCGGAGATTGAGAAGATGGAAAAGGATGGAAACTGGCAATCGGAGGGCGAAGAACGCTATAAAAACCGGATTGATGATGACTAAAAATGTAAAAGCCCAGGTTTATACTCGAACGGAGTCAAGGGTATATACTAGTATAATACTTATAATCCCTCATTTATTGACTCTATCTAATCTATTGTTAATTGGATGTAAAATGAACTAGATTAAGAATTGTAAACAATATATCAAGTTCATATCTCAAGAGAAAGATATACTTTTTATTTTAATATGAATAGTAACTATATATAAATACTAATAAATTTAGACCTTGTAACTAACTTCATCGTGAAAATAGATCGCATGTCAATTAATTATACGTCAAATATATTTCAACTTAAAAAAGGTTGAATATTATATTTGTTTTAATGTAAAACTACTGAAAACAGACAAAGTCCGTATTTCAGCAGGATACCCACTGTTCTCTTATTTATCAAATCGACAAGCCAGAGAACAGAATTTACTAGTCCTTATTCATATACTTACGAAACATAATGGTACGATACAACGAATTCTACTAAATACGCACATCTAATACTTCATCGTAAGCTGACATAGTAGCCATAAGCCGACAGAGTCCAAATAAGGGAACAACGGGTAGACTGCTGAAATATGAACTTCGTCTGTTTTCAGTAATTTTACATTAAACCACATACGCCTGAGGGAGATCCCCCGAAAACGGCACCGCCTGCATTGAAGTGTTGACTTTGTCAACAATTCTGTTGGCTTGTGGCTGCTGTGTTAGCCTATGATGGAGTATTAGGTGTGCGTACTTGGTACAATTCACATTTAATTTTTGTGATTTTTTTTAATGAATTTTGATAGATTTATCAGATTAAACGTCGTTTTCGAGATCTACAAAAATTCAAGTTAGTATTTAACATTCAAAAAATCATATTTTTTTTATAAATTAGTTGATCTAGGCGGGTTAAATAACAGGAAAAATCTTCATTGTATGTAGCTTATATATTTAATAAAATTATATAAAAAAATTCTTACTTGTGTAGGAAAAGTACTTTTATATCCGATGTTCGTGATTTCAGTATCCTGTTGAAAGATGACTTTACTCATCTAGACCTAAAACTAAACGATATCAAAGATTTATTCATATCAAATTTATAAAGCTGACAATGCAGTTCCTGAAGATTAGCAAATAAAAATTCCTAAATTATTTAAAGTTGAATATAAAAAATTAATAGATAATAAATAAATCAATAATATTTTTCCTATTCGCTACTTTTCAGAAGGATCCTGTTAATAAACATTACAATACGGCCTTTAATAATTTCCAACATACGAGTATATTATTGTTGTTTATACATGTCGCATATAAATGTTTATATTGTGTATAATGTTTATTTGTTTCGAATTCACCTGGGTACTTTTTTCCTTAAATATATTTTTTAAATTTTTATTAGAATTTTTACTGTAATTAAATAGTTTTGTTTTACACTCTCGTCAGTATCTACAGTTGCTTAAGATAAAGAAGGGACTGTCTGTTCTCCTGCAGTTTTATACTCTCAGCCGACGTTTAATATTTTTCGTACAATATTTATTCAGTTTTACAAATTAATAGAAATATGTTTTCATATTTTGATAGCTCATAAGAACCTTACTAATGTATTTATTTCTACCTTACGAGTATCATACGTTTCTAAGTTTAGTAAAGAACAGTTTCTCTCATTGAGAATCTTCAGTTATTTTAGTAGTAAAAAGTTATATTCAATAATAAAGTTGTAGATAAGAAATATATTCCTAATACGTTTTACAAAACGCACACCTTCTACTGAAGCAAAATTCAATAATTTTAGCTAGTAACCGTTTTTTAGTGTTCCGTACGGA
Organism: Pachyrhynchus sulphureomaculatus; assembly: GCA_019049505.1. Classification (NCBI taxonomy): domain Eukaryota; kingdom Metazoa; phylum Arthropoda; class Insecta; order Coleoptera; family Curculionidae; genus Pachyrhynchus; species Pachyrhynchus sulphureomaculatus. The sequence goes on from CM032446.1 coordinate 176,175,231, forward strand.
ACACTTATGTGGTCACTTCAGTGTCAGTGTCTGTCTGTCTGTAACACCCGATTTTCACTGGAACTATTTGACATAGAAACTTGAAATATGGCACAAATATAGAAATTGATGGCCCAATCAAAGCCGTCAAGTTTTGAAAGTTTAAATGTTGAGTTAAGGGTTTAGTTTTGGAGTATGAAATCGGAAGTGAAAAAAAAAATTACTAGGTCATCGAGTGGGGTGTCAAATGAAAGCTTGTGAAAACATGAGTTCAAAAAATATATATGAGATAATACTTGCGTACACTTTTTTTGTATTATTCTAAAAAAATGGTTAAAACTCGCTGTCTCCGTCCCTACCTCGGGAAGTACTTATTAAAAAATGTTGAAAAAATTCTGGAATATTCTTCATAAAGTGTAGATTGAGGTAAAATTATCACGAGGGTATTACGTTTGACAATTTATTTGGTATAAAAAAGGAACTATGAAAACTATCTTCCTTGAAAATAGGGTGGAGGATTTGTTGATATACTTTTCAATACAATACTAAGAATGCGTCGCTCCTGTACCGAGATAAAAGAATTTTATTTTATTTGTTCATAATTAAACAAATATGAAAGTGGTAAATATTTGTTTTACACTTTTATTACTAGATTCTAAATTCAGCTGGATTGATTTATTGGTATTGGGTATTAGGTAGCTAAGGTGCTATTATTGTTTAAGAAAGAACGTGAAAATACATATTGGATCTTAAGATTAACTTAGCCTAGATAAGGATTTGATTTCATTTTATGTTAAAAAGCAATCACCGTACTGAACACTAATTGCGCAAGTCCAACTTGCACTTGGCCAGTTTTTTTTTTATAAATTAATTCGACTTTGTATCTGAATTCACCCTTATCTATTAGCTATCATGATGACTAATATTTTTTATTCAATTATACGAAGAGCTATAAGTAAGCAACATTTTAAAAATTTATAATGGTTCATGTATATACAACATAGAGATCTTCTAAAGAATTCTTATGCTTTAAAAAATGTAAAAATAATATTATCGAAAATATACAGAAGTCCATATTTCAGCAGTTTACTAGCTGTTCTCTTATTCATCAAATCCATCCTGAGACGCGTTTCGCCGTATCACGGCTCGTCAGTCAGGCTAGATTGACAAACAGGAGAACGGAATCTACTGGTACTTATCCCAGAAGTTACGGAATACGATGGTAGGATACAACGAATTGTATTAAGTACGCATACCTATTACTCCATCGAAAGCTGACAGGTATGAATACTTAATATAATTCGTTGTATCCTACCATCGTATTCCGTAACTTCTGGAATAAGTACCAGTAGATTCCGTTCTCTTGTTTGTCATTTCTAGCCTGACTGACGAGCCGTGATACGGTGAAACGCGTTTCAGGATGGATTTGACGAACAAGAGAACAGCTAGTAAAGTATTGAAATATCGACTTCTGTCTATTTTCAGTTGCTTTATAATAACTATATATGCCTCAAAAAGCGCTACCTGCTTTTAAGCGTTGACCGTGTCAGCTTTCGATGGAGTAATAGGTATGTGTACTTAATACAATTCATTGTATCCTACCATCGTATTCCGTACCTTCTACGCCTCAGGAGGATGCCTTGAAAAGCGCTATCTGCTTTCAAGCGTTGACCGTGTCAAAAGAAAAAAAAACAATCTGTCGGCTCGAAAGCTACTGTGTCAGCTGTCGTTGGAGTAATAGGTATGCGAACTTAATACAATTCGTTGTATCCTACCATAATATTATCGAAACTACTGTATATTATTGTTCCATTACTGGATTTCTCTAATTATTTATATTTAAATATACAGCGCAGACTCGATTAAATTGGTTCTCTTATTACTTTTAACATTAAAAGCTGTGTTCTAGACGCAAGGAATTCATTTGCTCAGATTTTTGCATTTGTTTAGATTTGGATCACCAGATCACAAGAAATATATTTTCAATTAAATCGATCTGTCTGTTGATTTGTTGCTCCTATAAGTTACCGAAATGAGGTTGAAACTCGGAAAACCATTTTCTTTTCAGGTAACGTTTAGTCGTCATTACAAATTGACATTAAAATTAAACAAGAAAATCAAAATACAAAATAATAAAGATTATTATTATTTCAAAATACACGTACTATCGGAATTAACGTACATGTACTTATTACATATTAGGTAAAATCACTTAAATTTTTTTAACATTTCCTGTAAATTTAACTGTTATAATAGCAACCGAGCAAATTACGACACATTATGAACTTATCCGACTGACTCGCCACTGGGGTCAGCTTATTGGACTTAAAATAGAGAAGTTGTTTATTAGTTAATCTCTAATTTAAATTATGATTAAACTTGGTTAAAAGCTTTCTGTGATAGAGCTAGAATATGATACTCACTAGTTCGTATTAATAGGCTATGGTTTATTTGATAGTTTTAAACATAAGCTCATAATAATTTGATGCTGATACAGTAATATAAGGGACAAAGATGTGAAAACAAATTAAATAGCTTTTTTATTAACTGATTTAAATATACGAAAATAATTAGATCTGTTCCGTTTGTTACTACAATATTATACTCTAAACAAGAATACATCAGGTCACAGTCGATTTGTTAAGAGGAATATCCCTTGCTAAAGAAAGTATTGTATTTGTAAAGAAAAACTACCTGCGAGGTTTTCACATTTCTTTAAATTTTAGGGTTCCTAGATCGCGCAAAATGTGTTTTCCAATTTCTGCCAGTCTAAATGTTGGTCCGTTGCACAGTGAGCCAGTAATCTGACTTTTCGTTCAAAATTGTCTAGAGCCCTCAATTATTAACGAAATCAGACATTTTTTTTTAAATGCTCGTAAGCAAATTTCGGACAAACGTGAGGAAGCCGATTTGCAAGACATAACCTCAACATTTTTTAAAGTTGCAAAAAGCAGCACGAAATTGGGAGGTGAAATTTCGAAGTTCACTTGATTTCAAGTTTACGCGTTACAAACTGGTTCCTCGGGGGTTTCTGGAGTAATTGAATATATTTTCGGGGTCATTTTGATCATATAGACCCTTTTGAGAGGAGAAAATGGGGACTGGATTGGGAGAAATTTCGATATTCACATGAATCATTTTTTTTTTTTTTTCATTAAGAATATCATGAGAAAATCGATCAGATGAGATTTCCTGCACAATAGCGATTTGTTCATCTATTGATTAGGAACAAAACGTCGGAGTATGTTTTTTTTTCGACATTTATGACACATATTTTTGTGACAAGTGAAGCGTGAAGTGAACATGTTACTTTTCTTTTCTAAAAACACTGAGTACATACAATAAAATCAGTATCAATGGTTATAAAAAAGAATTAAGGAACGAGAGTACATTGTTATAGATTGTGCCTAGTTCACACATTTTTAAATTTTTGGGCTACATTCTTGACTAAATGTGTTATAATATAAGTAATCATCCTATAGGAGTACCTTGTCAATTGTGATTCCATTAAAAGTTAATTTTCATAAATAAATAAAATTTCACTTAATAGTAAATAAAGTTTCATTTCATAAATATAGTTGGAATGAGTGCAATAAAAATATTTCATTGTGCTTATCATTAGAATATTGAACACAAATTTCTATATTGACTCCAATCTTACCGGAAAATTATCCGAATCTTACGTATATACATTTATAAAACGTGAAATACCTAGATTTTAATTGCTCTTTATTGTCTTTATATTTAACGGCGATTTTGACTCCAATTTAACTGGTAATTTATTCAAATCTCAGCAGTGATATTATCTAGAAAACTTTATTAACCGTTGTATATTTTGGTCAACTTGACGTTTGGTATAATATGACTACAATAATTTTAGCCAAGACTGTATTTGGGCATTATAAAGTATACAAGGTAGATTTAAAATAATATCGAATCCTGCTTAATATTTAAGTCTAAACAAATTACTTTATACTGCCCTCTTACTTTTTGCAGTGTAATGTTCTTTGTAAAATTTCGGTTTCAGTATTGACTGAAATATGAATTTTCACTATCACGACTTTTGCTAAACCAACCAAAAAAGGTCAAACTTTAGAATTAAAGTTAAAATCGGTAAACGAGTAACGAAGTTATAGAGATGCATAAGTCTTACCCAGAGTTTTATTTCAACTTTATTTATAATATTTAATTTTAAAAATCATTAGGACAGATTAGAAAGAATAATTATAAATAGAAGATGATATTATTTTAGATGTCCTTACTTGGATCTATCTGCGATATAATATGTGACAAATAACAACTTCAAAACTGAATAACAATCAGTTCGAGTTTGAATGAAACGTAAGCCTTTTTAATACACTACGCAAAAATTTATATATTGGTCACTCACATGCGTATATTTAAATATAGACCTTTTGTACATACAGTATATCTAAATCTAATACTGCACTGACATAGCCATTACTTGATGGATAACCAAGAATAAAAATTGAAACAACTGTTTAAGATCACCACTTACTTTGCATAATGGAAAGAAATGGAAATTACTGAATTATTTAGAACAGTTAGAAATTATCCAGTTTATTCCTCAACGATCAATTAGATGGGGGAGGGTATCCTTTATTAAACTTATTCTAGGTATTAAGGTAAATATTGTTAATGAATTTAGTACTCGTAACTCGGCAAATTATATATCCTGTAACATACTTTGTAGTTAATTTAGATCTTGCTCCAGAAGAGGACATAATGTGTCGAAACAATTGTCAGCAATAATATAATAAACATAAGTGGTGATCTTAAACAGTTGTTTAAATTTTTATTCTTGGTTATCTAAATGTAAGCACAACTTTATAAAATATTCGCAAAGCTATCGACTTGAAAATAGTTTAACTCGTGTAATTTTCATATATATATATATATATATATATATATATATATATATATATATATATATATATATATATATATATAGTGTATCCTTGATTGTTTAACAGTGTTAAACATGTGAGTGTTAACGTTGAGTTACAAAAAAATCTTGAAATTCATGAGTCGACAATATATTTCAACGTTGTATAGTTATAATGTTGGCGATGTAATATTTATTTACAGGCATTATATTTAGATTCAGTTTATCGGAATATTGACAGGTTATATATCTACACTTCTATTTAGGCTCATAGACGGGCTACATTTTAAGTCCTATGACGGTAGTATTTTGAGAATTATCGTAGAAATAGGAATTTAAAATAGAATATTAAAAAGTAGACTCTAGTTCCTTTTAAGATCTTAAACTTTATATTGATACCGACTTAGAATTTTTGTTTTCAAATTACAAGTGCTTACTACTTAGCAAAATCAATAGAAAATTAAATCTAGGAAATACAAAATCCAATACTGTTATATTACTCAAAATTTCCAGGAAATGAGTTTGTGCTAATTCTGTAAATGAAGGAGGCAGCAGATCTTCTCTATGTTTGGCAATTTCTTCATTATAATGTCTCTTCTGGAGGGTAGTTCGGCCTTACCATCATATTTGTCTTGATAAGATCAATTTGTATCTTATTTGTATGCTAGATTTTTTTAACCAATCTTCGCATCTCTCTGCATTTAAAATTAAAAATCTTTCTGTATATATATATATATATATATATATATATATATATATATATATATATATATATATATATATGTATATATATATATATATATATATATATATATATATATATATATATATGCCTGGGTAAAATTTCTTTCATGTATATTATAATTATTATTATTGCATTTGTATTTGATTAAAATTGGTTCAAAAACAAAGAAAATATAGAAAAATTTATTTGTTAGTTCTGTTTTCAAAGTTACCAATATTCTCTATTACCTGGCTATATCTATTCACTTATTGGAAAATTGATATACCGGAATGCAGATTTTCGTCACGTATAGAGCTATTTTGAAATTTAATGCAGAATGGTACAAACACGGGTAAAGGAATGTAGTTTTCAGTCACAAAGTTAATTAAGTAAACTATAGATATCGGCACTCAAGTATTTCGAAATTATTTTTACTGAACAGTATTGGCGTGGTCATAAAAAATGATTCTTATTCAACGTTTGTTGCCAATATGTATTGAAACGCCGGGAGTTTAGTTTGGATTAGCGACAAATAGGTAGGTAATGAAATTTCTGTGACTTTTTTGTGTTTTGTTGCTTCAATAATACAAACTAATCTAAGCGAACTAAACAAGAGGTACCTGCTAGTTACTTGAATAATATTTAGGTTAATTTGTTACTTGAAAACGAACTTTTAGTGTAATATCGAAAACGAATAAATGATCATAATCGGAGACATTAAAAAAATGACAATTAATATCAAATATTCGACTACTACTAACAAAAATACTGACAAAATAAAGGTAATAAATTCCATTGCGCTGCGTACAAAAAAATACCAATGCCAATTCGGACATCACAACTCAAGTGTAATGGAATATTTAATAGGATAATAAAACATTTTCGCTTATTGTCTGCTGTCACAGAAGCGTAGCTTTTATTACTAAAAATTTGTAAAACGTGCGAAATTGAGCAATTAACGAAAAATGTGCGAAAGCAATTTACATGGTTGAAATATGAATTGTTAAGTTGTTAGAAGCTTATTCTGAAATATGAAATACCAACCGGCGGGGTATTTTACTATTTATTACTGACCCTTCAGACAGTTCGGTACCATATACGAGTATATATCCTAGAATATATGTTTTGTAATTTTAAATAAGGTGACGATTTTAATAATTTAAGTAATTTATTACCTGATTTTAGTATATATTAAAGATTCTCCAAAGTCATATCACTTATATACTTGACCATATTTACACTATTGTTGATCTTTTTTTTTAAATTTATGTAATTATTTACAGATGTTTTTTTGCCGTTGATGATGCCATTTATCAAATCATTTTTTACCAAAGTCATGATCTATTTAAACCGACAATGAGTACAATAAGGGTACATAATAAACCGTTGACTAAAATACAACACTGTAAAGTGATCTTCGCTACCTCATTGAGCAAAAGGTTTTTTTCGTGGAAATTTGTGAATTTAAACAGGCCTAAGAGTTATAAAATATCAATACGTATTCGGTGCAATCAGTAATATATTCATATACTTTTCAGTACATTACTGCTTTAAGCATTTGTTTTTAAAGGTAATCACGGTACGGAATACTAACTGCGCAAGACCAACTTGCACTTGACCGTTTTTTTTTTATTTTACCTATGCTGTCTGAAAAGTTCTGGGCCTGACACATAGATGGCGTTAAAAACTGTGAAACCATAATTGTATTAGAAAATTTCATCCTTTATATAAACACATGTAAAATTTTCGATCTGTCAAGTAGTAGCAGCTTGATTTTTTTGAAATGTGGTCAAATTCTTTGTTTTGGATGGTTTAACACCAACAAAAATTCATCCGAAACTGTTAAAAGTGTATAAGGACACATCATTTTCACTTTTCAAAAAATGGGCTGCTCTTTTTAAATCTGGTCATACAAGCCTCGAAGATGAACCACGCGAAGGTCTTCCAAAAACTGCTACAACATTACAAATCATTCAACAAGTGTGTGTTAGACGATCGATGAGTGAAAGTGCGTGGAATAGCTGAGGCTATAGGCATCTCAAAAAAACAAATTAGAAATATTTTTCGTGAAGAATTACATGTGAAAAAACTTTGAGCAAGATGTGTGCCGCATTTGCCGAAAATTGACCAAAAACGCATTCGAATGCGTGTTTGGATCGATTTAAGCAAAATAAAATTGACTTCAAGCTTCACAACTGTTGATGAAACTTGGATCCATCACTATACACCAGAGCAAAAAGAACCGTCGAAACAATGGATTGAAGGCGGTGGAAGTGCACCTAAGAAGGCAAAGACGGTTCCATCAGCAGGGAAGTTTATGGCAACAGTTTTTTGAGATTACAAAGGTGTTTTGTTGATCGATTATCTTCAGAAACGCAAAACAATTAACTCTGAGTATTACTGTAACCTATTAGGTTAGTTGGATGCAAAAATTCTTGAGAAAAGACAAGTTTTAAAGAAGAAAAGAATTAATTTTCATTAAGACAATGCACGTGTTCACACAAGTGTTTTGACTATGGCAAAATTCAACGAATTAATGTACGAATTGCTTGAAGATCCAACGTATTCACCAGATTTGGCTCCCTTTGACTATTATCTGCTAACCTGAAAAAGTTCCTGGCTGAAAACCGTTTTACGTCAAATGACGAAGCTATTGCAGCTGTGGATGGATATTTTTGCAGATCTTCCGGAATCACATTTTAATGATGATATTGAATTATTGGAAGAACGTTGGAATAGATGTATTGAAGTTTCAGGAGATTATATTAAACAATAAAACATATTTCACGTCAAAAAATTTTTCTTTCATTTTTAGGCCGGGAACTTTTCAGACAGCCCATAACTAAACGATTCTGCAAATAGGATCAAGTTTTAAAGCGATCTAATTTTAACTTTTGGGGGTATAAACTGAAAAGAAAGTCAGTAATCCAACTAATTATGTAACTGAGCAGTACATGACCAGGAAATCAGTTTTCTGTTTTAAAATTAAAACGATAATAATGAAAAGTTATTTGTAAATTCTATCAAATTGCTTCAATAAACAATACTGTGCGATCATAAATTTCCTCTCCATGTTTTAACCGGACCAGTTCAGAGATGTTATTTTTTATTTTTATTTTAAATTTCTTCTAGAAACGTGTCCTTCCTGCATTTGCGACATAAAATATAACAGTGTCAAAAAGAAAAGTCAAGTGGATAACTAGGGGTCTTAACTTCCAAGGCAGCAAATATATTTATTGAATTTATACTGAAGATGTTCAAAAAAATAATAACAAGACTACATCTATACTAAGGAATCATAATAACAGTGAAACATAACCATATCTACCTCTGAAATGAGGTTTTTTATAGCTTGTTTTACTAAAACTTAAAATAAGGTTTTTTTACTCTAAAAAACAACAAACAGCTCTCAAAAACACATATGTAAAATACTACGTTCTACTTCTTTCCAGACGAAGTCGCAAATAAAACGAAATGGCACCTGTAGTCTTATAATAAATCGGTATTAAGACCACTGAGAATTTCCTGGCGGTGGTTATAGATACCCTATCAAAAGAATCATTTAAAAAATATTCAGCTAAAATTGTGCAGGATAATTTTGATTCGTTGGGTTAGAGTGTTAATAATATTGCGACAGCTGGTAAAACCGGGAATATTTTAAATATTGGAAATCTGACAACACTATGAATTTAGTCGATTCGTGACTTGTTCATATAGTTGGCCAATTTCTAGAACGCTTTAAATGTGGAGTCGCGTTTAAATGTACATATGTCCAGGCTTGATTTCTACCTGTTAGAGGATATAAACGTACATTTATTTTCTAGGAACGACCCAACCTCGATAAATAAATAGCCGCATTTACATCTAGAGGTATTTCTTGATAGAGGTAGTTAGGTTACTGTTAATTTTAGGCCACCGTCTTTACAAAATAGTTACAATTTTCACAAAAAAAAAATAAAATAAAATAAAATAAGACTACATCACAGCTTTTTTTTTTATCGTTCACTTCCCGCCTGAGTAGGGATTTTATACTTTTTTATATCCTAGGGATATCGACGAGGATGTCGTAATACCCGTCAACGTTGTCCAAGTGCCAAAACATACATTTTTGTATTTCACAGCACCTTTTAGAAAACGCAGTAGTGTTGCCACAGGCGTTATTGCATTTCTGCGAATAAGTACTACCTATGTACGTGGCCAAGCCAAATATAATAAACTATATATATATACGTATATATATATATATATATATATATATATATATACCACACACATATATATATATATATATATATATATATATATATATATATATATATATATATATATATATATATGCTTAATATAAAATTTTATATTAGTATCAAATTAATAAATACCGGATAGACCTTTTAAAACTTTCTGACTGTATCTCTTTGGGTTATACCATCAATGTGAAAATTATCTTTAAAGACACTCTAGAAATTTGGGCAAAAATTTATTCAGCCATTTTTTGAAATATTTCTAATATAACAAACTTTCTTCTGTCTGGTTTATTTTATTCTGCACTTGTATTCTATGAAATTATTATAAACTATATTTCGCCCATTATTAAATGTAAAGGATTTATTTTACAGCTTTAAATAAAGTTTTACAACCCTATTGACTGAAAAGTTATTTTTTAAATAAATAAATAAGTATACCAACCTGCGGAATTAAACCCTCGACCTTCTGCACCGTAAGCAAGGTACACCGTTACGGAGGCACGGGCCACCACGATCTATCAGTATTATACCAAGCACTTTATTTTTATGCTCGACGCGCGTTTCGCTAACCATGTTCGTACCTCAGGATCACTGATTGACTAAATCTAAGAATAAAAACTAGGCTTTTTATGCTAAACTTAAACTCACTCAACTTGAACTAATTACATCCAGAGCATGAGTTCTTGTCGAGTAACCCGTACAGAGAACTCTGAGGAATAGGCCCTCTGTACTTATTTAAACTATCTTTATATTTTATTATTTTAATACTTTCGTATGCATCTAATAATTTTCTACCACATACATTCTTTATTAACCCTAAATTATTTGATGTTACTGGATGATTCTGTTGAAGAAGATGTTCGGCAATACTTAATTCTTCAGATCTACCGTATCTTAAATGGGCTAAATGTTCTTTGTATCTTGTTCAAATCGATCTTCTTGTTTATCCAACACACTTATTTTTACAATCATTACAACTTATCTCGTAAATTCCATTTTTACCTCATTCGTGAGTTTTATCCTTTGGATGTCCTAAGGTATTTTCTAGCTTCTCTGATGATTGTTAGTAATGTAGATCTGTCACACATAAATAAAATTGCTGGTAGACCATTTCAGCTATTTGAGATCTTCATAACTAACAACGGTCCCTGTGAAGCGGAAGTCAGAAGACCTTTGGTTGTGGCTAGAAATTCGACGATCAAACTCACTAAGGTCTGGAAATATCTAGCTGTCACAAAAAACACAAAGTTAAGATTGCTATCCAGCCTTATATTCTCCATAGCAATTTACGCATCGGAAACATGAACCATTAAACAAGCTGACAAAAGACGAATCGATGCATTTGAGAAGTGAGCATATCGAAGAATCGTCAGAGTATTATATACCGAACACTGTACTAATGTATCTCTTCTTGAAGAGCTTAGTATAAATGACCGACTTTCAAATAGAATTAATAGACACTACCTGAAATATTTTGGTCACATTATGAGGAAAGTGGATGCCATGGAAAAAAAACTTGTAGTTACGGAGAAGGTAGAAGCTAGAAGGGGACGGTCTTTAACAAGATGGTCCGACCAAGTAAGGATCGAGGTGCCTGGAGAATGACGGTCGAGGCAGCAGCTGCATAGTGTCACCGATACTCCTATTGAGATGTAAGGATTGAGATAGAGAGAGATGACTTGTAGACTAACTTGAGGCCCACTATAATAAATATGTTATTAAGTCCTCTGGTATATTTTGGCATATATAGGAAAGATGTGGTAACAGACAGATATATTTAAGATTTATGTCCTTGTAAACGACATAAACTTGCCACATTACACGTTAGGCAAAGAAGAAGATCGCTTTAAATAAGATTTAAAGAATATGGAGCTCATTGAAGATACGGTAAAACTGAAAAATCAAGGATTGCCGCACACGCTCTTCAACGGAATCATGCAGTAATATTAGATAATTTAAGATTAATAAAGAATGTATGTGATAGGGTATTATTAGACGCATACAAGTGTATTAAAATAATAAAATGTAAAAATAGTCTAAATAAAGACCGAAGATCTATTCCTCACAGTTCTCTGTACGGGTTACTTGATCGGAACTAATGCTCTGGGTGCCATTAGTTCTACTCGATTTTAATATAAATAATGAAGTTTTTATTCCTAGATTTGGTCCATCATCGCTCCTGATGAGGCTAACATGGCTAGCGAAACACGCACCGAACGCAAAAATAAAGTGTTGTGTGTAGTATTCATAACTGTAGTGTAATGTCATTGTACCAAAGATTTCAAAGTCCTAACGTAGGAAAAATGGGAATATAAAAAAATGGTTTTAAGTAAACTAACCGATCTTCACCATTTTAGAACACGTACCCTATCATTCAGAATTGTAAAAATTAAATTTAAAAGTATTATAAACCTCAACATTTATTTGATTATTTTTATCATGTTTATGTTAATTTTACGAGTTTTGTTTAACTTCAAACTATATCTGTGTAGAATTGTGACAACTGTTTGCACTTGACTAATCCAGCTACTCGAACAAGTTGTGTGATTATCTCTCCAAGATGTTTCTGCCAAAAAATTAAAAAAAAAAAAATTACTTCAGATGTTAAAAAACTGTTATTTTGAGAACTTCGACAATTCTCATCCTACACTGGCTTAAATGACTTCTGAATGGTCATAGCTCTGATTGTATTTTATGCTTAAGAGCTAATAATGGGATGCCTGACTTTTGGAAATAATACTAGTCACTCGGAGGTGAACCAGGTGAATATAGAGAGTGGTACAAGCGGGGCACAAAACTACCCTAAAATGCGCTCGTACTGGCACTTTTTTGTGAAGCTTATTGTACATAAAGAAATTGAAAACCAAAAATATTTATACAATAAAGCAAATTTTCCTCCCGGGTGGTTGAGAATAATCAATAAATATTTTACGACGAAAAATTGCTTCATTGTCAAATTACTGTCGCTACTATAACTGGTTGAAATTAAGGATAATCACTATCTTACAATAGGGTAAACAGAAGAGCAACCAGAATGTAGTAGGATAAATTAGCTGTGTTAATTAGTAATATTCATTCCGCCAAATTCTAGTTCCTATAAACATCTTCCCTGCGCTCTTTTGTTTATAGTATTGAAAATGGTATTTATAGTGTTTACACTTTAGGAACACTTATAAGATCACTTCGGTGTTTGTTCGTTCGTCTGTCCATCTATCCGTCCATCTGTCTGTCACACACCCGATTTTCTCCGAAACTATTTGACATAAAAAGTTGAAATTTGGTACTAATATAGGAATTGATGGCCTCATCAGAGCTGTGTAGTTCTGAAAGTTAAATTAGAGGTTACTTTTGGGGGGGGTGAAATCGAATTTTACCAAGTTATCGAGTGGGGTGTCAAATGAAAGCTTCGAAAAATACAAGTTCAAAAATATATGTAATGTAGTACTTGCGCACACTTTTCTTTGTATTATTTTTAAAAAATCGCGAAAAATGCTGTCCCTTCCTTATCTCGACAAGTACTGTTAAAAAATTTTGAAAAAATTCTGAAATATTCTCCACAGGATGTAAATTGAATGAAAATTATCACGAATGCTGTACCTTTAATAATTTATCTAGTATATAAAAAAAAACAAAAATTTTAAGGTCATCAGTTTTCAGTAAAGACGGAAAAAAACTTTGTTGAAAACTCATTTGAGGTGTGGTTTGTGAAATTACTGATCATTTTATGCCTTCATAATAAAAATTTTTATTTTAAAAAGAAATTAACGTACGGAACACTAATTGTGCAAGTTCAACTTGCACTGGACTGGTTATTAGTGTTCCGTACGGAACACTTATAAGATCACTTCGGTGTCTGTCTGTCTGTCCGCCTGTCCGTCTGTGACACCGGATTTTTCTCCGAAACTATTTGTCATAGAAAGTTGAAATTTGGTAGTAATATAGGAATTGATGGCCTCATCAGAGCCATGTAGTTTTGAAAGGGGTAAAGTTTGGGGGGTGAAATCGGAAGTGAAAAGAAAAATTTTTTACTAGGTAATCGAGTGTGGTGTCAAATGAAAGCTTGTGAAAACACGAGTAAAAAATATATGTATAATGTAATACTTGCGCGCACTTTTCTTTGTATTATTTTTAAAAAAATCGCGAAAAATCGCTGTCCACCCGCCTTATCTCGGAAAGTACTTATCAAAAAATTTTGGAATATTCTCCACGGGGTGTAGATTGAACGAAAATTATCACGAGTGCATTACCTGTAATAATTTATCTGGTATATAAAAAAAAAACAGAAATTTCAAGGTCATCAATTTTCAGTAAAGATTGGAAATAAACTTTGTTGAAAACTTATTTGGGGTGTGTTTTGTGAAGTCACTGATCATTTTATATTACCGTAACATAAATTTTGACTTAAGGGATTCGTTTTGAGGGGTGAAATCGGAAGTGAAAAAAAAATTTTTTTACTAGGTCATCGAGTGTGGTGTCAAATGAAAGCTTATGAAAACACGAGTAAAAAATATATATATAATGTAATACTTGCGCACACTTTTCTTCGTATTACTTTTAAAAAATCGTGAAAAATCGCCGTCCCCTACCTTATCTCGAAAAGTATTGATCAAAAAATTTTGAAAAAATCCTGGAATATCCTTCACGGGGTATAGATTGAACGAAAATTATCATTATCTTTAATAATTTATCTGGTACGTAAAAAAACCAAAATTTCAAGGTCACCAGTTTTCAGTAAAGATTGGAAACAAACTTTGTTGAAAACTCATTTGGGGTGTGTTTTGTGAAGTCACTGATCATTTTATACCACCCTAACAAAATTTTTTATTTTGAAAACAATCAACGTACGGAACACTAATTATGCAAGTTCAACTTGCACTTGACCGGTTATTTTAATTACACTCATAAATACTTTGTCGAAATTTTGTACGAGGTCGTTGGGTTATGATTATAATTTTTTTTTAAATTAGTGAAAGTAGTTTGGAGCATCGAGGAATGATAAACTTAATCATTGGAGGGACAAATGAGATATTCATTAAAGAATATCCCACACACATTTTCGAGTAAAATTTTGGTCTTAACAGTTTTAATGGAACCGAAACTCAATTCAGGACAACCCCAGATCAGGAAAATGAGTTGCGGCAAAAACTGGGAAAAACATTAGGTTTGCTGAAAATTTGTGACTATTAGATTGACAAATAAAAATCCCAATTGTTACTAAAGAAGCTTGAGTATCCAAAGTTACCGTTTTCAAAATTATCCACGAAGATTTAGGGATGAGAAAAGGTTCTAAACGATAGATTCCCAAACCTCTTAAACTAGTAAAGGCACGGTTAGAGAAAGAAATTTCTCATAAACATTTGGCAGCATTATAGAACGACAAGGGTTATTTTTCGGGAATTACAGAAGCGGCGGGGCTGGGTTATTTTATTGGGAGCCTCTCACGAAGTTGAAGTCGACGCAATATGATCATAAATGCTCTTCACCTCCAAAAAAGGCGAGAACTCGGTGGTCTTTTTGAGTGTTGAGGGAATTGTTTTTTTGGAACTATCAGGGAATTTTGCCTATTGGATATATGATAAAAAGGTTCAGTGGGGAGTTTACGGATTTACGAACCAAAATTTTAAATAGACGATTAGGGAAAAATATCCAAATTCATGGACAACCAAAATTTTACTCTTGCAGGAAAATTTAAGTGTTCACAAGGATTGCACAGTTTAAGCCATTATCGAAAGCTGTGGATTCACTGAGTTACAAGTACGTCAAGCCTATAGCCCGCGTTTAGCGCCCCGTGATATTTTTTGTTCAAACGTTTACAGAGAAACGTAAGCGCTGATTATTTTCCTTATATGAGTTGAAAGCCGCTGTAGCGTGGTTGTTGAGGACAAAAACAAAAAGATTTTTTTGGACGGAATGAACCGAATGGAGAAACACTTGACAAAGTATATTATCATAAATAGTAGTTATGTAGAAAGTACATATATATTTTTAAAAAATTTTCTTAAGTTGCCCATCGTATCCAGGTAGATAACTTAATACATAACCCCCATGTATTTTAAAATTATCATCACTTTCACCGTTAATAATAATTTGAAAGAAAAATCTTAAAAATTTGCTAAATCACAGTTAACTTTACTTTAAATTTAAGTTTTAGTTAAAGATGAACTATTTAAATCCCCAAAACTAACCTAACCTGTACCTCTGCAGAAGGCAATGACAAACCTCCTGTAGTATAATACCTAGTAAAGCCCTCTTACTTTTAGCCGAACGGAACCGGCATTAAACTGTAGGTCTCCTTTGTCTGTAAACACTTAAAAAAGCTACCAACAACCTGCAAATGCGAGCCCACGTCCGTATAGGAATGACATTTGAAGAAGAAGAACTAAAGTGAAATGGAAATTTTAAAAACAAATGGTGAACTTATTTTTAGTGATAGACTTTTAAACCAAAAAAAAAAATCATCAAAACATGGTGCAGTAAAATCTCCAGCAATGCATACAAAATAAAACAACAAGTATTTTGTAACTTTAAAATTCATGTATAATGGAATAATTAATAAGACAATAAAAGTATTTTTGTTTGTTTTTCTACTGTCACTGGAACGGGCATTTATTAATATAAATTGACAAACATGGAGCACCAAACAATAAATTACAATAATCGAAATTTTTAGATAGGTAACAACTAGTAAAATTTGAAATTTGTTTGATGATGTTCTTTTGTTATACTTTTTTGATGTATATCGATTACCTCTATAAATACTAATTAAGTTAGGATTTATTAAAACAAATACGTAATTATAATAATATTATATTTTTCAAACATATTTAAATGTGACTTAGTTTAAGAGACCTTGAAAATTATTGCAATGATATGTAGGATGTTTGAATGTATTATTATATTTTATGTTAAAGCATTATTTTCAACTGATTTTTTTTAAGGGTTTAGCACACGTGCTGCAGGCAAAACTCTAAAGCGCTACAGGAGCGACACGTGTCGGAAAAAAGCGATTTACGTTGGTTTTGAATCCCTGTAAATTGTACTTGGTGGGAAACACAGTCCATGGCAAATTATTCCAAAGAGATGAGGTCCTCCATATAAAAGATTGCTTGAAAAGGGTTGTACGAGGAGTAACAAGCTGAACCGCATACGGATGTAAAGTAATAGCAAGACGTGTATTTCTAGCAAGCACCGCTCTGGGAGGAATTAAGCCGGCTACATCAATCGAACACTTTCCATGAAAATTCTTGTAGAATAGACTCAAGTCGCCAACCGTTCTTCGATGTGTCAACAAATCAAGGCCGCCGGTCAGTTCCGGATCTCCAATCAGGCGAACAGCTCTTCTCTGAATAGAATCCAACAAATGTAGTGTATGTTTGAGAGCAGAGCCCCAAACATGAGAGCAGTATTCCATAGTTGGTCGAATTTGAGCTTTGTACAGAATTAACAGTGGTTGTGGAGTGTAAAGCTTTGTGGTTCGAAATAATATTCCCAGCTTTCGAGAAGCTCTCCTTGCTATGCTTGCAACATGTTCATGCGAAGATATATTTGCTCCCAAATTAACGCCCAACAAATTAAGTGTCGATGCTAAAGGAATGGAATGCCCCGACATAATTATGTCGGGTTCTGCAACATTAACTTTTTTAGAAAAAACTGCGGCTGGGTTTTTGTAGCGTTAAATTTCACTTGGTTACTGTCACCCCAAGATAGAATTTCTTCCAGGTCTTTGTAAAGTTGAATGACTTCCTGCTGTCTGCGGATATTCGTTTGAGTAGCCGATGTCCGAACATTCAAAGTGAATGAAGAGATAAGCATACTGTCATCTGCAAAGCTGTAGATTGGATTCCTGGTCTTTTCTCGCAGATCATTAATGTAAATGAGAAAGAGAGTAGGAGACAGTGTGGAGCCCTGGGGTACACCGGCGTTGATAGTAAAGGTATTAGAAAGAAATCCGTCGACTGCCACTTGTAAAGAACGCTCTCTGCGGAAACATGAGAGCCACAAACAGAACTTTTCAGACATCCCAGAAGAGCGTAGCTTAGCCAACAATCCATCGTGCCAGACACGGTCAAATGCCTTGGATGTATCAAGAGCAACCGCTCGAGATTCTCCAAAGTGTTCAATTGCGTTGTTCCAAACATGTGTTACATAAGTCACAAGATCTTCTGTTGATCTATATTTACGAAAACCATATTGGTGGTCGCCAATAATGTTGAAGATATTTTCGAAGATGCTGATTGATAGCTTTTTTCATGACTTTCGATATTATTGAAAGCAGTGCTACTGGTCGGTAGTTATTTGGCAAGGTCTTCCTGCCTTTTTTAGGTATCGGCTAAAATGTGGCACCTTTCCAGCAGGAAAGAAATATTCCCTTTCTGTAGGATAGATTGACAAGTCTACAGAAAACTGGTGTTAGTTCCCTCGAACAGTTTCTGAGAACTATGGCAGGTATTCCGTCACCGCCAGAACCTTTTTTGGTGTCTAGCTTCATTAAAATACGTTTTATGATACGCGGTCTGAAGACAATATCGGGCATCCCTGACTGCACTATGGAAATAGTAGGTGGTGTGTTTCCTTGGAAATCGATAGTAGAATAAGAAGCAAAGAGTTCGGCCAACAAATTCGCTTTATTAACAGGTATTGTTGCAATAGAATTATCTGGCCGTGTAAGTGGTAGTATGGTGGATTTGGTGAAATTTTGACTAACTGCCTTAGCGATTGATCAAAAGGACCTGGAATTGTTGGGACAAGCGAGGAGTTTGTTTCTAATTCGCTGATTGTGTGCCTTCTTGGTTTCGGCGAAAATTTCTTTGCATCTGTTCGGGGCACGAACAAATGTTACGACCTATGGTGTTAGGATTTTTACGCCATTGTCGGTAGGCAAGATGTTTAGAAGCAACAACTTCTTTGCATTTTCGGTTGAACCAAGGCTTGCCGTTGGAACGGCATTTCTTCGAAAAAGGATGTAAGCTTCCATACCAGCTCAAATAACATCGGAAACCTCCTTGACGCAGTCAGATGGGTTGTCGGATCGAAAAAAAACGCCTAATCAAGAGAGAGTTTGAAAATATTTCATGATTTCTTCCCATTTAGCAGATTTGTAGTGCTAAATCTTGCACTCTCTGTCACTAATTGGTAGAATCCTCGATGTCGAAAGAAGTTTATGGTCGGAAAAACCTAACGGCGGATTTACGGTGAACGTGTCAATCTCCGAATTGGTGGTTAAAAACAGATCAAGAAGACTGGCGAACTCCCAGTCTCGATCAGAGATCCGTATTGGTTCGTCAATAAGCTGAGTTAAACCACAACTGATTGAGAATGATTCAGCTTCACGACCTTGTTTGTCGGTGGTATTTGAATACTTAAGCCAATGGATGTTGTGGACATTAAAGTCACCCAGGTTGGCAATTTCGGCATTTGTATACTTAATTTGTAAATGATCGATGGTATTTGCAAGAGAAGCGAGAAGTGTTCTAAAGTTAGTATTACTTGGTGGTCGATAGAGGATGCAGATGAGCCTTGTGGTTTGTTGAGTTGTTATTTTCAACCACATAACATCAAAGTTTCGGGGCTCTAGAGCCTCCTCTCGTTGGCAAGAGAGGTCGCTTCCGACAAAAAGACAGATTCCAAAATTACGCCTATATCGGGAATAGAAGTCGTACCCATGATAAAGATAGTTGACTGTGCTGGTCGATGAACTGACCTTGGTTTCACAGAGAGCGAGTACATTAGGTTTACTTGATTGCAGGTGTTGGTTCACTCGGAGATCCGAACTGGGGGGCTATTTTACCTCCGGAATTTTTTGTATTCAGGTGCCTCATCATGCCATTTAGTCCCACAGTCCGGGGCATCGGCACAGCCACGAAACGTTAAGCAACATCACGTGGCCTAAGACGATGCGATGGTATCACACCGGGTGATGTCTGGTTGGATCTAGGCATCTACCACCTAAGTTGTTCTTTAGGTCGCCTTTTACGACAGGCAGAACGTACCGGTAGAGATATTCTATTCCACTCCCCCACGGGCTTTATGGTGCTCTGTAAAATAAACTGCTTTACCAATAATAGTACATATAATAGTTTTAAAAAATTGTATGAAAAAAATCATCCCAAAAATGTCTAAAACTTTACCTACTACTGCTCTTACATATTATTGTACATCGATCTTTCTCTGAGCACAATAGCTGAACTCAATAATTTACCTGACTAGCTAGTAAAATAGCAATGTAGAAAAAATAATAAATAATAAATGGATTGCAATACAAAATAATTAACATATACAAATGTCACTTAGCTCACTCTATACATTTTTGTATTCAAAATTCGCTTTTATTGCTAAAATCGAAATACTTACATTAAATGACAACTCCTTGTCAGCTTCAATCGTTACAGTTTAACTAATATTTTACAGATTCGTCCTTAGAACAGACTCGGCTAAATAATTTTTTTAGTGAGTACAACAACCAGTTAAAAATAATGCACCAACTTGAAACAAACACCGTCTATACGGTTTAAGTGGTACCGTATCTGTCTGCCTTGACACGCAGGGTACTCTAGTCATCAGTTTTACAATTCTGCAGGAACTGTTTCCCTAGAGATTTTTAGCAGAAGCTTCTTGTGACATATCCCATATTTTCTGATAATCACCATAAAAAAAACCACTTGCGGCATGTAGTAGTGAACTGAACCAGAAACATAGTAATAAACAATATTTCTTGTCAACAGTAATATGAACACACAATTTAGTTTTGGAAACAGTGAACTAAAATGCCGCAGTTTGAACAATAAATTTTGAACCGGACAATTTATGCCAAATCATGTCGTTTTAGCCGGCAAAAAATACCGACAAAATTATAAGGCTATAAATTATATGACTATGCATACATCAAGTACCAACGCCAATTCGTAACATCAAAATTCAAATGTAATGGAATATTTAATGGGACAATAAAACATTTTCATTTATTGGCTGCTGTCATGGGACCGTTGCTTTTATTAATAATAATTCTCGAAACGTGTGAAATAGTGCAATTGACAAAAAATGTGCTAAACCAATAGGATTGTCAAAAAAACGAAATGGTGTTTAATTTATATTTTTTGCTTACTTTCCATATATTTTTGTGAGTGCTTTTGTTTTAAATAAAGTATTCAACTTTATGAAAATTTAGCATATGTATTCATTGTTAAATCAACTATTATTGTACTTTAAAAGTTGATTCTATTTTTTTGCTATTATCTGGAATACCAAAATTCGTGTTTTTATTTTTTAAGCTACAATACTTATTATCATTTCTGGTACCGTTTTCATCAATCGCTGGTATTTTTTTGCTCCTTACCTTCCGTCTCTCATAATCACCATATTTATAAAGAACTTTAGCTGAATTACCTGCCTCTCTTTGCTCAACTGTTTAAATTTTTGTTCCCA
Source organism: Pachyrhynchus sulphureomaculatus (assembly GCA_019049505.1). Classification (NCBI taxonomy): domain Eukaryota; kingdom Metazoa; phylum Arthropoda; class Insecta; order Coleoptera; family Curculionidae; genus Pachyrhynchus; species Pachyrhynchus sulphureomaculatus. Next base: position 176,196,505 of record CM032446.1, read on the forward strand.
TATACGATTGCGACATCCATGAACTACTGGTATAAGTGGTTCTCAAGTGATAAGCGCACTAACGGACAGACAGGCAGAGAGACAGACAGACAGACAGACAGACAGAGAGACGTTGTATTTTATATATATTTCTAGATAGGAGTTTATAGATAACCTGGCCAGAGAACAAATGTATGAATTAAAAAAAAAACATGTAAATCGGATAAGTGGTTCTAGAGTGATAAGCGCACTAACGGACAGACAGACAGACAGAGAGACGTTGCATTTTATATATATTATATTCTTTGCTACATTATATTGTTCCATATTTAATGCTTTAGGCAGTGTATTGCAAGAGAACTCGCTAGCAGCAAACTTTTCTCCGACTTGATTCACTATTATCGTCACTGCTTATTCCTTATGTCACCTAACGTAATAAAATATATCCTATAACCTGGCCCGAGAACATATGTATGTTTAAAAAAAAAATACGTAAATCGGATAAGCGCACTAACGGACAGACATATAGACAGAGAGACGTTGCATTTTGTATATATTATAAATATTCTTTGCTACATGATATTGTTCCATATTTAATGGTTTAGCATGTTTAAAAAAAAGCACGTAAATCGTATAAGTGGTTCTCGAGTGATAAGCGCACTAACGGACAGACAGACAGACAGAGGTACGTTTCATTTTATATATATTATAGATGTAATAAAATATATATCTATAACCTGGTCAGAGAACATATGTATGAATTTAAAAAATCACGTAAATCGGATAAGTGGTTCTCGAGGGATAAGCTCACTAACGGACAGACAGACAGACAGAGAGACGTTGCATTTTATATATATTATAGATATAGATTATTATTATTGTTATATAACCTGGTCAAAGAATATATGTATGAATTTAAAAGAAGATACGTAAATCGAATAAGTGATTCTCGCGTGATAATCGCACTAATGGACAGACAGACAGACAGAAAGACATTCCATTTTATATATATTATAGATTATAGATATTCTCTGCTACATAATATTGTCCCATATTTAATGGTTTAGGCTGTGTATTGTAAGGGAACGCGCTAGAGGCAAATTTTTTCCGACTTCATTCCCTATTTTACGTCACTGCTCATTCCTTATGCTACCTATCGTAATAAAATATAGCCTATAACCTGGCCAGAGAACATATGTATGTTTTTAAAAAAAAAAGTACGTAAATCGGATAAGTGGTTCTCCAGTGATAAGCGCACTAACGGACAGACAGGCAGACAGACAGACAGACAGACAGAAAGACGTTGCATTTTATATATATTATAGATATAAAAAAACAAAAATTTCAAGGTAATCAGTTTCCAGTAAAGACTGGAGACAAACTTTGTTGAAAACTCATTTGGGGTGTGTTTTGTGAAGTCACTGATCATTTTATACCACCGTAACAAAATTTTTTATTTTAAAAGCAACCAACGGACGGAACACTAATTGTGCAAGTTCAACTTGCACTTGACCGGTTTATTTGTAGTTGCTGGCAACTAATATGCTTTTTATAAAAAAATAAAAGAAAAGGAGATAGAGACCGAACTGAGATATTTTTTTCCAAATTCTATAACAGTATAATATGTTGCACAACATTTTGCTTATTTCTATCATAGAAATATCATATCAAGTACATTGTTTAATGATCTTGCAATTCTTTAGCTCTGCTTGGATTATAGGGCTTCATACTCAGGAAGCTCGAATATTCTAGCCGAGAGCTATAACAGTCGCTAGTTATATTGCTGAAAGTTATTTTAATTTTCCCCACATAATAAATAGATAACGCGGATTTTTTAATTTAAGGCTAATAAAAATAAAAAGAAAGTAAACTATTTCAGCAAAGGGTAACACACGTCAGGCTTCGTAGATCCAACTGGTTGACTAATTGATTAAGAGTGTTATATTTATGGTTTCTACATTTAAAACGAGTGTTTACAAAACACAGATTAGCTCATTTGTTTGTCGAGAATCTAACCTACTTTGTTTATTCAATCTTTTTGTTTGTTAACTATTTTTATCTTTTAGACATTCGTGAAATAATAGGATAAACACATTCTCGTGTATTTACTACATGCTTGAAGTTTCGTATTATTCCTAAAAATAAAGCTGTATGTTGGTTAATTGACAGAAATCGGTCTAGCACTAAACTTACCGACTTTCTTTGTCGGTTATTTCGATACACGGCTTTAAGAGAGTAAGTATATGTAGCACCCAGCCAATTATTCGTAATCCCTAGGTAGGTCAGTAGTTTGCATAATAAATGGGTGATCACCGGTTTGAATTCAGTCAGCGGCTGATATTGTATGTGTATATGTAGATATAGATTTTTAATAAGGTCCATGGTCTTTAAGGTGCCATCAAATGTAACTTTCGGTATCAGGACAACCTCCACTGATATATTGACATCGCCTCCCATATCGTCGGAAAAATTAGTAAAAAGGGGAAATTCAACATAGCCAGTTGTCTTCTTCCGCATCACCATCTTATGTTAATAGAAGGGTCGGCATTTTCTGTCCCGTTCAATATTTTCTCGACATTGAGGAGGTAATGTTTACTAACAATCGTGGTTCTTGTAATGGCACTGTTTTTGTGTGATCTGTATTGATTATCATATTCGTTATACTTATTTCAAATTGACTGAAGACCCTCGTGATTCCTAGCTAGCGTCGGCATAACGAATATTATTTATTAAGAGCCCATTGAGTTTGATATCGTTATTATTTATTAGTGTCTTGTACGGAACACTTATTGGATCACTTTGGTGTAAGTCCGCTTGTTTGTCCGCTTGTCTGACTGTCACACTCGAAATTTGTCACACATAGGAACTGATAGCTCAATCAAGCATTTTGCAATATATATGATGTAATACTCGGGCAAACTTTTTTTTATACTACTAAAAAAAATCAAAAAATCAAAATTCGCTCTCTGCCCACCCCATCCCTAAGAGTACTAATCAGAATTTTCGAAAAAATTCTGGAAATTCTCTATAAGGTGTAGACGGAACGAAAATTATCACGAGTGCATTACCTTTGATAATTTATCTGGTATATAACAAACCAATTTTTTCAAAAGCATCGAGTAGGGTGTCAAATGAAAGCTAAAAAGTGACAAAAATCGTGGTCTCTCAGATATAAACATATTAAAAGTACTAATCACAAAATTTAGATAAAATTCTGGAATATTCACCATAAGGTATAGATGGAATGACAATTAGTACGAGTGCATTACTGTTGATAATTTATCTGGTATATAATAACAGCGATCGGAAAACTTTCTTGAAAACTCATTTGGGGTGTGTTTAGTGAAATCGCTGTTAATTTTACACCTTCGTAACAAAAACTGTAAGGAACACTAATTGACCAAGTCCGACTTGCACTTGCCGGTTTTTTTTTGTATATGGCTAACACGAATATTTGTTTTATAAATATTTAATAGAATGAAAAACAGTACAAATTTCTCACGTGCTCCCACAATTTTTGTTCAAAGCAATGAGAATTTGAGTTGATTATTGCCAATATCGCTCTTTTATTTTTATGCTGCGATAATTAATTATGATTTCTTGAAGGCTTTCCAGAAGAGATTCTTGTTTGGCATTATCAAGAGCTCTCTGATAGTCGATGAACCAGATGTAAAAATTACTTCAGTTCTTCATTCCCTAATGTACCAATACCGCAAACCTTGCGACCCTTCCAGAAATTGCTTAAAATCAATTACCTAGAGAAATAAATTATTCCTAAATATTTCATTTCTGCCAAACTTGGAAAGAACATCACTCTTTTTTAAAAAAAATAAAACGAAGCACAGATAAGGGTAATGCTTCACCATCGTTCATATCCCATTAATTCAGGAGTAAGTTTGAAACTTTCGGTTGAGACCTTGATGATTTATCAAGTGTGTGGTATAGGTATGTGGTCGATCTTTTCACAATTTTTGATACAAGAAATTAAATGCAGACGATTTTGTTTCTAAATGAAATATCCCATACGACTCCACTAAATTTACTTGTGAAATTGAGAGTAAAGAACAATACACGTTGTTGGGTATTTTGGTTATAAAAAATAATAATAAATTAGAATTTTGCGTCTAGAGGGAACAAACCAATAGGCAGCTATATTCCTATCAGTTCATTTTATTGTAAACAGCGTAAACTCCCCGCATTAAGCTTTTTGTTTACTCCTTTGAATAAAGTAACATCCACAAATGAAAATAATCGTATTAAAGAACTGAATATCAGGTAAACAAGTATGAAATGCGGATTTCAGACAACAGATGGTGCACCAGTACAATTTGTGCTATAAAGATTTGACACTGCGCCATTTTGTTGTGTCATCAACAAGTGTCAGACGCGCACGAGTGATAAATTGGAAAAGTGTGTGCATAGTGTTGTGTTGTTGTGTTCAATATGTCCTAATTTATACTGAACAAAGATCTTCGCGGACAGCATTAATTTTTTGTTTTCATTTGAAGAAAACTGCTGTTGAATTATACCGATTACTTCGAGAAGCTTATGGAGAATATGCTCCATCGCAAGATACGTGTGAACGATGGTTTCGGCGTTTCAAAAGTGGTGACTTCGATGTTGCAGACAAGGAACCTGGAAAACCGCCAAAAAAATACGAAGATGTGGAATTGCAAGCATTGTTGGACGAAGATGATTCGCAAACACAAAAACAACTCGCCGAGCAATTGGGCGTTAGTCAACAAGCTGTTTCCAGTCAGCTACGAGAGATGGGAAAGATTCAGAAGACCGGTAGATGGGTACCACATGATTTGAACGACAGGCAAAAGAAAAAAAGCCAAAACACGTGTGACATTTTGCTCACTCGGTACAAAAGGTAGTCGTTTTTGCATCGTATAGATACAGGGAATGAAAAGTGGATTTATTTTGAGAATCCCAAGTGCAAAAAATCAGGGGTAGACCCAGGCGCACCATCCACATCAACCGCAAGACCGAATCGCTTTGGCAGAAAGACGATGCTCTGTGTTTGGTGGGACCAGAGGGGCGTGGTCTATTATGAGCTGTTAAAACCTGGGGAAACGGTTAATACTAAACGTTGCCAACAACAATTGACCGATTTGAACTGTTCGCTGCTTGAAAAAAGGTCAGAATACCGAAAGAGGCAACACAAAGTCATTTTTTTTTCATGACAATGCTCCATCACATACGGCAAAACCAGTTCGCGACACGTTGGAAGCACTCAGCTGGGAAGTTCTACCCTACGCCGCTTACTCACCAGACTTGGCTTCTTCCAATTACCACTTGTTTGCATCGATGGGTTACGCACTTGCTGAGCGCTTTGGTTCGTACGAAGATGTGAAAAAAATGGCTCGATGAATGGTTCGCAGCAAAAGGGGAAGATTTTTACTGGCGTGGTATTCACAAATTGCCCGAAAGATGGGAAAAATGTATAACAAGCTATGGAGCATACTTTAAATAAAGCATTTTTTATCATTCTTCAGAGTTTCACATGTTTTTTTTTAGAAAAAAATCCGCATTTCATACTTGTACACCTGGTAAACAAGATAATAAATAGAAGACATAAGTGTAACTTAAATATTCGTAATTTCACTTCTTTCATAAGCGAGTAAAATAATTAAAAAATATACTATATAATCCGTTTATTATATAATCTAAAATATACTAGGGCTGTCTGAAAAGTTTTCGGCCTGTCACATAGATGGAGTTAAAAACTATGAAACCATAATTTTATTGGAAAGTTCTATCCTTTATATAAACATAGGTAAAATTTTATTTCGATCTGTCAATTTATTCGAGTATTAGCGGCTGTTTAATATTGACGTGTCGTTGATGTTTTTAAAATGGAAAAAAAATGAATATTGTGCACTTCTTTGTTTTGGATGGTTTAATACCAATAGAAATTCATTCAAAATTGTTAAAAGTATGTAAATCTGGTCGCACAAGCCTTAATAATTCACACGAAGGTCGTCCAAAAACTGCTACAACACCACAAATCATTTAACAAGTCTATGATATGGTGTTAGATGATCGACGAGTGAAAGTGCGTAAAATAGCTGAGTCCATAGGCATCTTAAGAGAAAGAATTGGAAATATTTTGCTTTGTAAAAGATGGGTGCCTCATTTGCTGACAATAGACCAAAAATGCATTCGAATGCCTACTTCGCAAGCGTGTTTAGATCGTTTCAAACAAAATAAAATTGATTTTAAGTGTCGTTTCATAACTATTGAAGAAACCTGAAAAAAAAAACAGTCGAAACAATGGATTGAAGCCGGTGGAATCAGCAGGGAAGGTTATGGCAATAGTTCTTTGGGATTACAAAGGTGTTTTGTTGATCGATTATCTTCAGAAAGGCAAAATATAACTCTGAATGTTATTGTAACCTTTTGCGTCAGTTGGATGCAAAAATTTGTGAACAGAACTGCTTCAAAGAAGAAAAGAATCATTTTTCATAAAGACAATGCACGTGTTCACACAAGCGTTTTGACGATGGCAAAATTCAACGAATTGAAGTACGAATTGCTTCAACATCCAGCGTATGCACCAGATTCGGCTTCCTCTGACTATCATCTATTCCCAAATCTGAAAAAATTCGGAGCTGGAAAGCTTTTTATATCAAATGACGAAGCAATTGCAGCCGTTGATGGATATTTTACATACCTTCCGGACTCACACTTTAATGATGGGATTGAATTATTAGAAACATGTTGGAATAAACGTATTGAAGTTTCAAGAGATTATATTGAAAAATAAGACATATTTCACTCAAAAAAAAATTATTGGTAGGCCAAGAACTTTTCAGACAACCCTCGTAACATGAAACTTAATAAAGTATTTAATAAGATAGATCTAACGTTAGCCATCAGAAAACTTAAAAATATGTTAGGACAAAATCCACAAACGCAAAGATTGGAATACATGTATATGCCATAAGGTATAATGATCGTGAGAAGAAGTATGTTGGATCCTTGCCCATAATATTATAGTAACATTAGCTAATTTATAGTAAGAACGCGTATCAAAGTATTAAAATTTTAAAATGTAAAACGGTTCTAAATAAGAACGGCAGACTTATTCGTTACAGTTCTATGTACATGTTATTTGAAATTTTTAAGAAATATCATAAATACAGCGTGAAATATTATTTTATGAAATTTTCATAATATAGATTATTATTTCATGAATTTTTCGTAGCATGAGTTTAAGAAATTTTAAAATTTGTTTTTTAAAACCATATTTATTTTATCTCTTCTGTTGTATCGTGGTTACTGAACCCGACAACTATGAACGGGTATTATCCTTCAATGTAAATAAAACCTCCTTGTTTTTACTTTATGCTACCGTAACCCTTACAAAACCGCCATCATAAAACTAAGAAAAATTTCGCCTTATATTCAAATAAGGTTATTCCCGTTTAAAATATCGCTTAAAGGAACCGACGCGGACTCTTTCCAAACTCCGGGCACGGGCGACACGATTTATAGCGTGGAGTCTTGTATAGATTTTTATTTTTGCTTCAAAAATGGCGGGGATCGATTTAAGCACCGGAAGCAAGTTGTAGAGAATCCGGAATAGTTAGCCAGGCCAGGACGAATAAATCAAAGCGCCATGCCTGGAGAGCAAAACGCTGAGCGCACCAGTTTTATTCCTAACAAATTCGCAGGATGTGCAGCCCGAGGATATTTTGCCTGCTTGATAAACTCTCTTCCTCAATATATTACGCGCAATCATATGCAAGAAAACTTAACCCTTATAAGTCAGCTAACTAAGCAAAAAATACAATACACAAAGGACTACCAGGATCGATCAAGAATGTTTACCCAGCATTTCTTTTAAAATTTATCTAGTTAAAAGCGGCTTAAAATGGAGCAAGTTTTTGCTCCATCATTTTAAAATTTGATGTTAAACTTAAGCCTTACATTATGATCAGCATTAGAAAAAATGAAAAAGCTCTCTTTATCACGAAATTATCACTACTGGTAGACAATTTATGGAGTTGTCCGTTGCTTTGTGACAGTACATATTAACAACACAAGCTACAGAGTATACTTTTACTTTGTTAACTGACACGTTGCACAAGTTGCACTAGGCATGACTGCAGTTTTGTAGTACTACTACATTCTCAAACGCGCAATTAAATTTGAGAATGTAGTAGTACTATTTTATCAAAAATCAATATCTTAATTTAAATCTATTACAAAGTTTAAAAAAGCAATATTGCATATCTTTAGAAAATTGTGTTTGGTAGTCACTTTATACACGAGTCACACCAATACTAAAATTTTGGTCGTAATATTATAGAAAACTAACCACTATAAATATATAGTTATAACGTTTATTAAACAAGTTATAAACTTTCCCGAAATTAGACTCTAATTTTAAAATTATTTTTTAAATACAAGGTACAGCTATAATGACTACTGAAGAGTTTGTACTGCAAGTAAATATCTTCTTCTCAACCCATATTTGTCCACTCCTGGACGTAGGTCTCTTCTAATTTCTTAAAAGCTTCCCTCTTTTTCACAACCTATAACCACTGCTATTCATTCTTATATCATCGACACTGTAACATTCTTATATCATCGATCCATCAGTTCTGTGGACGACCCACCTCTTTCTGTTTCTCTGGGTCTTCATTCTGTGATCTTGTATACATATCTGTCTTCGGATGATCTAGCTATATGATCCGCCCATTGCAACTTCAACCTTGTAAACATACTATATTGGTAATTAACAATGCTAAAAACTTAACTTAGTTTACTTTCATCCCTTGCCGGATACTTACTACTACTACTAACCAAAGCACCAACACAAAATGGAAAAGGTCTCGATGACGATCGTTTTTGCTGATTTAATTCCATCCCCACATAAATTAAAAATCCATAAATGTTAACAAAATTTCCAATAATTTTATCTAATTTTATAAGAAAGTATACATTTTGATTTGATTATGTAGATTTTTCAAAAGTAACAGTTCTCAATGTCTCTTCATTATCTTCAATTTAATACACACCATTATTATCAATACACTAAACATTTTATTTTTGTTATCATGATCAGTAGAGATGGTCGACTAACTACCCAGACCCAAGAATAATAGACAGAGAATGTCATTCATAACATCATTTTTCGCTAAATCCATTAAAAACTGCCAGAGTAGAAAACACTGGATGAAGTTTCAATGGTGTCATGCAAAAAAATTACTGTATCTAGCGTCCGTGCAGCACCGCACAAAACCTGAACGATCTAACGTGGTTTGCTAGTAAAACTTGTTAGGAACGCGTACCGGTGTTGTCACTTATATTTGTTTATTTTAATAGCAGGTTATACTATGTGGTTATTAATTATTAAAGTGAAAATTTTAAAAACATTTAGCTGTTTCTTATAAATGTAATCTTATTTACTTTCTTCTTTATTAACTAAAAATATGCACCACAATTTTACTTCGTTGGATTAGACTTCTAACAATATAGCAAAGGCCGATGAATCACTGAATATTTTAAATTTTAGAAATCTGACAACACTTACACTCGATCAAATCGTAAGTCATCGTTTTCAGTTGCCCTTCTTTGAGTTCACTTTTAATTTTTGATCGCGTTTAAATGTAAACAAGCGACGAGTTTGACTAATTCTCCAGTTAAAAAATAGAATAACTGTACTAAAATTGTGATTTACTATACAAGAATTGCCATCTGATGTTGGTTTACTTCTGGTCGAGTAATCAGTACCGAGAAAGAAATCTCATATAAAAGTTAAAATTACCTAAACAGTGATTTCAAATTTTTAGCTGCGTATTATTCATCGGAAAATTAATTAATTTGAGGGAAAAATATTCTGGAGTTTTAGATATTTTTTCCATTCTAGAGACATTTATTATTTTTTCCATTAAACATAGGAAATGTCCGAGTTTAGCAATCCTTACTTTACTTTAGGTTATTAATACAATTTTAATTTGTTACTCTATATTCTAGAAGTCATCAGAATACAAATACTTTATTTCCACAAAGGTATTGCTGTTGTGTACCAATTATCTTGAAATTTGCATTGTTTCCTGTGAAGTAAAAAAAATATCGGGAAAGAAATATACCAAGTACCTACCAAGTATTGCCAACCAATAGACAGTTCTAAATTAAATACTACTCAGTATATATCACCACTACACCAAACACTTTATTTTTGCACTCGACGCGCGTTTCGCTAACCATGTTAGCTTCATCAGGAGTCATGATTGTCGATCATCGCTCCTGATGAAGCTAACATGGTTAGCGAAACGCGCGTCGAGTGTAAAAATAAAGTGTTTGGTGTAGTGGTGATATATACTGAGTAGTATCATTGTGCCAAAGATTCCACATTCCCAACTTAGTCTAAATTAAATAATGAATTTAACTTTCTTATACTAAAAGAAAACCTAATTAAAGCGTTATTATCTGTCATTTTCAACGATAGATACTCCGTATCGAGATATTACTCCAAAGAAAAGTTAAGCAAGAGGGCTTTATAAATATTTACTAGTAAAACCCGATATTAAACAGTAGGAGTTGTTTCTGCTACAATTTAAACTAATGAACAAGAACATAATTTTTAGATTCCTCTACCGCAACAACCCTGAATAAAACATATAGCGAGATATATACCAAGTACGCTTCTAACTACCCCCTCACTACTTTAGCCCGTTATATGTTTGACTATAGATAATTATGCTTAGAAGTTGTCAATTATCCCTGGAGGGAATCTGTAACCCCTAGAGGGCGCGTCCCCAGGTAGCGGATAGGGGGATGCCCTAACCGGTACGATTTCGGACCGGCGGGTAGGTAGGCCACCCGCAGACCAACAGGTAGGTCGGATGAAGGCCTTAGCTGTAGAGAAAGCAATTCATCTAAGAGAATGTACTATGATATCAAACACTAGCCCTCCAGGTTTGGGGTTGAGGCATCGGGCTAACTCCCCAATACTCAGAAAAAACTTAACTCTTTTAAAAAACCTAATCTATTCCTCGGATTGAAGGATAAGATTAAAAGACAACGAACATTGCAACTAAAAAGGACTATGATATATAAATAAAATGGAAGACGTTCTACAAGAAATGGAAAAACATAAGACCGACTTTGCAGTTCTCTCAGAAACAAAGAAAAAAGGCCAAGGAATACAGATCTGAGGAAATTGTATTCATATATGCAGTGGCGTAAAAAAGGAAGGACGTCCAAAAAGAGATGTATCTCTACTTATTGGAAAAATGCACAAAGGAAATATCTCTGAATGGGAAGCTGTGAATGAGATGGCATTAAGAGTTAACGTATGCCTGAAGGGAATACAAATGTCGATAATTGGTGTATATGGTCCGAATGACGACGCGAGGTTTGAAGAGAAAGCCAAATTCTATAAACAATTATAGGACGAAGTATCAAATATAGGATCCTCTACAGAGATCTTTATACTCGGAGGCATAAATGCCAGAACCGGAAAAAAATCACAGAATTTAGTGGTTGGACCTCATGAAAAAGACACGCAAAATGATAATGAGATAAGACTGATTGAACTATGTTAACATCAATCACTAACAATAACTAACGGCTTTTATACGCATAAAAATATACATAAATATACTTGGATCCAAAGGACCAGAAACCTAAAATCCATAATTGACTATCTAATTATCAAGCAAAAATCAAAAATTAAGATAAACGACGTCCGTGTTTACAGAGGAGCTAAATGCGGAAGTGATCACTATCTCCTAAAAGGAAAAATAATTTTACCTCGCATAAAGAAACCAGACAAACCAGCCATCGACAACCTAAAAATGAAAATCTGGAAGGCAATAAAGAATACATATATCTGGACACGAGACTCACTAAGACTGGACGAAACAACGAAACAATACAATACAGAATAACAAAAGGAAAAAAGGTTATTGGGGCATTGAACTCAATACTATGGCAAAAAAATATTAGAGCAGAGACAAAAAAGAAAATCTATAACTCTATATTACAACCCACACTGACTTATAGCTCGGAAGTATGACAGCTGACAAATAAACAAAAAGACAGCCTACTTGCAGTGGAAATGGATTTATGGAGAAGATCTGCAGGTAAATCTAGACTCGAGCATGTTAGAAATGAGGGCTTAAGGAATTTAATGAAGGTAGAACGCACAATAATTGATGATATTGAAAAACACAACTAGCTTGGTATGAACATGTAAAACGAATGCCAAGGGAAAGACTACCCAAAAAGATTTTGGAGTGGATCCTTACAGAAACAAGGAAAAGAGGACGACCACCCGGAACACGGCTGCAAGGAATAACAAAGGCAATGTCTGCAAGGAATCTCTCAGAAGATGACTGGAAGGATCGAAATAACTGGCGATTAGGAACCCAAAGGCGGAAAACACTATAAACCTCCTTCCCCTAAAAAAATATTACTCCAAAATTACAGATTCCTTTCTTACTTGAAGTATTATATAAATGGATATTTCACTTAGTTCAAGGGTTTGACAGATCGACAGAAATGGGAAACCATGTTTTTCGTAATCTAGCTAAAGTAAAAATAAAATGTGATCAAAGTGACAGTGGAACTGCAGAAAAATGAGTATTGAAGAGATGTAGATTTTAATGTCATCATAATACTTTAAATATGAAGTAAGGTTCAGTCTAAGTAGAATGGAAATGGGATAATCGTATCTTCATATTAAGCACTTAAAATAATTCTTATTGATCTTCACTGCCTTGAAAGGGCAGCACAATTTAGCTGATAGACTGGGTATCAATCGACATTTTGTCGAATTGTTCGTTCAACTGTAAGAGAAATAAATAATGTATTGTTGTAAAATACCTTAAATTAGTTACAGAGAAAAATTTAATCTACAGAGAAAGTGACGCAGCAATTCTAGTAACTTGGAATGATTTATCTAATTTAATGTATCCAGTTGACTACATTTACGAGATATAGTTATGGTAATTTTGTCATCTAATCTGCCCATTATAACATTATATCTCTTTTAGTTTCAATTCCTTTAAGAGTTATAGTTCTATACTCGCAAGATGACAGTTAAGATAATAGACGTGCATAAAAAATGTAATCAGCTGTTTTTTCAGGGGCACAGCTTACGCGATGTAGGCAAATCATCAAACCACTATAAGAGCAGCACATGCGCTGAAGTACCGACGCTCATTGGCCTTGAATTGCTGCAGGTTATACTCGGAGGAAAAACTATTTTGAAAGCTAATTATACATAGAGGGTGGTTTGACAAGCTGAACTGTTCTGATTTATTAACGTGATCTATATTTCTAACATGCACAGCTCTGGGAGCAATCGAGTGGGCGACATCTATAGAGCGCCACACATAAAAAGTATGTCTAGAATAAACCCTTCTTGGATATTGGCATCAAAGGTTCTGGTGAGTTTCCGATTTTTAATTTCGGGTAGCGGCTGTTTTCTCGTCAGAAACCAAAAAATGGTTAAATAATGGCATCGTTCCATAGTTGGTTGAATTTAAGCTTTGTATAGGATTGATAGCTATTGTGTTTGTAGTGCAAAATAAAGTCTCTAGCTTTTAAGGAGTTTTTTTAGCTATATATAAAATATGATGATGCTGTCATATTTACTCTTAAATTAACAACACTGATAGAGGAATGGAGTGTTCCTTACATAACTATGGTTCTATAAAGTTAATTTTTATTTCGAAAGAACTTCTGACCGAGTATTTGTAGAGTCAAATTCCACTTAGATGCTGTACCTATAAAACAAAATTTATTCACTGCGAATATCTGCATGAGGACTTGATCTTCTAGCGTGCAAAGTAAATGAAGAAACTCATGAAGAAACTCGCGTCGATAGCAGTATTATAGATCGTATTGTTCATTTTTCTAGAAGATTGTTAGTGAAAAGAAGACAGAGAGTAGGTGGATAGGTTAACTATCAGTCGTAAAGAACGATATCTGAGAAAACTCGAGAGCCATAAACAAAACATGTGGACATGCTATGAGAGCGTACTTTAGCTAATAATTCAGCATGCCGTCGAATGCCTTGAATGCTTATTAAAATATAGCCTCTAAGAGTAGCATACTAGTAAGTGATGAGTGATTTATCCAGGGACTTTCAAGACTTATCAAGCCATTGCTTTGCTTGAACGGTATTTTTCCCATCAAAAAACAGTGTTCACACGAAACTCGATTTTTTTCCATTATTTGGAAAATATCAAAAGTAGCGTCACTAAAACCACTGTAACTTGTAAACTAATCGTCGAAATGTCACGTATCATTTGAAGGTTAGTAATTCCTAAAAATCATGGATTTTTTGAACAGGGCGGCCTCTATGTGTCAGACCAAAAACTTTTCAGCTTACGTGTTATATGTATACATATACATATACATATATATATATATATATATATATATATATATATATATATATATATATATATATATATATATATATATATATATATATATATATAGTTCTACCCCAGAAGAACTACTTAAAACTAAACAAACATCGTACGCATCCAATTTATAGGCGCACAATATCTGTAGAGTCTAAAGGATTGGAAAAAAAATCCTAATGGTTCTCGATAGTACCGAGAATTAGTTAGGTCAAACGGCACATGCTAAGGCATTGAAAACTTCTATAGATCATATTTTGTTTGTTGTTTAAATTTACTATAGAAGGTATTTGGCAAAGAAATTTATTTTTGTTAGTTATACTATAATCCAACGACCCAACTTAGGAAAAGCTCTGTATACAGAAAAAAATATTTATTTTAAAACAGAGCTTCAGCGTTTTTTAACCAGATAGAGATCCCATTTATTTTTTTTTATAATTCAAAGTATAAATTTAGAATTTCTCATCGTGCTTTTACGAAATATAGACACAAAAAATACTTTCTTTTCTATTATATTAACCCCTTTTTTTGTTCGCTGTCTGGATCTATTGAACGGACTCCTTGTCCAAGTTTTCTTGTGGCTATGAGCGATGATATCTATTTTCGTTTCTATAATGTAGACATAAAACATGTTAAATAGATAGTGTAACACTTTTCACATGATACTTATGTATTGAATTATAGTTTCTTTGTCTGATTTGGACATAATAAATCCATTTTAAAAAATTTTGTTTCGCAACACTTAAAAATGGTTGATATTTATTTAACATCTCCCCCACTATTCTTTGTTTTATCTTTCTATATTATTATGTTATACGAAACTTTTCTCATAAATAGGCACCAACAGTAGCGAAAATCTTTATGCTACAGCGAAAAATAATACATATGAAGATAAAATTAAGGTAATAAAATGACATGAAACAAAAGGGAATTTAAATTATATATATATATATATATATATATATATATATATATATATATATATATATATATATACATATGTAATACTACTTAGTATATATCACCACTACACCAAACATTTTATTTTTGCACTCGACGCGCGTTTCGCTAACCATGTTAGCTTCATCAGGAGCGATGATTGACTAAAGCTAGTCTACAAATCTACCCTATTTATACTTAGCCTAACCCTTGAATTACTCAGGCGGAACTAATGGCATAGGCAAGGCCATCAGCTCCGGTCAAGTAACCAGTAGTAACCAGTAACAATCGGCAGTGCTAATACCCCTAGATTTAAATAGCTCTTAACAGACCATACTCCCCATATCCCACCAAATGCATACCAACGTTTTTTAACCATGAATCTCTCTGGAACCGAAGTTGATGATTGAGCAGGATTCTTTATGGTCCATTAAAATATGTTACAAGAAACCTTTGATGCGTAGAAAAACACATAGAAAAACAATCCACCGCCTTTAATTTTAATTTAATTATAAAAGAATACCATTAAACACATTGGATGACGTGTGACGATTGAATTTTAATGGGAAATGTTCAAACTTCAAGGTGATATAACTAACAGCTGTACCTACCTGTAGAATATGCAGTCAGAACCGCCTACATGTAAACAGCTAGTTTGAATTTAATCATCTAATATATTATATTGTAAAAAAAATATACAACATTCAAGAGTTATTTTGTTACCATAGCTTTATCACGCCGATTTAATCATCTTACAAATAGATAATTATAGTGTCACAAGGACTCTTAGCCCAAATCTCTTAGTTAAATTTATATCAGGTAATAAACAAAGACATAGTAATTAAAGGTATCCTTTAAATAAACTTAATTGCTAATTTACTTTATTTCGATTAATGGAAAATGAGGTATATATTTCAAATCATAAATTTTGCCGTCTAGACAAATAAAAACTATTATCGGGTAAGAAATAACCTTCAGATTATAGTAGTATAATGGTTTTTACAGGTAATAAAAGTTACGATTAAAGAAAGGAGTAGCTTAGCTTTTAAGAAGCTACTAAAAATAATAATAGTTTCGGTGTAATACTTGCATTTCCTCTTATAGTTTGTTATTTTGTAATGTAACATATTTCTGAACGAACTTTTTCAAGTTGATAGTTACATGAAAAATTTGTCACTCTGTGGATAATGGAAGTGTGTTGTGTTATTTTATGAAGAACAATAATGTACCTTTTTAGTGATCCCTACGGATCACTTCGGTGTCCGTCCGCTTGTCTGTCCGTCTGTCACACTCGATTTTCTCCGAAACTATTTTTTTTATGGGTCTAGCACACGTGCTGCAGGGAAGTCCCTAAAGTGCTCCAGGAGCAGCACGTATGCGGGAAAAGCGATTAACGTTGTTCTTGAATCTCTGTAAATTGTACTCGGTGGGAAACACAGCGCGGGGCAAATTATTCCAAAGGGATGATGTTTTCCATATCAAAAACTGCTTGAAAAGCGTTGTACGCAGAGTAACAAGCTGAACCTCATACGGATGTGAAGAATTAGCGCGACGTGTATTTCTAACATGCACCGCTTTGGGAGGAATTAAGCGGGCAACATCCTTCGAACACTTTCCATGAAAATACTTGTAGAACAGACTCAAGTCGCCAACCGTTCTTCGATGTTCCAGCGAATCAAGGCCGCCGGTCAATTCCGGGTCTCCAATCAGACGGACAGCTCTTCTCAGACAGAATCCAACAAATGCAGTGTATGTTTGGGAGCGGAGCCCCAAACGTGAGAGCAGTATTCTATAGTTGATCGAATTTGAGCTTTGTAAAGAGTTAACAGTTGTTGTGGGGTGTAAAGCTTTCTGGTTCCAAATTATATTCCCAACTTTTAAGAAGCTCTCCTTGCTATGCCTGCAACATGTTCATGCCAGAACATATTTGCTCCCAAGCTAACGCCCAACAAATTGAGTGACGATGCAATGGGAATGGAGTGCCCCGACATAACTATGTTGGGTTCAACAACTTTAACTTTTTTAGAAAAAACTGCCGCCTGGGTTTTTGTAGCGTTAAATTCCACTTGGTTACTGTCACCCCAAGATAGAATTTCTTCCAGGTCTTTATTAAGTTGAACGACCTCCCGCTCTCTGTGGATATTCGCCTGAGCAGCCGATGTCCGAGCGTTCAAGGTGAATGAAGAGACAAGCGTACTGTCATCTGCAAAGCTGTAGATTGGATTCCCGGTCTTTTCCAGCAGATCGTTAATGTAAATGAGAAAGAGAGTAGGAGACAGTATGGAGCCCTGGGGCACACCGGCGTTGATAGTGAAGGTGTTAGAAACAAATTCGTCGACCGCCACTCGTAAAGAACGCTCTCTGAGGAAACATGAGAGCCAGAAACAGAACTTTTCAGACATACCATAAGAGTGTAACTTAGCCAACAGTCCATCGAGCCAAACACGGTCGAATGCCTTGGATATGTCAAGAGCAACTGCTCCAGATTCTAACGACGTAGAAAGTTGAAATTTGCCACAAATATAGGAGTCAGAGCCGTGTAGTTTCGAAAGTCAACTTAAGGTATTAATTTTGGAGGCTAAAATCGAACGCGAAAAAAAAAAATTACCCGATCATCGAGTGGGGTGTCAAATGAAATCTTGTAAAGATATTAGTTGAAAAATACACTTGATGTAATACTCGCCCACACTTTTTTTGTATTACTTTTAAAAAATGGCTAAAAATCGTTGTCCCTATCTCGAAAAAATTCTGAAATAGTCTAAATAAAGTATAGATTGGAAATTAGTACAACTGCATTACGTATGATAATTTTTCTGGTATAAAAAATTATGAGGACTTTGTTCTTCAACACAATGGTGGAGGACTTGTTAATATACTTTCAAGTACATTATTGGCCGCTCGTTGCTACTGTAACAAGACAAAAGAATTTTATTTTATTTGTTTGTAATTAAACAAATATTTATGCAGTAAATATTTATTTTACAGTTTTATTACTAGATTTTAGATTAAGCTAGATTGATTTATTGACTATTAAGTAGCTAAAATTCTATAACTATTATATATTATTGACTAAGAAAAAACGTAAAAATATATAGTGAATCTTAAGATATATCTATATATGTTAGGAACCTAATTAAGCTTAGGCAAAAATTTTATTTTATTTTAAAAGCAATCACGTTACGGTACACTAATTGCGGAAGTTTAACTTGCACTTGAACGGTTTTTTTTTATATTTATGAACTGAAAGTGTTTATCCCAACTAATGCTTTAAAACGCTAGTGCGACGACTTTCTAAATACTAATTACTAATTAAACATACTATCCGATTATATGTACCCCAGCACAGGTTGATCAAATGCTTATGGGTGGTTAGTGATTAATTTTAAACTAGCAACTATTCCAATTATTTTCCGTAGTGAGTTTGACATGGATTTTTTTATAGAAAAAGCAAGAGGGAGATATTAAAAGCGTATGTAATGACGAAGGAAGTGATAAGACATACACAAAGTATAGTACTGAACAGTTACCAAGAAAACACAATAACAAATAAAACGTATCTAAAAAATGGTAGCAAATGTAATCTTACACACATAGATGCTATAAGATATTATAATAAATAAATGAGAAAAGTCAAATTATCAGAATATTGAACAGGATTATATGATATAGACTAGCCATGCCCGCGGCTCCGCTCGCGTGGACTTGATTCACTACTATCGTCACTGCTTATTCCTTATGTTACCTAACGTAATAAAATATCTGCCAATATTTCCCCTTATCTCCCATTATTTTTCCTTATCTCCCATTATCTCTACATAATTTCCATTATCTAGGCTTATCTCTGCTCATCTCCCATTATTTCTCCTTATCTCCCATTATTTCTCCTTATCTCCCATTATCTCACCTTATTTCCCATTATCTAGGCTTATCTCGACTTTCTCTCCCATTATTTCTCCTTATCTCCCACTATTTCTCCTTATCTCCCATTATCTCACCATAACTCCCATTATCTAGACTTATCTCCCATTATCTCTCCTTATCTCCCATTATTTATACTTATCTCCCATTACCTCACCTTATCTCCCATTATCGAGGCTTATCTCGACTTATCTCCCATTATTTCTCCTTATCTCCCATTATCTCACCTTATCTCCCATTATCTAGGCTTATATCGAATTATATAGAACATATGTATAAATTTATAAAAACACGTAAATCGGATAAGTGGTTCTCGAGTGATAAGCTTACTAACGAACAGACAGACAGAGAGACGTTGCATTTAATATATATTGTATTCTTTGCTACATGATATTGTTTCATATTTAATGCTTTAGGGAGTGTATTGCAAGAGAACGCGCTAGCGGCAAACTTTTCTCCGACCTGATTCACTATTATCGTCACTGCTTATTCCTTATGTCACCTAATAAAATATATCCTATAACCTGGCCAGAGAACATACGTATGTTTAAAAAAAAGCACGTAAATCGGATAAGTGGTTCTCCAGTGATAAGCACACTAACGGACGGACAGACAGACAGACAGACAGACGGGCAGAGAGACATTGCATTTTATATATATTATAGATATTCTCTGCTATAATATTGTTCCATATTTAATGGTTTGGACTGTGTATTGCAAGAGAACGCGCTAGCGGCAAGCTTTGTCCGACTTCATTTACTATTATTGTCACTGCTCATTCCTTATGCTACCTATCGTAATAAAATATAGCCTATAACCTGGCCGGAGAACATATGTATGTTTAAAAAAAGAAGTACGAAATTCGGATAAGTGGTTCTCCAGTGATAAGCGCACTAACGGACAGACAGACAGACAGAGATACGTTGCATTTTATATATATATATATATATATATATATATATATATATATATATATATATATATATATATATTATAGATGTAATAAAATATATACCTATAACCTGGTCAGAGAACATATGTATGAATTTAAGAAATCACCTAAATCGGATAAGTGGTTCTCGAGGGATAAGCGCATTAACGGACAGACAGACAGACAGACAAACATTGCATTTTATATATATTATAGATATAGATTATTATTATTATTATATAACCTGGCCAAAGAATATACGTATGAATTTAAAAAAAGACAGGTAAATCGGATAAGTGGTTCCCGCGTGATAAACGCACTAATGGGCAGACAGAGAGACATTGCATTTTATATATATTATAGATTATACATTACAGATATTCTTTGGTACATAATATTGTTCCATATTTAATGGTTTAGGCTGTGTATTGCAAAGGCACGCGCTAGCGGCAAACTTATTTCCAACATCATTCACTATTTTACGTCGCTGCTCATTTCTTATGCTACCTATCGTAATAAAATATAGCCTATAACCTGGCCAGAGAACATATGTATGTTTTAGAAAAAAAAGTACGTAAATCGGATAAGTGGTTCTTCAGTGATAGGCGCACTAACGGACAGACAGACAGACAGACAGACAGAGAGACGTTGCATTTTATATATAATATAGATAGAAAGTTCCTTAAGGGATGAAAAATATTTTCGATAGGATTTGTTGTGTTCTTCGGTGTGATTAATCTTTTGTTAATTAAAGCAACACTGTATCTACTTTTGTCATAACATATTTATTCTTAAAACTATAAGACTGAGTCGAGTAACGTCGAGAAACGTTGCTAAATTTGTGATTATATAGAGTTCATATTCATTTTCAGCTCTGTTATCAATATGACCTTTTAACATAACAGTAATAACGTTCAAAAGGTAGTTCGCTTTTATTTACAATAACTTAAATTATCTTAGTAATTTCATTAAATAATCAGTAGTTATTTTCCTACAATTGCAATTAAATTCAATAAGTTCCATCTGTTAATTATTTTCAGAAATAGAAAAACAACTATATACTGGATGTTCCTACTTTAATGGAATATAACAGATTTTGTTTACTACTCCTATCCACTCTTCGATTACGGTATTTATGCATATACATAAAAAAAAACTAATAAAACATTTCATTATTACTGTTTAAATACATTAATTAACCTTTAGCAATTCCTTATTGTTGATTATAAGGTGCTAAAGTATTTCGTAGAAAATATACACATAAAGTTAATGCTATATTCTCGAATACTCGTGAGGTAAGTATAATAAGAAAAAGTTGGCCAAGTGCAAGTTGGACTTGCGCAATTAGTGTTGCATACCGTGATTGCTTATAAAGTAAAATAAAATCCTTACTTAGGCTAAATTAATTAAAACCCTGACATCTAAATAGTCAATATGTAATTTCACGTTTTTTTAGTCAATAATGAATAACAGTTATAGCAGCTTAGCTACCTGATAATCAATCTAGTTCAATCTAGAATCTAGTAATGAAAGGGTAAAACAAATATTTACTACCTAAGTATTTGTTTAATTATAATCAAATAAAATAAAATTATATCTCGGTACAAAAGCAACTGCCACTCGGTTACAGTAACGTCCACCACACGCGGAGAAAAATAGTTTCCATAGCTTCATTTTATACCAGATAAATTATTAAACGTAATACACGAGTAATAATTTTTGTTCCATCTTCCCCTTATGGAGAATATTCCAGAATTTTTTAAAAAATTTTTGATCAGTACTTTTCCAGTTGAAGAGGGCATCGATTTTTGTCAATTTTTTTTTTTTAATAATTCAAAGAAAAGTGTAAGCAAGTATTACATCATATATATTTTTGAACTCGCATTTTCACAAGCTTTCATTTGACACCCTTCTCGATGACTTCCCACTATAACCTAACCCCTTCGAAATTTAACTATCAAAGCTATACTGCTCTGATTGGGGTATTAATTTCTATATTTGTGTCAATTTTCTATGTCAAATAGTTTCTGAGAAAATCAGATTTGACAGACGGACAGACACCAAAGTGAACACTAACTAGTGTAAAATGCCTATGTTTGAACAACGTTCAACAATAATTTGTAGTGCTTGCTAAATTTTTTTGCATCAAAACTGTTTTACGCCCATTACACTTAGTTTTGTATTCTTAGTTATTCACTGGATACAGTTTTATAACTCACATGAATAAATTATTTGGGTATTTTCAGGAATATTTTGTTTTACTACTTTACGGTAAACACAAATTTGTCATCCACATTTGAGACATACTAGTCCCAGATCGATATTCGTGTGACGTTAATATTATAAATGTATATTTCTTACATAAATCAGCTGACCTTATTAAGAAAAATGATAATAAATATTAATTTACCCAGTTGTTGCCTTACAAACACATGACCCTAAAAAAGTGCTCAATTTGACGGAACACACTAAAGAATGACTTAATCCAAGCACAAGTCGATATTTTAAATGCGCTTGTTGGTAAGATCCTAATAACTAAAAAATTAAGCAGAGTTATTGCTCAATTTTTAGACTTTTTAATTGCAAAAACCTTAAAAAAGACTTATGACAGGATATACACCAAGCAAGGTAAGGGGTTAGCCTCACTTAGTTTCTCTTATTGATCGTCATTGAACATAATGAAAAAATAACACAACTACTTGATTTCCTGATTCTGAGAACCCTGCAGAGGACAAATTACAACATATACCATATACGAAGCACTTCGTCTAATACCCTTCCTTATTCCTTTAGCTTCTCATATTTCTGACTATCAATAACTACGACTAAAATCTGTTTATTATCTTAAACAAATATAATCTTAATGATATTGAGAATACACAAAATTTATCGACAATATTGCTCAAAAATATGTTTCATTCCTACTTCAACTCTTGTATACATACCATATTTGAAATCGATATATAGTTCGAGAGTTATCGTGTTCACAGGCAGACAAGCCGACGAAAAGAGTAGACTATGTTTATTAGGTTCTAAGGACGCTAAATTATGAATAAATGAAAAAACTTTAAAAGAGGATTCTTTCACGAATACGATACTCTTCTTAGCAAGAGAAGAAAAAAAAGTGGCATTTTTAGAATAATGGTTAAATTGAGACAAGTATAGCTTACTTCAACCTAGTCGTGAAAGGCTTAAAATAATCTAATTATTTGTGGTACTCACCGGTTTAGGTGTTTTTATTACCTGGTTTAAATGCGTAAATGACGTATATTTTTTCCAATATAAAGCCGAAATTCGTTACACAACCAATAAAAAATTAGCATAAAAAAGTTTATTAGAGAAAAGGTTTTACCAGTGGTTCTACTGTATATCGTATAGAAATAAAATTAAATTTTCGATGTATTTTATTTCATGCTATGAAACCCATACTAAGCAATAATTCAAAAATATAAGAGTAACCAAAGCGAGGGAATGATCAAAGAAACAAATACACATTTATTGGCTTATAACATGTCAACGCTTGATACATCAAAAGGGTTAAGTAAGATGTATACGTGTGTGGACGATTTATGTCTTTTTTGGGATTTTCTACTACAATGACAAAAATAATATGTATTTCATATCATCTTGTCGCATCTCCGAGTGCGTGGATTACACTTTTCGCGTTATCTAGGCAATAAACAATATTGGCTAAGCGCAAAATTTCTCTATTATTACTACGCTCTCGATATCTTTACTATACATTATGAATGTTGACAAAAATCGTTATTACTCCGAAACCACCCAACCAATTAAAACTAACCTTGCAGGGAAACTGACTTATATACCAAGAAAAAAAACAAAACATCAAAATTGTTCAAGTTAATATCTGCAGCTTCTTCAGGATGTACTGCGATATTTCTAGTGTTTCCACGATGTCTCTTATGTATGAACAATGACATGTTTTTGTTGTTTATATAAAACTGTCGCTATTGTGTTACGAGAAATAAATGCATTTTTCAGTCACGCTACCTGTTTAAATAAAAATTAGCCTTTAATGTTATCCCATCATCTAGTACAGGTGATGGTCTAAATATTTACATCTTCTACCTATAAATTTGATGTTAAATATTTGTCACCGATATTATATTTGAAAAGCACTGCCAACGATTTTCCTTTAAAAGTTTAAAAATTTAAAACCCATTGAAGTGGTCGTGGAATATTGTTGTTTTTATTAGTTTTATATGCCATGCTTTAGTTGCCACAACAGAACAGTTTTTATAATTTAAATTGAAATATAAATCTACAACTAAGAGCTTGGAAATATAGTGAAAAACCTGATTATGTATAATGATAAAAGAGAAGAGGTGAAAAAGAACTGCATGAAAAACTGGATTATTCATTGACGAATTAAAATAGAACATGCTTATCTACAAACATATGTCGGGTTTTGCGCATATTTACTAGTGTATATATATATATATATATATATATATATATATATATATATATATACATATACATATATATATACATATATATATATATATATATATATATATATATATATATACATATATATATATATATATATATATATATATATATACATATACATATATATATATATATATATATATATACATACATATATATATATATATATATATATATATATATATATATATATATATATATATATATATATATATATATATATATATATATATATATATATATATATATATATATATATATATATATATATATATATATATATATATATATATATATATATATATATATATATATATATATATGTACGTATATACCAAATGTCCCAGTATTTCGTGTACATAGAGTTACTGTGGATTTCTGGAATGAAAATATGTCCATTTAACCCAACATCTCTTAGTCCAAAAATTCGTAACTTTTAGGTTACAGGGTGTCATAGTTATACGTTCATTTTAGTTTTTCTTAAGTAGCACCATACATTAGTTTTGAGTTTGAACTTCCCGGACCCAAAATGGATTAACTGTTGAATAATAATGCACGTTATGACTGTTAACTGCTCCATTACTACAACAAGTAGCTTCATCAGAAAACATTATTTTGGATAAAAAATTTGGATCGGCCTCTATTGCTCCATTCTTGGTGGTTACAAAAGTTTACTCGTCATTCAATATCACGGTCTTGAAGTTCTTGGTGTAGGGCCATAAGAAAGGGATGATACTTGTATTTTCTCTTGGTGCGATTAGCCGTAGATCGGGATGTGTCAGATAAGTCAGCTAGTTCACTGCTGCTGACCTGGGGATTATTTTCAACATGAAGTAAAATCTCCATTTCTTTTTCCTCATTGGTAGCATTCTGGTTTACTCCTTTCCGGTTCGTATACTCAACCACTACCATCAAACCGTTCCATTAAGCACTGAAAATTGAAAAATTCAAAATAAATCGAAAACTATTAGAAATAGGTATATGACATACCTAATAAAAGTTGTATGGTTTTGTAAAATCTATCAGAAAAAATAATAATATATAGGGTGTGCGGTTTAAAAAATTTAAGATTTTTCAATTTAAAATAATCGAAATGCGTAAATTTATTTTGAACACCCTGTAGCATCTAACTCAAATTTCTTTACATATATCTTTTTTTCATCTGTATAGAATGCTTGTACCAATTATGAGTATTCCACCTTCAGAAATAATGGCGCTACTGGCAATTTTCTACAAAACATTTTTTTAAAAAAGATTGAAATATTAGAAAAACTACTAGGTTTAGGTATATAACATTATTAATAAAAAAATTATAAAATTTTACAGTGAATTTAAAAATAAATTAGAAAATAGGAAGTTCCATTTAAAAAAACATGTTATATCGGCCACACTTTTTTGAAGTACCTTGTATACTCAAGAATAATTTTAAACTGTACACCTTAACATTCCCTAAAACTATTGTATTTAATATTTTTTTGTCATTCCCGAAACAAATGAGATAATGAACTTTACTCTATTGTTGACTCATCTTGTACACTATTAACAGATCTTGTCGAAAATAAAGTTTTCTAATTCGAAATAATATTTCCAGCTTTCGAAAAGCTCTCGTTGCTGTGACATATTTACTCCCAAGTTAACGACTAGCAAATCAAATGAAGATGCTTGAGAAATGGAGTGTCCCAATTACAATAGCAACATTAATTTTTTAAGAAAAAACTGCCGACTGGGTTTTTGTAGAGTTAAATTCTACTTGGTTATGTCACTCCAAGATAGTATTTCTTCCAGGTCCTTTTTACATTGACTGCTGTCTGTGGATATCTGGATGAGTAGATGATGTTCGGGCATCCAAAGTGAATGAAGAAATAAGAGTACTCTGATCTTCAAAGCTGTGTACTGTATTTCTGGTCCTTTTCAGCAGATAGTTAATGTAAATGAGCAAGAAAGTTGATAGTGATGATATAAGAAAAAATTTTATTGTAAAGAGTGCTCTCTGAGCAAACACGAAAGCCCTAAATAAAACCTTTTAGACGTATCATAAGAGCGTAGCTTAGCCGACAATTCGTAATGCCAAACACGGTGAAATGCCTTGGATATAAACAAGTGCAACCGGTCGAGATTCTCCAAAATATTTAATTGCGTAAAACATATGTTACACAAGTTAGACGATCTCCTTGACCTTTGCATACGAACGCCATAATATTAAATCCTTCTAGATATTTTAGAAAATACTAATTGATTTTTCCGTAATTTTCTATATTATTGAAAGCAGTGCGACTGGTCGGTAGTTGTTTGGAAAGGTCTTCTTGCCATTTTTGCATATCAACTGAACTGTAGAGCATTTCCAGCAAGAAGGAAATATTCTCTTTCTGTAAGATACTCGTAGGTCGAGAAATCGAACAGGAAACTGGTGTTAATTCGCTCGTGCATTTTTTGAGTACTGTGGCAGGTGTTCTATTAGCTCAAGAAATTATTTGGTGTTTAGCTTCATTAAAATGCGTTCTATAAAGCTTTGATTGAAGACAATATCGGACATCCTTGACTGCACTATGGGAAGAGGGGATAGTGTTTTTCCTTAGAAATCGACATTAGAATGTCAAGCAAAGAGTTCAGCCAAAAAGTTGGCTTTCTCAGGAGCTGTTTTAATAGTATTATTAGGCCGTGTGGGTGGTGGTATAGGATAACTACTGAAATTTTGACTACTAGCCTTAGCGATTGATCAAAAGGACCTGGAATTGTTCGAGCTCGCAAAAAGTTTGGTTTTAATTCTTTGATTGTGTGCCTTCTTAGTTTCGTCGATAATTTCTTTGTGTCTGTTCCGGATACGAACAAAGATGTTACTATTTATGACATTAGAATTATCGGTAGACAAATTGTTTAGAAGCAATATGCATTTTCGGTCGAACCATGGTTTACCGTTAGATCGCGGGCATTTTTTCGAAAAACGGATGTAAGCTTCCATACCAGCCAAAATGTCATCGTAAATCTTCTTAGCACAGTCAGATGGGTCGTCGTATCTAAAACAATCGTCTAACCATGGAAAAATTCGAAAATATTCCATGAGTTTCTCCCATTTAGTAGATTTGTAATATCCATTCTTACGCGGTTTAGGCGCCAACCTGCAACTGGTTGGTAGGATACTCGACATCGAAAGCTATATGTGGTCGAAAGAGTTTAACGGCGGTTTACGGTAACAGTGTAAAATTCTATATCTCTTCATATATATATATATATATATATATATATATATATATATATATATATATATATATATATATATATGTATATATATATATATATATATATATATATATATATATATATATATATATATATATATATATCTATCTATCTCTAGCCTGATCTTTCTAGGGGAGGTATAGTTTATCTGAGTAAGGTCCTTATGTTGTCCTCGGTCATATAGATTATTTTGGTTTTATGATTCTGAGAAAGGGTTCACAATTTTTAAAATTTTATAGTGAGAGAGAAATTTTCTTGCCTCGATCATCACTTGGGTTATCAATTTTTGTAGGTGATTAAGTTTTATTATAAGAACGAATCGTTTTTCTTGGACTAGCCTTTCTTCCGCCATCGGCCATTTTTTAGAGAAAGTAAAGTTTTATTCGAAAGGATTTTTCTGAAGAAGGGTGAGATGTAAGAGTGGGTAATTATCCTCGGAAAGTGCCCCCATATTATCAATTTTTGAAAATCGTAAAGTTCTATAACAAAAAAGAAGTTTTTCGAGAAGTTCTTTCGGTTATCGACGTTTTGTCTACTGACCTATGAAAAATCTAAACTTTCTATATTTCATCATAGGAAACAGTTTTTTGATAGTCTCATGCTTTTTCATGTCTTAATTTCTCCTGAAGTGTGAGTCCAAAATCTGAATCCCCTCGGCCCTGGATTTTTTTCTCGTGCTAGTATTTTAATTTTCTTGAATTAACCAATGTGATTTTTTTGACATCACATTCGCCAAAACAAAGATTTGTTTAGTTCAGATGATTTTTAGGTTCTAATGTTTTTTTTTCTAATTTGGTATATGAGAAATTTTATGTGAAAATAAGGAGAATTTAGACCCAATTCATTTCATGTTGCTATTTTTTACTTCTCTAAGAACCAGTAACCAAGTATGACTACATTAAACAGAAAATGAAGCTACACAGTTATCTTCATTTAATAATACAGAAGTATCAAATTTACTTTTTTAGTTACCTCTTAATACTATATTAGAAGCATCTCAACGAATTCTGTAACCTCTATCAAAAGCATGCTAGGAAATATTTAATTGGTGGTTTGTATTATAATTTTAATTCTAAAATTTAAAAGTCTAGTGGTATGCAAAATATATTATATATGTAAGATATATTTTTATTTAATATTTATTTAATTTTTTATATACGTTAAATGGTTGGATTATAGATAATATTGATTTAGGAGTATGTTCTTATTGTAAATTTACTTCTCATTACTCTTATTTTAGTGGAAAGGTCGGGAATACATATAAGGTGTGATAAGATTTAGTTATTCCACAATTGAATTTATTGCTGTAATTTAAAATTTTCAAAATATTTAGATACTTAAGTTTTGTTATGAACAATTATTTTTTTATTAAAGAATTTTAAATAAAATTTTCTTCTTTTAATAAAATGTTTCCCTTACAAATTATTTTAGCTCTATCATATAAAGTAACTGTAACCTTATTAAACATTAAGAGGCTGACTAAACATATAAATACCTATTTGCATGACTTCATTTTCGACAAATTTTATTATACATTTATTAGTCTCTGTTTTCAACAGAGTGTCTAGGAAAGGAACTTCGTGGTTTTCTTTCTGCTCTATAATAAATTTTATTGTTGACTACAACCATCAATATAAACCAGAATACTATTTAAATTATTACCATTATAAGGATAAATAACAAAAAATATCGTCTGCATACGTAAATCATACAATAGATTTTTACAGTAATTTCAAAATTTTAGATGATTATATTACTAATAGGATATAGAGGAAGAGGGGAACCTATAGCTTAACATCAAGGTTTTTGGAATGTTTTTAAAAATAGATATATGAAATATATTATTTCTTTTTCGAATTAAAAATTAAATAAATACTATTGTTGACGAGATGTTTTTAATGTTCATAAAAAATTTGCAGAAGAATCGTGTCATATCGGGCAAAAATCGCCATTAAGAATTGCGTTGCACGGAAAGTATGGGGATCAACAAAATCACGAGAAGAGTCAAGATTCAAAAACCATAACTTAAAAGATGCTAACAAATCTCAGCGTCATCTGATAGGAAACTGTCAAATTTTCTAGTTAAAAAGCAAAGCTCACAGTTGCTACCGCATAGACAGATGGGGCACTAATACATACCGCTATTAATAGTTAAGCGAAAAATATTACAGTTGACAATTTAAGCTGGCTCATCTTGGGGATGTTGCGAAATCGAAAAGAATCGTATTCATGATATCACCAGTGATATATTACACATAGTGTCTTTACGTAAAATAGCTGACACGACTCTAAAATAAAGCAAACATGACATGTCCTAGTTAGGTGACTGATAAATAACACTCCTAATTATTTTGAGATCCACAGTACTTTTAATGCTCTGGCATAGCTTACTGACGGTTCCTGTCCGATAAGCCTCTATCTCCTTTTCTGATTATCATTATCATTCTAACAAAATACCCCAAAAACTTTCGAAATGGTCCTTTTAATACGTCTTTTACATTTGTTTGTCTTTTTGTTTCAGTCTAGATGCAAGAGGAGGTCCTCTTTCGGAAGCTTCACAACTAGCTATGAGCGATGATCTTGGACAACGATCATATTTTGTCGTCGACGATGAACCATCAAAGGCACGACTTCGAATACAAAACGTAAATGAAGGAGACCAAGGCGTATTTAGATGTAGAGTAGATTTTGTCAATTCACCAACTAGGAACTTCCAGGTCAATCTGACATTAGTAGGTTAGAGTTTTTTTTTTAGATTATAAAAATAGTCTGTTAGATCATTACTTTTTTTTTAATACACGAGTAGAAGAGATTGTTTGGTATTATACGACAGTAACAAGGAGGGTTAAAAAATATCTTTGTAATTGTATTATGTTTGTTAAATTGTGTCAAAAAGGTAATATTTTTAGGGAGATATCCTAATCTCCTAATCCTATGTTCCAAATGAGTATTCTAATGTCCACGGGTGCACGCTTAAAGTGATAAAAACAAAACAAAAATTCATATATAGGAGTTCTTAATAAAAATATCACGCGACTAGCGTAAGGCAAGCGTCTACGGCAGCCGAGTTTCTGGAAATTTTGTTATATTTAGTTTCCAACTACCTGTGCCACATGGAGTTTTTTATATTTTGTAAATTTCTGTGTTATCGATATTTGCACCACTCGCGTTTTAGCTAAGTTTTGGAGCCTTTTTCCTTCGTTACTATTGTCTTCCAGTTATTTTTTTAATTTCATTAAGTTTAATATATCTACCGATAATCTATCTTCCAAAACTTTTATTTCCATTAATTACTTATTTTATTTTGCTGGCTATTAATCTCTCTGACCTCTAAGAAATATTTTCTTAAAGGTCAGAATTTTTTTTTTTTTAGAAATTCCTCATACAATAAAAAAAAATTGTAAAATTGCAACATTCAGTTGACTGGTAAAATTGTGTACCCCTATGTAAAAAAAAAACGCTTTGAAATTTGAATATATAAGCCCGTACTTAACGATTTTCCTGATTAAAATGTACATTTTGACAAGAAAAGCAAGTCAGGGGACTACTATAGAGTAATTGATTGAGGTAAAATATATGCAAAACTTAAAAGTCAAGACAAAAATCCGCAATAAAAAAATCGTCCTTATGATACAATCTTCTTGGAGTACATGGTATCTAACATTTTCAAGCTTACTTAAAACATACAAAACTTTATATACCTAAAAGAGCATAAAATATTCTTCGTTTATAGCTCACCATTTACCCCTTTTTATATTCTCAACTCTAAAAAGGTAACCGTGTAAAAAGAGGTCTAAGTAATAAAGATTTTTCAGCCCTTGAAAAGTGCTAAAATCCTAAATAAAAAACCGCGCAGCTTGTTTCCGCAAAGGATCTATACTGGCTATTATACTTTCTAATGACTCTTTTATTAGGTGCCGAAAAGATTGTTTACTCTGTCCTTTGTGAATCTTTTTCAGAACAGCCATCGAGGCCGCGAATTTTCGATGCAGAAGGGAGAGAAGTCAAGCTGAATGTAACGGCCGGACCCTTTTTGGAAGGGCACGAACTCTTTCTGTCATGCCAGGTCAATGGAGGTGAGTCCAGGGTAATTTGTTATCTCTGACACATAATCTTTTTGAGTAAAAGTGGGACAAAACCACAGCTCTTTGTTAATGCTATATAAATTTTATTTGGGGTAACATTTGGGATACATTTACTTATGCTTACTTAAAAAATACTGTGTCAGATGATAACGGAACACACATGTAAAAGAAAAAAAAATCCAGTTTTAGAAAAAAAAATTATTAGTAAACTTTCATATTGACTTTGTTGAACTGCGAACAAAATTGGCAAACGGGATCAGGGAGGGCACAGAACTCAAGAAAAAAAATTATTTCAGATCAATCGAACAATTTAGCAAAACAAACGAGTAATTAATAATCTACTTTAGACTACTTGACCTATGTAAATCAAATCTCATTTTGATAATCTCAACCAGTTAAATCGAATACCATCGAAATTATGTGCTCTTATTTAGATTAGACCGGTGCTTCTCGCTAGATTGGATATGACCAATTACCTAAAGTAATATGGACTGATCAGAACTAATATAAGCTTAGTAGGATGAGCCGGTGCTTCGCGATATAATTAGAACATTACAGAAACTAACCTGAACTAACTAACTCTAATACAAATCTATCAAAATTGTGTGTGTAACGGATTGTCCACGTAATAAAGGGTTAGTAATTAAATATAGCCGAAAAATTGCATAAACGAACACGAACTAATTCCCTCAGATATTTTCCATATACTTAAACTTTAACTCCCCCGTATTTTAATTAAATTTATTGGATGAAAGCATGTAATTTTAGTGGCTATCATATATCAATCGAATGTCACTGCACAACTTGACCAACTAGTCTCAAACGGATTTTATTTAGTTAAAACCATCCATATCTTGTCCTCTAGTAATGCCAGCAATTTTAGATTCACCAGAGTCAGCTTATCGAGAGATGTCAAATGAGAGTTCATTTAGTCAAGTGGCCTAAAGTGAACTGTAGCTGATAGTATTATAGAAAAAATAACTCCGCGATTATCGCCCCTTGGTTCAGGTTAAGCAAGTAAGCTTTATTCAGGGTGATCAAAGACTTCATAAGACAGCAAAAGTGAAGTACGTTAGAGTGTTCGTGAGAATCTCATACACACACGATTAAGTTTCTTAAGGGTACCTAGGAAACGTAAATATTTATAGCTGCACCTCTATATGTAGTGTCATAGCTAGGTTTAAGGGGTGGAGAAAACATAGAATACATAGGGCGTTTGTTTAAGAGAAGAAAAAGAAAACCCTAAAAGCGAAACTGTTCATAAAAAAAAATGGACAGCTGAAGGGGGACGCGAAATGACAACCGAGGGTGAATCTCTTAACTAAAATATCTTCTTTTCCTGTCATTCTATAAGCTTAAACTCTTCCTGACAAAACAAACTAAAAACCGATGACAAGTTTTTAGATAAAAGATCCCTTTTTATACCCAACTTAAAAATTCAAAACTACGGGTAAGAGATTTTTCACAATAACCATGATGATTCGGAAGTGTTTTTTCCATAAAAAATTACCCTTCCGTACTATAGTATTTCAAAATATTAGAACCAATTTAAAATTGATGATCGTGAAGTGGAAACTTTTTACAAAAAAGCCTTTTCATACACTAAAACCTTAAGGGCTTCATGTAATAAAAAAAGTTGTTTTTACAACCATAGAGGTAGGAAGGCATATGCTTCTTCCGCCCTTTGAGTTCGCCACTCTGTAAGATATAGCTAATACAGGAATTTGAACAAAAACTGTAAATATTCCCAAGCCAGAACCAAAATATCGAAAACTCTTTAAGTTTCTTTGGACCCAAATATACATGCGTAATAATCGGCCCTTACTTTTCTGAAGACATCACAGGTAGCACAAGTTTTGAGTCGGATGGATATATGAAGGTCGTGAAGGACTTCTTCACACCTAATTTACAAAATTTTTAGGGTAATACATACATGTTTCACAAAGACGGGACGATATTATAAATTTCAAATACATGTTTCACCAGCCGGACGAGAAAGTTTCCCTAAAAAATTGATCTTCTAATTCCCCGACGAATTTTTTCATGCAAGGATACAGCCAAACTAATATTTACAATAACAGTCGTAACTTCCTGGATCATTTTAAAGAAAAATAGTTTGCAAAAAAATCTACTGTCACTAAAACGACGCCGACGTACCGAGCATTGATCGATAATTTTCCATTTGCCTAAAGGTATACGAGAAAGTATTTATATATATTTTATTTATGTCACTCTTAAGTACAAATTAAGTATAAAATCCCATACTCGAGTCTCTACTGTTTGTCTACTTCTAGAATTGAAACAAAATAAAAAATACCTGATTTGAAAATACAATTAATTAGTGAATAATAAATTTATTATCTGATACTGCTGGCATCTAATTTGTCTAAAGTGCAGAACAATAATTTCCTGGTAAGATAGGAAATACAACAATAGGTAAAGCATACCGAAACCGAGTCTAATGCATAAACGGAAATTTGCGGTCGAAGAACGCTTACTCAAAGCTATAATTAATGGTGCGATACCGCTTTTATTAAATTTATTGGATATATATAGTGTTCATATTATATTTTAAAATATAATATATCTGTTCATAAGCGGGATAGAAAAAAAATGTAAAATTTTCAGAATTATTTTCCAAGGATGAAAATTGCCACATACCGTTGAGTGATCATATTGCTCACCACTGTTTTTTGTCAGATAAAAGTTAGTTTTTATTTAGTCACTCTCATTTTTTTGTGATAGTCTCATATTCAGTGTTTAAGAAGTTTGAATGAACTAATATTAACCTGGAAAATTATAATTTAATTTTATCTTCCTCCTCTTTCTCCTCAGTCCTAATATCCCTGTCGAGATGTGGTGGCCAATGTTGCATTATGAACTAATTATTTCCATTCTTGTCGGTCTTTTGTAATTAGTATGTGCATGGATTCGTTTGTCATATTGGTGATTTGGTCGGTATATGTTATCTGGAGGTTTTCTCATTATATGTCCCAAATATCTAAACATGCGAAGAAGGATTTTACTAAGTAAACGATTTTTGATTTATTAATATGGGCAAAATCGGACAGCCCACCAATTTTATTTTTAGTTGTTTACTGATGTTAGTTTTCCATGGTTTCTTGAGTGTATTCATGGATATTTTGGTAATTTCGAATTTTTTTCGAATTTCCGTTTCTAAAGATCCATTATTTGTTATCATCGACCCCAGATACATACAGCTATCTGCTACCTCAAAACGGCCTGTTTTTTAAAGGTCAAGTCTGTTCCTGTTTGATCTATTCACTACCATAATCTTAGTTTTGTTGACGTTCAATTCAAGACCCAGTGTTAGACTTTCCATTTCGACTTTATCATTTTATTTTATTTTCGCTACCAGTTATTAAAGCAGTGTCGTCAGTATACGTAATTTTTTTACCGTTTACCCTGTAGCTGTGTAATTATACCAAGAAAGTTTTTGAACTACTCAGATAGTTTTCGCAGTGTATATAAAAAAAACTAAGTGTTCAAAATCAACGGAGAAATTTTCCCTCTTTAATTCACAACTGCTATCTCGACTATTTTGGATTTCCTGGTCGCCATCAGAGCAAATCTTGGGTCTTACATATCTGCTGTATAACGTACGTTAGACATCTTCTAGGATGGGCTAAGGGATCTGTACACATGTCCTTTGCTATGCCAATAATTTGTGAAGATCCTAGTGATCACGTCAATGGTTGCCAGCTTTGCTCAACTAACATAAAGGGCATAACTAATTCGTCGAAAAATATTATTAAATATCCAGATCTTTCGTCTACAAAAAGGCCTATCGCTTATAGTGTCGAATTTCTTGTGTCTGTGTCAATGTCTTCTAAATCTATAGAAACCGATGATTTGTTTGTCATTTCTAATCAAGATAATGAAATGGAGTGCAATCCAATTTATGAACTAAGTACAGTAATACCCCGCTTTACGCGAGGGATACGTTCCGAAAAAAATCGCGTTAACTGAAATTCGCGTATATCGAGGTTTATGATTAAACATAGTCAAAATTTAATACAAAAAAATACAAATCATTTTAATCAATCACTTTAATTCTAAGAACACTTTATGCAATACATACTCTTATTTTTTACGAAAAATACATCTATTGTCTTTTGGGTAACGTTTTGTTTACGTTCTTGTAAAATACGTTCATAACACCCAACACTGTTTTTAATTGTTTGACACACGGTCAAGACACGGTCATCATTATTGTCTATACTCTGCAATATGTCCAAACCTGAATAAATTTTTGAAAGTGCATTTTGTATTTCCCCTGAAGATAAAACTTTCTCTTCTACTTGTTCTTCCTCATCGTAGATAGGATTATTCTGTAACTCGATCAGATCTTCATTGCTAATAGGATCGTCGTGCGTTGCTACAAGTTCTACGAGATCTTCTACCGTGACATCTTCAAGTTCAGACCCCTCAATCATTGCAGCAATGTCTTCAAGCACTTGTCTCTGCATCTGGACAATTCTTCTAGGTGCTTCCACTACATCTGGCCAAAGATTACGCCACACCCCATTCATACAACTCATTTTAACTTCCTTCCAAGCCTCTTCTATGTTGTGAATAGACTTCATAATGTTGTATGACTTCCACCACTCTCGCATAGACTGTCTTCCTTCCCCGTCAGTTTCATGAATTAGTTGGCTAAAAGTGCGGCGATGGTAATAAGCTTTGAAGTTTGCTATTGCTCCCTGGTCCATAGGTTGTAATATTGACGTAGTGTTTGGTGGAAGGAACTTTACGTACACTTTTAAGTCTCTGGGCGTATCAAGTGAGGTTGGATGTCCTGGGGCATTGTCTAAGAGTAATATAACTTTAGGTTCAAGCCCATTTCTGTCACAGTATGATTTGACTGATGGGCAAAAACTATTAGAATGCCATTCTTGAAAAATTTCCCGTGTAACCCACGCCTTTCTGTTTGATCGCCACACAACTGGTAGACTTGTCTTGTCTGTGCCTCGCATTGCACGGGGTGTTTCTGAATGGTACACTAGTAAAGGTTTCAGTTTGAAATCACCAGTGGCATTACCACCCAGCAGAAGTGTTAGTCGATCTTTCGCAGCTTTGAAACCACTGGCTTGACGTTCTTCCTTAGAAATGAATGTTCGAGATGGCATTTTTTTCCAGTAAAGTGCGGTCTCATCAACATTGAAGATGAGACAAGCAGGAATTTTCTCTCGTCTAACGAAGTCTTGAAACTTGTCTGGAAACTCAGCTGCAGCTTGAATGTCCGCGCTGGCCGCCTCGCCTGTTATGTGGATATTGTGAAGATTAGAACGCTGCTTGAACCGATGGAACCAGCCTCTGCTGGCAGCAAAAGTCGGAGTGGCACTCCCTTCTCCTTCTTTTGTTTTCAGCATCTCATACAAAGATTTTGCTTTTGTGCATATGAGATCTTGACTTAGTGGTGTGTTCTTCTTATTCAAATCTTCGATCCAGACTGACAGTAATTTCTCCATTCTTTCTAAGATAGATGATCTCGAACGAGAAAGTTTTGTTGCACTTATAGGTGTTGAACCTTCGCTGGAGATTTTAATTTTTTCCCGATTTTTATAAATCGTTCTCACAGTCGATTCTGAGAGTCCAAAATCTCTCCCAACAATTGTTGCTTTGCCTCCATTTTCCATTCTTCTTAACACTTTCATCTTCAATTCCAAAGTGACGCTTTTACGCTCTTTTTTCTTTACAGGCGGCATTTTTAACGTAGGGTTAAATTATGTATGTATGTATCTCCAATAAATATTAAAACAAAACTGCCAGCCGACCGAACTAACATTACGGAACAAATGAACACACGAAACGAACGAGGAAATCCCCATAGAACAAAGTCGAAGGACAGGGAATTCCCAATTCTTCAAAGAAAATATTCAGAGAAAGCGGGGATCCCCCCGCGACCATAGAGAAGTTAATGACTACATGAGCGCGAAATTTGAAATTCGCGTTATAGTGAAACCGCGCGTAACGGGGTCGCGCTAAGCGGGGTATTACTGTACCTCTGAACCTTATTTATGAGCACAAACAAATCTTAATAACTTGTTCAAAAAACAAGCCGAAGTTCGTCGAGACGATGAACTAGAATTTTTCAAATAGGTGATTTAGTTTCTGGTAATGACGTTTGTGCAGTCACGAACTTGTTAAATTTTAAACGCGATCCAAATAACTGGCGTTAGTTCGTTGACTCTAACAACGAAAATATGTTCGTTTTCTTCTATATCAATATTTATATATATATAATATATATATATATATATATATATATATATATATATATATATATATATATTTGTATATATATATATATATATATATATATATATATATATATATATATATACATTCATTTTTTCCTAGATTTCAAGATCATGTTACAAAACCGTTTTTTTCTTTCTTTAATTCATGTAATAATTGTTAATTTAAGTTAAGCAGTGAATTTAAATCTTATTACAGTTTTTTATATTTGGTTAAGCAGTGTAACTCAACTAGTAGTAGGCGCATGTGATCGACTTAACTTATTTCATTTGTATTGAATGTGTATGGATTATGTTTAAGACGAGCATCATCGATGCTTGTCTATCAAGCCGCAAGTTTAATACTCTCGTCCCATTTTGCGTTCCTGAAGTGAACTAGTACAGTTTGAAGACTTCACTCCGAAGAAAGGAGAACGAGGGTATATAACCCGCCATTTCAGATTTTTAAGGGCCATGATATAGTGTGTTTTTTTTTATCATCGAGCCATTCCTCAAATATTCCCCCAATCCTTAAACATTTTAGGTCACGTGTTGATTAGTTACCCAAATGAAAATAAGGAGGTAGTGTGTGAGGCAATATTTTGATGGGAATCTCACCAGGAAAGGCCAAGCAGTTGATAGAAAAGCCACGAAGAGAAGCCAAGCAGTAAGCCATTAGTAAACCAGTTTAAATATCTTACTTCCTTTCTACAACGTGTGCTCCCAACGACAACGTAACACGTGTGATCCAGAAGTCGGTTTCACAGGAAGTGAATCTAGAAAAATCTTTCGATATCGTGCCTTTTTAAACCCAATTTTTCATTCTCAAAACTAAGTGATAAGAAAAACTATACTCCCTTCATCATTCTAAGTTAAAGACTATAATTTGTGCACTCTCATAGCATAAAAGGTTATTTATTTAGTCTACTTAATCTTAAGAGTGTAATATATGTAAGAATTTTGTTAATACACTTTTCTTTGTGTTAGTGTAGTGTTTCACTGATCTCTCGTTCTATCTTCAGGACGGTTAAGTTGTGCCTTATTCAATTTTTTAACAACAACTTACTAGTCTTCAGTATTTTTTCATTTTTTGAGCTGAACTTAGATTCTTTTTATTCTAAAATGAATTGTGCCCAAAAGAGTACTACTAGGCTTTAAACAACTGTGGATACTATTTTCAAAAGGCGTACAAAAATTACCTCGATCTCCATTTCTCTCCAAAGAAAACGAGCTAGCTTATATCTTATTTTTTTTCTCTCTCAGTATTAATGTCCACTTAATCCATTCTCAAAAATTTATATACATAAGGGACAAATAGTGGCTCTTATTTAATAAATAAAGCATTTATATAAAATAGAAAATAAAGAGTAAACACTGTAATATATATATATATATATATATATATATATATATATATATATATATATATATATATATATATATATATATATATATATATAGATATAAATATATATATATATATATATATATATATATATATATATATATATATATATATATATATATATATCTAAATTACTCCTGCAGAAATTCGAGTTTGGTAAACATTCCTGGAATTCAAAATTATCACATACAAATTGTTTGTGTTTCCCAAAAATCATCTCAGTATACCATATATATGTTAAAATTCTTATTCCCGGCAGCCATAATGGACGAAAACTTTCGGTCTCATTGCTACTAGTACCTTTTTGAACATTCGAATACCTCGATCATCTCGTATACTTACAGTGATAAACTGTACTACAAGTTAGCTTTTTTTCTGAAGTAAACAAGAAAATACACCGTGTATATTTATATATTCTTATTGCTGCTACTGTCAAAGGCTTAAAAGTAACTAGAGAACAAGTACTTTTTTCTGAAAAATTGATAGTAGCCACAGAAGATGGTTCAAGAGCTTTCAAAATTATTTTATAATCTGGAGATCAAATTTTTTATGAACACATTATATTTTGTCGCACATTTGATTCAGAACCAAAAATGTAGTAATTTATTGAGAAATCAATGTTCTTGTGTCAAATTAGAGAGAGAGACGAGATTCTAAAACCAAATCGGCTGATACTGACCCGGTATAATAATCATTGATGCAGACCATAACCCCAAAACGTATAAATGTTATTAGGGTGCTTGGAAATTTCGATTAGTTTTTTACAATTCCTTTACAGATATTACAGACTGAAGTAAGAACTTTAGTTTCTTTTACATTGGTGAAATGTCCTGTAGACTATTGAAATTCAGCTACAACTCTGTTATAATTTATTTCTTCTTGATTCGTCTTGCATGTTCCTTAATTCTTATTGATATTTATCTAATGTCTACAACACACAACGTACCAATCGTTGCGTAGCCAGGTTTAAGGCTCTCAGGCGGCATATGGATAAAAAGGCATTTCTTTACGAAAAAGAGAGAACACTAACGGCGGGACTACTCATAGAGAGAGGGGGGAATCACTCGATAACCAGGGGGGCGTTAAACAGCTGCACTGGAACTGTGAACGATCCTAAACATTAAGACCTCTCCTAAATTAAAAATTAATGATCAGAGTGAACGACCATTTCACAAAAAAAACTTTACTTATAGGTAATGTGATCTTTTTTTCCCTCAAAATGGGACAACTGATTTTAGGTTTCGAGCTTTCGATACTTCATGCATATTCTTACATAGATGGGGATTGGGTACCTATATAGTACAGTCAACAAAGATATTAGGTAGGCCGGGCATAGATAATTATGCAAATGAACGCAAAACGAAATAGACAATAGTAGGTACATTCTTTATGTTCATAACAGCAGCAATCACTGAGGGCTGTGGTTGCATTAAATCATCTGACGCTTTACTGCGCGCTGCGTAGGGCTCGGTATCCTGTCTGTATGTATTCAAGAAGAGTTGTGTTATCTTCGTCGACTTTGCTGTTACCTAAGGCATTAAGAACTGCCCAGCTCTCTACCGAATCAAAAGCTTTTTCATATTCAACCATCGCTATCCACAAAGTGACCTTATATTCATTTGCTTTTTCCACTAGTAATATAATTGCTTGAAGATGGTCCAAACTACTGTGTCCCCGTTTATATC
The DNA here is from genome assembly GCA_019049505.1 of Pachyrhynchus sulphureomaculatus. NCBI lineage: Eukaryota > Metazoa > Arthropoda > Insecta > Coleoptera > Curculionidae > Pachyrhynchus > Pachyrhynchus sulphureomaculatus. The sequence continues at coordinate 176,237,816 of CM032446.1, forward strand.
CTGTTTGTTCACATGGTTAATAACTGTCTAATTTCTAATTTCTGTATATATCCATATATATATATATATATATATATATATATATATATATATATATATATACATATATATATGTATATATGTATATATATATATATATATATATATATATATATATATATATATATATATATATATATATATATATATATATGTATATATATATATATATATATATATATATATATATATATATATATATATATATATATATATATATATATATATATATATATATATATATATATATATATATATATATATATATATATATATATATATATATATATATATATATATATATATATATATATATATATATATATATATATATATATATATATATATATATACATATATATATATATATATATATATATATGTATATATATATATACATATATATGTGTATATATATATATATATATATATATATATATATATATATATATATATATATATATATGTCTGTGTGTTCTTTCATGTTGAAAGTTAAGCACATATTTTTGGGATGATAAACCCAAGCCTGTCAAGTCTACCACAAATCTTCACAAATTTTATGTACGTATATATAAAAATTTATTTTATCAGTCAATATGAATGTATTAAAATTATTATCTCATCAAAAACATCTCTAAACCATTTATGTATATTCAGAACTATGGAAGATATTACAAAATAGAGGATTATGTTGTACGTGTCTTCTTCAAAAATATAGCAATAGTATTTTGTGAAGCCAGATGCCATTTAAAACTGCAATAACAGGTCCAAAACATTTTCTGTAAGTTAAAGCTTCAGAGCTTGTAAGTTTGTAAATCCGCATCCAAGTAAGAACGTAAGTAAAGCTTAGCACTTATATCTTCGTAAGGGCGCGCTTACTGATAATTGCTTGTCCTTACTCTTTCAATTTTTTGTCTGAAACAATTTTTTAGTTAACTTCTAAATTTGAAAACATTTGACTAAAATTGAAAACAAAAAATTTTACTACAAAGTTACCCATAGCAGAAAAATTCGGTAACGAATATATATATATATATATATATATATATATATATATATATATATATATATATATATATACATATATATATATATATATATATATATATATATATATGTATATATATATATATATATATATATATATATATATATATATATATATATATTTATTTATATATATATTTATATTAAGAAAGTGTTACCTAAAACTTGGTGTTTTTGAAACAATCTTACCCTGTATATCTAAGGTTTAGTACTTTTTGAAACCTATAGTACATACTACAGGGAACGAAATGATATTTCAATTTCTGGACCACGAGTTTTCATTTCAAAGCAACTGATTGGAAATTTTTTTGCATAAATCCTTATATATTTACTACTTTTTTTACATTATTATATAAATATCCAGAAATGTTACTAAGCAACTCATAAGCTTTGAGGACATAGTACCTAACTTTGATGCAGTTTTTCTAGTGGCTGCATTAAAAATATATCAATTCGCCTTTTGGTTTTCTAGTTTTAATTCGTTAAATTAACCTAAAGTATTCTTATATTAAACATGTGGTAGATAATAATAATAATAAATTAATTAAATAAACTTGCTTGAGATATTGGTAAAAAATAATGATTGGTTTTAATATCAATTAATAAACAAAATATATATAAAATAAAAGCTTATACATGTTCAATATAACGATTATGGTCACTTTATATCTAAAGTGGCTAACACTGGTTTACTTGTAACAGATTTACTGTCATAGATACCAAATTGCCGTCAACTCACCTCAACTGACCTAACATGATGGGTTCGTGCTTTATTGTAAAAGTTTGCAAGTGGTCTTATATATATTTATCATAGCATTTTTATCTTTCTACTTATTAGATATGTTATATACGAGTATATATATATATATATATATATATATATATATATATATATATATACATATATATATATATATATATATATATATATATATATATACATATATATATATATATATATATATATATATATATATATACATATATATATATATATATATATATATATATATATATATATATATATATATATATATGCCACTTTAGATATGAAGTGATCGTAATCGGTATATTGAAAATATATAATTTTGTTATAATAACTGATCATTATTTTTTACCAATATTTTAAACAAGTTCATTTAATTAATTTATTAATATTATTATTTATCACCTGTTTAATATAAGGATACTTTAGGTTAATTTAACGCATTAAAACCAGAAAACAAAAATGAGAAATGATTATATATATATATATATATATATATATATATATATATATATATATATATATATATATATATATATATATATATATATATATATATATATATATATATATATATATATATATATAATGTTATTATATTCGTTACCGAATTTTTCAGCTGTGGGTAGCATTGTTGTAAAATTTTTGTTTTCAATTTTAGTAAAATGTTTTGAAATTTGGAAGTTAACTAAAAAATTGTTTCAGACAAAAAAATAGAAACAGTAAGGATAAGCAATTAGTAAAAAGCGCGCCCTTACGAAGATATAAGTACTAAGCTTTACTTACGTTCTTGCTTAGATGCAGATTTACAAACTTACAAACTCTGAGGCTTTAACTTACAGAAAATGTTTTGGACCTGTTATTGCGGTTTTAAATGGCATCTGGCTTCACAAAATACTATTGCTATATTTTTGAAGAAGACGTACAACATGATCCCCTATTTTGTAATATCTTCCATAGTTCTGAATATACATAAATGGTTTTAAAGATGTTTTTGATGAAATAATAATTTTAATACTTTCATATTTACTGAGGAAATAAATTTTTATGTATACCTATATAAAATTTGTGATGATTTGTGGCAAAATTGACAGGGTAGGGTATACAATCTCAAAAATGCGTGCTGAACTTTGAATATATATATATATATATATATATATATATATATATATATATATATATATATATATTTATATATATATTTATATATATATATATATATATATATATATATATATATATATATATATATTATATATATATATATATATATATATATATATATATATATATATATATATATATATATAAACTAGACAGTTATTAACCATGTGAACAAACATAATTTAGACGGGGACACAGCAGTTTGGACCATCTTCAAATAATTATATTATTAGTGGAAAAAAGATATGAATATAAGGTCACCTTGTGGATAGCAATGGTTGAATATGGAAACGCTTTTATTTCGGTAGAAATCGGGGCTCTTCTTAATGCCGTAAGCAACAGCAATGTCGACGAAAAAAACACAACTCTTCTTGAATACATATATAAAAATGCCACATCACAAATATAATGCTTAAAGAAAAAACAAATAAAATCAAAATTAAAAGAGAAATTAGACAAGGCGATTCAGTATCCTCAAAGTTGTTCATGTTGGCTCTAGAAGACATGTTCATATCGTTAAAATGGCAAAATAAAGGAATACCAATAGACGGTGAACGACTAAATCACTTAAGGTTCGCAGACGATGTCACTCTGGTGGCCAACACAAAAGAAGAATTACTAGAAATTCTGATGGAATAAACTTCACTAAACAAAATATTTCAATAACGAAAGGAAGATAATAGCCAGGAACTATTAACAGAAGGTGAAAGAATAGGAAAGGTACAAACATTCATATATTTAGGACAAAAAATCGAAATATCAAAAAATAATTTAAAGGCTGACTTGGATAGAACACTCTCGTTAGCTTGGTCTGCGTTCGGAAGATTACAATATACATTTAAATTGGACATCCCAAATACAATAAATGCCAAAGTGTTCGATCAATATATACAGCCGGTATTAACATATGGCACTGAAACGTGGGCCTTAAATAAATGTATAACAAATAAACTTCATGTAACCGAAAAAGCAATGGAGAGGAGAATGCTAAATATTAGACTCCAAGATCATCTTCCAAACATCGAGATACAAAGAAGATGAAAAGTCACAGATGTAATACAATGAATATGTATATTAAGGTGGAATTGAGCGGGGCATATCGCAAGGATGAATGACAACAGATGGACACGTTGTATAGTTGTATGGAGGCCTAGAGAACATAAAAGATGCGGAGGTAGACGACATGGAAGGACGATATAAAAAGATTAGCTGGACACGATTGGATACAAAAAACAAACAGGGCTAATTGGAGACATATATATATATATATATATATATATATATATATATATATATATATATATATATATATATATACATATATTTATATATATATATATATATATATATATATATATATATATATATATATATGTATATATATATACATATATATATATATATATATATATATATATATATATATATATATATATATATATATATATATATATATGTATATAGTAGAAAAGTGAGTGGGTGGTACATTAAGTCCCTGGTGTCATCTAGATCTAAAAGTTCTTCTGTGACTCCCCACTGAATCAAGTCTAGTGCGTCATTTTCTGCCATGAGACACAGGCTGCTCACCCTGATCCCTTGTAGATCTTTGGATTTACAGAAAAGTTGACCGCAGTATCTATATCTCTTAACCATTAGTGCAGAACCTTCGTACAGAATGTGTATACTGTCCTCACTTTTGCTCTCGCACTGCCGACATGTTTTCCGCTCAGCCAGTTTAATATATATATATATATATATATATATATATATATATATATATATATATATATATATATATATATATTGTAACTTGTGAACTTGCCCGCTTTTTGAGGCGTCATTTTGTAGCCTATGGAAAAGTGTTTATTTGCGCCCCACGTAGACTGCGTCATTTTGTACCGTGTGAAAATTGTTTTTCCCACGCTTGGGCGCAATTTTTCTTGCAACCTCCTTTTAATTTCTGATAATGAATTGAGTGAATCCTGATTTTAAAAGAACTAAAGAAATTAAACACACACTAGCTCAGTTTTCTTTGGTAGAGAGATATGGGTAAGAGATAATTTTTGTACGTCTTTTTGGAATTATTTTCTATTTTTAAAGAAACCTCAGCTGTACGACTTTTTGGGCACCATTCATTTTAAAATAGAAAGGATCTAACTTCAGCTAAAAAAATGAAAAAATACTGAAAGGGTGTACTGTTGGTAAATAAAAAAATCAGTTTGGTACAGCCGTTCTTATCCTGAAAAGTAAGATAGGTATTCAGTGAGACACTAGCTTTAATCAACAAAAAGAAAATTTATTCATGTTTTTAAAAATAAAAAGTTCTAACCTTTGCAGTTTTACAGGATTACTAAAAATTTTAGCCTAACAGGTAGTTATGACATTTAAATTCTAAACTCTGACTACTCCCGAAGACGAAAAATAGTGCTTTTCACTTCACTTTTTAGTCAGTTCAAATTGCTGTTAAGGCACTACTCAGGGATAAGTCTATGGAAGGATGTTTTGGTAACTTACTGTTTTTATTTCGGCTTCGATGGAACACGACCGATTTCACACTTTTCTAGTAAACACTTAGAGAGCCCACTACGGCTTTTCGTTAAAAAACTTGTGCTTTATTTAGCTCTCATGATTGTTGTTATGAGCCTTTACTGCAGCTCTGTCGAAGGAAGCCTACTTGGCGGCTCCGATGAAAATTAGCCTGGCTGCGGCTTGATGGTACTCCGCCCCGATCCCTGTCCTACCGGACCCTTAAATAAGCCGTGGGCCTTCTCTCGGTCATATCGCGACGCCGGAACCAAAAATCCGGATACACATTTTCAACCAATCCCGGCGTGCCGATAGATTCGGTCAGAAACCCGCACAGCACACTAATATACCGAACGGCTTGGAATCTCTTATTAATATACCGTTCGATACAAAAATGAAAATAAGTACAATTTGAAGTGAAAAATCAGTAACATTACATGGTCTTAAAATCTAGGAAAAAATGAATGTTACAATATATATATATATATATATATATATATATATATATATATATATATATATATATATATATATATATGTTAGCTACGAGCGGCAGCAGCAGCATGAGTACTTGAAAATGCCAAATGAGATTTTGGCGAAACGTCGTACAAGTTCATTGTTAGTCGAACGGATTAAAACCCGGAATTTTAATATATTATGTTATATATATATATATATATATATATATATATATATATATATATATATATATATATATAAAAATGTTTTCCACTCAGCCAGTTTTAGGTTATATGGATGGGTCTGTAATGCCAGATGTCCCGTAAGGGAGGTATAATATATATATATATATATATATATATATATATATATATATATATATATATATATATACATAAATATATATATATATATATATATATATATATATATATAAATATATATATATATATATATATATATATATATATATATATATATATATATATATATATATATATATATAAATATATAAATATATATATATATATATATATATATATATATATATAATTTATATATGAAATATGAAAGGAGGAAAATTTTTCAAAGAAAAAAATTAATAACGATAAGCCCTATTTCTTTCTAAAGGAGTTATATTCTATGTCACTCCCCTTGGCTATGCCTCAGATATGTATATAAGTATTCATTTGTTCGAATTTAAAAAGTATTTTTGTACATGCGGTAGGAAAGTGTTAGTATGATAACAGGACCTGTAAGCTCTTAGGACACCACCTATTGCGTTATCCTTACTTATTCCAAGATGTACAATTTTCAAGTTGGTCACATCAATAACTTTATATATATATATATATATATATATATATATATATATATATATATATATATATATTATATATATAAATATCCACAACCTGCAACAAAGATAATAAATTAATGTGACTACTTGTATAGCAATATCGCTTCCTAATAAATCAAAATGCCAAATTTCAGGTCGCCCCAGGCCATCGCTAACTTGGTGGTACAATAACACTATTTTGGACAGCGTCGTCGATTCGAGCCGTGGATCCCAAATGACTGTAAATCAACTCCTTATCACGTCAGTGGGCAGAAATCTCAGAGGAGGCAAACTTGAATGTCGTGCTTCGTCCTCAGACGTTGCCGGTGACATTATTCGAGAAGTGCCAATAAATGTTTTCCGTAAGTTATATTTCCCCTTGAAAATTTACTTTGTTCAGTAAATTCAAAGGTTTTAAATTTAAATCAGAAATATTTTCCGAAAACTTTATCAAATTACTTATAGAACTGTATAATTATATAAACTGTATTAAAAAAAAATGTTGCTTTAGAAGAAATAGATAGGAATTATGCATTTTTGTTGGATTACTAAAAAGATTGGAACTACAAAGTTTAGATATAGGCTTAAAACCCACTAATCACAGTTTAGTGAATTTAAAAACACCCCTTCAGAGAGCTTTAAATTATCAATATCCACTCGAACCCCAGCTTTAAGAAAAATACTAGAAGGAGATTTAAATTTTAAAATGTGAAATTAAAATTAGACATATGCAATTTCGAGCGGTTAAACATACATAGCCAACTCAACCCAGGAAGAAACAGGAATACATGATGCCGTCTTCTAACTACATAGAATAATCCTAGTTAGGATATTTAGAAGTTTTTGAACACGCTATCTGCGACGTCCAATCAGGGCATATGTACACTGTTAAAATGGATGAACTGTCATAACACAAGTATATCACAAAACAAGTTTCTAATATCTCGAAGTAGGCAGTATCTATTACTATATATAAGTGTTAATCCTTCATGTACAGTATTTAGTTATCCCTGATGTGTTCTTTAAAACGTAGCGTCAAGTCAGGAATCAAACCCAAATTTTGCCACAATTTAAATATTCAAGTTTAGTATTACTTAATTCGATTGTGACATCATTTTTAACTTGACTGTTTTCTGAGTCATTACCAAAAATTATTACGAAAGATTTGTCAATTTGTCAACTTTAAGAGATGATCTGTTGCTGATTCTATTAAGTTGTTAGCGCTCTAATGGAAGTCTATGTAACAGGGTATTGACAAAAATATATCTCGATTAGGCATATCGAAAGCTTTCCTGAAATCTACTAAAATTAAAAAAATTTATCCTCACGCGCTCTAAAAAATATTGTCGGTTAAATCTACCTGAACAGTATCACCGTTATACCCTGCTGGGAAACATAATTATTTTGGAGGTAAGATATTATAATTGTTCATATTGACCTTTCTATTTCGAGAACCTTAAAAAACATTGAAAGGATACTGATTAATCGCAATTTACTGTAAAATGTAGGAGCTCACCTTGGGCAGAAAAATACTCGAGTTTTTTTCCAGATGACCGGGAAATAGGACTTAACCAAGCATTCGTGTACTGAATGAGTTAGAGAGAGAATAATGAAAGGCCTAAGTATTATATTTATTCCGTCAACTCCTACTGCTCTTGTTTTCTTGTTTAATATGATATTATTTACATCAGGTACAATGAATAGTTATATTATTTTTGTTTTTACAAAATTATTTATTAAATTTAGGTAATGTAAGTGTGGATTATTTTAGAATAAATATTACTAATAAAAAATAAACCGCCAAATGCAAACCAGACTTGCGCAATTAGTGTTCCGTACGGTGATTGCTTTGAAAATAAAAATTTTTGTTGAGGAGGTATAAAATGATCAATGACTTCACAAGACACACCCCAAATGAGTTTTCAACAAAGTTTGTTTTCGATCTTTGTTGAATACTGATAACCTTCAAATTTTCGAATCGATAATTTCCGTTCAATATTATTATTATTATAGAGAACATTCCAGAATTTTTTCAAAATTTTTTGTTCAGTACTTTTTGAGATAGGATGGGTGGTCACGGCTTTTTGGGTATTTTTGGAAAAATAATACAAAGAAAAGTATACGCAAGTAACTTCTCCTATATATTTTGGAACTTGTATTTTCACAAGTTTTCATTTGACCCCCTACTCGGAGATCTGGTAATTTTTTTTTCACTGCCGATTTCACCCCTCAAAACTAACCCCTTGATTTAAAATTTAACTTTCAGAGTTACACGACTCTGATTGCGCCATCAATTTCTATGTTTAGGCCAAATTTCAAATTTCTGTGTCAAATAGTTGCGGAAAAAATCGAGTGTGACAGACGGACAGGCACTGAAGTGATCCGATAAGTGTTTCATACGATACACTAAAAACCAAGAAATTCTTTGGGCATAAACATTCTGTATTTATAATATACAAAAAAGCAAATACTGGACTGTAAGAACTGGCACTCTATAAAATTGCAGTCAATTTAAAAACGATGACCAGGAGAAAATATTTCCACAAAAGACGGCGGTTCCCTTTCTAAATGTCATATCTTCTACGCTCATCATAGCCGCTGGGGGCATTTGCCTCCATGGGTCCCCCTGGGCTAGGATACATATATATATATATATATATATATATATATATATATATATATATATATATATATATATATATATATATACATACAAGGTGTCCCAGTATTCCGAGTACACAGAGTTACCGTGGATTTCTGGTATGAAAATATGACCGTTTTACCCAACTTATCTTAGTCCAAAAATTTGTAATTTTTGAGATACAGGGTGTCAAAGTTATACTTTTATTTTAGTTTTTCTTAGGTAACTTTTCTAGTAATTGCACTAATGGGTTTTCTGAGATGGGAAATCGATAGATATACAAACAAACAGATGGAGCGCCCATGGGATCTTCCCTTTCGCCAGTAGTAGCCAATCTCTATATAATGTGTTTTGAAAGAGAGTACCTTAAAAACTCCCCACTCAAACCCAAACTTCGGAAACGATATGTTGACGATATCTTTATAACTTGGCCTCATGAATGAAATGAATTAGACAACTTCCTTACCTATTTAAATAGAATCCACCACCGGATACATTTCACTCTGGAAGTAGAAGAAGACAAAAGCCTCCCTTTCCTTTATGTGCTCATAACTCGGAAAAACAACGGTCAGTTTCAATACTCAGTCTACCGGAAGCCCACCCACACCAACAGAGATTTAAACGCAGATTCATATCACCATCGATCCCAAATCCACTCGGTAGCCAACACCCTCGTATCGAGATCATACCGACTCACCGAACCAGACACGAGACAGCAAGAAATTACACAAATCACTAGGGCCCTTAAGCGAAACGGATATAAAGATCAGTCCATACGGAGAGCATTAGAAAGGCTGCGCCATCCACAGACAAGGACAGAAAAATGGGTTCTCAAACAAAGTAGAGTCGTATTACCGTATATGAAAGGAGTTACAGATAGGATTGAAAGAGTCTTAAGAAAACACAACATAGGTACAGCATATAAACCACAAAACACTCAGCAGACATCCTGGAGAACCCCAAGGACAAGAGAAAACTAGAAAACCATGGAGTTTACAGCATCCCATGCAGAGACTAGCACAAATTGTACATTGGGAGACAAACAGAAAAATCTCCACTCAGATCCAAGAACATAAAATAAGTATCAGAAACAAATAAACGACTTCAGCTCTTTTTCAGCACCATTATGATACTGGTCACCATATCAATTTTAAACGATCTAAACAAATAGCCTCGATTTCACATTATAAAACACGCATAGTCAGAGAAGCCTTAGAAATCGAAAAGAATGGACAGCTAAGCGGGATGTTTTTTTTTTCAAGGAGAAATCCGCCCTTATGGATTCTGGAGCACCCCGGGTACCATAAGGGTGCCCCAGAGTGCTCCAGTTATGTGGGGCTCTCCAACCTGAAGGGTTGGCATACCCACTAAAACTCCTTGTGAGCCGGGAAACCCCTTTACTCCTTTTACATATCTGAGCTTGTTATATGTTTAGGATGTTTTTGCGAGTTTTAGCTCTATGGCTAATTTTCTAATTCTAGAGATTTTCTAATTCTAGAAAGCGGGATGATGCACTGAATATCTCCACTACATAGAAGGGTCTACTAGCTAAGGCAAGGAATATCCAAAACATCGAGAAGGCAGCAGTCAGCCGGAGCCCGTAATTACCACTGATACGGACAACCAACCAGCAAACACGGATGCTTGAACGCCGACCTATAAAAAAACGGCGATCGCAATTCGGTTTTCTCATTTAGTTTCGAGCGGCAGCAGCTCCAAGATCACAGTATCGAGCAGCAGCGGCAGCAAGAGCACTTGAAAATGCCAAATGAGTTTTTGGCGAAACGTCGTGCAAATTCATTGTTAGACGAACGGATTGAAACCCGGAATTTTAATGTACTAGATATATATATATATATATATATATATATATATATATATATATATATATATATATATATATATACATTTATTACTTAATAATCATTTTAATCTAGTTCTGTCAAATATTAACAAATAGAATAAACTGGTGGCGCAACCAAAATGGTCCAGAACCAAGTACCATATCGAGATCAAAACTATACTTTGGAAACAACATTACTTTATCGTAAATTGCTAATCATTTTAGAAACGTTTCGAATATTTATTGGTTGACTCCAGTGGAGCAACGGTTATTTTAATTTTATATTAAATTTCCATATACTTCATAAATTTTCTTTATTTAAATTTCACCAGTAAATTATTTTAACTTCTGTAACCACTTTAGGAAACAAAGTTTCTTAAATGTTAATAAGTCTCGCCTTGCACTTGTAATTGAAATTAAGTTTTACTTTGCAATGTTGAGAGTAATTTATTATTCAAGCAAACATTTGTCACAGTCACAATGTAATTGTTGTTAACTCGTTACATAATATATTTGGTAAAATTCTTAAGATGAATAGCCAATGGGTTCGTTCGTACAGCAGTCTCAAGCAATTTAAAAGCTGAATAGACTGAAAGAAACTGACGGAATTCACTAAGCAAACTGACTTTTTCTATTTGATTTACTGTGACTAGTTTGCAGCTAAAATGATTAATGTGTTTCGGGGTATCTAAAAGCTAATATCTGTGTTTTTAGCACACATAATAATTTTTAAGATAGTATCTGATGCAAACAGATAAATATTCATCAACGGCTTATTAATTCTAAATATACAGGGTGACCAAAATAGTTTCCAACCAATGGAAAACTTTTTTATTTAAAGTTTTCAGAATTCCAGTTTTCATTAAAAGTTGGTGTTGGCCTGAAAAAATTAACAAAACAAGATGCGCGGAAAATGAAAAATTTAAACAGTTTCACAATTATCTAAAATTTGGCTCATAAAAACACAAGTAAAAGAATAAAATGGCATGTTTTCATAGAAAGTAATTTTTTTAAATAAATTATCTTCAAAAATTAAAAAATAAAAATACATAAAAAAAAATCGGTAAAGTAAGTAACTCAGTACTTTCCTTGCAAATATGTAGTTACAAAATATGTACTGAATTTGATTAAATAGTAAGTAAATGTTCCCATCTCTTTTATCCCCTTCCCTTTAAACGATAAGGCCTAAAAACTACAGCTATCATCTTCATTTTAAATATTATATTTTCATTTCGTTCGGAAGTTATCGTGTCACCAGACAGATCGACAGGCCGATAATCAGATAGACAATCCGATGGAAATGAGACAATATCTTTTTCATAATCTAGAAGCTATAGAATGTAAAGGGAAGCAAAAATTTCGTGAGTTAATTTTTTACGAATACAATATAGCATTTCTCTTTAGCAAGTTAAGTAAAAACAATAATTTACCTATTGTACAATAAAGAAATCAGTTTCAGCCAGATTAACGGTTTGTATTTCCAAAAATAAAAAATATTTTTTTAGGTTACTCTGTAATCAGATCTCAATCCTTTCTACATACTATTTCTGTTAAAATTTGAAATATTCAAAAAAGAAGAATAGTGAAATAGAAGTATATTATGGTACGCAAACATCCTTCTAACTCGCTACTCCATTCCCTTCACGCCATAAATATTTTACTACAAAAAATTTATTTTATTGTAAATCTCTATTATAAAGGGTGATTCATGTAGAAGTACTTTTTGTGATGGGGATTTAATTGCAGATTGCGCATGCGTCGTGTCAACTGAAGTGGCATTCCTGTTCAGTAGTGTTTGACAATTCATAATGGAAAGACTTAGCCCGGCACAGCGTCTACAAATTGTTCAACTTTATTACGAAAATGGGCGTTCTACGAGGAATGTGTATCGGGCGCTTAGAGCAACTTATGGTCTACATAATCGGCCTACTGAACGCACAATTGGCTCTACCAACAATAAGTTTGAGACTCAATTTTCATTATTGGATAATGCTCGACCGAATAGACCACATCCAGCACGTAGTGAAGAAAATATAGGGGCGGTAGCGAAGAGTGTACGCGAAGACCGTGAAGTGTCTATTCGTCGCCGTTCTCAACAGCTTGGCCTGTCATATTCAACAACTTGGCGTATTTTACGTAAGGATCTTTCTTTAAAAGCATACAAAACTCAACTAGTGCAACAACTGAAGCCGACCGACCTTCCGAATCGTTTCCGTTTTAGTCGTTGGGCTCTTGACAAGCTTGCAGAAGATCCACTGTTTTCGAGAAAAATTTTGTTCACCGATGAGGCCCATTTTTGGCTTAATGGGTTCGTGAATAAACAAAATGCCCGTATTTGGGGTGATGAACAACCTGAAGAGGTTCAAGAGCTGCCATTAAATCCAGAAAAAACAACTGTTTGGTGTGGTTTATGGGCCGGTGGAATAATCGGTCCATATTTCTTCAAAACAGAGGCCGGCCGGAATGTTACTGTGAATGGTGACCGTTATCGCGCCATGATAACAGACTATTTGATGCCAGAAATTGAAGCCCGTGGTCTCGACGAAATTTGGTTCCAACAAGATGGCGCCACTTGCCATACAGCCCGTGAAACCATGGCTTAACTGCGAGAGCAATTCGGCGAACAGATCATTTCACGCTTTGGACCAGTGAATTGGCCGGCTAGATCATGTGACATCACACCTCTTGACTTTTTCCTTTGGGGCTATGTAAAGTCCAAAGTCTACATGGATAAGCCAGCTACAATTGAGGCATTGGAGGCCAATATTACTCGAGTCATTGGCCAAATACCACTCGAAATACTCACATGCGTTATTGAAAATTGGAACTTCAGAATGGACGTTGTTAACCGTAGTCGCGGACAACATTTGAAAGTAATTATCTTTAAGAAATAATTGTAAAGAATGGTTCTTTTATATGATAATAAAGATTATAAAATAAAATTGTTTTTAGTCATTTTTTTGTTTAAAAAAAAGTACCTCTAAATGAATCACCCTTTACAAATAAAAACCAGGCAAAATTCCCATAGTACTATTAAAATTACACAATATTTAATAACTTCCACACTTTTCAGCCCATAGCACTGAAAATAATAAAGAATAATGTAATGTTTTCACTCCTTGACTGAAAGAACCATGAAAAGACCTAAAACCTACAATGCGATAAATACGAAGTCTCTCTCATAACTCTTCTTAAGTGCCATGTATGTTTTATTTTAAATGATTTTACAATTTGCTCATTATTCCAGTTGAAAAATCTCATATACTATTAAAACTATACGAGAGCTCTTAGGATTACAGAGTGAACAAAAAGGTCTTAAAGTTCTTAGTAACTGTAGTTTCATTCTAATATCGAGCTTCCGATGACAAATCGTATATCATCTTAAAGACCTGGAAGATACAGAAAGAAAATTCATCTGAGCAACACCTGAAGGAATATTCCGTACTTTAAAAACAAGAAAAGTAGGAGACCCTACCATAATTTTTAATTTTCTTAAAGAACAGACTTATTAGAATAAGAGGGTACTTACTGAATATTTACAGTTAGTTCTCTGTCGAACAAGAATTCGATCTATATCAGTTGAGGGAAAGGAAGTGTTGACACATGATTTTAAACAATAATTAATGCAGAACTTACTCTGATACATGTAAGTTCACAAAATTAAACACAAGGTTGTTTATTTAATTTTTAAAAGCCCATAACTTGGAAATTATTAAAATCTCAAAGTTACAACATAATTTTTTTAAAACGGACACGTGCTTCAGCCATTTTGGAGTAAATCTACTACTTTTTAATTTATACAAATGTCAATACTGTCGAATACTGAACCTGCGTGTTGAGAAAAATTATTAATAAAAGATTAAATTAAGATCGTTCAAACGAATGAGAAATAAAATAAAATAAGCAAGTGGAAAATTTATGGAGGGTCCTTATTTTTTAGTGTGTTCTTGGGCAAATGTAAATGGAACTTAAACCTTCGACGCCTTTTTTGTGGTTAAGACTACTATGGCACATTTCCAGAAACCTACATTCACATTTAATTCCATAAACTGCCAGACATCAAAAAAATTATCTTAAAAAATTGCTCTACATAAAGCAATTGTAAGCACAAACCAGATTCTACCAGTGTCAGTCAACATGTGAACAAATACGATCATAAAGTCCACTATAACGAAAACTTCATTTTGGATACTGAAAGTAATATGTTCAGACGGAATTTTCTATAAATGTGTTATATAAAGAACTGCCAGAATAGTCTTAATCACAAAAAAGACGTCGAAGGTTTAAGTTCCATTTACACCTATCTATTGGCCCAAGAACACACTAAAAAAATTAGGACCAATGATGCTTAAACCAGAGTTTCTTTGAATTTTGTTACTGCATAAATTTTTCACTTGCTTATTTTATTTTATTTTTCATCCGTTCTAACGATCTTAATTTGACCTTTTAACTTTTCTCAACACGCAGGTTCAGTTTTCATTTGTATATATTAAAAGGGATTTACTTTAAAATGCCTGAAGCACGTGTTGGTTGTAAAAAATTTTTGTTGTAACTTTGAGATTTTAATAATTTCCAAGTATGATTGTTTATTTTAACAATTAAATAAACAGCATTGTATTTGATTGTTTAAATTTATATGTATAAGAATAAGTTCTGCATTAATTATTATCGAAAATCGTGTATCAACACTTCCTTTCTCTCAGCTGATATAGATCGAATTCTCGTTCGACAGAGAGCCAACTGTAAATATTCATTAAGTACCCTTTTACTGTAATAGCTCTGTTCTTTAAGATTTAAAATTACTTTTCTTATTTTTAAAGTACGTCATATTCCTTCAGGGGGTGTTCTGACTGATGAGGGTTCTTTTTGTATCTTCCAGCCTGAAGATGATGTACGATTTCGCATCGAAAGCTCGATATTAAAATAAAACTACAGTTACTAAGAACTTTAAGACGTTTTTGTTCACTCTGCAATCCTACGGGCTATTCCTAAGTTAAACCCCTTCTTGGTTATTACCAGTAAGCCCTTTTACTGACCTTCCTCTTCTACATATATATATATATATATATATATATATATATATATATATATATATATATATATACGAGGCTGGTTTGAAAAGTCCGTGCAAAAATAAAAACTACTTATGTGTTTGGGGTAAACCTTTTTTATTTTTCGAGATAGTCTCCTTTTAGGCTTATACACTTCGTCCAACGATGTTCTAGTTTGTTGATCCCTTTCGAATAATAGGATTTGTCCAAATCTGCAAAATATCCATTAGTGTCTGCAATCACCTCCTCGTTTGAATAAAATCTTTGTCCCGCCAGCCATTTCTTCAAATTGCGGAACAAACAGTAGTCCGAGGGAGCCAAGTCTGGAGAATAGGGGGGATGTGAAACGCGTTGGAATCCTATTTCCATTAATTTTGCGACCACAACTGCTGAGGTGTGTGCTGGTGCGTTGTCGTGATAGAAAAGGACTTTCTTGTGGGCCAATCGCGGGCGTTTTTCTTACAGCTTGGTTTTCAAACGGTCCAATAACGATGAATAATATTCACCTGTAATAGTTTTACCCTTTTCCAGATAGTCGATAAGGAGACAGTCGCCATAACCTTTCCGGCCGAAGGAACGGTCTTCGCCTTTTTTGGTGCAGATTCCCCTTGGTAACCCATTGTTTAGATTGTTGTTTGGTCTCAGGAGTATAGTAATGTATCCATGTTTCATCCACAGTGACGAAACGACGCTTAAAGTCCTCCGGATTCTTCTGGAACAGCTGCAAACCATCCTTGCAACACTTCACACGATTCCGTTTTTGGTCAAGCGTGAGCAACCGCGGGTGCTTTCTCATGTCCAAATGTTTATGCAAAATATTATGTACCCGTTCAGTCGAGATGCCCACAGCACTAGCAATCTCACGCACCTTAACTCTTCTGTCATCCATCACCATATCATGGATTTGATCACTGATTTCTGCAGTCGTAACCTCCACAGGCTGTCCAGAACGTTCAGCGTCACTTGTGCCCATTTGGCCAGTCCGAAAATTTGACACCACTTATAAACTGTTCTACTCGAAGGTGCAGAGTCACCATAATGTTTATCAAGCTTCTCTTTAGTCTCCTGAGGCGTTTTTGCCTTTCATAAAGTAATGTTTAATCACCACACGAAATTCTTTTTCGTCCATTTCTTGAAAATCACTCGACTTCCTTGATTCACACGAATGCCAAACACAAAGAAATAGACCAATATGGCTGAAACTTGGTGTGCGTTCATTCAAGAGATGCTACTAACTAAACATGACCTCGATACGCGCCGATGGTGCCATCTATATATATATATACAGGCCGACAGACTGACAGAAATGGGTCTCCCATGTCTTTCGTCCTAAAACGTATGAGGAATCAAAAATCTCGGTGGGTGATTTTTTTCAGGAATACAATAATTTCCTTTATGAAAGAAAGTAAAATATTCAATTCTATGTACAAATATCAGTAAATTCCTGCATTCCTGTGAACAAATATTATTGGATCGTTGTACTTCCATTTCTTTAATTTATTCTCATTATGTATATATTTTCTAGATTTTTTCAAATTAACAAAGGTTTCTCTTATTCAAGAACTTTTAATGAAAACGGTAGTTCCAAAAATTTGCTAATAAAAATATCTTTAATATGCCATATAAAGTTATTCGTAGCTGCATACAACTAAGCCCTCAATTCTAATCATTGCGATCAGATTATTTAAGAATCTATGAAATTTTAGAAGAGCCAATAACCATAAATTTTCATTTTACATATAAGAATTTTGTAATTCCCCAAAATTATTATTTTCTGCAGTTTAATTATTTATAAGAACTTGAAACATGAACTGCAATAATTGTCGGCGTCACCACGACGAATTTCGAGGACGACAAAATTCCTGCTGTAGACTGAACTCAAAAAGTTGTTTACGGTCTCTTATAAAGTTTCTTCATTACAACTTAAATGTTGTTCTAGAAAGTTAGCTATAATTTATTAACTAGTCGTACTTTGTAACGTCTGTTATTAATATTACTAGAAGTAGGTTATTTAAAACATTTATGGAACATTATCGTTTTGGTTAAAGACCTGGAAATTTATTTTGGTAAAATTCAAGTCCTTCCGAGGTATGAAGATGTTTCAGATACAAAAATTTTAGGATTTATCTGAAATATCAGGGAATAAGATACAAAATATAAAATATTCTGTACATGCTTTTCGTTTTACCCAAAGTCGTCTTCTATATCAGTAAGAACTTACGTATAAATTAATTTGGGCGTTAGTCAACAAGCTGTTTTCAATCGGCTACGAGAGATGGGAAAGATTCAGAAGCGCAAAAACACGTGTGACATTTTGCTCGCTCGGTACAAAAGGAAGTCGTTTTTGCATCGTATAGTGACAGGGGATGAAAAGTGGATTTATTTTGAAAGTTCCAAGCGCAAAAAATCATGGGTAGCAGGCGCACCATCCACATCGACCGCAAGACCGAATCGCTTTGGCAGAAAGACGATCCTGTGTTTGGTGAAACCAGAGGGGCGTAGTCTATTATGAGCTGTTAAAACCTGGGAAAACGGTTAATACTAAACGTTACAACAACAATTGACCGATTTGAACCGTTCGCTGCTTGAAAAAAGGCCAGGATACCGAAAGGGGCGACACAAAGTCATTTTTCTTCATGATAATGCTCCATCACATACGGCAAAACCAGTTCGCGATACGTTGGAAGCACTCAGCTGGGAAGTTCTACCCCATGCGGCTTACTCACCAGACTTGGCTCCTTCCGATTACCTCTTGTTTGCATCGATGGGTCACGCACTTACTGAGCAGCGCTTTAGGTCGTACGAAGATGTGAAAAAATGGCTCGATGAATGGTTCGCAGCAAAAGGGGGAGATTTTTTACTGGCGTGGTATTCATAAATTGCCCGAAAGATGGGAAAAATGTATAACAAGCGAGGGAGCATACTTTGAATAAAGCACTTTTGATCATTCTTCCGAATTTAACATGTTTTTTTAGAAAAAAAATACGCATTTCATACTTGTTCACTTTGAACGCTCGGACATCGGCTACTCAGACGAATATCCGCAGACAGCAGGAAGTCAATCAACTTAACAAAGACCTGGATCTTGGGGTGATAGTAACCAAGTGGAATTTAACGCTACAAAAACCCAGGCAGCAGTTTTCTCTAAAAAAGTTAACGTTGCTGAATCCGACATAGTTATGTCGGGGCACTCCATTCCTCTAACATCGTCGCTCAATTTGTTGGGCGTTAATTTGGGAGCAAATATGTCCTGGCATGAACACGTTGCAGGCATAGCAAGGGGAGCTTCTTAAAAGTTGCGAATATTATTTCGAACCAGAAAGCTTTACACTCCACAACAACTGTTAATTCTTTACAAAGCTCAAATTCGACCAACTATGGAATAATGCTCTCATGTTTGGAGCTCCGCTCCCAAATATACACTGCATTTATTGGATTCTATTCAGAGAAGAGTTGTTCGTCTGACTGGACACCCGAAACTGACCAACGACATTGATTCGCTGGAACATCGAAGAACGGTTGGCGACTTGAGCCTATTCTACAAGTACCTTCGTGGAAAGTGTTCGAAGGATGTGGCCCGCTTAATTCCTCCCAGAGCGGTGCATATTAGAAGTACACGTAGCGCTAATACTTCACATCCGTATGAGGTTCAGCTTGTTACTCCTCGTACAATGCTTTTCAAGCGGTCTTTTATGTGGAGAACATCATACCTTTGGAATAGTTTGCCCAGGACTGTGTTTCCCACCGAGTAGAATCTACAGCGATTCAAGAACAACGTGAATCGCTTTCTCCGCACACGTGTCGCTCCTGTAGCGCTTTAGGGACTTCCCTGTAGCACGTGTGCTAGACCCATAAAAAAAAAAAAAAAAAAAAAAACCTATGTATATATATATATATATATATATATATATATATATATATATATATATATATGTAAATATAAACCGCTAGATTTACTTTTATGAATATCGTGAAAATGTACACCTTAGATCACTTTATCGAGTGTCACAACTACAAATTTCCGTGTTCTAAGATTCTGATTATTGTTACGTACTCCTGAATAGCCCTGCTGTTGCCCACGGTTTAAAATAAAACTAATTGTGATAAGCCTGTGGGGAAAAAAATGTTTTTTTATGTTTTATGAGTAAAAACATTTTAATTAGCTAACTTTGACTCGAAATCTAACGATTTACAACTAAAATCATATTTACATATTTGATGCGTTATGGGCTGGCCTATCACTGCGGTAAGTACAAGAGGAAAACACTAGATGAAATTTCAACGATATCTTATGCAAAAAAATGACTGTATCCCGCGTCCGTGCAACGCCGTTAAAAACCTGGTCTGTTAAAAGAACTTTCTGGGAATACATACCGTTGTGTTGTAATATTTGTTCATTTTAATATCAGGTTATATGTATATATATATATATATATATATATATATATATATATATATATATATATATATATATATACATAATTTATTAAAGTATAAATTTATTTAGCTATTTCTTATAAATATAACGTTATTTATTATTTCTCTGAGTTCAAATTATGCATGAATAAAATCTAAAACTTTTATCCTCTTCAATAAATGCTTCACCAGATTAATTCATTGAATATATTTTTTTAATTTTTATATGTTAAAAACAAGCATTACTATACTTCTCAAGTTTAACAACAAATAAAACTTTGTTTTTCCGAATACTGAAATGTATCAAACGACCCGTCGTTATTATAAATTAAAACACTAGTTTCAAAACTCAATAAATGAAGTAAGTCATATATTTAAAGCTAAAGTAATGCTTTTCTAATTAAATTAATACCAAGATATACGCTCCAAATATGCATGTTTAAAGTATAAAATACGCACGCAGATGGAAGTACTAACGAGTTTGCCAATTGCAAAGCCATAAGAAAATTAATATATAACAGCATAGAATCGTTTTTATTTCTTGGAAGGGCTATCTTGTTTGGCGGTTATAAAATATGATATTTTGAATTGTTCTGCACTGCATCGTGCATAAAACTATAATAAAAGTTAACTCTTTAATTTATTATTAAGTAAAATTTTGAGTATTGCAACGATTTAGGTTATTATCTAAATTGTAGTAAATCGTTATTGATGTGTGTATTGTGTCTATTTGCTGCATACATTGGCAGCATAATGAAAATTTTTATAGTCAGTTTTCTTATTAGCTACAACAGAGCGCCATATATTACGATATTTTCACATTTTCCCGTATATATATATATATATATATATATATATATATATATATATATATATATATATATATATATATATAGAAAGGTCTAAACCAGTTACGTCTAATGTTTGTTTCTAAGCTTTATTAATTGTTATCGAGACATATAGATTTATAGGAAACTAGGGTCGGTTGAATTCAGACGGTAAGTGGGCTGGTATCATTGGGATTCTCGGAAACAAAACAATTTCTCCAGCTCCACAGCCTGTCAAAATTATGCATTCAATGAAAAGGGCCTTTATTTATATTGTAGTGTTCTTATATTTTGGCTGGAAAGCCGCTGCGAGCGTTCGCTGCTAGATTCCCTAAAAAGAACATGGGAAGTTTTTATGTTTTTGCTGGCAAGCCGCTCCGTGAGTTCAATACTAGATTCCCTAGCGCGAGCCTATGATGTTCTTATATTTTGGCTGGAAAGCCACTGCGAGCGTTCGGTGCTAGATTCCCTAGAAAGAACCTGGGAGGTTCTTATATTGTGGCTAGCAAGCCGCTTCGAGCGCTCAATGCTAGATTCCCTAGCGCGTGATGTCTTTATATTTTGGTCGGCAAACGGCTGCGAGCGTTCGGTGTTGGATTCGTTACAGAGAACCTGGGAAGTTCTTATGTTTTGGATGACAAGCTGCTTCGAGCGCTCAGTGCTAAATCCACTAGCGCGAACCTCTGATGTTCCTATATTTTGGCTGGCAAGCCGCTGTGACCCTTCAATCCGTCAATTCGACATATTCTAACCGCCCTTTCCTCAGACGTTTTTCTAGAAAGTTGTGATTTTCTTTTAGGCGTGATATTATCTTCAGATACTCTTAAACTTGTATAGCAACCACATATGCATAGTTCCCTAAAAATAAAAAAAAAACTACTCAGAAAAGCAAGTTGAGCTTGCGCAATTGGTATAAAATGATCAACTTGACTTCACAAAAGACACCCTAAATGAGTTTTGAACAAAGTTTGTCTCCGATCTTTGTTAAGGCCTGGAAATTTTTTTTTTTATATACCAGATAAATAATGCAGTGCATGGAGGGTGTACCAGAATTGTTTCCAATTTTTTTAATTAAAGATAGGGTAAGGCGAAAGGAATTTCTGGCGTTTTTTTTTTAAATAACATAAAGAAAAGTTTGCGCAAGTATTACGTTACATATATTTTTGAACATTCAATACCACATTTTTTTTTTACTTCCAATTTCATCTCCGAAAATTTAAATTTGAAAACTATAAAGCTTTGATTGGGCCATCAATTTGTATATTTATGCCAAATTTTAGCTTTCTATATCAAAATTTTTCGGGTGACAGATGGACAGGCGCAGAAGTGATTCCATAAATGTTCTGTACTTAAAATTAATAAAAATTAAAATTGCCTCATACACCTTAAACTGAAATTACCTGCCTAATAATTATGAAAGGAAATGCAATAATGCCACACGATCTTTTGTAGCTATTTCAGAACACCCTTACTAAATAGTAGAGGAGTCAAAACTAAATTAAGTAGGTATACCTAAATTAAGGAAAATTACTAAAACAATATTTCTTGCCTAAATAAATCTCATACTATTAGGTACTTATTGAATAAATTACGTACTAATTACAATACGAAAAATATAAATAAATATTTTTATTGTTATTTAATACCCATTGACACCAACAACAAAGCACCTACACACTACAATCTTAAAACTACGAATAACATAATAACAAACTCACTAAGTCTAGTCAGACTCAAGTTAAAGAAAGCTGTAAAAGAAACCCCGCCAGCATATTTGCTGGCGAGGCACCCCGTTTTCTGCCACGGGCACCAGAAAAGAGTGCGGGCCTTCGCTTGTTTTCCACACCGCATCAGCTCTTTGTTCTCCTATCCCCCTAAGATATATCCTATGTTCATCCCAAAAATCCCAAACAAATAAACATTCAAACTTTCTTTCTCTATTATATATATATAACACATGGGCTGAAAAGTCCCGGGCCTAACAAAGAAAACACGGTTTTTTTGGTTCAAAATCAGCTTTATTCATCAAGGTAATCTCCATCAAGAGCAACGCAATCATTCCAGCAGCGCCGCTCTAACAATGGCCAAACACTGCTCAGAATCATCAACACGTTCTTGTTTTTGATAAACAGTGAGCAAACGCGGCACCCACTTTGAACAGAGCTTTCTCATAGTCAAATGCTCATGCAATATAAAGCCAACACGTTCTTTTGATATCTTTACGATGTCAGCTAACTCACGCAACTTCACTTTTCGATCATTCAAAACGATTTTATGGATTTTTTTGATGTTTTCTGGTGTTACCGCCTCATTTGGACGTCCACTGCGTTCTGCATCATCGGTGTCTCTACGACCACGTTTGAAGTCAGCAAACCAACGTTTTTATTGTTGTCTCTGATGGAGCGGAGTCGCCATAACACTTTTCAAGCCATTGCTTCGCTTGAACGGTATTTTTTCCCATCAAGAAGCAGTGTAAAATTAAAACACGAAATTGTTTTTGATCCATTGTTTTGAAAATAACAAAAGTAGCGTCACTCTTAGCACAATAACTCACAAACTAATGAATAGAATATCATGAAATTTTAACAGCTGTCTTTTGAAGGTTAGTATTAACTGAAAAAATGGTGACTGCAATAAAACTAGCGCCATCTATATGTTAGGCCCGGGACTTTTCAGCCCATGTGTTATATATATATATATATATATATATATATATAACATATATATATATAATAGAGAAAGAAAGTTTGAATGTTTATTTGTTTGGGATTTTTGGGATGAACATAGGATATATCTTAGGGGGATAGGAGAACAAAGAGCTGATGCGGTGTGGAAAACAAGCGAAGGCCCGCACTCTTTTCTGGTGCCCGTGGCAGAAAACGGGGTGCCTCGCCAGCAAATATGCTGGCGGGGTTTCTTTTACAGCTTTCTTTAACTTGAGTCTGACTAGACTTAGTGAGTTTGTTATTATGTTATTCGTAGTTTTAAGATTGTAGTGTGTAGGTGCTTTGTTGTTGGTGTCAATGGGTATTAAATAACAATAAAAATATTTATTTATATTTTCGTATTGTAATTAGTACGTAATTTATTCAATAAGTACCTAATAGTATGAGATTTATTTAGGCAAGAAATATTGTTTTAGTAATTTTCCTTAATTTAGGTATACCTACTTAATTTAGTTTTGACTCCTCTACTATTTAGTAAGGGTGTTCTGAAATAGCTACAAAAGATCGTGTGGCATTATTGCATTTCCTTTCATAATTATTAGGCAGGTAATTTCAGTTTAAGGTGTATGAGGCAATTTTAATTTTTATTAATTTTAAGTACAGAACATTTATGGAATCACTTCTGCGCCTGTCCATCTGTCACCCGAAAAATTTTGATATAGAAAGCTAAAATTTGGCATAAATATACAAATTGATGGCCCAATCAAAGCTTTATAGTTTTCAAATTTAAATTTTCGGAGATGAAATTGGAAGTAAAAAAAAAATGTGGTATTGAATGTTCAAAAATATATGTAACGTAATACTTGCGCAAACTTTTCTTTATGTTATTTAAAAAAAAAAACGCCAGAAATTCCTTTCGCCTTACCCTATCTTTAATTAAAAAAATTGGAAACAATTCTGGTACACCCTCCATGCACTGCATTATTTATCTGGTATATAAAAAAAAAAATTTCCAGGCCTTAACAAAGATCGGAGACAAACTTTGTTCAAAACTCATTTAGGGTGTCTTTTGTGAAGTCAAGTTGATCATTTTATACCAATTGCGCAAGCTCAACTTGCTTTTCTGAGTAGTTTTTTTTTTTTTATTTTTAGGGAACTATGCATATGTGGTTGCTATACAAGTTTAAGAGTATCTGAAGATAATATCACGCCTAAAAGAAAATCACAACTTTCTAGAAAAACGTCTGAGGAAAGGGCGGTTAGAATATGTCGAATTGACGGATTGAAGGGTCACAGCGGCTTGCCAGCCAAAATATAGGAACATCAGAGGCTCGCGCTAGTGGATTTAGCACTGAGCGCTCGAAGCAGCTTGTCATCCAAAACATAAGAACTTCCCAGGTTCTCTGTAACGAATCCAACACCGAACGCTCGCAGCCGTTTGCCGACCAAAATATAAAGACATCACGCGCTAGGGAATCTAGCATTGAGCGCTCGAAGCGGCTTGCTAGCCACAATATAAGAACCTCCCAGGTTCTTTCTAGGGAATCTAGCACCGAACGCTCGCAGTGGCTTTCCAGCCAAAATATAAGAACATCATAGGCTCGCGCTAGGGAATCTAGTATTGAACTCACGGAGCGGCTTGCCAGCAAAAACATAAAAACTTCCCATGTTCTTTTTAGGGAATCTAGCAGCGAACGCTCGCAGCGGCTTTCCAGCCAAAATATAAGAACACTACAATATAAATAAAGGCCCTTTTCATTGAATGCATAATTTTGACAGGCTGTGGAGCTGGAGAAATTGTTTTGTTTCCGAGAATCCCAATGATACCAGCCCACTTACCGTCTGAATTCAACCGACCCTAGTTTCCTATAAATCTATATGTCTCGATAACAATTAATAAAGCTTAGAAACAAACATTAGACGTAACTGGTTTAGACCTTTCTATATATATATATATATATATATATATACGGGAAAATGTGAAAATATCGTAATATATGGCGCTCTGTTGTAGCTAATAAGAAAACTGACTATAAAAATTTTCATTATGCTGCCAATGTATGCAGCAAATAGACACAATACACACATCAATAACGATTTACTACAATTTAGATAATAACCTAAATCGTTGCAATACTCAAAATTTTACTTAATAATAAATTAAAGAGTTAACTTTTATTATAGTTTTATGCACGATGCAGTGCAGAACAATTCAAAATATCATATTTTATAACCGCCAAACAAGATAGCCCTTCCAAGAAATAAAACGATTCTATGCTGTTATATATTAATTTTCTTATGGCTTTGCAATTGGCAAACTCGTTAGTACTTCCATCTGCGTGCGTATTTTATACTTTAAACATGCATATTTGGAGCGTACATCTTGGTATTAATTTAATTAGAAAAGCATTACTTTAGCTTTAAATATATGACTTACTTCATTTATTGAGTTTTGAAACTAGTGTTTTAATTTATAATAACGACGGGTCGTTTGATACATTTCAGTATTCGGAAAAACAAAGTTTTATTTGTTGTTAAACTTGAGAAGTATAGTAATGCTTGTTTTTAACATATAAAAATTAAAAAAATATATTCAATGAATTAATCTGGTGAAGCATTTATTGAAGAGGATAAAAGTTTTAGATTTTATTCATGCATAATTTGAACTCAGAGAAATAATAAATAACGTTATATTTATAAGAAATAGCTAAATAAATTTATACTTTAATAAATTATGTATATATATATATATATATATATATATATATATATATATATATATATATATATATATATATATATATACATATAACCTGATATTAAAATGAACAAATATTACAACACAACGGTATGTATTCCCAGAAAGTTCTTTTAACAGACCAGGTTTTTAACGGCGTTGCACGGACGCGTATTTTTTTTCCCATCAAGAAGCAGTGTAAAATTAAAACACGAAATTGTTTTTGATCCATTGTTTTGAAAATAACAAAAGTAGCGTCACTCTTAGCACAATAACTCACACAAACTAATGAATAGAATATCATGAAATTTTAACAGCTGTCTTTTGAAGGTTAGTATTAACTGAAAAAATGGTGACTGCAATAAAACTAGCGCCATCTATATGTTAGGCCCGGGACTTTTCAGCCCATGTGTTATATATATATATATATATATATATATATATATATATATATACATATATATATATATATATATATATATATATATATATTTATTTATATATATATATATATATATATATATATATATATATATATATATATACATACATATATATGTATATATATTATATATATATATATATATATATATATATATATATATATATATATATATGTACATATATATATATATATATATATATATATATATATATATATATATATATTATATATATACATACATATATATATATATATATATATATATATATATATATATATATACCGAAAAGGGGTTTAACTTAGGCATAGCTCTTAGGTTTATAGAGTGAACAAAGAGGTATCAAAGTTCTTTAAAAACTGTAGTTTTATTCTAATATCGAGCTTTCGATGCCAAATCGTACGTCATCTTCTGGACTTGAAAGATACAGAAAGGAACTCTCATAAGTCAGAGCACCCTCTGAAAGAATATGCCGTACTTTCAAAAAAATAATAATTATTTTATTTTTTTTTTAAATCCGAGTTATTACTGCATATTTACAGGTGGTTCTCTGTTGAATGAGAATCTGGTCTATATTAAGAGCAGGAAAAGAAGTGTTAACACATGATTTTAAACAATAATTAATGCAGAACTTATTTTTATACATATACATTCACACTATCGTTTACAACTTTATTTATTTAATTGTGAGAATATCAGAGAATCATAATTAGCATTTATTAAAACTATAAAATTATTATAAATTAAAATTAGTGAAGCAAACGTGTTTCAGCCATTTCAAAGTCTCACAAAAGTGATTATTTTTTAGTGATTTTTAGTGTTTATAAAATGTCACTGCTGCAAGCCGACTTAAGGTCGTCAATTCGGATGAAAAATAAATCAGCGGATATTAATAATTTATGAAGTAACAAAATTCAAAAAAACATCATTGGTTCTTATTTTTTAGTATGTTGTTGAGACAGTAAATATGTGCAAATGGAGCTTAAGCTTTCGACGTCTTTTTTGTAGCTAAGACTAGTATGGCAGATTTTATATAGCACATTTCCAGAAAATTCCGTCTGAATATGTTACTTTCAATGTCTAAAATGAAGGTTTCGTTATAACGGGCTTTATGATCATATTTATTCACATGTTAGCTCAGACTAGTCGAACCAACCGAAAAAAGAAATGTACAA
Organism: Pachyrhynchus sulphureomaculatus; assembly: GCA_019049505.1. NCBI lineage: Eukaryota > Metazoa > Arthropoda > Insecta > Coleoptera > Curculionidae > Pachyrhynchus > Pachyrhynchus sulphureomaculatus. Next base: position 176,266,454 of record CM032446.1, read on the forward strand.
ATCTCAGAGGCTGATTTTTTCACGAGTACAATACTTTCGTTCCACAGGATCACAACACTATTGAAAGCAGATGACGTAATCTATGTACCTTAAATATCAAAAAATTGCCTGGAAGTTTTTTCTAAAATAATGGCAACCAAATTTTAAAAAGAATTTATGAAAAATGTGGTCAAGATTTGCTTGTTTTTTTTTAAGTTTTAGAACTAAAACTTTTGAAAAATCAGTGTGGGCCTTTTTTATATGACGTCTCTGTACCTGAGTAAGATTTTACAACCCAACATCTAAAGTATACTTCTCTAAAGTCAAATAGATGTACGCAATAGCAATAATTCTTTCAACATTTACTCCATCTTAGTATAATAATAATTGTTTGTGCTCCAGTTTAAAGTTGGAAAATTGTTAACGGTCCATTACAAAGCAGCTGTATTATAGCTTAAGTTTTGCTTGGCAATGTAGAACACAACTTATTGCTTAAACAGACATTTGTTACCCCGATACAATTGTTTGTTAATGTATGTTTAAATTAGAGAGTGAACCAAATCCTTAGTAACTAAATTAAAACCTTTTCATTTAGGCCGACGTTTAATTTATGGAACGATCCACGTCAAACGAATTAAGTTTACTGACAAAAAATAAACCCTACTAAAAAAACTTTAAGGTCTCGAATTGCGATTATATGCTTTCAAATTCAGTTTAACATTACAGAAGTAGTTGTCATTGCCAATTTAAAGATATCGGATAGTTAGTTATTATTAATTTAAAAAATTATATAAAAAAACGAGAGATCGTTTTGCAGTGAAAATATATAAATTTAAATTTTGCAGACTAAAAACATAAAATTTCAGTCTCCATAGTGGATCTGCCAATGTGAATTTGTAATTGGTGCCCTAGAAATCTTCTATACTAAAGTTGTTGTTAATTGATATAAAGAAGTTATAGAAAAGAACGATTTCTGAGAAACGAGAGCTATAAACAAGATATATTTACTGTAAAAGCATATTACATAGTCAACTGCCTTTCATACATCCAGCGTAAGTACATGATCATTCCATAAAATTCAATTGCTTTGTTATATGTGGCATAAATCAAAAGATTTCCTGTTGATCTTTGTTTACGAAATTTAACATATCGGTGGTCGCTAATAATTTACATTTCTCTAGATATTTTTAAAAACCGTTATAACCTCTGATATTACTGAAAACGAAGTAACCAGTCGGTAGCTATGTAACATGGCCTTTTCGTCTCTTTTAAGTATTGGCTGAACTCGATCTCTTTTCTAGCAGGAATGATATTTTTTCATGGGTCTAGCTAAAGCGCTACAGGAGCGACACGTGTGCGGAAAAAGCGATTCACGTTATTCTTGAATCGCTGTAAATTGTGCTCGGTGGGAAACACAGTCCTGGGTAAGCCATTCCAAAGGGATGATGTTCTCCATATAAAAGACTGCTTGAAAAGCGTTGTACGAGGAGTAACAAGCTGAACCTCATACGGATGGAAAGTATCAGCGCGACGTGTACTTCTAACAAGCACCGCTCTGGGAGGAATTAAGCATGCTACATCCTTCGAACACTCTCCATGAAAATACTTGTAGAATAGACTCAAGTCGCCAACCGTTCTTCGATGTTCCAGCGAATCAAGGCCGCCGGTCAGTTCTGGGTCTCCAATCAGACGAACAGCCCTTCTCTGAACAGAATCCAACAAATGCAGTGTATGTTTGGGAGCGGAGCCCCAGACATGGGAGCAGTATTCCATAGTTGGTCGAATTTGAGCTTTGTAAAGAATTAACAGTGGTTGTGGAGTGTAAAGCTTTCTGGTTCGAAATAATATTCCCAACTTTTGAGAAGCTCTCCTTGCTATGCCTGCAACATGTTCATGCCAGGACATATTTGCTCCCAAATTAACGCCCAACAAATTGAGTGACGTGCTAGAGGAATGGAGTGCCCTGACATAATTATTTTTTCTTTTTTTTTATGGGTCTAGCACACGTGCTGCAGGGAAGTCCCTAAAGCGCTCCAGGAGCGGCATGTGTGCGGAGTCGGGTTCAGCAATATTAACTTTTTTAGAAAAAACTGCCGCCTGGGTTTTTGTAGAGTTAAATTCCACTTGGTTACTGTCACCCCAAGATAGAATTTCTTCCAGGTCTTTGTTAAGTTGAATGACTTCCTGGTGTCTGCGGATATTCGCCTGAGCAGCCGATGTCTGAGCGTTCAAAGTAAATGAAGAGATTAGCGTACTGTCATCTGCAAAGCTGTAGATTGGATTCCAGGTCTTTTCCAGCAGATCGTTAATGTAAATGAGAAAGAGAGTAGGAGACAGTATGGAGCCTTGGGGCACACAGGCGTTAACAGCAAAGGTGTTAGAAAGAAATCCGTCGACTGCGACTCGTAAAGAACGCTCTCTAAGGAAACATGAGAGCCACAAACAGAACTTCTCAGACATACCATAACAGCGTAAAATACTTATTCTCGGTAGGATAAGCGGACAAGCATACAAAAAACTGTCATTACGTCGCTGGCATATTTTTTCAATGTAATTATTGGCATTTCATTAGCGCTAAAAGTTTTATTTTTGTGGTCAGATATGTTTTATGACCCATTGAACACAATATCGGTAACTTTAGTCTCCATATTAAGAAGAGCAGATAGTGTTTTTCAATGGAAATTGACAGCAGTATGTGAAAGAAAGAGCTTAGCTAACAGGTTGGTTTTTAATAAGTATGGTTCAATAGCTTTGTCTTACCAAGTAGTGGTATCGTTGGGTTAGTGAAGTTTTTGTTAACTACATTAGCAACAGGCCAAGAAGAACCTTAAGTTGTTGATAAGCGTCAAAAGCTTTTTTTTCACATCTTTTTTTATGTGCTTTCATTGTTTTTTAATAAAAATATTACAAACATTTGGAAAAAACCAACGTCTACACGTATGAGTCTTCCATCAAACTACAGTTTGTCTTTAGAAAAACTTTTACTCGTAAAAAGGATGTAGGCTACCGTGCCATCCAAGATGACATCAAAGACTTCTTTAGCAAGACTAGACAGGTCGTCAGAGCCAAAAGAAGTGACAGTCAAAATATTCCTATTTAACAGATTTGTACTGCAAAATTTTGTTAGGTACAGGGGCTTCTTTTTCATCAGCTGGTAGAATACTGTTGAAAAGCGGTTGTGGCCGGACGTACCCAACCGTTAAATAGAGAGATAGATATATAGATATATATTTCGTGCTTGATACACATGGTACTCACATATGTAAAGAATACAAAAAAAATTAGAATGTTATAAAGTACTATAGAAAAAGTAAAGAAAATAAACATATAAAGATGAAATAAATTATAATACGAAGTATAACATGACAAAACTAACTTTAAAGCATATAAGTAAATAATACAATACAGAAGTAATCAACACATTAATATCTACTAATTTTGACATGTTACGAATCACCAATATATTTTTCAAGGTTTTTTTTTATAGATTTTCTACATAACTATTCCAGTCTACTTTTGGATCAAAATATATTTCCAAACATTTTGAGTGTCATTACTATTATGACTTGAGTTCGGAGAAAATAATATACGGATTGTGTTATTTTTTTTAGTGCGAGTTAATGTAATTAAAACGAGAGCCTTTCGTTGTGTTATATTCATATTTGCTGATAATTCACATTTTAATTTCTTATGATTTATTAATGCAGTGTCATTTACTCCTAATACAATATTAATATTATCATTACTAACTCCCAAGTCATTTATGTGAATTAAATATAAAATTGGTCCTTGCAGGACACCATTTAAAATAAGTTTTAAATCAGAATTTTTATTTTTAAGGGAATTATATTGCATTCTATTGTTTAGATATAATTTAATTAAATTGATACTTATACTACTATTAAATTTATAGTTCTCCAAATTCTTTAATTTCCTTTTCTGGCTTAGACAGTTAAAAGCCTCTTCTAAATCGCAAACTGTAGTAGTAGTAGGACAAATCTTCGGATTGTTAGTCCAATGTACATCAAGAGTAGAAAATTATCCATCATGATTACGAATGTATGTTGGCCATTTAAGAAGATTGGTAAAGCCATAACTAATTTAAAGGAATTCCATCATGACTCTATTTGTCAGTGGATTTGGGTTCTTAAGCCAGTTGATGTCCTTGATATTAAAGTTGCGTGATGATGGCAAATTCGTCATTTCGATTATTTATTTAAAAAAAGGCCAATTGTGTTTGTAAGAGAAACAAAAAGAGCTCTAAAAATTGTGTCACCTGGTTGTTAATAAAAGCAGCAAATGACTATAGTTAATCTTTTTACTTGCAACCTGCTGTCTCTTGGCATTAAAAAGAGCAAAATTTAAGAAGAGGTTGACAAATTTTTGTGCAAAACGAGCACACACCATAATAAATTTAAAATTTTTAATTTACAGACAGTTTCTTTAATGTTCGCATTTTTTAAGATATACAAATTAACAGTTAAATTTATTTTTCAGTAAAGCCGAGCAAGGTGAAGATTGTTACGCCAAACGATTTGCTGTCGATTAGTAAATCACAAAACATCAGATGCGAAACTTCTGGGTCGTATCCGCCTGCAAAATTAACATGGCTGCTTGACGGAAAACCCATTAGGAACGCTGTTGTTACAGTAAGTAAACTACAAATGATTTAGAACTTTGTTATATACGTAAACAAAATATTGATCTCAAACTAAAACTTTATTATTTGCTAATAAATTCTATTCTTAAATTGGCCGAAATGATGTCTCTGCCCAAGAAATCAAACTTTTAAGAAAAAGTATACCACAGGCCAAACATATTTATTTCAGTCTATATACGTTCTTCCACAATACAGCTTTTAACACATGTAATTAATTCCATAAATGAATCTTATATATTTGGGAACCTGTTGAAGGTTGTGGTCTCTGCAGCTTGAACAGCTTAAACATTTTCAGTGGTATCATATCGCTTTTTTCATCAACAAATAAGGTTGGGAGAAAAAAAAAGTTACATTATGACAAACGATGGGAATATTGTGCCGAACCTTTCGATCAAAATGTTTTATACAATTGAGTTAATCTTACTGAAAACTTCGTTTTTTTTTCCTTTATGAAAACACGCAAATAACTTTTTTCGTCAAATTTTTGAACTTTTCGTTGTCCTTAAGCGTTTTACGACTACTTTACAATCGACTTGACCATACTCCGAACACTTCACATACTTCACAAAAGTGAATCACAACTCTTTATTTCAGCCTTATTTTTGGACAATTGCTGTCACTCTTACCACTATAGTTAAGCATTCTATTTAACAAATGCCATAAAACAGCTAACGTAACCTTAATGAAGATTGCTGCTTTCGATAACAGAATTATACAATAGCTGGTCATACTATTGTATTATCTTTTGAAAAGTTCAGTTTCTTTTTTGGATATAGAATATAAGCAAAAAATAAAGAAAAAAAGTTTTATCGAAGACTATTTGATTTAAGGACCAGAAGATAAGTGTAGTTATAGTTAGTAGAAGGCTAAAACCGACGTAATAGTTCGGCTTTTTACATACATTGTTCTAATTCAGGAACTTTGCAGATAAAATCATTTAAGTACTTGTCCTATATATTTACCGCACGGAATAAAGTATAGAATAAAAAATCAGCAGCGCAGTAATATACTTATATTCAGAACATTACTAGTTTCGGATGTAAGTGACACAAGCAACAAGGTCAGCTTCTGTCTGCTTTGGTCATCTACAATAATGAAATTTTTTCGAAATATAAAATATGTAGAATTGATTTAAAATAGTTAAAATGAATCTTTGTAAGCAGAAAACCCAGGCTGGGAAATTCTCAATTTTTAGGCACCCCTGTCCGGCGACGGCAAAAAGTCCGGGCTCATCTTAAATAAAAAAATTGACCAAGTGCAAGTCGGTCTTGTGCAACGATGATTGCTTTTAAAATAAAAATTTTTGTTAAGGAGTTATCATCAGATCAGAGGTATAAAATGATCAGAGGTATAAAATAATAAAAGGTACGAAATGAACAGTGACTTCACAAAACACACCCCAAATCAGTTTTCAACAAGGTATATTTCCGAGCTTTGTTGTTATATACCAGATACGTTATCAAAGGTAATGCAGTGGTACTAATTTTCATATAATCTACACATTATGGAGAATATTCAAGAATTTTTTCGAAAATTGTTGATGAGTGAAGGGGGACAGCAATTTTTTGGCGATTTTTTTTTTAAATAATATTAAGAAAAGTATTACATCATATATATTTTTGAACTCCTCTTTTCACAAGCTTTCATTTGATATCCTACTCGAGGACCTCGTATTTTTTTTTTTTACTTCCGAATTCACCCTCAAAACCTAACTCCTTAGGTCAAAACTTAACTTTCAAAACGACATGACCATAAGAGAACAATGCAAGGTAGAGGATATAGTCAGATGGGGAAGAAAGAGAAAGGAAGAGAGTATCGTGAATATGTACAAAGGATGGAAGATACGAGAATGATAAAAATATGTATGAACAAAAAACCACATCAAACAAGACCAAAAGGTCGACCACCAAAGAGATGGAGAAACAGCCAGACCTACGAATCATAAGAGGCTAAATAACGAAGTAGAACAGGTCTGTGACCTACTCAGAAGAGGAAGTAAATAACTAATGATACAACCTACATATGAGCTAAATAAGAAGATATAAAATATAGCTTATATATAAATTAAAAAAGTTGATCTGGTTTTCTAAAATTATCAACAATGCTCAATGCAGTGTCATAAATTGTAAATCGATGACATGGCAATCAACATGATCGTCATTTGCTTAATCTATCCATAGTCGCATGTAAGCTTCCCCAAGTTGTCTCGAATTAGCTCTGTTATTTGCTTTTTGCATCCAATCGTGTCCCGCTAATCTTTTTATATCGCCCGTTCATTTGTTTGTGATCTTTTATGTTCTCTATGCCAATTCCACCTTAATATACTATTGGGGTATCAATTCCTATATTCGTGACAAATTTTAACTTTCTGTATCAAATAGTTTCGGCGAAAATCGGGTGTGACAAAAAGATAGACGGACGGACACCGAAGTGATCCCATAACTGTTCCGTACGGACCACTGAAAACCCATTTTTTTAATAGATCTTTGCAAGTTTGGACCCTTAGAACAAATAAATCGGTAATATTAAAGGGAACCTCTCTAAGAAAAACATTCGTGCTTCAAAATGTGGTAAAACACAATAAAAAAATAAATTGCTGGAAGGTGAATCTTCTCCAAGAAAAATTGCAGTAAGACTTTAATAAAACTTGAACCGTTCCCAGTATTATAAAACAAAATTTTGTACCTAGGAGGAAGTAGATTAAAATTATAAAAATCTCTCTCTTATAATATTTTTGATTTTGAAAATTTGGACGACTACCAACACAGTGAAAGAAAGTTAATAAACAAAGGAGCTCTTTGTAGAAGGAAATGTTCTCTTACAGAAGAACTATAAAAACTTGAATTCTTCCACCAAACCACTAAGAAAAAAACTACAATATGCAACTGCAATAAAATAAGTCTCCCGGAATGACCGGACCCCTACCTGAAAAAAGAAATGCTCATTTTCGAAATAAATATGTTGTACGTAACGCACAGCCTTAGCCAATTCTGAAACATTTAGTATCTTGCATTGGAAAAGATACCTTATATAAGCAAAACTCTATTTGATACTTATCCACTTTGCCTCAGTTCCAATTTTTGAAGACCAGTTTCATCTACCTTCAAACCATTCATACTGCATACACAGGATTAGTGATTATAAATAGACCATTCCTATATCTAACTCGCTAATTTAAAGACTCTAGCAAAAATGTTAAATTCAGAAGTTGTAGTATCTTTAAAAAATTAGTTTACGGAGGTCAAATAGAAATGTTCGCATGTTGCGTTTTGGACATATGACAAACTCTTTTTTTAATGAAATTGATATTGTTCCAAACAAAACGCAATTATTTTGACATATGTTGGAAACATATAGAACAAAATAATATTCAACGCAACAAAATGTTTATATTAATAGTCTACATTATTGTATATTATTTCTCTACAAACATTGTAAACTTTGGTGTTACCAAAACCGTTCTACCAGTGTATTATGGTAAAATGGTAGTAGTTTTTCTTTGACGTCAAACAACGATAATTTATTATTAAGCAATATATCGTATATTAATCCTCTATAACTCTGCAGAAAAGCCATCCCAATAACTTGTTAAAAAAAAAAACGGTCAAATGCAAGTTGGACTCGCGCAATTAGTGTTCCGTACCGTGATTGCCTTTAGAGTAAAATAAAATCTTTACCTATGCTAAATTAATTAGGTCCCTGACATCTTTAGGTCCAATATGTATTTTCACATTCTTAGTTAGTAATGTATAATAGTTATAGCATTCTAACTACCTTATAGTCAATAAATCAATCTAGCTCAATCTAGAATCTAATAATAAACGTATAAAATAAATATTTACTACCTAAATATTTGTGTAATTATAAACAAATAAAACAAAATTATATCTCTCTACAGGAGCGACGCGCTACTCGGTAACAGTATTTTTCCGAAAAGTATATTACAAAAACCTCCACCATATCGTCAAGCATTATAGTTTTCATAGTTTTTGGTTTATACCAGATAAATTACATAGGACCACAAAAAAAAGTTTTGTAGTGGAAACATGAGACCTTAACATATGTTTTTTGGTGGGCTGAGAACGAATTCGAGGTGCGAATTGACTCACCACCCAAGGATTTATATAAAAACTTCAAAAAACACCTTGAAAATGACCAAAAATAATTTTACAAATAAATTAAAAATATAAACGAGCAAACCACCATATTTATACGTATTTTGGGGTGTTAAAATCGAATCTAAGGTTAGAATCGCGTCAGCATTTTAACATAACCTCAAAAAGCACCTCAGAAATGGCCAGAGGTACGTCTGTAAGTAAATTAAAAATTAAATGAACGGACCACCATATCTATGAGTATTTTGGGGTGCTTAAACCGATTATGCTAAAAGAAATAACCTGTTAAGTCAAAATCTGGAAATAACCTCAAAAAGTCCAGTTCTTTCATTCACAGGTTGCTGGAGGTGAGTCCCCTCGCTTCTCACCCACTGGATAGTTTATTAAAGTGATTCCCCTCGCACGTCATCCTCGCGATGCTGGCTAACAGTGAATCCTCTCGCCTCTCATCCTAACGGAAGAACTTTATATCCAGAATTTTAAAGCTAACATAAACTAATGCAAGAACTGTATACCAGAAAGTCTAAACCTAACATGGCCTAATGCAAAAAACTTACACCAAGAACTTTACATTAAAAAATCTAAACCTAACATAGCCTAATGTAAGAAACTTACACCAAGAAGTTTACACCAAGAACTTTAAACCTAACACAGCGTAATACAAGAAATTTACATCAAGAACACTAAACTTAACATAGCCTAACGCAAGCAATACACGCTAATGCAATAATCTTACACTAAAAACTTTACATCTAGAACTCTAAACCTAACATAACCTAACAGAAGAAACTTACATCAAGAACGTTAAACTATAACCTATTGCAAAAAAAAAACGAGCAGACCAACATATCTATACGTATTTTGGTTCACGGAAAGCAAATTTGTTAACAGAATTGAACTTAATACGTCAGGATCTTAAAATATCCCCAATTAGTCCAATCCTTTGATTCACCGGATGCTGAATTATAGTGAGTTCCATCGCTTTTCACCCTCTGGGTGCTTTTTTTTTGAAGTGAGTTCCCACGATGTGCCTTACCATGGTAATTCCTCTCGCCTCTCACCCTTTGAGGGGCTTTATTTAAGTAAGTCCCCTCGCCTCTCATAATCAGGGTGCTTTATTCAAGTGAGTCCCCTCGCTTTTCACCATCGGAGAATCACTTTAATAAAGCATCCGGTGGGCGAGAAGCGGGGGGGACTGACCTTAATCCAGCAACCTGTGAACAAAAGGACGGGACTTTTCGAAGTTATTTCAAGATCTCGATTTAATATGTCAATTCTTTTGGCATATTCGGTTTAAGTACCCAAAAAATACGTATAGATATGGTGGCCGGTCTGATTTATTTTTTTAATTTACTTAGAGAAGAAATTCTGACTATTTTTGAGGTGTTTTTTGAAGTTATGCAAAAATGCTGATGTAAGGGGTGAAATCTGATCTTGAATTCGATTTCAGCACCCAAAAATACGTATAGATATGGTGGTTTGCTCCTTTAACGTATTTTTGGTCATTTTTGAGATGTTTTTTTTGTGGTTGTGTCAAAATCCTTGGGTGATGAGTCAGTTCTGACTCCCGATTCGATTTTAGCACATCAAAAAACATATGGCATAGTATCTCACCTTTCAACTACAAATTTTTTTTTTGTGGTCCTGTGTTATCAAACGTAATGCGCTCGTGATAATTTTCGCTCAATATACACTCTATGGAGAATATTCCAGAGTTTTTTTTAAATTCTTTGATCAGTACTTTTCGAAATCGGGGGGACAGGGATTTTTGGCTTTTTTTTTTAAATGATACAAAAAAAAAGTGTACACAAGTATTTCATCATATATATTTTTAACTACTGTTTTCACAAGTTTTCATTTGACATCCCACTCGATGACCTGGTAGTTTTCTTTTCACTTCCAATTTCACTCCCGAAAATTAACACCTTAAGTCAAAATTTAACTTTTAAAACTACATGACTCTAATTGGGCCACCAATTTGCGCTAAATTTTAACTTTTTTTTTGTCAAATAGTTTCGGAGTAAAGTGATCCCATAAGCGTTCCGCACGGAACACTAAAAGTACAGTGATTGTGGCGACTTTTTGAACAATTTATAGGTAACAGTTCGACATAACACTGTGCAAAATTTCTATAATAGATGTTTTCGTGTACTACAAGCTAAATGAACCAAAGTAAAAAAAATCTAACTTAGCTTTTAGAACAACTCTAAACCACTAATTTATTTGAGATTAACTTTCTGAAAAAGTTTTCATGAAATAATGTTTTCCTGCAAGCCAAACTGATTTGATATTGTTATGTAGACACAGAAGAAAACTTTTAAAAGCCATTCCGTAGTTGTATTAAGCCTGGTAAAACCAAAAACAAAACGAATTTCGTTTGTGCTGCATTAATTCAGCCTCTACTTTTACTCTTTTTACCTAACACAAACTAAGGATAATTCATTTTGGCCCATTTAGCTAGCGTGTATGTTCTGACCCTATAGTAATTAACTGATAAAACTAATAAAGAACTTCGATATTTTAGCACAGTTCTATCTGTGGTAAGGTCAATTTTGGTTTGAAATGCTTTTAAGATTTATTAGATTTTACTTTAGTTGGTACGTTAACATACCTGAGAGAAATGCGAAATGTATTTTAGATGAGTAATGGTAGGACGACAAAACAATCTAAAACTTTTTAAAGCTCCTTTACTTTTGATTTTGTTTTCATTGTGAATAGTTTCATGTTATTTAATAGTTTCCATTCTAAATGTTATTATAAATTGAATAAATAGTTAGTAATAGTTAATATATTATCTATAATATATATAAAATGCAACGTCTCTCTGTCTGTCTGTCTGTCTGTCCGTCCGTTAGTGCGCCTATCACTGAAGAACCACTTATCCGATTTACATACTTTTTTTTTTAAAACATACATATGTTCTCTGGCCAGGTTATAGGCCATATTTTATTACGATAGGTAGCATAAGGAATGAGCAGTGACGTAAAATAGTGAATGATGTCGGAAATAAGTTTGCCGCTAGCGCGTGCCTTTGCAATACACAGCCTAAACCATTAAATATGGAACAATATTATGTAGCAAAGAATATCTGTAATGTATAATCTATAATATATATAAAATGCAATGTCTATCTGTCTGTCCATTAGTGCGTTTATCACGCGGGAACCACTTATCCGATTTACCTGTCTTTTTTTAAATTCATACATATATTCTTTGGCCAGGTTATATAATAATAATAATAATCTATATCTATAATATATATAAAATGCAATGTTTGTCTGTCTGTCTGTCCGTTAATGCGCTTATCCCTCGAGAACCACTTATCCGATTTACGGGATTTTTTAAATTCATACATATGTTCTCTGACCAGGTTATAGGTATATATTTTATTACATCTATAATATATATAAAATGCAACGGGTCTCTGTCTGTCTGTCTGTCTGTTAGTGCGCTTATCACTGGAGAACCACTTATCCGATTTTCGTACTTTTTTTTTAAACATACATATGTTCTCCGGCCAGGTTATAGGCTATATTTTATTACGGTAGGTAGCATAAGGAATGAGCAGTGACAATAATAGTAAATGAAGTCGGACAAAGTTTGCCGCTAGCGCGTTCTCTTACAATACACAGTCCAAACCATTAAATATGGAACAATATTATGTAGCAGAGAATATCTATATATATATATAAAATGCAATGTCTCTCTGTCCGTCTGTGTGTCCGTCTGTCTGTCCGTCCGTTAGTGTGCGTATCACTGGAGAACCACTTATCCGATTTACGTGCTTTTTTTTTAAACATACGTGTGTTCTCTAGCCAGGTTATAGGATATATTTTATTAGGTGACATAAGGAATAAGCAGTGACGATAATAGTGAATTAAGTCGGAGAAAAGTTTGCCCCTAACGCGTTCTCTTGCAATACACTCCCTAAAGCATTAAATATGGAACAATATCATGTAGCAAAGAATACAATATATATAAAATGCTACGTCTCTCTGTCTGTCCGTTAGTTCGCTTATCACTCGAGAACCACTTATCCAATTTACGTGTTTTTATAAATTTATACATATGTTCTATAATTCGATATAAGCCTAGATAATGGGAGATAATGTGAGATAATGGGAGATAAGGAGAAATAATGGGAGATAAGTCGAGATAAGCCTCGATAATGGGAGATAAGGTGAGATAATGGGAGATAAGTATAAATAATGGGAGATAAGGAGAGATAATGGGAGATAAGCAGAGATAAGTCTAGATAATGGGAGTTATGGTGAGATAATGGGAGATAAGGAGTAATAATGGGAGATAAGGAGAAATAATGGGAGATAAGTCGAGATAAGCCTAGATAATGGGAAATGAGGTGAGATAATGGGAGATAAGGAGAAATAATGGGAGATGAGCAGAGATAAGCCTAGATAATGGAAATTATTTAGAGATAATGGGAAATAGGGAGAAATATTGGGAGATAAGGAGAAATAATGGGAGATATTTTATTACGTTGGGTAACATAAGAAATAAGCAGTGACGATAGTAGTGAATCAAGTCCACGCGAGCGGAGCTGCGGGCCCAGCTAGTTGTTTTATAAAAATCTATCATAGAAAAGGACTAGTATAGAAAGGATTAGTTTTTTTTTTAGCCTAAATATGCAACTGAATATTCAGATCTTATCTGTTCTATCTAACATGTGTAGTACTTTACAACTCTCATGATTCCACTGTCAAAAGGCCTTGTTGTCATATTTTTTGGATAATAATTTAAGTCTTTTTCGCGTTATTACTTTCCTGTCTAAAGGAAAGTATTGTATTTATGAAAAAATCACAATCCGATCGGTTTTATTCACATTTTAGGATGCCTATTTCACCAAATACATAGGTACTTGTTTTCGTCGGTTTGTCTGTGGGTCTGTCGACCTGTTGGCATGATAACTCTCGAACGAAATGCGATATTAATTTCAGACTTATTGTATATCAAAAGCCTAATAAGAAGATGAAGCCTATAGTTTTTGAACGATTTTTCTTAAGGTGAAGGGGATGAAAGAGGTGACAGTAGATAAATTTTCTATGGTTTTAATGTAATAGAGTAGTTTTTAAGTTATTCCTGTTTTTTTTTTGGGTCTAGCAAACGTGTTGCAGGGAAGTCCCTAAAGCCCTACAGGAGCGACACGTATGCGGAAAAACCGATTCACGTTGTTCTTGAATCGTTATAAATTGCACTTGGTGGGTAACACAGTTCTGGGCAAGTTATTCCAAAGGGATGATGGTCTCCATATAAAAAACTGCTTGAAAAGCATTGTACGAGGAGTAACAAGCTGAACCTCATACGAATGTGAAGTATTAGCGCGACGTGTATTTCTAACGTGCACCACTCTGGGAGGAATTAAGCGCGCTACATCCTTCGAACACTTTCCAAGAAAATACTTGTACAATAGGCTCAAGTTGCCAACCGTTCTTTCATGTTCCAGCGAATCAAGGCCTCCCCTTAGTTTCGGGTCTCCAGTCAGACGAACAGCTCCTCTCTGAATAGAATCCAACAAATGCAATATATCTTTGATTGTGTTAGCCGATACTTGTTGGAAATTCATAATAAAATTATAAAAACAACACTATGTTTTAATTTCCAATATATTTAAAGTCACTTGACAATTGTTTTACCATTTTTTTTAAATTTATCCCAAAATTAATGACAAAAATGGAAAATTTAGTACACTCACATACACAGAGAAAATAACTAAAACAATTTCCAAACATTTAATAAAAAAGAACAATAAAATAGCATTCAAAACTAGTAATTTCTTAGGGAGTATAATTTTGAATAACAAAACCAAATCTAAGAATTCCTTAAAATCAGGAGTTTACTTATTAAATTGTGGATCTTGTACTAAAACCTACGTAGGACAAACTGGTAGATCTTTTGAAACTCGCATTAAAGAACATAAACATAGTTATTTAAAAAATAAGAACAATTCACATTACGCAACTCATATCATAAACGAATCTCATAATTTTGATGATACGTTAAAAACCCTACGTGTAGAAAATAAATCTAAAAAATTAAATTTGCTTGAATGTCTTGAAATTAACAAACGGAAAAACTCCAATCAATTATTAAACGAACAGGTAGACTTAAACCATTCACCCTTACTTAATCTTTATTAGTTCTCGGAAATAGTACCACAGATTTGCATTCTTAAAATAATTTTGCCTGTAAATAATATAATAAAATGATTAGCATAATCTTAGGTAATTAAGGATAGTTTTAAGCACTATTTAAGCACCAAATATTTTTCTTTCTTATTTACTTCTGAAGAAGCCATTGTATGGTGAAACAATTGTCAAGTGACTTTAAATATATTGGAAATTAAAACATAATGTTGTTTTTATAATTTTAAATGCAATATATGTTTGGGAGCGGAGCCCCAAACATGGGAGCAGTATTCCATAGTTGGCCGAATTTGAGCTTTCTAAAGAATTAACAGTTGTTGTGGAGTGTAAAGCTTTCTGGATCGAAACAATATTCCCAACTTTTGAGAAGCTCTCCTTGCTATGTCTGCAACATGTTCATGCCAGGACATATTTGCTCCCAAATTAACGCCCAACAAATTGAGTGACGATGCTAGAGGAATGAAGTGTCCTGACATAACTATTTGTTCTTTTTTTTTATGGGTCTAGCACACATGCTGCAGGGAAGTCCATAAAGTGCTCCAGGAGCGGCATGTGTGCGGAATCGGGTTCAGCAATATTAACTTTTTTAGAAAAAAACTGCCGCCTGGGTTTTATTCCACTTGGTTACTGACACCCCAAGATAGAATTTCTTCCAGGTCTTTGTTAAGTTGAGAAAATAAATAAATATTATACAGAAATATTTATAGTAAAACATAGAGGGAGTGAAGGGGATGGAATTAGAGGGGTTGTTTAGTATATATTGCGTTATGTGCCGTTTTCAAGGTTTTTGGAGTCGAAGAATTTTAAAATTGGGTTATTTTTCATTACTTTCAATTTTAATCCAAGAAGAGGGTTAAAAGGGTGTGGGTCGTTAAATAGTATACAGTTTCATTTCATTACTTATAATATTAATAGGGAAAGAAGGTGAAACATAGGAGAAAATCTTATATAGTTTCAATAGCATACAGTACAGTTTCAATAGAATTCTTCCAGATTTTTTGATTGGGAGAATAGGCAAATTTCCAGCATTATCATTTATAATAAAATATATAACGGGCCAAAGAGAGAAGGAAGATAGAAGAATGATTTTCTATTTATCGTATTATAGGTCTTTTCCGGGATTCTTTCAGTTGAGGAATCGGAACATTTCATTTTTTCCCATTATTTTCATTGTTAACATTAGAAGAGGGTGAAAGGGGTGAGTTTATTGTATTGTAAGAATTTTTCCTGGTCCTTAGTTGAGATGTTGGATATTTATTGTAAAATATTTTTTATAGAATAATATATATAGCCTGAAAGGCATGAGGTAGGGGGCTCGAAGTGTGGTTGCGTGTATATACTTCTTAGTGATCGTGTTTTTCCATTATTTCCAATTTTGAAGGAAATAAAATATAAAAAAGGGAATCTGATTACAGAGTAACCCAAAAAATGTTGATTTGAGAATGAGTTGAGAAATATAAACGGTTAAGTTGGCAGAAACGTACTTACGGTACAGCAGGTAAATTTTTGCCCTCACTTTTCTTGCTAACGGGAAAACTAGTATTCGTGAAAAATTATCCTCTAAAATGTTTGTCTTTCTTCACATCCCACGGTTTTTAGATGAAAGACACATGTTCCCATTTTTGACAGTCTATCTATCAGTCTGTAGGCCCGTCTATCTGTCCATTTGTTGACAAAATAACTGTCGAACGAGATGATAATGTAATACTTGAGGTTTGGAGGAGGGGGGTGAAGAAAAGTAGAAATCAACTTGGTTTTTACTTGAAAAGTCAAATTTAGTACTTATCTTAAAACTACGTGTTTACAAGGAGAGTATTTGGTAAATCAGTTTACCATTTTTTTTGTTCTTGAATTTATAGACAGAAAACATCTTTTATTTATAACAATAATATTCATTAGGTTCACCAACGTTTTCATTTTTAGTTTAGTGTTTATGTCATTATCATCTAAATACGTAAGTAAAATTTATTCTTTTTTTTTTTTCCGGTTTCTCAAATAGCTTTTAGTATTCCGTACGGAACACTTATAAGACGACTTTGGTGTCTGTCTGTCTGTCCGTCTGTCTGTCTGTTTGTCACACTCGATTTTCTCCGAAACTATTTGTCGTAGAAAGTTAAAATTTGGTAATACTTTAGGAATTGATGGCTCCATCAGAGCCGTGTAATTTTGAAAGCTAAATTTTGACTTAAGGGGTTAGTTTTGGGGGTGAAATCGGAAGTGAAAAAAAAAATTTTTACTAGGTCATCGAGTGTGGTGTCAAATGAAAGCTTGTGAAAACACGAGTAAAAAATATATGTATAATGTAATACTTGGACTCATTTTTCTTTGTATTATTTTTAAAAAATCACGAAAAATCGTTGTCCCCCGCCTTATCTCGAAAAGTACTGATCAAAAAATTTTGAAAAAACTCTGGAATATCCTCCACGGGGTGTAGATTGAACTAAAATTATCACGAGTGCATTACCTTTAATAATCTATTTGGTATATAAAAAAATTATTAAAACCTAGTTCCTCCGTCAAAATTTTCTCTCAAATACACACACAAAAATCATAATTTTTAAATCAAAAGACAAAATTTTCGAAAAAAAATATTATATGTAAAATTATATTAACCCAATAATTTGAACACAAATATATTTTGTAAAATTAAGTTCTTTCATAGTAAAAAATAAATTATTCTAGATATTTTAAAAAATTGAAGAAAAGATACTTGATAGGCGGACATATAAAGACCGAAAACTTACATTTGAACTGCGTCAAATATGATGTAGTTTGGAGTAAAGCGACTTAAATGCATACTAACCGGCTTTTTTAGCACACAACTATAGAAAAGATAAAATATTTTACCTGGTGACCAAGCAGGTTTTAGGGCAAATCTGAGTTCAGCGATATTACTTTGTAAAATAAAGATGATATATTGCTTTTCATATGTTTAACTACAGACAATACTGCTTAAAATTCGTGCACTAATAGCCAAGAAAAAATCTTATAATACAATTGAAATTTTGATACATTTTCCAATATTTATTCCTTGCACTAGAGATTATTCCTTTCAAATTTCCACCGCGCGATATGCACCTTCAAATCAATATATCATATGGTTTTTATAGTTATGGTGGAAAAACATCAACACTAGATCGACGAAAACTGCAAACTCAGTTTTTTGTGATAAAGGGATCCAGAAATTTGAAAAAATATAAATGCAAATATTCTGCATTAAAGTGTAGAAAAATACATCGTGATTCTTGAGTATAATCTTGGAAAACATATGAAATATATCTAATTATTTTCTCACATATAAATTAGTCCCACTTAGGACTTCTTTAAATTGTAAAGTAAATTAGGTCACAAAAAACCTATTATAAACTTACATTGAAAACTTTTAAATAAACTGTAGGTTATTAATACGCAATACTTAATAACATCTGCTAACTATATCATAGAAAGCTTTTAACAAAGTTTAATCATACAACCATATTTAAATTAGTTATCAACTAATAAACAACTTCTCTATCTTGAGTCCATTAACTTGACCCCAGTGGCGAATCAGTTGGATAACTTTCTAATGTGTCGTAATTTGCTTAGTTAGCATTATAATAGCTAACCATTGGAGGCTGCAAGAAAATTAAAACAAATTATTTAGCTTACTTTACGTAGCATATGAAAATTACATGTACAGGGACTTTTTTTAAGTGTCTTACCTAATTCACTATTTTCTTATTCTACAGATCAAGAAAATTCTTTTAGTATTCAACTTTTAGTAGTTTTTCATGAGGAAGCCAAATATGATAAATTTGACAGATTAACAAAGCCAACTAGAAATTTTTTATGTGAC
The DNA here is from genome assembly GCA_019049505.1 of Pachyrhynchus sulphureomaculatus. Taxonomy (NCBI): domain Eukaryota; kingdom Metazoa; phylum Arthropoda; class Insecta; order Coleoptera; family Curculionidae; genus Pachyrhynchus; species Pachyrhynchus sulphureomaculatus. Next base: position 176,285,204 of record CM032446.1, read on the forward strand.
ACTCTCTACATATGAGCCCATCATTAAATAGCATTTTTCAGTCCGTTTACAAAAATATATAATACTTGATATTTACTTTCAGTCGTTACTGATGTACAGGCCATTCAAATTATTGAACTGAATTTAACCTTTAAGATACCCGATTTACTGTTTTCATATTTGTCATATCGAAAAATTTCTTTCACTTCTAAATACACTTTTTTGTGAGGAAGCCAAATATGATAACAAGAATTTATCACTTGTCAAATTTGACAATTTATAAACCCAACTAGTATTCTTTTAAATGGCGACCTTCACATATGAGCACACCATTAAATAGCGTTTTTCAGTCCGTTTACAAAAATATATAACCCTTTATATTTATTTTCAGTCCTTATCAATATACAGATCATTTAATTTATTGAACCGATTATTTATTTTTCAGTGACTCACTTGACTTATTATTTTCCTGTTTGTCACATCATAACATTTCTTTTACTGCTAAACTTAGTTTTTTTCTGAGAAAGCCAAATATGATAACAAAAAATTTATCATTTTGAAAATTTGATAGATTACAAAGTTAACTAGATTTTTTTAAATGGCTTCTTCACAAACATTTAAGTTTGCTATAAAACGAATTTTTTATTATGCCAAATAGAGGGAGAGAAAATTGAGTAAGCCTTTTAATGGTTAAAATTTCGTTCAATATATTGAATGCCCTGTATATTGGTAACGACTGAAAATAAATATCAAACATTATATATTTTTGTAAATGGACTAAAAAATGCTATTTAATACTGAACTTATATGTAGAGGGTACCATTTAAAAAAATCCTAGCTGGCTTTGTAGTGTGTCAAAATTGACAAATTTTTTGTTATTAAGTTTAGTACTGAAATAATTTTATTGTTATGTAGAATAGGAGTGGAACGTGGAATCAGACAAGGTGATAGGATCTCTTCTAAACTTTTTATGGCGGTGTTAGAATATGCTTTTAAGGAACTTAATTGGAATGGAAAAGGCATAAACATCAACGGTGAATATCTAAATCACCTGCGCTTTGCTGATGATATTGTCATAATAGCCAACAATCTAGGTGATGACTAACAAATGCTTACCAACTGCAAATAACATTAGCAAATATTGGTCTAAATATTACTGTAGTAGATCCAAAAATCGCATCCACTATTTACAGTATCCAAAATTACAAAAATTTGAACCAACCTAAACATAAGAGAGTCATGAAGATGTCATCATACAAAAAATGCTTGGTTGTCAAATTACTGTCTTTGTTCTAGGTTATTTGACAAAATTTTGTAAGAGTTCGTTCCATTTTGCAACTTTTACAAGTTCTTTCCTTCTGGAGAAAAAGTGAACGTAGTCGGGAGTATTGCGCAGCGATAAAGTTTCTCACTAAAACGCGAATTGTACTAAAAAGTTGTTAATGCAAAAATGCCTTGCGTGTACTGCAATGCTAGTCTAGCTTATTTTTAAATAACATTGGTTTAAACAATTTCGATTTGGCCGAGACTCAATTCAGACTGATTCTATATCAGCCATACACAAATTGCGGCCCGTGGGTCGCATGCGGCCCACCAAGGTTTTGTAAGTGATCCATCCGAAGTAGCTTCAAATTCTATGTCATTAAATCAATTATTCAAATTTCGCGGGAATAATAGGCGCACGCTGCCACCACGTGCAGCAATTATAAGCCAGATCTAGATGAAATTGTTAAAAAATGTTCCCAATATCATCGTTCTCACTAAAATTTAAATAAACCATTAAGCTGTAATATGTTTTTTCATTATAACCTAAATAACAGTTGCTGTGAGTTGAGTATGGCTGTCCTAGATCATAATGACCAAATGAAGCAACAACCCTTAAGCCTGCTCGGAATTTGCTGCTGTCAGATCAACAACTGACAGTTCCAGTGCTTGCTAAGGAACCTGGAGTATTTGAAACTGCAGTTTTTAATATTATGCATAAAGATTTACGGAGGACAAAAGTTTGTGTACCAGATCAGAACCTGGTGAGGGAAGAAAGTCTCTGGTCCAAAGAAGGTAACAAGAATTCAGTTGTGTTCGGGAATGTTGATGACGACCATTTTTTTGGGACTGGGAGATTCGATATTTTGAATATACTAAAAAAGGGTCCACTATTAATTGAGCTGTTAAAGGAAGGACGTTCTAAATCTGAAGCAGGCTAATAGAGAAAGTAGATGTAGTAGAATTGATGAGAAACCAAAACTTTTGCGCAATTGTAGGGTCCACACAGTTCAAGTCATCACCGAAAACTGTGGATTTATCAACTTACAACGTCCATCCGATAGCCGTGATTTAGCGCCTTTTTATTGTTCAAATATCTGAGGAAAATTTTCCTTAGTTGAAAGTCGCTGGTGTGTTGTTTTTGGAGTCGCAAACAGGGGATTGTTTTGACTGGAATGAAATAACTCGAAAAACGTTACACTCGCTAATTAAATAAGGTAGTAAAGTATATATTCGTAAAATATCTATTTTTTTACACTTTTAAACTGTTTAGTATTTAAATGAAAAGTAATCATGGCAGTAAAAGAGTTTAGTTCCAAATTTGTGGGTTAATATGAGAAATTGAATAGGCGTTTCAGCTAAAATGCAAATTTACTTAAATATCTGTAATTACGTTATCATTTTCTCTGCTGTTAAAATTGGAAGTATGAATAGGTGAACATTTTCGATTTTCTAGAAATGTTCGGGATCTTAGAGACAAATTACAAATACACCGTAATGGCAAATGGAAAGTCGCAGAAAACGTATTTGTCCTATACGACCATTTTTTGCCTGTCTATGATTTTCTAAATAATAGTCTGATTAAATATTTTATATTTTCTACGCTGGCTGTATCTCGAGCAAAAATTAATATTTTTCTATAAAATTTTCTTCCATAGTTTTTCAGATAAAGGCCACACACAAAGCTTCAACAAAATCGGAGACGTTGACTGAAAAACTATCCTCCCTAGACATTAAATTTTGTCGGACATCACCGCATTTTGACATTTCACAATGTTCCTTTAAGAATTCACGTTATTAATTTGACATTCTTTGTTATCTATATATCTGATGTATGAGAATAACAATAAACGTTTACATATTAAAAGATAATAAAATAAGTTTGCTTATAATAAATAGAAATTTTTACATTTAAAAAATTTAATTACAACGAATGGAAAACTGAAACTAACTTAAGTGTAAAGCGGAAATCAGTAACAAATAGACAAAAGAAAAAATTTTTATTTTAAGCTATAAATGAAACGTAACGAAGTACTAACCTCGCCTCAATAAAATTAAGGCCAGTGATCACTCCTCGCTTCCCGCTTCCTTTCTAAATCTGCTAGTTTAGGTGATAAAACACGACAGAAAATGACAAGATTTTGATATTGCTCATTTATACTGTCATCTAAATTTACTATAATTAAATGGTTCAAGAAGCGCTTGTATCACTAAGATGTGTTTGAAACATCACATCTGCATAAGTTACTAGTAAGAAATGTAAAATATATTGAAGCCGGCCTCGGTAGAGCGATGGGTATAAAGCCTGCCAGATAACTAGATGGTCGCTGGTTGGAATCGAGTGCCAGCAGGTGGGTGTTGTGACGCCCGAGATTTCAAACTAAAATCAAATATATGTACATATATATATATATATATATATATATATATATATATATATATATATATATATACATATATATTCATATATATATATATATATATATATATATATATATATATATATTTTTAGCCACAAGCTTGTACATATATTTGATTTTAGTTTGAAATCTCGGGCGTCACAACACCCACCTGCTGGCACTCGATTCCAACCAGCGACCATCTAGTTATCTGGCAGGCTTTATACCCATCGCTCTACCGAGGCCGGCTTCAATATATTTTACATTTCTTACTAGTAACTTATGCAGATGTGATGTTTCAAACACATCTTAGTGATACAAGCGCTTCTTGAACCATTTAATTATAGTAAATTTAGATGACAGTATAAATGAGCAATATCAAAGCCTTGTCATTTTCTGTCGTGTTTTATCACCTAAACTGGCAGATTTAGAAAGGAAGCGGGAAGCGAGGAGTGATCACTGGCCTTAATTTTATTGAGGCGAGGTTAGTACTTCGTTACGTTTCATTTATAGCTTAAAATAAAATTTTTTTCTTTTGTCTATTTGTTACTGATTTCCGCTTTACACTTAAGTTAGTTTCAGTTTTCCATTCGTTGTAATTAAATTTTTTAAATGTAAAAATTTCTATTTATTATAAGCAAACTTATTTTATTATCTTTTAATATGTAAACGTTTATTGTTATTCTCATACATCAGATATATAGATAACAAAGAATGTCAAATTAATAACGCGAATTCTTAAAGGAACATTGTGAAATGTCAAAATGCGGTGATGTCCGACAAAATTTAATGTCTAGGGAGGATAGTTTTTCAGTCAACGTCTCCGATTTTGTTGAAGCTTTGTGTGTGGCCTTTATCTGAAAAACTATGGAAGAAAATTTTATAGAAAAAATATTAATTTTTGCTCGAGATACAGCCAGCGTAGAAAATATAAAATATTTAATCAGACTATTATTTAGAAAATCATAGACAGGCAAAAAATAGTCGTATAGGACAAATACGTTTTCTGCGACTTTCCATTTGCCATTACCGTGTATTTGTAATTTGTCTCTAAGATCCCGAACATTTCTAGAAAATCGAAAATGTTCACCTATTCATACTTCCAATTTTAACAGCAGAGAAAATGATAACGTAATTACAGATATTTAAGTAAATTTGCATTTTAGCTGAAACGCCTATTCAATTTCTCATATTAACCCACAAATTTGGAACTAAACTCTTTTACTGACATGATTACTTTTCATTTAAATACTAAACAGTTTAAAAGTGTAAAAAAATAGATATTTTACGAATATATACTTTACTACCTTATTTAATTAGCGAGTGTAACGTTTTTCGAGTTATTTCATTCCAGTCAAAACAATCCCCTGTTTGCGACTCCAAAAACAACACACCAGCGACTTTCAACTAAGGAAAATTTTCCTCAGATATTTGAACAATAAAAAGGCGCTAAATCACGGCTATCGGATGGACGTTGTAAGTTGATAAATCCACAGTTTTCGGTGATGACTTGAACTGTGTGGACCCTACAATTGCGCAAAAGTTTTGGTTTCTCATCAATTCTACTACATCTACTTTCTCTATTAGCCTGCTTCAGATTTAGAACGTCCTTCCTTTAACAGCTCAATTAATAGTGGACCCTTTTTTAGTATATTCAAAATATCGAATCTCCCAGTCCCAAAAAAATGGTCGTCATCGACATTCCCGAACACAACTGAATTCTTGTTACCTTCTTTGGACCAGAGACTTTCTTCCCTCACCAGGTTCTGATCTGGTACACAAACTTTTGTCCTCCGTAAATCTTTATGCATAATATTAAAAACTGCAGTTTCAAATACTCCAGGTTCCTTAGCAAGCACTGGAACTGTCAGTTGTTGATCTGACAGCAGCAAATTCCGAGCAGGCTTAAGGGGGTTGTTGCTTCATTTGGTCATTATGATCTAGGACAGCCATACTCAACTCACAGCAACTGTTATTTAGGTTATAATGAAAAAAACATATTACAGCTTAATGGTTTATTTAAATTTTAGTGAGAACGATGATATTGGGAACATTTTTTAACAATTTCATCTAGATCTGGCTTATAATTGCTGCACGTGGTGGCAGCGTGCGCCTATTATTCCCGCGAAATTTGAATAATTGACTTAATGACATAGAATTTGAAGCTACTTCGGATGGGTCACTTACAAAACCTTGGTGGGCTGCATGCGGCCCACGGGCCGCAATTTGTGTATGGCTGATATAGAATCAGTCTGAATTGAGTCTCGGCCAAATCGAAATTGTTTAAACCAATGTTATTTAAAAATAAGCTAGACTAGCATTGCAGTACACGCAAGGCATTTTTGCATTAATAACTTTTAGTACATTTCTCGTTTTAGTGAGAAACTTTATCGCTGCGCAATACTCCCGACTACGTTCACTTTTTCTCCAGAAGGAAAGAACTTGTAAAAGTTGCAAAATGCAACGAACTCTTACAAAATTTTGTCAAATAACCTAGAACAAAGACAGTAATTTGACAACCAAGCATTTTTTGTATGATGACATCTTCATATATATATATATATATATATATATATATATATATATATATATATATATATATATATATATATATATATATATATATGTATATAATATATATATATATATATATATATATATATATATATATATGTATATATATATATATATATATATATATATATAATATATATATATATATATATATATATATATATATATATATGTATATATATATATATATATATATATATATATATATATATATATATATATATATATATATATATATATATGTATATTGATATCGGTTTTATTTTTTTATAAATAATTTAAAAGCAATATCAACATTTTATCTAGCAAATACAGCTTCAAACATAAAAAAAAATGTTTTTAATTTTTCGTTCAGTAAATCTCTTTTGATGTTCTATATTTTATGTCAAAAATTAATTTTATTTTATTTTTGAAATAAAATAACTAAATCTCCGGACTCAATTATACTCTTTTTATCCATAATTTTAATCCCGCAGTCACAAACTTTCTAAATGAGGTTGAAGCTAAAAAGTTTAATGAAAGTTAGTAACAAAATTTTAACCAGATTTTAAACAAAGTTGGTTATTGATTTTGTAAGGCATAAGCTTTTTTAGTTTAATAAAAGTTTTGCTGAATCTTTCTGCTTAATAATTAGTTTTGTTAGTGTTTCAAGTTTATCAAAACAGTATTCGGCATTTTTGGTTTATTAAACTGAAAAATTCATCAACCAAGATTTTTAACTTATTTTCACGTTTCAAAGTTCCCAGATCATCAGAAATACGTCCTAATTTCCATTAGTCTCTCTGGATGGCGGTCTATCGATCTATGGTACTCAGATGAAAAATCTGAAGACTTAAAAGATCACTTCGGTGTCTGTCCGTCTGTCAGTTCGTCTGTCACACCCGATTTTCTCCGAATCTACTTGACGTAGAACGTTGAAATTTGGTACTAATATAGAAATGGATGGCCCTATTAGAGCAGTGTAATTTTGAAAAACTTAAAGGGTTAGTACTCAGTATATATCACCACTACACCAAACACTTTATTTTTGCACTCGACGCGCGTTTCGCTAACCATGTTAGCTTCATCAGGAGCGATGATTGACTGTCAATCATCGCTCCTGATGAAGCTAACATGGTTAGCGAAACGCGCGTCGAGTGCAAAAATAAAGTGTTTGGTGTAGTGGTGATATATACTGAGTAGTATCATTGTGCCAAAGATTCCACATTCCCAACTAAGTTAAAGGGTTAGTTTTGGGGAGTGAAATCGGAAGTGAAAAAAAAAAATTTACCAGGTCATCGAGTGGGTTGTCAAATGAAAGCTTGTGAAAATAGGAATTCAAAAATACTTGCCCACACATTTCTTTGCATTATTTTTAAAAAATTGCCACAAAGCGCTGTCTCTCATTATCTCGAAAAGTACTGATCAAAAGATTTTGAAATAATTCTGAAATATTCTCCACAGGGTGTAAATTGAATAAAAATTATCACCGTGCATTATCTTTAATAATTTGTCTGGTATATAAAAAAAAACAAACATTTTAAGGTCATCAGTTTTCAACAAGGATCGGAAACAAATTTTGCTGAAAACTCATTTGGGGTGTGTTTTGTGAAGTCATTGATCATTTTATCCCTCCGTAACAAACATTTTTAGTTTAGAAGCAATCAACGTACAGAACACTAATTTCTCAAGTCCGACTTGCACTTGGCACAACACAAATTGCATTTCAAAAATCCTACGGAAATATAAAATAATAGCATGATTCTCTACATTCTCTAAGCTCCCATAACATTTCATATCTGTTCAAGATAAAATTCCCTTTGAAAATTCAGGAGTCTACAGTATTCCATGTAGCTGTTATAAAAACTTATATCTGCGAAACGAGTAGAAGAATATATAGTAGAATTAAAGAAGATCTAAGGGCAGTGCGTTTTTCTAATAATTACACTTCAACACTTGCAGAGCACCAGCATGAGACAGGACACTGGATTTTCGTTGCTCTGTCCTAAAGAAGTTCATCGAAATATCTAACATTCCAATAACTTTAATAGTGACACTGCCCTTTACTCTCATGAATCTGAGAACAAATTATCTATGAAGTCATCCCCCAGCGGTCCACTAATACAAGAGCGTATGCAAAACGGCAGCACCACTTATTCAAACGACAACGGAGATATCCAGAGTATAAACTCTGTAACCCTTTGAGGTTTCATATCAAAATACAGATATTATTAAAAATAATTTTTGTGTATTTTAAAAACATAATTTTGAAACTTATGTAAAAAAACTGTCTCAGAGATTAAATAGCACTGTAGAGGGAAAGAGTACGAAACAAGCGCTCATCTGCTGCTATTGTTGTATGTATTCAATTTATTTATTACTTTTAATAATATCTGATATTATTATGTAAGGTTTTTTTCTTTCATAATCATTTTATTTATTCATATAAAAGCAATATAGCTTTCGGAATATCAGAGAATATCAACTTTAATTTCATCTTCATTTAAAATAACTAAAACTTTAAACACCATTCGTGTCCTAGTTGTTTTTTCAAAGTCATTAGCCCATTTATAATATATTCGTTGAAAATAACAACAATTTACCTCACCAAACTTTTCGCAAAAGTAATAACAATAACAGCAAGATATTGTATTTCGATCAAGCCACAAGCAGGCAGAGGAATTCTTGGTAAGTACAAAGTAAATATTTTCACTCTCTCTATGTATAGAATACGTGGGTTGAACCATGGTTGTTAGCAAACTATGTCTTTGTCTTTGCCAAAAATTTCCCTACCAGTCTGTTGCTGGAAAAGCTATCTACAGAGGATAGACACGCTTGTACTATTGGGTCCATATCTACCGTTGTTGATATTCTGGTGCTATTATATTCCGCTAATATATCGGTAAGTAATTTATGTTTTTCCTCTGTCGATCCTAGCTCGACTAAAATGCGTTTCGAAATGATTCGATAGATGGGGAATCAGATAATAATTGATAAAAGATGGACTTCAATCCCTTTTGGCAATAATATATACTAATAATTTTGACCTCAATATTATAAGAGCCGATTCCTAACTTTGCTTTTGTAAAGATTATACTGCACCAAATTGTTTTATTTACACTTTTTATGATAGGTATGTACAAATACGATATAGGTTTGTCCATTATTTCAGTTTCAAATACGTCGTGAATTAAACCGGTAGACGTACCTGCCGCCTTTGTAAAAATAGTCTCCTTACCACCTCCATTGTCATAAATAAACTTACCCTTTCTTTTTCTTTCTTCAGATTAACATAAAGTATCACCTTGACGCAACTGTAGGTAACAGAGAAAATGTTTCTGTCCAAAAAAGTTTATTAATCTTATGATTATTTAGTCAATTTATTATTACATTTTTTTTTGGGATAGACGACGTATTTTCCACTGCAATTCTAGAATAATTTGTTAAGACTAGTTATAATCAATATTTGTTATATTTTTCATTAGGATTACTAGTTATGGATAATATAACGAATATTGGAAATAAAACCCCTGATGTCTGTTATTCTGTAATAATAGAAATATATATATATATATATTTATATATATATATATATATATATATATATATATATATATATATATATATATATATATATATATATATGTGTGTGTGTGTGTGTGTGTGTGTGTGTGTGACGTCATTTTTCAACTTATTTGAAGCCTACGCAGAGAGCCATAACGAAGAAGATGGTCATTTTGCTTCAATTCTTCAATGAATTGAACCTTGTAAACGAATAATCCGAGATCTTTACGCAAAATTCTCCTCAGAGAAGTCCGACTCATGTTCAGCTGCAGCAAGAGTCTCCTAAATTCTGTGACAACTTGAGGTTTTTGGGTTTTCACGCACACTTTGGG
>CM032446.1:176295393-176394472 GCA_019049505.1 Pachyrhynchus sulphureomaculatus
TTAAAAATGAGACCCAATAAACTCAAAACCAGGACTTTTAAACCATATACTCTCAAATAGTAGACCCTTAAGCCCTAGAATTGCGAAGGTTAGACCCGGGCCTAACTTTCCTTTTTTTGGCTGTATCTTGTTCTTTTTTTTTTCCGCGAATGATCTATTCAAAGGTTTTTCTGCCCAAACGCTTTTGAGGACTCTTTTTAGCGACCAGCAATAGTCCGCTAGCATATGGTCATCTCATCGTCCTTGATACCGATTTTCTATGATTTTCAGATCTTGGTGAAAACGTTCCCCTTGCTCCTCACTGTAGTCACCAAGATTATAATCTTGGTGACTACGGATCTGATATATCGCATCAAAAGTATACCCCACTGTTTTTTTTTTTTGTGGGGCCGTGTTAAATAAAAAGACAAAATTTTCGAAAAAAAAAATTATATGTAAAATTATATTAACCCAATAATTTGAACACAAATATATTTTGTAAAATTAAGTTCTTTCATAGTAAAAAATAAATTATTCTAGATATTTTAAAAAATTGAAGAAAAGATACTTGATAGGCGAACGTATAAAGACCGAAAACTGACATTTGAACTGCGTCAAAATATGATGTAGTTTGGAGTAAAGCGACTTAAATGCATACTAACCGGCTTTTTTAGCACACAACTATAGAAAAGATAAAATATTTTACCTGGTGACCAATCAGGTTTTAGGACAAATCTGAGTTCAGCGATATTATTTTGTAAAATAAAGATGATATATTGCTTTTCATATGTTTAATTACAGACAATACTGCTTAAAATTCGTGCACTAATAGCCAAGAAAAAATCTTATAATACAAATGAAATTTTGATAAATTTTCCAATATTTATTCCTTGCACTAGAGATTATTCCTTTTAAATTTCCACCGCGCTATATGCACCTTCAAATCAATATATCATATGGTTTTTATAGTTATGGTGGAAAAACATCAACAATAGATCGACGAAAATTGCAAACTCAGTTTTTTGTGATAAAGGGATCCAGAAATTTGAAAAAATATAAATGCAAATATTCTGCATTAAAGTGTAGAAAAATACATCGTGATTCTTGAGTATAATCTTGGAAAACATATGAAATATATCGAATTATTTTCTCACATATAAATTAGTTCCACTTAGGACTTCTTTAAATTGTAAAGTAAATTACGTCACAAAAAACCTATTATAAACTTACATTGAAAACTTTTAAATAAACTGTAGGTTATTAATACGCAATACTTAATAACATCTGCTAACTATATCATAGAAAGCTTTTAACAAAGTTTAATCATACAACCATATTTAAATTAGTTATCAACTAATAAACAACTTCTCTATCTTGAGTCCATTAACTTGACCCCAGTGGCGAATCAGTTGGATAACTTTCTAATGTGTCGTAATTTGCTTAGTTAGCATTATAATAGCTAACCATTGGAGGCTGCAAGAAAATTAAAACAAATTATTTAGCTTACTTTACGTAGCATATGAAAAAATTACATGTACAGGGACTTTTTTTAAGTGTCTCACCTAATTCACTATTTTCTTATTCTACAGATCAAGCAAATTCTTTTAGTATTCAACTTTTAGTAGTTTTTCATGAGGAAGCCAAATATGATAAATTTGACAGATTAACAAAGCCAACTAGAAATTTTTTATGTGACACTCTCTACATATGAGCCCATCATTAAATAGCATTTTTCAGTCCGTTTACAAAAATATATAATACTTGATATTTACTTTCAGTCGTTACTGATGTACAGGCCATTCAAATTATTGAACTGAATTTAACCTTTAAGATACTCACCCGATTTACTGTTTTCGTATTTGTCATATCGAAAAATTTCTTTCACTTCTAAACACACTTTTTTGTGAGGAAGCCAAATATGATAACAAGAATTTATCACTTGTCAAATTTGACAATTTATAAACCCAACTAGTATTCTTTTAAATTGCGACCTCCACATATGAGCACACCATTAAATAGCGTTTTTCAGTCCGTTTACAAAAATATATAACCTTTTATATTTATTTTCAGTCCTTATCAATATACAGATCATTTAATTTATTGAACCGAATATTTATTTTTCAGTGACTCACTTGACTTATTATTTTCCTGTTTGTCACATCATAACATTTCTTTTACTGCTAAACTTAGTTTTTTTTTCTGAGGAAGCCAAATATGATAACAAAAAATTTATCATTTTGAAAATTTGATAGATTACAAAGTTAACTAGATTTTTTTTAAAATGGCTTCTTCACAAGCATTTAAGTTTGCTATAAAACGAATTTTTTATTATGCCAAATAGAGGGAGAGAAAATTGAGTAAGCCTTTTTAATGGTTAAAATTTCGTTCAATATATTGAATGCCCTGTATATTGGTAACGACTGAAGATAAATATCAAACATTATATATTTTTGCAAAATGGACTAAAAAGTGCTATTTAATACTGAACTTATATGTAGAGGGTGCCATTTAAAAAAATCCTAGCTGGCTTTGTAGTGTGTCAAAATTGACAAATTTTTTGTTATTAAGTTTAGTACTGAAATAATTTTATTGTTATGTAGAATAGGAGTGGAACGTGGAATCAGACAAGGTGATAGGATCTCTTCTAAACTTTTTATGGCGGTGTTAGAATATGCTTTTAAGGAACTTAATTGGAATGGAAAAGGCATGAACATCAACGGTGAATATCTAAATCGCCTGCGCTTTGCTGATGATATTGTCATAATAGCCGACAATCTAGGTGATGACTAACAAATGCTTACCAACTGCAAATAACATCAGCAAATATTGGTTTAAATATTGCTGTAGTAGATCCAAAAATCGCATCCACTATTTACAGTATCCAAAATTACAAAAATTTGAACCAATCTAAACATAAGAGAGTCATGAAGATGTCATCATACAAAAAATGCTTGGTTGTCAAATTACTGTCTTTGTTCTAGGTTATTTGACAAAATTTTGTACGAGTTCGTTGCATTTTGCAACTTTTACAAGTTCTTTCCTTCTGGAGAAAAAGTGAACGTAGTCGGGAGTATTGCGCAGCGATAAAGTTTCTCACTAAAACGAGAAATGTACTAAAAGTTATTAATGCAAAAATGCCTTGCGTGTACAGCAATGCTAGTCTAGCTTATTTTTAAGTAACATTGGTTTAAACAATTTCGATTTGGCCGAGACTCAATTCAGAATGATTCTAGATCAGCCATACTCAAATTACGGCCCGCGGGCCGCATGCGGCCCACCAAGGTTTTGTAAGTGGCCCATCCGATGTAGCTTTAAATTCTATGTCACTAAGTCAATTATTCAAATTTTGCGAGAATAATAGGCGCACGCTGCCACCACGTGCAGCAATTACAAGCCAGATCTATATGAAATTGTTAAAAAATGTTCCCAATATCATCGTTCTCACTAAAATTTAAATAAACCATTAAGCTGTATTATGTTTTTTCATTAATACCTAAATAACAGTTGCTGTGAGTTGAGTATGGCTGTCCTAGATCATAATGACCAAATGAAGCAACAACTCTTAAGCCCGCTCGGAATTTGCTGCTGTCAGATCAACAACTGACAGTTCCAGTGCTTGCTAAGGAACCTGGAGTATTTGAAACTGCAGTTTTTAATATTATGCATACAGATTTACGGAGGAGAAAAGTTTGTGTACCAGATCAGAACCTGGTGAGGGAAGAAAGTCTCTGCCTTCAAAGAAGGTAACAAGAATTCAGTTGTCTTCAGGAATATTGACGACGACCATTTTTTTGAGACTGGGAGATTTGATATTTCGAATATACTAAAAAAGGGTCCACTATTAATTGAGCTGTTAAAGGAAGGACGTTCTAAATCTGAAGCAGGCTAATAGAGGAAGTATCCGAATTGATGAGAAACCAAAACTTTTGCGCAATTGTAGGGTCCACACAGTTCAAGTCATCACCGAAAACTGTGGATTTATCAACTTACAAATTCAAATATCTGAGGAAAATTTTCCTTAGTTGAAAGTCGCTGGTGTGTTGTTTTTGGAGTCGCAAACAGGGGATTGTTTTGACTGGAATGAAATAACTCGAAAAACGTTACACTCGCTAATTAAATAAGGTAGTAAAGTATATATTCGTAAAATATCTATTTTTTTACACTTTTAAACTGTTTAGTATTTAAATGAAAAGTAATCATGTCAGTAAAAGAGTTTAGTTCCAAATTTGTGGGTTAATATGAGAAATTGAATAGGCGTTTCAGCTAAAATGCAAATTTACTTAAATATCTGTAATTACGTTATCATTTTCTCTGCTGTTAAAATTGGAAGTATGAATAGGTGAACATTTTCGATTTTCTAGAAATGTTCGGGATCTTAGAGACAAATTACAAATACACCGTAATGGCAAATGGAAAGTCGCAGAAAACGTATTTGTCCTATACGACCATTTTTTGCCTGTCTATAATTTTCTAAATAATAGTCTGATTAAATATTTCATATTTTCTACGCTGGCTGTATCTCGAGCAAAAATTAATATTTTTCTATAAAATTTTCTTCCATAGTTTTTCAGATAAAGGCCACACACAAAGCTTCAACAAAATCGGAGACGTTGACTGAAAAACTATCCTCCCTAGACATTAAATTTTGTCGAACATCACCGCATTTTGACATTTCACAATGTTCCTTTAAGAATTCGCGTTATTAATTTCACATTCTTTGTTATCTATATATCTGATGTATGAGAATAATAATAAACGTTTACATATTAAAAGATAATAAAATAAGTTTGCTTATAATAAATAGAAATTTTTACATTTAAAAAATTTAATTACAACGAATGGAAAACTGAAACTAAAGTGTAAAGCGGAAATCAGTAACAAATAGACAAAAGAAAAATTTTTTATTTTAAGCTATAAATGAAACGTAACGAAGTACTAACCTCGCCTCAATAAAATTAAGGCCAGTGATCACTCCTTGCTTCCCGCTTCCTTTCTAAATCTGCTAGTTTAGGTGATAAAACACGACAGAAAATGACAAGATTTTGATATTGCTCATTTATACTGTCATCTAAATTTACTATAATTAAATGGTTCAAGAAGCTCGGTATTTCCTCAATTACTATCGATAATCAAGCGCTTGTATCACTAAGATGTGTTTGAAACATCACATCTGCATAAGTTACTAGTAAGAAATGTAAAATATATTGAAGCCGGCCTCGGTAGAGCGATGGGTATAGAGCCTGCCAGATAACTAGATGGTCGCTAGTTGGAATCGAGTGCCAGCAGGTGGGTGTTGTGACGCCCCAGATTTCAAACTGAAATCAAATATATGTACAAGCTTGTGGCTAATATATATATATATATATATATATATATATATATATATATATATATATATATATATATATATATATATCTACATTTATATATATATATATATATATATATATATTATATTTATATATATATATATATATATATATATATATATATATATATATATTTATGTATATATATATATATATATATATATATATATATATATATATATATATAAATATACATATATATATATATATATATATATATATATATATATATATATATATATGTATATATATACATATATATATATATATATATATATATATATATATATATATATATATATATATATACATATATGTATGTATATTAATATCGGTTTTATTTTTTTATAAATAATTTAAAAGCAATATCAACATTTTATCTAGCAAATACAGCTTCAAACATAAAAAAAAAATGTTTTAATTTTTCGTTCAGTAAATCTCTTTTGATGTTCTATATTTTATGTCAAAAATTAATTTTATTTTATTTTTGAAATAAAATAACTAAATCTCCGGACTCAATTATACTCTTTTTATCCATAATTTTAATCCCGCAGTCACAAACTTTCTAAATGAGGTTGAAGCTAAAAAGTTTAATGAAAGTTAGTAACAAAATTTTAACCAGATTTTAAACAAAGTTGGTTATTGATTTTGTAAGGCATAAGCTTTTTTAGTTTAATAAAAGTTTTGCTGAATCTTTCTGCTTAATAATTAGTTTTGTTAGTGTTTCAAGTTTATCAAAACAGTATTCGGCATTTTTGGTTTATTAAACTGAAAAATTCATCAACCAAGATTTTTAACTTATTTTCAAAGTTCCCAGATCATCAGAAATACGTCCTAATTTCCATTAGTCTGTCTGGATGGCGGTCTATCGATCTATGGTACTCAGATGAAAAATCTGAACACTTAAAAGATCACTTCGGTGTCTGTCCGTCTGTCAGTTCGTCTGTCACACCCGATTTTCTCCGAACCTACTTGACATAGAACGTTGAAATTTGGTACTAATATAGAAATGGATGGCCCTATTAGAGCAGTGTAGTTTTGAAAAACTTAAAGAGTTAGTTTTGGGGAGTGAAATCTTAAGTGAAAAAAAAATTTTACCAGGTCATCGAATGGGTTGTCAAATGAAAGCTTGTGAAAATAGGAATTCAAAAATATATAGTGGGCAATACTTGCCCACACACTTCTTTGCATTATTTTTAAAAAATTGCCACAAATCGCTGTCCCTCATTATCTCGAAAAGTACTGATCAAAAGATTTTGACATAATTCTGAAATATTCTCCACAGGGTGTAAATTGAATAAAAATTATCACCCGTGCATTATCTTTAATAATTTGTCTGGTATATTAAAAAAAACAAACATTTTAAGGTCATCAGTTTTCAACAAGGATCGGAAACAAATTTTGCTGAAAACTCATTTGGGGTGTGTTTTGTGAAGTCATTGATCATTTTATCCCTCCGTAACAAACATTTTTAGTTTAGAAGCAATCAACGTACAGAACACTAATTACGCAAGTCCGACTTGCACTTGGCCCGTTATTTTTCATTAATTTTACATATAATAAAAATTTAGGCACGAGAAAACGGATTAAGCGGCTCTTATATGTTACATCCTTGTCAGGGTTTTCAAGAATCTAAAAATTTTGTTATTTTCTGAATATGTTCAGTTACTTATGCCCAAATAAATGGGTAGTTCGTTAGAAAAGATGCTTTGTATATATTGTGCTATTTCATTTAAAAATAGGGAATTAACATCTGGATATTTTTTTAAAAAATCTTCCTTCGTGTAAAGACATAGAATTATCTTATGAATTATGTATTAACGAATATATTATATAAAATCATTTGTGTGAAAATATCAAATAGAAATATAAATAATAAATAAAGTGCTTCCTGCTGGTAATACTCATCAGTATTACTTAGTCATTTTAGTATTTGTCACATCAATATCTTCGCATTGTCGCTTATATCTGCGAAACGAGCAGAAGAATATGTAGTAGAATTAAAGAAGATCTAAGGGCAGTGCGTTTTTTCTAACAATTACACTTCAACACTTGCAGAGCACCAGCATGAGACAGGACACTGGATTTTCGTTGCTCTGTCCTAAAGAAGTTCATCGAAATATCTGAATATTCCAATAACTTTAATAGTGACACTGCCCTTTACTCTCATGAATCTGAGAACAAATTATCTATGAAGTCATCCCCCAGCGGTCCACTAATACAAGAGCGTATGCAAGTGGAATTAAATCATTCTGAAGAAATTAATTACCGAAAGAGCTCCAAATTAACAAGAAACGGTAGCACCACTTATTCAAACGACAACGGAGATATCCAGAAGTTAATACGAGTATAAACTCTGTAACCCTTTGAGGTTTCATATCAAAATACAGATATTATTAAAAATAATTTTTGTGCATTTTAAAAACATAATTTTGAAACTTATGTAAAAACTGTCTCAGAGATTAAATAGCACTGTAGAGGGAAAGAGTACGAAACAAGCGCTCATCTGCTGCTATTGTTGTATGTATTCAATTTATTTATTACTTTTAATAATATCTGATATTATTATGTAAAGTTTTTTCTTTCATAATAATTTTATTTATTCATATGAAAGCAATATAGCTTTCGGAATATCAGAGAATATCAACTTTAATTTCATCTTCATTTAAAATAACTAAAACTTTAAACACCATTCGTGTCCTAGTTATTTTTTCAAAGTCATTAACCCATTTATAATATATTCGTTGAAAATGACAACAATTTACCTCACCAAACTTCTCGCAAAAGTAATAACAATAACAGCAAGATGTTTTAATTCGATCAAGCCACAAGCAGGCAGAGGAATTCTTGGTAAGTACAAAGTAAATATTTTCACTCTCTCTATGTATAGTATGCGTGGGTTGAACCATGGTTGTTAGCAAACTGTGACTTTGTCTTTGCCAAAAATTTCCCTACCAGTCTGTTGCTGGAAAAGCTATCTACAGAGGACAGACACGCTTGTACTATTGGGTCCATATCTACCGTTGTTGATATTCTGGTGCTATTATATTCCGCTAGCATATCGGTTAGTAATTTATGTTTTCCCTCTGTCGATCCTAGCTCGACTAAAATGCGTTTCGAAATGATTCGATAGATGGGGAATCAGATAATAATTGATAAAAGATGGACTTTAATCCCTTTTGGCAATAATATATACTAATAATTTTGACCTCAATATTATAAGAGCCGATTCCTAGTTTTGCTTTTGTAAAGATTATACTGCACCAAATTGTTTTATTTACACTTTTTATGATAGGTATGTACAAATACGACATAGGTTTGTCCATTATTTCAGTTTCAACTACGTCGTGAATTAAACCGGTAGACGTACCTGGCGCCTTTGTAAAAATAGTCTCCTTACTACCTCCATTGTCATAAATAAACTTACCCTTTCTTTTTCTTTCTTCAGATTAACTACTCAGTATATATCACCACTACACCAAACACTTTATTTTTGCACTCGACGCGCGTTTCGCTAACCATGTTAGCTTCATCAGGAGCGATGATTGACCTGATGAAGCTAACATGGTTAGCGAAACGCGCGTCGAGTGCAAAAATAAAGTGTTTGGTGTAGTGGTGATATATACTGAGTAGTATCATTGTGCCAAAGATTCCACATTCCCAACTTACTTCAGATTAACATAAAGTATCACCTTGACGCAACTGTAGGTAACAGAGAAAATGTTTCTGTCCAAAAAAGTTTATTAATCTTATGATTATTTAGTCAATTTATTATCACATTTTTTTTGGGATAGAGGACGTATTTTCCACTGCAATTCTATAATAATCGGTTAAAACTAGTTATAATCAATATTTGTTTATATTTTTCATTAGGATTACTAGTTATGGATAATATAACGAATATTGGAAATAAAACCCCTGATGTCTGTTATTCTGTAATAATAGAAATATATATATATATATAATATATATATATATATATATATATATATATATATATATATATATATATATATCTATATATATATATCTATATATATATAAATATATATATATATGTGTGTGTGTGTGTGTGTGTGTGTGTGTGTGTATGACGTCATTTTTCAACTTATTTGAAGCCTACGCAAAGAGCCATAACGAAGAAGATGGTCATTTTGCTTCAATTCTTCAATGAATTGAACCTTGTAAGCGAATAATCCAAGATCTTTACGCAAAATTCTCCTCAGAGAAGTCCGACTCATGTTCAGCTACAGTAAGAGTCTCCTAAATTCTGTGACAACTTGAGGTTTTTGGGTTTTCACGCACACTTTGGGCTACAGCATTTTTGCCTCTGCGCACTGGACGAGTACGAGGACAGGTTATATTATCAATAAACATGCTAGTTTCACAAAATTTGTTTATGAATTTTCTTACATCAGTCGCTGAAGAAGCTCGATTCCTACCAATTTTTTTTTAAAATTTCGCACAGCTTGTGCAATAGAGTAATCATTTTTTAATATTCCCAGTGTAAGTATCCCAGTGCTGGTCAAGCGTAAATCGATCCATTTTGTACCGCAGAGGTTTAATACTAAATCTCTCTCAATATTTTAGGCGCATTCATGTTGATAGTGTCGAAATGGCACACCTCAAAAAGGAACTAACAGAGGGCCCATATATATATATATATATATATATATATACGAGGCTGGTTTGAAAAGTCCGTGCAAAGTCCGAGAGATGGCACCACCGGCGCGTATCGAGGTCATGTTTAGTTAGTAGCATCTCTTGAATGAACGCACACCAAGTTTCAGCCATATTGGTCTATTTCTTTGTGTTTGGCATTCGTGTGAATCAAGGAAGTCGAGTGATTTTCAAGAAATGGACGAAAAAGAATTTCGTGTGGTGATTAAACATTACTTTATGAAAGGCAAAACGCCTCAGGAGACTAAAGAGAAGCTTGATAAACATTATGGTGACTCTGCACCTTCGATTAGAACAGTTTATAAGTAGTTTCAAAATTTTCGGACTGGCCATATGGGCACAAGTGACGCTGAACGTTCTGGACGGCCTGTGGAGGTTACGACTCCAGAAATCATTGATCAAATCCATGATATGGTGATGGATGACAGAAGAGTTAAGGTGCGTGAGATTGCTAGTGCTGTGGGCATCTCGACTGAACGGGTACATAATATTTTGCATAAACATTTGGACATGAGAAAGCTATCCGCAAGATGGGTGCCGCGATTGCTCACGCTTGACCAAAAACGGAATCGTGTGAAGTGTTGCAAGGATGGCTTGCAGCTGTTCCAGAAGAATCCGGAGGACTTTAAGCATCGTTTCGTCACTGTAGATGAAACATGGATACATTACTATACTCCTGAGACCAAACAACAATCTAAACAATGGGTTACCAAGGGGGAATCTGCACCAAAAAAGGCGAAGACCGTTCCTTCGGCCGGAAAGGTTATGGCGACTGTCTTTTGGAATTCGCAAGGGATAATCCTCATCGACTATCTGGAAAAGGGTAAAACTATTACAGGTGAATTCATCGTTATTGGACCGTTTGAAAACCGAGCTGCAAGAAAAACGCCCGCGATTGGCCCACAAGAAAGTCCTTTTCCTTTCACGACAACGCACCAGCATACATCTCAGCAGTTGTGGTCGCAAAATTAATGGAAATAGGATTCCAACTCCTTTCACATCCCCCCTATTCTCCAGACTTGGCTTCCTCGGACTACTATTTGTTCCCCAATTTAAAGAAATGGCTGGCGGGACAAAGATTTTATTCAAACGAGGAGGTGATTGCAGACACTAATGGATATTTTGCAGACTTAGACAAATCCTATTATTCAGAAGGGATCAACAAACTAGAACATCGTTGGACGAAGTGTATAAGCCTAAAAGGAGACTCTGTCGAAAAATAAAAAAGGTTTACCCCAAACACATAAGTAGTTTTTTATTTTTGCATGGACTTTTCAAACCAGCCTCGTATATAGGTCAGTCAATAAGTTTTGAAGGCGGAAGCAAGATGAATTAAGTCGAAATACATTTATTATTCAGTATAATCTCCCTTAAGCTCAATACGTTTTTTCCAGCGATTTTCCAGTTCATTTACCCCATCTCTGAAGTGGTTTTCCTGAAGTCCTTGAAAATGCCCATCTACAGATGCTATCACCTCATCATTTGTTGAAAAGCGCTTCCCATGTAGAAATCTTTTGACGTTGGGTACGGATAGAAGTCAGGCGGAGCCAGATCTGGAGAATAGGGTGGATGTTCCAACAATTTGTACTTTAATCCGACCAGTTTTGCCAAAGCACCTCTATTAGCAGCTTCATTGTCATGATGAAAAATCATTTTTTCTTCAGTAAACCGGGTCTTTTCTCACGAATTTTCTCATCCAGCTGGTCCACAGTCTCCAGTGCGTTTTTGTTCCGCAGTTAGCAAATGCGGCACCCATCTTGTGAATAGTATTGTACATGTGAGATGCCTATAGCCTCCGCTAAATCATCAACGATTAATCGACGGTCTTCCATTACTATATCTTTTACTTGTACACAGTTTTCTCTGTTGTTGCAGTTTTTGGACGTCCTGAACGTAGATCATGATTGACGCTTGTACAACCACGTTTAAACCCTAGAGTCCATCTATGAACAGTTGAAAATGATTTAGCAGACTCCTTTAACAGTTTCACTAATTTTGCATGGATTTCAGTTGCCGATAAACCTTCCGAAACAAAGAATTTTATCACTACACGATATTCAATTTTGTCCATTTTTAAAAAATACTCACATACGTCTACTTTAACCACCTATTACACAACGAATGACTTGACAGATCGACTTTAAATTTAGGGTGTGTTCATACCTCAGATAAAGCTTCAAAATGGGGTTTAGTATCTGGTTCAAGTAATGCTCCATAGGTGTCACTTTCAAAACTACTGACTGACATACATATATATATATATATATATAATATATATATATATATATATATATATATAAACATCATTTTTCGGTTTCAGTTATCAGTACTTCTGGCTACATGGCCAGCCCAGTACTCCTTGAGGGAAGAAATTCTTTCAATTATATCATGGACCCCTGTTTTTTCCTCATCCAATCGTTTGGTCCCTTAGTGATATACCTAGGATTTTCTTTTCAATTGCTCTCTGGTGAACTTGCGTTTTTCTAATGACTTGCCGTGTCACAATCCATGTTTTGCTACCATATATTGTTACTGGTAGAATGTATTCGTTATATACTTTACTTTTAAGTTTTAAAGGCAGTTTAGACCGAAAGACTTGCTTTATTTTACAGTAAGCCGCCCATCTCAGACGTATTCTTCGACTGACGTCCAATTTTTTTTTATTATTATGACTTACTGTGCCAAATATACATATGAATCCACCCTTTCCGCCTGTTGCCCGTGTATGGATATTGCGTCATTAATGGTTGTTTCTTTGTCATGAATTATCTATTTTGTTATGTTCATCTCTAAACCGACCCTTTTTGCTTCAGTTTGTAATTCTTGGAGCATTTCTTTTTTGCCAAAAACCATCTGGTGTGAGGTCTTCCTCGGCTATGCTTCAGCAATTTTCAGCGTAAAAATGTATTTTTGGGATCATTTTATCGAACGAATGGCTCACTGAAATCCCCGTTTTCTAGAATATTCAGGTGTCTAAATTCTATGTTTTTCTTTTTGCATCTCTTCAAATACAGATTGAGGAGATCTTTGTTGATACCGATTTGAGGACTATTATTAATTTTTATTTTAAGTTTCAGAAGAATACGAAAAAGACTCTCAGTGGTAATGAATTTTGCAAAAACTGTTTATTTTAGTTGAAATTTTCCTATATGTAGCCCAAAAAGAAGTAAATAAATCAATACATTTTCTACTATCCTAGTAGATATGTATTTACCTTAAAAAGATTAAGGAATAGACGTTTTCAGACGGTTTAAATTGATGGCAAACCAGTATATAATTTATCCGAAATCTATTTATAACTAATCCAATTTAAATAATCTGTTTTCAGGAAGAAGAAACGAGCTCGTTTACAGGCAGTATCCTGACCCTGACCGTTTCTAGCGAAGACGATGGTAAAATTCTCGTTTGCCGAGCGGATAATCCACGTTTTCCCGGGGGATCACAACAGGACAGGAGAAGGATAAGCGTTGCATGTAAGCTTAATAATGTATAGTTTACCATAATATAATACTCTTTAACATAATATTATTTGTCTTTTTTTTAATTTGTGATAAGATTGGACTTTTTGAAGTTGTTAACGGCTTGGTTTATATACATAGTAAATTCCTTTACTAAAGATTTTCTTGATTTTTATGAATCATATTTAAGGTTTTAAAGGAGTTAATTTTACCGGTAATATTACCTGTAAAATTTTGATGTTACCGCACGAGTCAAAATTTCTGGTAAAATTACCCAGGAATGAATTTTGCACTCGTTTTTGTTCCTGAATTTCATTCTTTATAAATATGTAATAAAATACTGTTTTTAGTCAATTTCCACTACTTTAAAATGTAGATCTGAAGAAGCTGCATCGACAACGAAACGCGTCATCACAATTATAAATAAACTAGTGGAAATTGGCTAAAAATAGTCTTTTATTACATATTTATAATGAATTTCCATCAAGTAGAAGCTACAACCATCCGAAATTCATTCTTTATGTTTTTAAATATTATTCTTGCTGTAACTTAATAGCCCAGTCGTCAGAGACAAATTTTGACGAAAAGCTCTGATTAAATGTTAACAACCTGCATTTTAGCATACAAATAGCTTTTTGGATGTAGAATACGATAAAAAGAAGTTTGCTGCTCTAAAGTGTACGCTAAGCCTACAAAATCGAAAATAAAATGAAAAATTCGGTTTAACTAAATATCTCGAAAAAAAAGGTATCGAAAAACTAATAGCACCACATGAAATAACGAGAAATGTTACAAAAAAATAGTATATAGATTATTTTTTTTTAGTTTTACCCTAATTAAAAAAAAATATTTAAAATAAAATGGCTGGTTTAACCACTTCAGTTGTTGTTGTGAGAATCATGCTTCCAACCACATTTATGACTAAATTACCGTCTCTGTATACCGCTAAATATTTTGAAATTCGCTATTAAGAGGTTTTTCGGAGTGCTAATTAAGAATCCGATGACAGATTGGAAAAATTCAAAATGGCGGATCCAATATGACGGCCAAAGAGTATGTAATTCGTTTAATTTCTTCGTATAATTTAAATACCTGGATATTTTAATGAAATATAAATACCTTGTACTTAACGCTAAGACTTATCTTTCATTTCCTACCTTTAAATATTTTTTTTATTCTAAGTTTAAGTTGTGTGATTAACAATAAGCAAAAAATAAATTTATCATGAACGCTTTTTTAAGAGTAAAATTAGAAAAAAAAAGAGAAAGTCTTTTTTTCAGTTTGTAATGATTTTCTAATATTAAATTTAACTGTAACTAAAAGAAAAATTGTTCGACATTTTTTACCATTTAAATCATGAAAAAAAAACATTTCGTTTTAAGTTTTACAAATTATAAAGCAACAAACCTAAAAAATTATTAGTATCGTCGGAAAGCTGAAACTTTCCGCTTCTTTTAGTTTTTCTTGCATTCTGAAAACAAGTAATGTCGATTTATCTTCGAGCGGTGTTTGCGCGCTACACTTCTTGAATCACCTATCCGAATTTTTCATAAATTCTCACGTTAAAAAAAAAAAATGGAAAAAAATCTATATACCATTTTTTTGTAAAATTTTCCGCTCTTTACGTGGTTACTTTTTCGATATCTTTTTTGTTTTTCGAGATATTACCGAAAAAAACGAATTCTTGATTTTGTTTTGGATTTTGTGGGCTTAGCGTACATCAAACTTTAGAAATTTTTTTTTATCGTATTCGAGGTCCAAAAAACTACCTGTATGCCAAAATACAACCTGTTAACATTTATGAGAGCTCAAAACCCTTGGCGACTGGGCTATAATATGTCATTTGTTACCTGAATACTGGCGAGGCATTTTAGTCATCTTGTTCAACCTCGATTTTTAAAGTAATAACCTAAAGAGGAATTAGTGTACCACTAGGTACTATTACCATGAAGAAAAGGATATACCTGTGATAATAGAAAGGCACAAATGTGGATATGACAGTAAAGTGAAATGACTTTTCAAAACACGAAATTTTCTTATCACTTTTTTAAAAAATTTGAAAAATTATTTACCTAGTACTGTTTTGTAAATACGAGTTGTAAACTAAATATATATTATTTGAGGTTTTTCTATAATAACAGACCTTTACATGTTACTTGTATTAAAACAAAAAATAATGAGAAAAGAACATATCGTACGATATATTTGAGGCATCCTCTCATCCTTTTAAGCTCTTATTTGTTTGACTATAATAACATTGCCAATAACAGCCAAATCAATAGTCAGCCAAAATTCCCATAATACTATTGAAATTGTACGAAAAATTTTACACCCATTTCTGTAAACGATAAATCACTAAAATTATTGGTTTTATTTCTACTTCAAATATTATATGTGTACTAAATTTGAAACTGACATTTTATTTTGTTCGATAGACAAACACGCAGGCAGACAGATAGAAATTGAGATCCTGTTTTTTTTGTGATATCTTCCTCTTGTGGTACCAATCCGTTTCGGATGTTGGCAATCCGCACCTTATAACTTTCTTCTTCCGAGTCCCCTTTTTCGGTCTACCTTTTCTCGTAGAATTAATTTCGATAATCCGTAGCATTAATTGTTTCTCGTTGGCTAAGTACAGTTGACATGTTTTTGTTGTAACGAGTATTTTTTTTAAGTTCTTTTTCTAAGACACTTTCCCTGGTGTTGTGGTCTGTCTAGGGAATTCATAAAATATCTCGGTATCACCACATTTCACAAGCCTCGAGCCTTTTAGGGGAAGCTTCCGTCAGGATCTAAGACTCGACTCAGCATAGGATAACCTGAAACTTGTAGCATCTCAGTAATAGAATTCTCGTTGTTGAGGATAGTTTGTGATATTTAAAAAACAGACATTTTCGTAAATGTGATTCCAGATTTCCTCATCCTATATTTAATTTCTAGTGGGTGGTCCCGTTTTTCATTTATTAATATACCAAGATGTGGGTGTATCTGTACTCCTTCTGTCTGTTTATTGTTCAATATGTGTTATCCAGTATGGCTGCTATTTTTTAAAGATATCATATTTGTTTTTTTGAGATTAAGTGAAAGTCCATATATCATACTAGTTTCAGCCATTCTGTTTATTATGTTCTGGAGACTCTGTGATTATTAACAAACACGACTATATTGTCGACATAGCTTATATTGTTGATGCTTTCGCTATTAATTGATGTCTTTTAACACCTTTAAAAAACTCTTTCTGAGTATATATTGACCAATATTTGTGGCAAATTGCATCTGATACTGTCACCACACTAAATAGGAATTTTCTCCGACTGTCCTGCTGAAGAATTACAGATGATATCTGGTTTTGATATTAATTACTAATAATTCTCAAATTTTGTTTATTCAGCCCATTCCCCTTTTAATATCTCAATAGGTTTATCATGTTGTACGTTATCAAACGTTGTATCTGAGCATAGATGGATATTGCAGTTAGCGTGGTGCAGGAAATCTGAAACAATAATCTCAGAATGTGATTTTTCACCAATATAATACGTGCATGTGCAAAGAAAATCGAAATTAATATAAAAGAAATTTACTAGGACTTGAGATTCAATACAAGGGGATAATGAAAAAACTGAAGATTAAGAGGTTAGTCAGTTTTAGCCTATAGATCGATTTAAAATCGTAATAAAAATTTTTTGCTAAACGCACTGTCAAATTTTCAAATTGTGTAGCCAATCTCATTTCATAATGGCGAATTATGTTAAAATTACCACAAAAAAACAGATTTGATGATTAACAAAATTACTGATAATTTATGGTTTCTTCTCCTTTTTGGTCATTTACCAGTAAGACTTATATCATGCCCAATACAACTTTAAAAATTCTATTTTTTGTGTAAACAGTTCTGAGAGCTTACCTTCAGGAAGACGCATTTCATAGCCTATAAAAAAAAATAGATTATTTCTTATACTTACATGGGGTGGAAAGTTCCAGTTCTAAGAGATGGCAGCACACACAAAAAAAATCATATAGCTTTTAGTTAGTGTCAACTCTCAAAAGATTCGTGTAAAACTTTCTTGAGATTCTGTTTATAAGTTTGTGAGTTACAGCTGTTTAAGTGAGACACACACACTTTTAATTTTGCAAAACAATGGAACAAAAGGAATTTGGTGTGTTGATTAAGCATTGCTTTTTGGTGAGAAAAATACAACCAGAACCCAAGAATGGCTTGAAGTGTTATGGCCTATCTGCTCTGTCGAAAACAACTACATATTTTAGTGAACTTAAATGCGTTCGTACAAGCACGGATGATGCAATATGTTCCGGAGATCCAAATGAGGCGGTCCCTCCCAAAAAAACACAAAACCAATCCACCATATTGTCCTGAATGACCGCAAAGTGAAACTGACAGAAGAGAGATAGCTGACATCATGAAGATATCAACAGAATGGGTGTCGTGCATTATCACGATTGATCAAAAACTGCAACGTGTCGAAAATTCAGAACGCAGTTTGCCACTGTTTCAGCTCAATCCAAAGAAGATTTTTGCATTGATTCGTAACAATGGACCAAACATGGATGGAGTCCAAAAGACAGTCTGCAGAGTGGCTGGAACCGCCAGAAAGCCAACCAAAGCGTCCAAAAACATAAACATGAGCTGTCAGGTATTTTTTGGGATCTTTAGAAGGGGCAACAATCATCGGAGACTATAATTTGGGAGCAAATATGTCCTGGCATGACCATGTTACAGGCATAGCAAGGAGAGCTTCTCAAAAGTTGGGAATATTATTTCGAACCAGAAAGCTTTACACTCCACAACAACTGTTAATTCTTTACAAAGCTGAAATTCGACCAACTGTGGAATACTGCTTCCATGTTTGGAGCTCCGCTCCCAAACGTACACTACATTTGTTGGATTCTATTCAGAGAAGAGCTGTTCGTTTGATTGGGGACCTGGAATTGACCGGTGGCCTTGATTCGCTGGAACATCGAAGAACGGTTGGCGACTTGAGCCTATTCTACAAGTATTTTCATGGAAAGTGTTTGAAGGATGTAGCCCATTTAATTCCTCCCAGAGCATTACATGTTAGAAATACATGTCGCACTAATACTTTACATCCGTATGAGGTTCAGCTGGTTACTCCTCGTACAACGCTTTTCAAACAGTCATTTATAAGGAGAACATCATCCCTTTGGAATAATTTGCCCAGGACTATGTTTCCCACCGGGTACAATTTACAGCGATTCAAGAACAACGTAAATCGCTTTTTCCGCACACATGTCACGCCTGTAGAGCTTTAGGGACTTCCCTGCAGCACAAGTGCTTGACCCATAAAAAAAATACATATGTTTGTTGTGCCGTTTGAATGGTGAAATTAAGAAAAAAAAGGCCACTTTTAGCGAAAAAAAAAGTGTTATTTCAGCAAGATAATGCACAAGTTCACCACTCCATAAAATTGATGGGAAAATTGGACCAATTAAGCTATAAATTTCTCCCTCACCTGCCATATTTACCAGATCTGGCCTCTAGCGATTATTACCTCTTTCCAAATTTGAAATGGTGGCTCCAGGGAAAGAGACTGGACAACCGAGGCTTATAGTAGAGAGCTCGACAAATCGTACTATATGAAAGGTATTCAAATATTGGAAGATCGCTGGAATAAATTTATCGCTCTTAGTAATATTTACTAACAATTTATCAAAATTAATCTTATATTCAAATCGATCATAATTTTTTTCTTAAATAGCTTTTATTCCTTCGTACTAAATCCGCTAATAGAATTTATAAAAATTAATCATTTATTAGATACCTCACAAAGCACCCAATGTCAATTTTGTTAAAATCGGTTGAAATAGAATATTATTCTACTATTAATTATATATTTTGATACTGATTATTTAACTAATTTGGATTTAAAAAACATTTTTATAGCGCTCTAATTATTTTCTATTAATTCTGTGACCGAGATAATATTTATTCATGTATAACTACCTGTATGTATACAACAAATGCATTGCACAAACTCGATTAAAAGTTACGTTAAAATTTTCACAGCAAAAGCCTGAATTCCTAAATATATGAATTTATTTGCTCATTTCTCGGCGAAAGAATTTTGCATACAAGGTTTTTTTTCAAATGGATAGCCCTTATTTTTTGTTGCAATTTTATCTTCCAAACACATGCAATATTTTTTGCTTTACAAATAACAAAGCTCTTGTGTAAGGTCGTCAAAAATTTAACTTCATGTAGCCATATTCTGGAGACGAGATATGTTTAGATTATGAATCTTTTCATACCAGATGGCACATATTATATATGCATACACATATATACACACATACAGACACATATATATATATATATATATATATATATATATATATATATATATATATATATACGTTTCTAAAAAACAACTATACATCTATTTGACATTTTAGTTTTGTATGTTAGCGAATATGCTCTATCTATCTAAAATATTTTTAGCCCTCCTGTATTGCTGTTTCTAGTGAAAAGTAGCAGCAACTTTGACATTTTAAACAGAACACCCTGTATCTTGTATAATTTTTGGATTTTCCATCTCAGTATGACTAACTTTTTTTATTATCCCATACCTATCTCTTGCAGATTTTAATATGTTAATTATTTTCCATTTTTTTGTTCAAGAAACATTGTCTAATTAAATATCAAAATACCTGTGCGTCCTAAACTTAACTCTGGGCTGGGATTAGTTAAGGCGCAGAGGTATCACATTCTATAATCAACGCCTATTTAGAGCATAGAGGGTGATTATGAAACAACTTTGTGTTGGTTCATTACAAACATTCTAAAACGTCCCTCTTTCTAAATAAAACACCGTACATATTATTCTCGTTACCAAAAGTTGCTGAAATTTGCGATTTTTCCGTGTCCATATATTGTTCCTATACCTAACTTGTACATTTTTGAATTATAATAATTTATTTAATAAACGTATCAAATATTGTTTTAAAATGGACTTTTAATTAAATAGCCTCTGGAATTATCATTACATGATTTTGATGTTTTGTCGTTATTCATTAGTTAATAATAATAACAATAAAACCGATGAAATTTAATAACAAATAAATATTAAACAAAAATAAATATATAATTGGTAGCAATATGACGTACTTAGTAATAATGATTTTCTTAATTTATTAATTATTCACATCACTGGCGATCTACCTTCGTACACCCCAAAATGTGGGTATGCATACTTTCTATTGTCGTACTTCATATCTCTCTTCGGAATCTAGCGACTGAAAGGCTTGATTCACCCGATTCTTCAACTCCTTTTTAGTATTTACCGGTGTTTAATAAACAATTTTTGTTCAATGTAAGTCAACGATAAAAATGGAGAGGTGTTAAACAGGTGACCTCCAACTCCAATTCCATGGCCCCAACCATCTAAACCATCGATATTCAAAAATTCTGTATAGCTAAGTGCCTACCTCAGTGTGGAAGCTCCATCAAGTTGATATCAAGTACTTTGGTATTGTGCACATGGAAGATTATCTGTAAAATCCTCAAGTTATATGGATATTGTTTCCAAATTTTTCTGGATTTTAACGTTTTGTATTTAATTGCCCATCATTTAACTAAATACATTAACTATTTCTTAAAAAGAAAGGCCTCCTACAACATGACGATTTTCGCTAGCCCAAAAATGATTATTTTTCCAGTTAAAAATTTCTTCACGAGAAAATTTCCATGAAATATTCACAAAACTCTATCCTGTGAGGACAATCTTCATATTGCTCAGCTTGAACTGTGGTAATATGTAATATATATATATATATATATATATATATATATATATATATATATATATATATATATATATATATATATATACATATATATATATATATATATATATATATATATATATATATATATATATATATATATGTATGTATATATATATATATATATATATATATATATATATATATATATATATATATATATATATATATATATATATATACATTTATCGAGACCAGGAAATTTGAAATTTAAAATGCCACAACCAATATCCTATAAATTAAAACGATTCCAAACATTAAACAGGAGTTTTCTCGTGTGCTTGTTACCAGTTGTTTGCCAGAGTTTTGAAATTTACATAAACATAAATAATATATAAAATATCAAAAGAAAAGAAAAAGTATAGAAAATTCTACGTATTCCACTTTAAAATAATCATAATCTCATAGGATTAACGGAATTGGTAATAATTATTTCCCAAAATTTGAGAATTAAAAAATCACATATCTAATATGGCGATTACAATTCTGTTGTATTAGTTTGCGAAATTTGATATTATGATATATCTATTTCTGACAACATTATTGTCTCAAGAAGCTGTTTTCAGTTTTAGGATTCTATTTTTTTTTTTTCGTTCTCCTCCCCTCCTGATTTACTTTTTTTTCATATCCTGAGGAAATTGGCGAAGATGTAGTAATACCCGTCAACGTTGTCGTAATACCCGTCAACGTTGTCCAAATGCCGAAATATACATTTTTGTATTTCACTGCTCCTTTTTAGACAACGCGATAGTGCTACTACGGACGTTATTGCATGTACGTGGCCAGGATAAATATACTTAAATAAATAAGTAATGATAGTAAAATAGAGGTCTTTAATTAATCAATTTCTTAGCTGTGAAATTTTCCTTTCACTCAAATCAAGGTAGTCTATTGCTATTTGGAACCAAACGGGCCATGCAGGATGCAAGGGATTTAGCTAGAGTCATTTTGATCAGTAGTCCGCTCCGATCTATTTCTCCTTCCCGGTAAAAGGTCTAATAATCGCACACCTGAAATTTGAGAAAATTTTTTTCAAGTCTAAATTTTTTTTGTAATAGCAGATCTCTTCTAAATAATAAACAAATTGTTATAAAATATCGTTTAAATCAAATCTGAGCTCTAGGCCTTAGGCTCTCACAGCCCAAAAAATTGGGCTAAATCGTTCTGGAAGTACAGGCATTTAGATGAGGTACTGAATTGACAGATTTAGTCACAAGGAGGTTTACAATATTTACATTATTGTTTATAATGCCGCTCCGATTTTAATCTCAATAAAATAAAAAAAAAACGGCCAAGTGCAAGCCGGACTTACGCAATTAGTGTGTGTACGTTGATTTATTCCTGAAATAAAAATTTTTGTTGCGGAGATGATCAAATGAGTTTTTAACAAAGTTTGTTTCCGATCTTTGTTGAAGACTGATGAATTTTTTCGAAATTTTTCGATCAGTCAATTTTTAAAAAAATAATACAAAGAAAAGTGTGCGCAAGTATTACATCATATATATTTTTAAAGTCGTGTTTTTACAAGCATTCATTTGATGACCTGATAATTTTTTTTTACTTCCCATTTCACCCCCCAAAACTAACCCCTTAAGTCAAAATTTAATTTTCAAAGCTACGACTCGGATGGGGCCATCAATTCCTATATTAATGCCAAATTTCAACTTTCGATGTCGGAGAGGAGTTTCGGAGAAAATCGAGTGTGATGGCGGGACGGACAGACACCGAAGTGATTTTATAAGTGTTCCGTACGGAACACTTAAAGGAGTTTACCTGTTTATGTTCTACTGCATTGGACTTTTTTATTCTTCTGTGGTGTTAAAATTTCGAGCAGTATTCGCGGAATGGACTACAGGCGAAGGAGACATGGTAAGAGGATGATAGGAACTATGAGTGATTACTACCAGCTATTGTAAGCTTTCAGTATTTATTATACTCAAACAGACTTTCGTTGATTATTTACAAATATTTTTATATTCGAACATTAATTTTATGAACTAGGTTCAATTAATATTAAACTAAAATTAAACATTAAATCGGTTTTGTTATCAATATCACAGTCGTTATTTTAACATAAAACATTATTTATTTAAAGCGCATTATAATTTAATAAAAATTAATATAAATATATTATGGATAACAAAAAGAAAATAATTGCTTTGAAAATGTATGCAGTATATCAACGTTAGTGTGAAATATCTCTATTTTAATTTTATGTCGTAATTGAAGTAATAAAACATTGTTTTATAATAAAATTATTTTATGCTTATGTGTTTTCATATATTTATTATATGAATTAATTATTTGTCCTTATAGACAACCTTTAAAATTCTTTTATTAAAAAAACGATTTATTCAGGCTCTATTCTGAAAGTAATCTTTTTCACTTTCTACACATTTTCACCATCTCTCACATAATTCTGTGATTTCAATCATATTGTTCCCTTGCGACACGCTTATCGAAGCTTTTTTTTTTTTTTTTTCGATAACACAAGTGATTTAAATTAAAAATAAGCCAGGCAGCATGCTACAGATCGAAATAAATGATAATTCAGTGAATCTATATTAGAGAATATGCTGCATGAGGGAAAATTTCCCAGCATAAATCTGAAATGGTTCCCAGGTTTTTTTTTTACTGGTGAGTCGTGCGTTATCCTGGAGCAATTTAACAGTTCTTTTCCTAGTGCCAGTAGACTGGTTTTTAGTGTTCCGTACGGAACACTTATAAGATCACTTCGGTGTCTGTCTGTCTGTCACACTCGATTTTCTCCGAAACTATTTGACATAGAAAGGTGAAATTTTGGTAATAATATAGGAATTGAAGGCCTCATCAGAGCCATGTAGTTTTGAGAGTTAAATTTTGACTTAAGGGGTTAATTTTGGGGGGTGAAGTCGGAAGTGAAAAAAAAAATTTTTACTAGGTCATCGAGTGTGGTGTCAAATGAAAGCTTCTGAAAACACGAGTAAAAAATATATATATAATGTTATAAAGGGTGTTTTTTATAGAGGTATAATACTTTAAGTTGGCAACACTTTTTTAACTGGCGGCCATTTTGTCAGCTGTCAAGTGATTTATGTTTAGTTTGGTTTGGCATTTCAACATGAATAGACTGACGCCTGAACAACGCTTCCAAATTGTGCAAATTTATTTTGAAAATCATGGTTCTGTTCGAAATACGTATCGCGCACTACGTCCATTTTACGGTCAACATAATCGTCCATCAGAGTAATTAATTCGATTAACTATGGAACGTTTTCGCACCACGTTTACTCTAAATGATAATACGCATCCACGGAGACGTCGTACAGTGCGTACAGAAGAAGTCATTGCTGCTGTAGAGCGTAGCGTAGAGGAAGACCCGAATCAGTCTATCCGCCATCGTGCACAGGAATTGGATATGTGTCCATCCACTTTATGGAAGATTTTGCGGAAAGATCTTGGTTTGCGTGCTTACAAGATCCAACTCGTGCAACACAATTGAAGCCACACGATCACCTAGCAAGACGTAGATTCGGTGAATGGGCCCAAAACAAGATTGCCGTTGATCCCGATTTTCATAAGCGAATTTTGTTTAGCGATGAAGCTCACTTTTGTTTGAATGGATACGTCAATAAACAAAAACTGCCGTATTTGGAGTGATGATAATCCTCAAGTGTATGTTGAGACACCGTTACATCCAGAAAAACTGACTGTTTGGTGTGCTTTATGGGCTGGTGGAATCATTGGTCCGTACTTCTTTAAAAACGATGCTGGTCAGAACGTTACAGTCAATGGTGACCGCTATAGAGCCATGATTACTGACTTTTTTCGTTCATCAATTGAACAACCATGATGTGCAGGAGCTGTGGTTTCAACAAGATGGCGCAACATGTCACACAGCTCGTGCCACAATTGATTTATTGAAGGAAACGTTTGGTAACCGCATAGTTTCACGTTTCGGACCCGTGAATTGGCCTCCAAGATCGTGCGATTTAACGCCGCTAGACTATTTTCTGTGGGGATATGTGAAGTCGTTAGTCTACGCCGATAAGCCCGAAACGATTGACCACTTGGAGGACAACATTCGCCGCGTTATTGCCGATATACGGTCACAAATGTTGGAAAAAGTCATCGAAAATTGGACCTCCAGCCGTGGCGTCATATGCCAGAAGTCATATTTAAATTATAATGCCAGAAGATTTCAAAGTTCTATACCTCTATAAAAAACACCCTTTATTTGCGCGCACTTTTCTTTGTATTATTTTTAAAAATTCGCAAAAAATTGCTGTCCCCCGCCTTATCTCGAAAAATACTTAGCAAAAAATTTCGAAAAAATTCTGGAATATTCCCTACGGGGTGTAGATTGAACGAAAATTATCACGAATGCATTACCTTTAATATAATTTATCTGGTATATAAAAAAAACAAAAATTTCAAGGTCATCAGATTTCAGTAAAGATTGGAAACAAACTTTTTGAAAACTCATTTGGGGTGTATTTTGTGAAGTCACTGATCATTTTATACCTCTGTAACAAAATTTTTTATTTCAAAGGCAATCAACGTACGGAACACTAATTGCGCAAGTTCAACTTGCACTTGACCGGTTATTTTTTCTTCAGTTGCGTCAGTCATATGGATTAGTTCTTACTGGTAGAACTCAGAAGTGATTTGATCGGCTCAAGATTCTCTAATCCATCAAATGGATCATAATGTTTTCCGATGTTCGTTGGTAGTTTAGCATCATAGCTCAAAGCTATGCTATAATGTCAAACTTTCACGACAAGTTTTAATTTTGTACAAAATAAATTTTTTGTCAACCTTCAGAGCAAGAGCGAGCAGTATCGTAGCAGTTTTATAAGCAATTAAAAATAGCTTCTAGTCTTCCACATTTTTATGTTAACATCATCTGAAATGTTGACATTGCCTTCTCAAAACTGCTAGAATCACTTGCTGTACGATACAATGTTCTCCGTGGTCATCGTATCAGAATACGGTATCAAGGGTCTCGGAATTCAATCCGGATAAATCAATGTACTTATTAATTAATTTATTTAAATATACATAGGTAGCAGTTGTTCTAGAAATATAGTAACCCCCGAGGCAGCACTACCGCGTTGTGTAAAAGGTGCCGTGAAATAAAATTGTATATTTCGAAGCTTGAACAACTTTGACGGATATTACGACATCTACGCCGATACTCCAAAAAGGGTAATCTGACCAGTAACTGATAAAAAAAGCCACGTTTTTTCTGAAATTTAAATGCGGAGGAAAGAAGGCAATGCAGCTGCTTTTCGTGGGATATCTCTTGTACAACTAATTTTTCAGCTTCTGTAGAAGATGAAAGGTAGGAGCCAAAATTAATTTATACACATATATATATATATATATATATATATATATATATATATGTAATAATTTTTTTTCTGTTGAACCTTTTGTGTACATAAACTTGATTGGTTTTTCTAGGTACTTAGGTTCTTTTGGAAAATACAAACTAGTTTATTGGACGTTTCGTCTTATTTTTTTAGGCCCTTTTAAAAATTATTTATTTTTTATTATTCATTTTAAAATACAAGGTTAAAATATTTTAGGTCAAATTACATGTTGAAAAACATATAACCTTTTACGCACACTCGGACATTTAAAATATTTACACTATAAGAACATATAAAATAAATTAATCAAGAGTATATACCTTGGCAGTCAACTATTTGTGTGTTTCTAATTTCAAATTCTATATTTCTTATCAACATATCGTGCCTCGTATTTTTTTATTGATTTTTTTAAATTTTATTATCTATAATGGGTGTCTTAACCAAAAAACTGAAACAGATCTGTTATATTTTTAATGATGTGGAAAAAGGTATATATAGCTTGAATAGACGTAATCTAAATTGACAAGCACCTATTTTAAAAAGTGACGTTAATTAATATTCAAGTATTTAATGTTCCGCGGCTCGCACATTCAATTGATATTATATTTAATAAATGTTTATATAAATTTTTAAGATAAATTGTACTCGTAAAAATTAGTTCAGGCATATGCACATACTCATAATAAATATGTGATGTGACATTCAGCTTTTTTTCAATTAGAATAAAATTGAAATATTAAGTTTGTTCATCTCTTAATTTTTAATAATGTGATGCGCTTACCGACCAAAAATTATTTCTATAACGTCAGAAGATTCTCCAGTTTTTAGTGTTCCGTACGGAATACTTATAAGATCACTTCGGTGTCTGTCTGTCTGTCTGTCTGTCTGTCTGTCTGTCTGTCTGTCTGTCTGTCTGTCTGTCTGTCTGTCTGTCTGGCTGTCTGTCTGTCTGTCTGTCTGTCACACCCGATTTTCTCCGAAACTATTTGACATAGAAAGGTGAAATTTGGTAATAATATAGGAAATTGATGGCCTCATCAGAGCTATGTAGTTTAGTTCGAGTACAATAATATTGAACTT
The DNA here is from genome assembly GCA_019049505.1 of Pachyrhynchus sulphureomaculatus. NCBI lineage: Eukaryota > Metazoa > Arthropoda > Insecta > Coleoptera > Curculionidae > Pachyrhynchus > Pachyrhynchus sulphureomaculatus. Next base: position 176,323,132 of record CM032446.1, read on the forward strand.
GATAATAATAATTGTTCGTTGACTTGTAGAAATGTATTCTTCAAGTATCTAATAAATTTCATTATTATTTGCGGATAGTATAGAACTCCAAAATAAAGTAAGCAAGTTAACAAACCAGCAACCGAAAAGAAAACTTTCAGAAGTCAATAAGTGGTTCTTTGTTATTTTATATTATTCGTTATCGGCATCACCTTTATAATAAAATTACCAACCATCTTTTAGATAATAAGATACAAGCGATGGTCTTTGACTACTAACCGGCCAATTTGTGATGCCCGGTTTCTAAACCGTAACTAGGTTATCCTGAATTCCTAACATGTCCCTGGAGAAAAGACCCACGTTGCTTTGTTAAAAGGAAAGGCCGCTCCGATACTATTAATTTGTTGTAATAGAAAGACGATGGATTTTTTCAAGTTTCAATTAATCTTGTTTTGTTTTAAACTTAATGTAAACAGAAGTTACAAAAAATATTTTTACTTACATTCATAACCAGTTTGTGATTATGAATGCAACATATAACCTCTGTAGAGTAGCAAATCTCTCAAAATATAATAAAAGAATACAAAAAACAACTGAAGAAACAATACGATATCTACTGCCAAAGTTCATCAACCATATTCACAAAATAGTTTAATGAAAATTTTTGTTGTTCAGAAAGGTTATTCTTTAATAATAACGCTCCATTCTCAGTTTTTAAGTCAATGTACTTTATTTTTACGGATACAGGACAGTGATTATTGACTTAATTTTCTAATTATTAATTTAGACCTCCTATAATCAATAAATAATTCCCGTGTCGCTTTTCCATGTTTCTTTTCGAATTCTGAAGCGCCCATTGATCTGATTGACACTTCGCAATTCACAGTGCGATGCATTGTGGGATATCCCAAATGTGGCCACATGGATTATCACAAGTGTTTTCTTAATTTATTGGTAAATAAATTGTAAACGATTTTCTTGAAAGAAATGTAAGATTGTTTTTACTGTTAAAGTGGAAGTAGATTTAAAAAACGCATTTGTTTATTATTTATATATATATATATATATATATATATATATATATATATATATATATATATATATATATATCTATCTATATATATCTTGTGCAATCGATCTCCATATAAAATATCCTATGTTGTGCTTGACATATTTACAACTAAACCAACTGTACCGAACGAAAAGGACTATCACACTTACTGCTATATTCTACATTTTCTACAAATTTCTCCATTACCACCACCTTTACCCATGACATATTAGAAAATTTGTAAACTTTTGCTGTAATTAAACAAAATAAACGTGAATTTGACGTTTTGGTAGAGGGCGTTGGCACTTATGCATGTTTAATTAGAGGGCAGCAGGATAAATCGACCCTCGGTTTGAACAAATCGTCTATAAAAATAAATTTTCGTCTACACAAATATTTAACGTTCAGAAAAAAAACGCAAAAATTCTTAGGATTAAAAAGGAAGAAACATATCGTCGAAATTACAAGCAAAGAAAAAGGATTTAATACGACAGCCGTATGTAGTGTCAGTGTGACTGGACTGTTTGTGCCACCAATGCGTATATTTAAATGAATGAGACAAAATCCTGAATTGGAGAATGGCATGCTTTTTGAGAGTATTGTCACCAGTTCAGACATTGGCCGTATTAACTCAAACTTTGTAGAATGGATGAAACATTTTACCAGCGTAGTAAAACCAACCCCTAAAAATAAAGTGTTACTTCTGCTTGATGGAAATACAACGCATCGAAGAACCTGGAGGCGTTAAACATAGCAAAGGCTAGTGGGATATAATATGTTACAACTGCTAGGCATTACCATTCACGGGCTTCAGCCACTGGACATCTTTTTTTTAAACCTATGAGCAATTATTATACTCGAGCAACAAAAAAATAGCTGAGGATAAATCCAGGTCATCAATTAACGCAATATTAAGTTGCAAGTATATTTGCAGAAGCTTACCAAAGAGTTGCTAGCATTGGCTTCATTGTCAATGGATTTAAGGCGGCTGAAGTTTGGCCTGGAAAGAAAAACGTTATATATTTTTATCCTCAAAAAATCGTCAAGTGATTAACGCTTTGAAAAAGATGGATGAGATTCTATCGAAACGTCAGCAAAGCCATCCATCAAGTGACTTTAAGCTACCACGGGATACCCGAAAAACCACTACTATTGTTCACACCCGTGAAAACATTTGTCAAAACATATATATATATATATATATATATATATATTATATATATATATATATATATATATATATATGTATGTATGTATGTATATATATATATATATATATATATATATATATATATATATATATATATATATATATATAAACAGTCCGCAGACGCGGAAAATAAGTCCTTTGATGCTGGCATCGGCCGCTGATAACAAGGGAGGGATTAGTTTTTGTCGTTCGACGAAAGATCTTTTGTAACCTTTAGAAGAAAAGAAAGCGGAACAAGGTTACCACTTTAAAAACCTACCTCAATAATGTATTTCCTTATTTTTATAATCAAGCAAATAAAATTTTAGCGGATTATATGTGTTAAAATGTTTACTTATTATAATAAAATATTGAAATAGAAAACTTGTGTAATTTATGTATAGTGTCAGGAAGTAATAATATTTTACGTACGCATATTTTTCTTTTTTCAGCTGGGTTTTTCATTGAAAATTTTTCCCTAAAACTAAATTAAAAAACTACCCTAATTTTAATAACAGTAGCCAAAGTACTTTCAAAGAAAAACACAGATAATAAGTCATTAAAGGACTGGTATTCCAATTACACAGAACACCAGCAAGCTGCAAGGTATTACAGTAGACGAATGTACTAAAAAGCACATACTAAATTCAAACACTGTAAACTAACCAATTTTAACAAATATTAATAAAGCTTTTTTGAATTTGAATTTGACATTCTGGTTAACGCTCGAATATATTCTGTAGTTGCAGGGGACACCAGTAGCGGCAAGAAAGAAATATTCATGTCGTCATTTCTTTAGGGACTATTTTTGTCTTTATTATTCAGATCCACTATTTAAGATGAATTTTTTGCAATCGATCTTGCCCCAAGAAGGCTCCAGTTCCAATATACGTAGTGAATTCTATAACACCCGGCATATATATACATATATTTACATTGTTCTCCTGTCTTGGAAAAGTTCAGGTTTGTCCATGAAGATCAATCAAGAAAAATTATTTTAAAAAAATAAAGAAATAAAAGTTCGAGTGAGTGGCTGTAATTATGTACATATATATATATATATATATATATATATATATATATATATATATATATATATATATATACATGTATATATATATATATATATATATATATATATATATATATAAATATATAATATATATATATATATATATATATATATATATATATATATATATATATATATATACATATGTATATATATATATATATATATATATATATATATATATATATATATATATAGCTATATATATATATATATATATATATATATATATATATATATATATATATATATATATATATATATATACATATATATATATATATTTATATATAAGTATATATATATATATATATATATATATATATATATATATATATATATGTATATATATATATATATATATACATATATATATATATATATATATATATATATATATATATATATATATATATATATATATATATATATATGTATGTATGTATATATATATATATATATATATATATATATATATATATATATGTATACTAGGCTAATTAATGTTTCTAAATACTCCATTTTTTGGTTGTTTGTTAGTTTGGTTATAACTTTTGCCAAATTATCTAACAGCTGACACGAGTCTCTGTAAATTTCCTAGCATCACGTGGGACGAATGTCGCTTCTACGTAAATTATCTTCACGTAAGTATATTGTTTTGATCTTATCGCTTGAACCGCTCCGCCCGCCTCGCTTCCGTGGAGACACATATCTAGGATCACGTAAGAATTTTATATTTTTTATTCATCCATACAACTCGTGCTGTTACTTTTAGTTTAACTACATTCTATCTAAATTTTTAATTAAAAAAAAAACAATTTTTCTTTAACAGAACACCAGTAAAATAACAGATTCCGTCAATTTATTTATGTAATCAAAGATATATATTGACATCATTAATCCTTATTCACCCTTTTAGTTAAGAGAAACACCCGGCAATTTACCGGAAATTTACAAAAGCACAAAGACCCGTCGCCTTTCTATTAAAACAATTTTAATAGTAGCAAAGTAATTCCTTTTCACATTACACAAAGGAGCGTGTGCTATTTCCCACATTGGATAAATTTCTAATTATTTTGCGATTGTCTAGGAATTTCTAGAAAAGCTAGTGCATGTAAAATGAGTTAAAGCTGAATTTAAATTATGCTAGTTGGTTACTGAAACTAAACTAAGACGGGTCGAGTTTAACTTCAATATTTTGTTTATTTTTCTGATAACTTATAAAGATGAAATGCCAAAATACTATAATACAGAGTTGTCCTTACCATGGAGCTTTGTTAATTACTCGTTACTGTTATGTAAAAGATTGTAATATGAAATAAGAGGTCTGTCTAGGAATTAAATTATACGTAGTACTTCCATAAATACTGTTACAATGAAAACATTGCCTAAACATTTAATTTCTATAAAAATTACTACAAATTATTAAGAAATGAATTCATATATTCATAATGACGAAATTAATTTAACATTTAGTTAAAATGTCCCCCTCTTGTTTTTACACAAACCCTTAACTGATTAGGCCATCCGTCTATGGCAGCACGCACTTGACCCAACGAAAAATTTTCCACTGCTTTTGTTAAAACTCGTTCTAAAGAGTCAAGATTGGCATGTATAATCTAAAGGGTTTAGATCAGGACTTGCAGAAGGCCAATCTTCTGCATTTTGTTTAAGCCATGCTTGTGTTGTTTTAACCTTGTATCCTGGTGTAGAATCTTGCTGGAGGAACTAATGCTTATTTTTGAAAAGAGTATGGTTTAGGAGTTTCACTACGTTCTCTAAAATATTGGGATATATTTTAGCAGAAGTTTTCACACTTTTTCACAAAAATGAATCAAAGATAACTCGCCACCAAACCATAACCGATGCTGGATGATGACCCCTCTGAACTTCTGAAACAAGTTCAGACGCCACCTTAGAAGATCTGGCATAAATCCCATCATTTTATTTATTGAAACATTGTTCCACAGTCAAAATTTTTTCTTCGATCAACAAAATTTTTCTGTCTATTCCTTCAACAAACTTTTAGATTTTTGCCACCGTTTTCGCTCTAAATCTTCTGCGAGCAAATGACCAGTGTGTCTCTTATAAGCGCCAACTCTTAGATGTTCTTTAATAATACGACACATAAAATTTTTCTAAATTTATCTTACGAGATAAAATTTTTTGTTTGCGGGGAAGGCTTCGCTCAATTCGCACTTTTATAGCTTTAACAGCTTGTGGTGTTCGAACTGTACTTGGTTTTCCTGTACGTTGCATGTCTTTTATGTTTACCGTTTCAGTAAATAACTTTATCGCCCGGTAAACAAACATACGACCCTTGTTAAGCGGTTTTAAGGTCTTCAAAATGTCGTTTTTTTTTCATAACGCACTTAAATAAAGCTATAACAGCAATCCTATTTTGCCGATCACCCCAGTGCATTGTTTAAAGAATTCAAAATTTAAATATGTTTACACAATATCATGTAGCAAAGAATATAATATATATAAAATGCAACGTCTCTCTGTCTGTCTGTCCGTCCGTTAGTGCACTTATCACTCGAGAACCACTTATCCGATTTACGTGTTTTTTTTTATATATTTATACATATGTTCTCTGGCCAGGTTATAGGATATATTTTATCACGCTAGGTAATATAAGAAATAAGCAGTGATTATAATAGTGAATCAAGTCGGAAAATAGTTTGCTGCTAGCGCATTCTCTTGCAATACGCTGCCTAAATCGTTAAATATGGAAAAATATCATGTAACAAAGAATACAATATATATAGAATGCAAGATCCCTCTGTCTGTCTGTCCATTAGTGCGCTTATCACTCGAGAACCCCTTATCCGATTTACGTGTTTTTTTTTAATTCATTCTTATGTTCTATGACCAGGTTATATGTATATGTATATATATATATATATATATATATATATATATATATATATATATATATATATATATATATATATATATATATATATATATATATATATATATATATATATATATATATATATATATATATATATATATATATATAGTGTGTCATTACTATTCCCGACTAAATTTTTATACTGATTCTAATAATATTGTAGATTATTAGTGTTCCGCTTATAAGATCACTTCGGTGTCTGTCTGTCCATCTGTCTATCACATCTGATTTTCTCCGAAACTATTTGACATAGAAAGTTGCAGTTTGGTACTATTATAGGAATTGTAAAAGCTTATAAAAACACGAGTACAAAAATTTATATAATGTAATACTTGCGCACACTTGTCTTTGTATTATTTTTTAAAAATTGCGAAAAATCGCTGTCCACCCTTATCTCGAAAAGTATTGATCTAAAAATTCTAAAATATTCTCCACAGGGTAAATTGAACTAAAATTATCGCGAGGGCATTACCTTTATTTTGTGAAGTTGATTGATCATTTTATACCCTCGTAACAAAATTTTCTACTTTAATAGCAATCAACGTACGGAACAATAATTGCGCAAGTCCGACCTAGGCTTGGCCCTTTTTTTTTTATTTAACATTGCAAACCTCCTTCATAAAAAATATATAGCTGTTTCGTGAATGTGTCGTGTGACGTTTCTTTACGCAAAGCGATAGCACAACTAAATATTGACTACATCACCTTATAACCTGAGCTTCATAAATAAAATAAACATTTGTAATATACACACAATGTATTGTAATTGAAAATTTTACTGAAAAATAGTGATAGATATTAAATGAGACTTTTCGTGTTTCGGAGATGCTATTTACAAAATTTGTGTAATTTTTTCCATGATATTGGGAAATATTTTACAATTTTCTAATTGTTAACCTATTATATAAAACTTCTGATAAGATATTTTTAGTGTCACTATCTACAACTTCATAGAGTTTTACCTAGAGATTGTCCTTTTTATTTGATAGAAAAGTGGTAAAGTGATCATACTGACAATTCGTCGACCAAAACTCTACAAGAACTATAAATTTTGTGTATTATACTTAAATATCAAATGCATAAATTAGACTGTAACTGTGAATGTGTGTGTGTGTGTGTGTGTGTGTGTGTGTGTGTGTGTGTGTGTGTGTTTGTGTGTGTGTGTATGTGTGTGCATGTGTATGTGTGTGTTTTTTTATTTACAAAAAGAGTTGTACTACTCGTGAACATCAGCAATGTGATTTTGAATTTCTGGAATAAAATGAATACAATGCAATCCTACCAATTTGTTTGTCTTTTAATACAAATTTGTTGAAACTTTTTAAAAGTTTACAAATGAGTCTGTGATTCCAAATGATGTGTTCATTAATACTGTAGTGACAATGTGCCATCAGAAATCATCATTGTTGGTTTGGGTGATATAATTAATAATCGTAAATATTTATTACTGATTATTAATAATTCTTTTTTTTATGTGTCTAGCACACATGCTACAGGGAAGTCCCTAAAGCGCTTCAGCAGCGACATGTGTGCGGAAAAAGCGATTCACGTTGTTCTTGAATCACTGTAAATTGTACTCGGTGGGAAACACAGCCCTGGACAAATTGTTCGAAAGGGATGATGTTCTCCCTATAAAAGACTTGAAAAGCGTTGTACGCGGAGTAACAAGCTGAACCTCATACGGATGTGAAGTATTAGCGTGACGTGTATTTCTAACATGCACCGCTCTGGGAGGAATTAAGTGGGCTACATCCTTCGAACACTTTCCATGAAAATACTTGTAGAACAGACTCAAGTCGCCAACCGTTCTTCGATATTCCAGCGAATCAAAGCCGCCGGTCAGTTCCTGGTCTCCAATCAGACAAACAGCTCTTCTCTTAACAGAATCCATAAAATGCAGTGTGTGTTTGGGAGCGGAGCCCCAAACATGGGAGAAATATTCCATAGTTGGTCGAATTTGAGCTTTGTAAAGAATTAACAGTTGTTGTGGAGTGTAAAGCTTTCTAGTTCGAAACAATATTCCCAACTTTGAAAAGCTCTTTTTGCTATGCCTGCAACATGTTCATGCCAGGACATTTTTACTCCCAATTAACGCCCAACAAATTGAGTGACGATGCTAGGAGAATGGAGTGCCCCGACATGTCTATGTCGGGTCCAGCAACGTTAACTTTTTTAGAAAAAACTGCCGCCTGGGTTTTTTTGTAGCGTTAAATTCCACTTAGTTACTGTCACCCCAAGTTAGAATTTCTTCCAGATCTTTGTTAAGTTGAACGATCTCCTGCTGTCTGCGGATGTTCACCTGAGTAGCCGATGTCCGAGCGTTCAAAGGGAATGAAGACATAAGCGTACTGTCATCTGCAAAGCTGTAGTTTGGATTCCCGATCTTTTCAAGCAGATCGCTAATGTAAATGAGAAAGAGAGTAGGAGACAGCCTTGGAGCACACCGACGTTGATAGTGAAGGTGTTAGAAATAAATCCGTCTACCGCCACTCGTAAAGAACGCTCTCTGAGAAAACATGAAAGCCACAAACAGAACTTTTCAAACATACCATAAGAGCGTAGCTTATCCAACAGTCCATCGTGCCAAACACGGTCGAATGCCTTGGATATGTCAAGAGCAACCGCTCAAGATTCTCCAAAGTGTTCAGTTGCGTTGTTCCAAACATGTGTCACATAAGTCAGAAGATTTACCTTGTATTACCATCTCTTCTAATTTCTTACGTCGAATACATACCTATCTATTTAAATCTATCTGATCTGCTAAAACTTACATCTTTGGTTACTAAAAAAAAATGAAATCTTAATTACCCAATTTGCTTCAAAATTCTCAAAAAGCTGTTTTTACTGTTATCACATATGCCTAGTTCTTAAAAATCATTGCGTAAATATGGGTAAATGTATGCTTTATGCTCTACTGCTGCTAGTTCAAGACTGTTAATTTCTTTATTTGGTTTCTTTGATATTCCTGTTCTTTTAAAAGCCACAGCTTATTCAATTTTTATAAATAAAACACATTCTTGTTCCGAACCATATTCTACAAAATACGTATATTTTTTATTTTTCGTAAATACACCCTCACAATTACTTAGGATTTCGGCTCCCTTTAATGGCTAACAAAAGGACATCATTATGGGACCCAAAGGATTACTCTCCTCTAAGTAAATTAAAATAATACTACGGTGGAAAAAATCAATGCTATCTGAAAATAGATTGTTAAATTAACATTACTATCAATTTTTATGAACAAATTGATATGAATAACACTCTTCTGAAATATACTCTAGAAATCCCTTATTATATTTTGTTTCCCACAGAACATTTTTTTGAAAAACATGGATTCGTCTATTAACAAGTTACATTTAATTTTGCATTAAAAAATTAAATCAATAATATATATAAAATGCAACGTCTCTCTGTTTGTCTGCCCGTTATGTGCTTATCACTGGAGAACCACTTATCCGATTTACGTGTTTTTTTTTTTAAATATGTTTTCTGGACAGGTTATAGGCTATATTTTATTACATTAGATAACATAAGGAATAAGCAGTGACGATAATAGTGAACCAAATCGGAAAAAAGTTTGCTGCTAGCGCGTTCTCTTGCAATACACTGCCTAAATCATTAAATATGAAACAATATCATGTAGCAAAAGATATCTATATTATATATAAAAATATAAAATTCAACGTCTCCCTGTCTGTCTGTTAGTACGCTTATCATTGGAGAACCACTTATCCAATTTACGTGCTTTTTTTAAAAAAAAAACATACATATGTTCTCTGGCCAGGTTATAGGCTATATTTTATTATGTTAGGTAACATAAGTAATAAGCAGTGACGGTAATAGTGAATCAAGTCGGAAAAAAGTTTTCTGCTAGCGCGTTCCCTTGCAATACACTGCCTAAACCATTAAATATAGAACAATATTATGTAGCAAAGAATATATGTATAATATAAAAAATGCAACGTCTCTCTGTCTGTCTGTCTGTCTGTCCGTTAGTGCGCTTATCACTCGAGAACCACTTATCCGATTTACGTGTTTTTTTTTTTTAAATTCATACATTTGTTCTCTGGCCAGGTTATCTATATTGTTATATAATATAGATAAAATGCAACGTCTCTCTGTCTGTCTGTCCGTCAGTCAGTGCGCTTATCACTCGAGAAATACTTATCCGATTTACCTGTTTTTTTTTTAATTCATACATTTGTTCTCTGGCCAGGTTTTCTATAATCTTCTAGAATATATATAAAATGCAACGTCTCTCTGTCTGTCTGTCTGCCTGTCTGTTCATTAATGCGCTTATCACTCGAAAACCATTTATCCGATCTACGTGCTTTTTTTAAAAGATACATATTTCCCTGGCCAGATTATATTTTATTACGTTAGGTAACATAAAGAATAAGTATTGACGATAATAGTGAATCAAGTCGAAAAAAAGTTTGACCCTAGCGCGTTGTCTTGCAATACACTGCCTAAACCATTAAATATGGAACAATATCATGTAGCAAAGAATATAGTATACATAAAATGCAACGTCTGTGTTTGTCTGTCTGTCTGTTTGTTAGTTCCGTTATCACTCGAAAACCACTTATCCAATTTACGTGTTTTTTTTTTATTCATACGTATGTTCTCTTTCCAGATTATATAATAATAATAATAATGATCTATAATATATATAAAATGCAACGTTTTTCTGCCTGTCTCTCTAGGATATATTTTATTGCGTTATGTAATATAAGAAATAAGCAGTGACGGTAATAGTGAATCAAGTCGGAAAGAAGATTTCCGCTAGCGCGTTCTCTTGCTAGCACACTCTCTTCCAATATACTGCCTAAGTGGTAAATATAGAACAATATCATGTAACAAAGAATACAATATGTATAAAATGCAACGTCTGTCTGCCCATTAGTGCGCTTATTACTCGAGAACAACTTATCCGATTTACGTGTTTTTTTTTTTTTAATTCATACATATGTATGTTCTCTGAGCAGGTTATATAATAATAATAATCTATATAATATATATATATATATATATATATATATATATATATATATATATATATATATATATATATATATATATATATATATAAACGCAACGGCTCTCTATCTGTCTGGTTTTTTTATTCATACGAATGTTCTCTTTCCAGGTTATATAATAATAATAATAATCTGTAATATATATATAAAATGCAACGTTTTTCTGTCTGTCGCTCTGTCCGTTAGTGAGCTTAGCGCTCTAGAACCACTTATCCGATTTACGTGTTTTTTTTATAAAATACATATCTTCTCTGGCCAGGTTATAGGATATATTTTATTACGTTAGGTAATATAAGGAATGAGCAGTGACGATAATAGTGAATCAAATCCACGCGAGCAGAGCCGCGTGCACGCCTAGTAGTTATATGATTTTGTAAAATTTAACTGAAAAGCAAGTTTTAAAAATACTAAAAATAATTAGTGTTAAATAAATCGGTTAAATCGCTTGAATCAAGACAAAATAGGAGATGTATAAGTTGGCAAAATCTTCGATAATGTTGACTGTATATTGGAAATTATCCTGTAATATTAAATTATATGAACTATAATAAATTTTAGTTAGTAGTTAACAGCAATTACATTTTTGCAAAAATAGCTAGCCAAAGATTACCCAAGGGCTAATAAATTCTTACCATATTAACCTATAAAATAAATAGAATGGAAAGAGAATGAAAGGCAATTAACACAATTAGCAAAAATTATGAATTAATGAAAACTAAGTCATGAGGTGACCTTCGTCATCCTCATCATAATTGATTAGCATCCTTCTTAAAAGATTAAAAGGAGAAAGTAATAATAGGCAGACGTAGCTGTGCTGCAGACTAAGCTAAACTAAAAATAATACATTTTGGGGCGACCTGCTGGGTCTTATTTTATTTGCAATTTACATCAAAAATATTTAAAACTAGTGTAACTTGACTAAGAATGTCAATTACGCGGACTACAAAGATCTTTCGCTAACAGTTCCAGAATAAACCGTAAACTAAAATAGGGTATTTTACAGATTTCTAAAGTTGTAGAGGCATAATAATAAGCAGTAGTAGTCAATATTGAAAACAAGATATAATATTCTAAATTAATTATCGTATTTTTATTTAACGTCATATTTGACAAAACCTGTAAAATATTTGGTACTTGTTTGGACTAGCATTTAATCTATATGTAAATGACAACCATAATGTCATTTAAACCAAATCATATAATTTGGCTGTTATCCAGGCTTTTAAATCCTATAGTAGAAGCGGCAAATTTTGATAACGTATCTTAATTTTAAAATACGAGATTATGTGGATTGTACCAGATACCCAGTATGTATTTATTATGCAAACATAAATAGTGATAATATTACTTAAAACTCCGGTCGCAACCATTGTAAAAATAATTCCTCGTTAATGATTGCTATAATTTATATATATGAATTATAACTGTACATGTTTAAACTTCAAAATGATTTTAAAAATTTTAATTTCTGCACACACACTAAAAGAGAAACTAATTACTCCAGACATAAATCAAGTCTGATGAACTAAAAGTTCAAAATATGTGATTAGCTCTTTCAGCAAATTTAAAGCATATAGAAAATATATTTAAAAGAAAATTTTTCGACCTTTGTGTGATATCAAGTCGTACAATATTAAGATTATTTTAATACGAAGAAATTGTATGTAAATGTAAATAACATTTGTGGGTTACTGTGTGCGGTAAATTGGTACTGGTAGAAATCTGTTTATACCCTATTTTATTTGGTTGGACTAAAAATCCACTTATAAAAAAATTTTGTTACACTTATGAAGAAAAGAATATAATTGAGTGAATTATTTGAAATATGATTTGGAATTATTTTCAAAATTTTTTGTGAATTATTTTTTTTTATTACCTATGAATTATTTGTTTAAAATAGATCTAAATTTTTATCATCAAATTATAGACTACAGATTAATTTATTTTCATTACTTACAAGAGAATGTGTAGTGTATTCGAGAATTTTTTTTACTTACTAAATAATATATAAAAAAAAGTCCTGACTGAAGTAATATCATTTAATGTCTGCTAAAGAAAATACAAGTTTTCTTATTTATTTTTACGTGTTTATGAGAAAATTGATCAAAGAAAATTATATTCGTTTTTAAGAAGTTTATTTTTAGATAAGCTGGCAAGATTTTAATTTAATTAGTGTCAGCAGAAGACGGTTCGCTCTCTTAAATTTATAATATTTCTCGTCAAAAATTCAACGTTATTGGTTGTTTGCCGGCTATGGCAAACCCAAAAAGTCTTTTAATAATTCAACCTAATTTAGTAGGTGTTTATCCTTGTACAGACATGATCTAACGTTTATTTTTTAAGAATGGACTAGTATACCGCTATTTTATTTTTACAATGTCAAAGGTCAATTATACAATATTCAGTTAAAATTAGAAATAACAATTTTTAAAAAAAGATACCTTGGTAAACTCAACAAAAGTTATTTTATATACTGAATATGACAAATTAACTTTGTTAACTTATCACTTTATTATTAGATTTCTACGTGACTGCAGTTTCGTGAATTTACCACATTTTCAAACGAGTTAATTTCTAAACTAACATACTTTCTTTTATATGGGTTATACAGTCGCCTATTATTATAAATTATACATTTGAGTTTTTCCGGACAGTAAAACTTAAATTTCAAAACAAGCCAAAACTTCTAAATTGTTCATTAAGGAGTTATGTATCGTTTTCAAGTTTTCAAAAATCATTTATTTTGACCCAAACGGCAAAAAAACGTATCATTCTTGAAACAGAAACTCTTTAACGAACAATTTAGAATTATTGGCCTGTTAAAAAATTTCAGTTTTATTGCCTGGAAAAAAAACCAAATGTGTTAGGTACCAATAATATATGATACCTACATAACCCAAATCAAAAAAAAAACAACTTATGATTGCGGTTGAAAATGTGGTAAACACACGAAACTGTAGTGACGTACAAATGTAATAATAAAGTAATAAGTTAACCAAGATAACCCAAGGAAATTGTTCATACTCCATATTTATAACGTTCTATCACGAGGTAACGGAAAAATACATTAATAATTTAAAGGTATTTTAAGTACTTAAACAGAATATTAGAAGTTGGCTATTTCAGGGCACGGCATTTTTAGATTCAGTTAATATAGAAGAAAGCCCAATGTAATACGAGGGCTAAAAAGTTTTTGATCTAGCTACTTAAAATGCATTTTTTTGCAAAATTCGACTTTATTCATGAATATAGTCGCGTTCGAGAGCTATACAATCAGTACATACAACGCTTTTCTAACATTTCTATACCTTTCTTGTAGAAGAATTTGTCTTTGCCTTTAAAATAGGCGTCAGTTTCGGCGATAACTTCGTCACTGGAGCCAAATCTCTTTTCCGCGAGAATTTTTTTGCGGTCTGCGAATAGGTAATAGTCGCTGGGGGGCAAATCTGGAGAATACGGTGGATGAGGAAACAATTCCAACTTCAACTCATACAATTTTGCCATCGTAACCATTGACTTGTGACACGGTGCATTGTCTTAATGAGAGAGCAATTTTTTTTTTTGCTCATTTGGAGCCATTTTATTGCGATTTCTGCCTTCAAACGCACCAATAACTTTACATAATATTCGCTATTGATGGTTTTCCCTTCTCAGCATAGTCGATGGAAATTATTCCATGTAAATCAGAACAGAGGCTAAAACCTTCTCAGCCGACCCTTGTGTCTTTGGTCGCTTTGGGCCTCTTTCACCGGCTGCTGTCCACTCAGCAGACTGCTGATTTGATTTCGGTTGTAGTGATTTCATTCATTGTCTCATATCGCATGAAAAAAATCCTTTTTATTGCCCTTAAAGAGGTCCAACAGCGCTCAGAATCATCAACACGTTGTTGTTTTTGGTCCTCTGTGAGCAAACGTGGTACCCATTTCGAACAGAGCTTTCTCATGCCCAAATGCTAATGCAAAATATGATCAACAAGTTCTTTTGACATCTTCAGGGAGTCAGCTACCTCACACAATTTCACTTTACAGTCATCTAAAACAATTTTGTGGATTATTTTGATGTTTTCCGAGGGAACCACCTCATTTGGGCCTCCAGAGCGTTCAGCGTCATTTATATCTGTACGATCGCGTTTAAACTCAGCATACCAGTAATGAGTGATGAGTGATTTTCCAGGGGCAGAGTCTCCGTAATCCTTATCAAGCCATTGCTTTGCTTGAACGGTATTTTTTCCCATTAAAAACAGTGTTTAATCAACACACTAAATTTGATTTTTTCGTTTGTTTTGAAAACATCCTTGTGTTCCAACATTAAAGTTGAGTCAATAAAACCACTGTAACTTGTAACTAATCGTCAAAATGTCATGAAATTTTGACACGTATCGTTTGAAGGTTGGTACTTCCTAAACATCATATGGATTTTTTGAAAAGAGCGACATCTGTGTGTCAGACCAAAAACTTTTGAGTCTACGTGTTAGGTCTTACCTTCACTCTTAGGCTTTGAGAAGATCGATCAATTTATACATAAATTAAAAAAAAACTAGTTCTGAGGTCTTGGTACAAATGAAATAATATTTTTAGTAAAAATATCAAGGAATAAGTGACATTTTGTTCGACGATATCTTGAAATTACCTTCAAGTGTGTTTTACCCGGAGTATGAGAACGTAGATATATGACATCACTTGGTGCATAAATATAATTAATAATTATTTTACGTTTGTAATATCTATCCTATAACCAAATCAATTCATTTAAAAAAATGTATAATGAGTCTCTTTAATGGCGAATATTTGGTTTTTGACAGCATCAAACGCTACACCTTAGAAAAAAATGGCATATATACTCTATGATTACATTACGAATATACTCGTATGTATGTTCTACGCTGCACTTTAGTGCAATATTTCAATTTTATTCATTCATTTTGTTAAATTTAATTATTGCCAAGAAGAGTTTTGAGGGAACCAGGCAAAACAACATGAAAACAAAACGGCGTTTCTTTGTAACTACTTTTTTTTATATAGAATTAAGAAGTAAAAAACACATTTTTTTTGTGTATGTTACATGGCAATAGTAATCATCAAATGACCAGCTTATTTTTTTATGATTTATTATATTATATATTTTTATTATATATTATATATTTTATATATATATATATATATATATATATATATATATATATATATATATATATATATATATAGTGGCGAACAAAAAGTATGCAAGCATTTAAATTCCCATTTCTAGTCTTAACATTTAAACGGTTTACAATTACAATATTTATTCATTAATCGTGTACATGCTAACAAGCATGCCTAAAACAGTTATTGTTTATTAGAAATGTGCTTAGTTTTTAACGTAACAAAATTATGCACAGACAAAAGTAAGTGGAAGAACGTGGAAACATTTTTGTTATAAAATAAAAATTCAACTAAGACGACTAAAATGTCGAAAATATTCAATATTTCGTGGGATATCCTTTTGCGTCAATCACTGCTTGACATTTTCTGCTCATAGAGTCAATAAGCCTAGCACAAAAATCGGGTAATATTTTTTCTCATTCTTGTTTTAATGCGATCTAAAGTTGTCTCGGTTTTTTTTTTTATATTTCCTCTCCTAATTCGTTTATCCAGATAGTGCCAAAAATTCTCTACCGGGTTCAAATCAGGTGCAGAAAACTAATTCTTGGCCAAGCGAGTCTTTATGTTCCTTAGCAAATTTCAATCTCTCTTTTCTGTGACGCTTTGTAAGGAGTGACTTTTTAACAGCACGCCTACTATGAAGATTTTCAGATAACAGACGACGCCTAATAGTCATGTCTGACATGAATACACTGATATTTCTGCCTTAGTTCATTATTAATATCAACAACAGTTTTCTTGGGATCATTTTTTGCTTTTCGAATTATAATTTTGTCTATTCTCTTACTTGTTTTTCGAGGTCTATCACTCTTAAATGCCGGATCAACAGTGCCCCTGCTCGAGAACTTCTTAACAATTTTGCTGACGTGCCCCCTATGCATGTTTAAAGATTTTGCTATTTCAATTTGCTTCTTTCCACTTTGATACAGAGAAATAATTTTATGTTTCAGATCTGAACTGTAATATTTGCACTTTGGCATTTTGGCAAAAACCGCACTCTTAAACAATGTTACTAAATTACGTATCAATCATAACGTACTCTTAAAGCAGAATGATAAAATTATTTCAATGCTTTCGACAAGGACAAAACGCGTTTCTTAAAAACCTTATCTACCAGAAAAGATAAACAAAATTTTTATACTCAATAATAAAATTCTATAAAGACTTTGTCAAAAAACAAGACTAGTTT
The DNA here is from genome assembly GCA_019049505.1 of Pachyrhynchus sulphureomaculatus. Taxonomy (NCBI): domain Eukaryota; kingdom Metazoa; phylum Arthropoda; class Insecta; order Coleoptera; family Curculionidae; genus Pachyrhynchus; species Pachyrhynchus sulphureomaculatus. The sequence continues at coordinate 176,340,715 of CM032446.1, forward strand.
TTTCATTCCTAAAGGGTAGTATTTTATATTTTGGATTAAGAAAATGTTTCTATACTTTTCTATACTTTTGTTCGCCACACATATACATATATATAATATATATATATATATATATATATATATATATATATATATATATATATATATATATATATATATATATGGGACAAATCACAAACACCCAGCCGATACACGGAATCGAACCGTTAATCTTCTGATACACAGGTAGGCTCCTTAGCCCACTGCGCTACAGAGGCCGGCATAGCATAAAAACATTTAAAATATGTGACATTTTGTAGAAAAAACTTTGTATCTATAGTACGACATGCTGCCAGTATTTATCGGCGTCTATGTAAAATATTACCCTCTCGAGAATTTTCCAAATGTCCTTGTATCAGAGTGGGGGATAATACTGAAACATTTTACGATAAACGGTACAAATACGTTTTTAAACGTCTTTAGTAACTTAATCTAAAATTACGGACATCTCCGGTTTATATTATTTTTTCAGTGATTTTCTATATTTCAAGTTGTATACCTTCATTTTTGGTTGGATTTTTAGAGACTAAAACAAAGGAAAGCTAATAAAATGCCTAAAATATGAGCTGGTCGCTTTTCCGAGCCTATGAATCACGTCATGCCTTGCATGTACGTACATGGACACTACCCATAGATTTGCTGTTAGATGTTTTTTCTAAATGACAAGTATGTTTGTATAATTTAAATGGTTGTTAAAAATGATCCAATATTTGCCTCTTTCATTTTTTTTTTTTTTTTTTTTTTTTTTATTGGTCTAGCACACGTGCTGCAGGGAAGTCCCTAAAACGCTCCAGGAGCGGCACGAGTGCGGAAAAAGCGATTCACGTTGTTCTTGAATCGCTGTAAATTGTACTCGGTGGGAAACACAGCGCTGGGCAAATTATTCCAAAGGGATGATGTTCTCCATATAAAAGATTGCTTGAAAAGCGTCGTACGCGGAGTAACAAGCTGAACCTCATACGGATGCGAAGCACCAGCGCGACGTGTATTTCTAACATGCACCGCTTTGGGAGGAATTAAGCGGGCTACATCCTTCGAACACCTTCCATGAAAATACTTGTAGACTCAAGTCGCCAACCGTTCTTCGATGTTCCAGCGAATCAAGGCCGCCGGTCAATTCCGGGTCCCCAATCAGACGGACCGCTCTTCTCTGAACAGAATCCAACAAATGCAGTGTATGTTTGGGAGCGGAGCCCCAAACGTGGGAGCAGTATTCCATAGTTGGTCGAATTTGGGCTTTGTAAAGAATTAACAGTTGCTGTGGGGTGTAAAGCTTTCTGGTTCTAAATAATATTCCCAATTTTTGAGAAGCTCTCCTTGCTATGCCTGCAACATGTTCATGCCAAGACATATTTGCTCCCAAACTAACGCCCAACAAATTGAGCGACGATGCTAGGGGAATGGAGTGCCCCGACATAACTATGTCGGGTTCAGCAACGTTAACTTTTTTAGAAAAAACTGCCGCTTGGGTTTTTGTAGCGTTAAATTCCACTTGGTTAATGTCACCCCAAGATAGAATTTCTTCCAGGTCTTTGTTAAGTTGAACAACCTCCTGCTGTCTGCGGATAATCGCCTGAGCAGCCGATGTCCGAGCGTTCAAGGTGAATGAAGAGACAAGCGTACTGTCATCTGCAAAGCTATAGATTGGATTCCCGGTCTTTTCCAGCAGATCGTTAATGTAAATGAGAAAGAGAGTAGGAGACAGTATGGAGCCCTGGGGCACACCGGCGTTGATAGTGAGGGTGTTAGAAAGAAATCCGTCGACCGGAAACATGAGAGCCACAAACAGAACCTTTCAGACATACCATAAGAGCGCAACTTAGCCAACAGTCCATCGTGCCAAACACGGTCGAATGCCTTGGATATGTCAAGAGCAACCGCTCGAGATCCTCCAAAGTGTTCAATTGCGTTGTTCCAAACATGTGTTACATAAGTCAGAAGATCTCCTGTTGATCTATGTTTACGAAAACCATATTGGTGATCGCTAATAAATATTGAATCGTTCAAGATATTTTAGAAGATGCTCATTGATAACCTTTTCCATGACTTTCGATATTATTGAAAGCAGTGCAACTGGTCGGTAGTTATTTGGCAAGGACTTCTTACCTTTTTTAGGTATCGGCTGAACCGTGGCACATTTCCAGCAGGACGGAAATATTCCCTTTCTGTAGGATAGGTTAAAAAGTCTACAGAAAACTGGTGTTAGTTCCCTTGCACAGTTTTTGAGAACTATGGCAGGTATTCCGTCAGCGCCAGAAGCCTTCTTGGTGTCTAGCTTCATTAAAATACGCTTTATGATGCGCTGTCTGAAGACAACATCGGGCATCTTTGACTGCAATATGGGAATAGTAGGTGGTGTTTTTCCTTGGAAATCGACAGTAGAATGTGAAGCAAAGAGTTCAGCCAACAAGTTCGCTCTCTCAACAGGTGTGATTGCAATGGAATTATCTGGCCGTGTGAATGGTGGTATCGTGGATTTGGTAAAGTTTTGACTAACTGCCTTAGCGACTGCCCAAAAGGACCTGGAATTGTTGGGACAAGCGAGAAGTTTGTTTCTAATTCGTTGATTGTGTGCCTCCTTGGTTTCGTCGATAATTCCCTTGCATCTGTTCCGGGCATGAACAAAGATGTTTCGATTTAAGGATTTTCACGCCATTGTCGGTAGGCAATATGTTTAGAAGCAACAGCTTCTTTGCATTTTTTCGGTCGAACCAAGGCTTGCCGTTGGAGGAGCATTTCTTCGAAAAAGGGATGTAAGCTTCCATACCAGCCAAATAACATCGGAGATCTCCCTGGCGCAGTCAGATGGGTTATCGGATCGAAAACAAACGTCCAACCAAGGGAAAGTTCGAAAGTATTCCATGAGATCTGCCCATTTAGCAGATTTGTAGTGCCAAATCTTGCGCGGCCTAGGCGCCTCTCTGTCACTGATTGGCAGGATACTCGATGTCGAAAGCACTTTATGGTCGGAAGAACCTAACGGCGGATTTACGGTGACCGTGTAAATCTCCGGATTGGTGGTTAAAAACAGATCAAGAAGACTGGCGAACTCCCCGTCTCGATCAGGGATCCGTGTTGGTTCGTCAATAAGCTGAGTTAAGCCATAACTGATTGAGAATGATTCAGCTTCACGACCTTGTTCGTCGGTAGTATTTGAATATTTGAGCCAGTTGATATTGTGGACATTAAAGTCGCCCAGGATGGCAATTTCGGCACTTGGATAGTTACTTTGTAAATGATCGATGGTGTCTGCAAGAGAAGCGAAAAGTGTTCGAAAATTGGTATCACTTGGTGGTCGATACAGGATACAGATGAACCTTGTGGTTTGTTGAGTCGTTATTTTTAACCACATAACATCAAAGCTTGGGGGCTCCAGAGCTTCTTCTCGTTGACAAGAGAGGTCGCTTCTGACAAAAAGACAGATTCCAAATTACGCCTAAATCGGGAATAGAAGTCGTACCCAGGATAAAGATAGTTGACCGTGCTGGTCGATGGACTGACCTTGGCTTCACATAGAGCGAGTACATGAGGTTTATCTGATTGCAGGTGTTGATGCACTGAATTTATGTTCGAGTTTATACCTCGTATGTTGCAAAAATCTATCTTAAAATTATGATGTCTGCAAGTCGACGCCTCCGAACCAGCCCCTACCATTTTTTTTTTTTTTTACCGGAGATCCGAACGGGGGGCCATTCTACCTCCGGAACTTCTTGCATCCAGGCGCCTCATCATGCTCTTTGGTCCCACAGTAGTTAATGTGGAATTTTCCTGTTCTGTCACATGTTTATCTTTGCCTTCTTTGGCTTTGATCCAGGGGGTGTTATTATTGGGTAGTTTGGGTTCTGACCAGATACTTTTCCAATGATCTGCGAGTTCTTGTTTGTTTGATGGTTCGGTCACCGCTGTCTGTTTGCTGTGCATAGTTTTCCGGTAGAACTGTGTTTGGCTTCTTCGGATGAGGTTGTTGGTATCTTTCCTCTCATTTGGTTCTTTGTATCTACGAAGTCTTGCGGCATATACGGATAATTTTTGTTTCAGAGTATCCAGGATTTCTGGCAGTGTTCTGTTGGGAGACCCGGACTTGATCTTGTTTATACTCTGCGTGACTCGTTTGGACACGTTCCCGTTGATAAAACTGGGTAAGGTGTCCTAGATATCTCCTGATGTTGTTGATTTGGTTTTCTATTCTTATTTGCCGTTTAAATTTTGGTTTTGTGCTGTTGGGATTTCTTTGTCGTTGCGGGAGTTTTTGATTAAATACTTCGTCGGTTGCGTTTGGGATTGATGGTGGTGGGTCTAGGCGGCGAGTGATTCCCTTCTCAGTGGTTTCTTTGTCAGGACTTGTGCTTTTATCAAAAAAAAACGAATCGATTTATTAACACATTTATTTTGATTCACAAGAACATAAAAACTCCTATAATCTTATATGGACCAGGCATAATTTAAAAAAATAATGACAAGATGTAAAATGTAAAATTGTACTTATATTGGGAACAACCTTTATGTCAAATAGGATTTGGCAAATCGTAATGTAATTCTCCTAAGTTACTGTTATTCTCTTATCGTTTTCTATAGAACTTGTGACACGTTATGTGTGCCTTTTTTCCGCCTGTAAGTGATAAGAGGCACATACTCTTCTCATCTTCTAGTAAAAACTTTTTTAAGAGAAATATTATGCTATGCATGCAATAAAATTTGGTGTTGCACAGCATAACTCTAAAATTATCTTTTTGTCATATACTTTTATTAAAAACTTTTATTGAAATAGTTGTTATTTTTTTTTTATGGGTATAGCACACGTGCTGCAGGGAGATCCCTAAAGCGCTACAGGAGCTACACGTGTGCGGAAAAAAGCGGTTCACGTTGTTCTTGAATCGCTGTAAATTGTACTCGGTGGGGAAACACAGTCCTGGGTTAGGAATTTTGGCTAATATATTACTGCTTATTTCTTTCGAAAAAACTATGACATTACAGAGCTAAATATTTATTAAGTGTAGATAGAATACTTACGTCAAATGATTCTAAAGATATTTTCTTTAAAGGCTTTAAAAATATCAATTCAAATGTAAAATAAAAAGCTTACTATGTTGATTTCTTACTGCTTTCATTCAAAGTTATTACCAATCTGGAGGAAAAATTCCTCAAATATCTATTATTTCTGGTTATTTACTGCAACGTATTAAAAAGTATTTGGTGTTTTAGAGCAAATATTCCACCAATTTTTTATCATTCATATAGCAAACAATCAGATTTAACGAAAGATTAAAAAATTACACTGGATAGTAGTTACAAGTGTGTTAAAAATATGAATTTATTAATATTTTGTCTTTTTTTGTATCCTACTATACCAAAACTTATCTATGTCAGAAATACAGAAAAAAATATTTACAATTTTAGCATTTATTATATTATTTGTTCAATATAACCTATACTAATGTTTGGTTGATAGTGTAAAGTATGACTAATATGACAGTTTCCAAAACATGTTAATAACCTTTATACGAACATAAACTATCAGCGTAAAGTGTATTCCTAACATGCACCGCTTTGTGAGTAATACGAAAATATTTATCGAATAGACTCTAATCGCCAATCATTCTTTGATGTTCGAAAGAATCAAATGTACTGGTCAGTTCTGGGTCTCCAATTAGGAAAACAGCTCTCTTCTAAATAGAATTCAATAAATGCAGTGTACGTTTAAAAGGAGAGCCCCAAATATGGGAGCAGTATTCCATCCTTGGTTCAATTTGAGCTATATACAGAATTAACAGTTATTGTGGAGGATAAAACCTTCTAGTTCGAATTAATATTTCCAACTTTGAGAAGCTCTCTTCACTATATTTGCAACATATTCATGCCAAGACATATTTGCTCCTAAATTAACGCCCAAAAAATTAAGTGATGATCCTAGAGGAATTAAGTACTCCGACATAATTATGTCGGGTTCAGTAACGTTAATATATATATATATATATATATATATATATATATATATATATATATATATATATATATATATATATATATATTATAACGTCTTCCGTCTTCGGATACCTAATTTCCACTCCTCCCGGTTTCTCCATCCCTCCTCCTCCAGATCTCTCTCTAGTACTTCCTTGTTGATTCCAGCTCTCCAGCTTTGGCGTGGTCTTCCTCGCTCTCTTTTTCCATGAGGATTCCAATTTAAAATCTTTTTAGGTAGTCGGTCTTGTGACATTCTCTATACATGTCTGTACCATACCAACTGTTGGGTTCTGATTTCGTCCACTATATCGTGCTTTATTTCTAAAGCTCGTCTTATCGTGTCATTTGGTATGCGGTTCTTTTCTGGATTTTCTGGCTGCTGGTCTCCAGAAATCCATTTCTGTAGCTTTTAGTATTTTTTCTGTTCTTTCCTTCAATGGCCATACCTGGGAGCTGTAAGTTATTATACTTTTCACTATTGAGTTGTAAATTCTCTTCTTATTTTCAATGGTTATGTTTTTCTCCCATAGTATACTATTAAGCATTGCAATCGCTTTTCTTCCTTGGATATTCCTCTCGAATATTGCTTCTTCCAGTGTTCCGTCCCTAGATATTCTCGTTCCCAAAAACTTGTAACTGGCACAGTGTTTGATGGTGTGTCCTGTGGCCAGTTTCAAGTCCTGCTGTTGTCCTCCGACGCACATGTACTCGGTCTGTTTAATATTGACTTCTAGGCCCCATTTTTCATATTCCTCCATAAGTTTTCGTGTCATGAATTCCATATCATCGATGTCCTGAGCGACTACTACCTGGTCGTCTGCGAATGATAGCGTGTACAATGTAGTATCGTCATCCAGTGGTAATCCCATACTGCTGCATTTCCTTTTACAATTCTTCAGTGCACTCTCCAAATAGATTTTAAATAGCGTTGGGGATATACAGCAGCCCTGTTTGAGACCATTTGTGACCTGGAACCCTGTTGTTATACCATATTTGGTTTTCACACTACTTCTTGCGTCTTGGTATAAGGATTTTACGGCTTTAATTATTTCGGAGCTTACATTACTCTGTTGTAGTGTTTTCCACAATCTCATTAGGGGCACGCTGTCGTAGGCCTTTTTTAAATCAACAAACAAGACATGGACTTTCTGATCAAATGCGGTTTTCTTTTCTAGGATTTGTGTCAGTGAGAAGAGATGGTCTATTGTGGATCTTCCTGCTCTAAAGCCTGCCTGTTCTTCAGCTTCTACGTCCGCGTATTCCGTTTCTATTCTATTTTTAAGTATTTTTCCGTATATTCTGCTAATAGATCCTGTAACCGTTATTCCCCTATAGTTATCGCAATTATTTTTGTCTCCATTCTGATGAATTGTTGATATGTATGATATTTTCCATTCCTCAAGTACTTCTGATGTGTTAATGCATCTTTGGAATACGTTCCTTCAGTAACGTTAACTTTTTTAAAAAAAACTTCCAACTGGGTTTTATATATATATATATATATATATATATATATATATATATATATATATATATATACATATACATATACATATATATATATATATATATATATATATATATATATATATATATATATATATATATATATATATATTAGGATGTTATTGTTCCATCGTCAGTCCGTACATCTAACGACATGCCTATCAGAACTCCACTTCAGGTCAGCTTTCTCTTCAGCGACATCTTTCAGTTTTGTAATGTTCCGTACAGAACTGTTGGCTTTCCGATCTTTTAGCGATATGTTGAGGATTTGTCGTTACATTGCTCTGTATGATACGCAATTTTTCAATGTTAAGCTTTGTAAATGTCAATATCTAAGGCCCATACTTGAGCACCGGCAGCACACATTGGTCAAACACCTACGATTTAAATCTAATGGGGATTTTCTTGCATTTTATCACCTTGGATGCTTCTCGGAAGCTGCCCAACTTAGTTTTCTTCTTCTTAATATTTCGACTGGTTTTCTATTCCTAACTTAATTTCGTGGACCAGATATACATCCTCTATATATTGATTGATGCTATTTATTTGTGGGTTGGTGTCACACATTACTTTTTTTTTTGGAGATTCATTTTTAATCCGACTTTTCTTTCTAGGCAATATATATATATATATATATATATATATATATATATATATATATATATATATATATATATATATATATACATATATATATATATATATATATATATATATATATATATATATATACATATATATATATATATATATATATATATATATATATATATATATATATATATATATATATATATACATATATATATATATATATATATATATATATATATATATATATATATATATATATATATATATATATATATATATATGTATATATATATATATATATATATATATATATATATATTTAAAATTATTTTTTATTTGTGTATTAAAATGAGTTATCCTTCCAGTCAATTGAAGGCACACTTAATACTTATTTTTATTAAATTTCAAGAGTGATCAATATATATATATATATATATTAGGAACCACTGGGCTGCGTCATTTTAAAAAAGTAATGCATAGCCACTGGCATAGCTGAGATGAATATTGGAATGCCTAAATGACAAATATAGAGCTTTAAAGGAGAATACAGCCAAAATATCCATCGGTCAAATGCTAAAGACGAGATACATGTTTACAAAATATTTTACAAAAATAAATGTTTTTTAGAGAAATAGTGCAAATTGGTAATATAAAAAGTACCCCAAGAAATACTGACGTTACTGAAAATTAACGATAATTAGTTTTGTTATGGTTTGTTTAATTAAACAAAAACAATGATATTTTCATGAGCTAAAATTTTAATCTATACGTGTTGTATTTCACGCATAGATTAATAGGCAATATTTAATTACTCGGAAGAAACAGAGTGCTTGTTAGTTATACAAAGCATCTAAATAATAAAATAGTTAACAGATTGTAATCGGAAAATAGGTACTAATATCGAGAGGAGCTATTATTAATATTTTTTTCACTTGGTTTTGCTACAGAAATGATGAGATATATTAAGAGATTTTGATAATACCCTATATATATATATATATATATATATATATATATATATATATATATATATATATACATATATATATATATATATATATATATATATATATATATATATATGTATATATGTTATATATATATATATATATATATATATATATATATATATATATATATATGTATATATATATATATATATATATATATATATATATATATACATATATATATATATATTTATATATATATATATATATATATATATATATATATATATATATATATATATATATATATATATAGGGTACCCCATATGTATGGAATAATGATTCCACAGCATTTATTAATCAGTGTATTAAAAAAATATTTAAATAAAAGTTATAGAGTGTTCGAAAAATTACGTCATTTTGATTTTTTTTAAAATAGAAAGGTTTATTTTTAAGGTAACAATTGCTCAAAATGTCTACCGTTAACAGCCATAACTGCCGGTACTGATGTACAGAGAATCCCCTTTGGATAATCGTCGTCATTCTCAAAGCCCACAAAATATATACATGTGGGCAGGCATTTGTGGACGTCATATCAGTTTTTTATCGATGGAAATCTTACAGGATAGCGGTATTTACAGTTACACCAAAAGCAAGTTATTCCAATTTGTGCAGGCCTTTTTCCCGATAAAAATAATTTGGATACCCCTAACAGGAATCTGTGATATCAACATACGTTTTTTTTCTAACCAAAAAAGAAGAAAGAAGAGGTGCTGTGGAATGGCCTGCAAGGAGTTCTGACTATATGCCACTCAACTTTTTTATGGGCTCATTTGAAAACCAAAGTTTACCGAAGTCTACCTGAAACTATGAAGATATACAACAAAGAATTCAATATGAAGTAGCACAGATCACACCGGATTCTCTGCAAAACTCTATTCAGGCTGTTTATGACAGATTGGGTCATTGCCTCGCTGTTAACGGTAGACATTTTTTTCCTTAAAAGTTAACCTAGAGTTAATGGTTTATTTTGTTTTTTTTATTTTAAATTTCAAAATTACAATAACTCCAAAACAGTTTAATTTAGACATATGGTATGTTAGACAAATAATATCTAGAGTTTTTAGTAGGACTCAAAAATAAAATAATATACAGGGTTTTCCATTTAATTTAATATTTTATATTCTTCGAATTGACAGTTCAAAGCGTTTTATTGTCAACGTCAACATGTGCACCGTATAACACTGTAATTTTTATTTAAACATTTTTTTGGTACGCTGATTAATAAATGCTGTGGAATCATTATTCCTTACGTGTGGGGCACCCTATATATATATATATATATATATATATATATATATATATATATATATATATATATATATATATATATATATATACATAGATATATATATATATATATATATATATATATATATATATATATATATATATATACATACATATATATATATATATATATATATATATATATATATATATATATATATATATATATACATATATGTGGGGCACCCTATATATATATATATATATATATATATATATATATATATGTATATATATATATATATATATATATATATATATATATATATATATATATATATATATATATACATATATATGTATATATATATAGATACATATATATGTATATATATATAGATACATATATATGTATATATTGTAACATTCATTTTTTCCTAGATTTTAAGACCATGTAATGTTACTGATTTTTCACTTCAAATTGTACTTATTTTCATTTTTGTATCGAACGGTATATTAAACAGAGATTCCAAGACGTTCGGTATAGTGTGTTGTGCGGGTTCCTGACCGAACCTACCGCCACGCCGCGATTGGTGAAAAGTGTGTATCCGCTGTTTTGGTTCCGGCGTCGCCATATTACCGGCAGAGTTTGGATGGTTTATTTAAGGGCCTGAAGACCGACTGTCATGGCTGTTTTCCATCTAGCCGCAGCCGGGCTGTTTTCCATCTAGCCGACAGGCTAATTTTCATCAGAGCCGCCAAGTAGGCTTCCTTCGACTGAGCTACAAAAAAAAAGCTCAGAACAACCATCATGCGAGCTAAGTAAAAGTACCAGTTTCTTAACTAAAAGCCGTAGTGGGCTTTCAAAGTGTTAGCTAGAAAAGTGTGAAATCGGTCGAATGCCATCAAAGCAGGAATAAGAACAGTAAGTTACCAAAACTTCCTTCAATAGACTTATTCCAGAGTAGTGCCTTAACAGCAATTTAAAACAGACTAAAAAGTGAAGTGTAAAGCACTATTTTTCGTCTTCGGGGGTTATCATAGTTCAGGATTTAAATGTAATAACTACTAGTTAGGCTAGAATTTTTTTTGTAGAACTGCAAAGGTTGGAACTTTTTATTTTAAAAAACATGAATAAATTCTCTTTTTTTGTTGATTAAAGCTAGTGTCTCACTGAATACCTATCCTACTTTTCAGGACAAGAACGGCTGTACCAAACTGATTTTTTTATTTACCAACAATACATTCTTTCAGTATTTTTCCATTTTTTTAGCTGAAGTTAGATCCTTTCTATTTTAAAATGGATGGTGCCCAAAATTTGTACAGCTAAAGCTTTTTAAAAAATAGAAAATAATTCCAAAAAGACGTAAGACAATTATCTCTTACCCATATCTCTCTACCAAGGAAAACTGAGCTAGTGTTTCTTTAATTTCTTTAGTTCTTTTAAAATCAGGTTTCACTCAATTTATTATCAGAAATTAAAGCGGGGCTGCAAGAAAATTACGCCCAAGCTTGGGGCAACAAAATTAAAAAGGGTACAAAATGACACCACAACGTGCGGGCAAGTTCCAATGTTACAAAATTGCGCTCAAGCGTGGGACAAACAACTTCTCACAGGGTACAAAAAAAGATGCCTCAAACTGAGGACAGTTAAAAAGCTTACAAAATAGCGCTGTCAACGCGGGGCTTTTGGAATTTTATTTTTTAAAAAAAAAAGAGGGTTCAGTGTACTAGCTTTCGAACAAAATAAAAGCTCTAACTTTGCAGATATTTTTATTTCATAATACTTATTAAACGAAACTACACAATAGCAATAAGACAAAAGCAGGAAATTTGTAGAATTATTTATTTCAATGGTGGTATAGATATTTGAATATTGTTAATTGACTCTAAGATAAGTGATCCCCGCTTTTTCCTTAAAAGCTACCTATATAGTTCAGATTAGCAGATGTGTTGGTCGACTTTAATTTTACACTGTTTATTTTGCGGATAGCCGAAGGAAAAAAAAATGTACGTTTTTTTCTCACCGATGTTTTGCATGAATATTAAAAATAATTAGCTGATACGAAACGATATCAGGAGATTTTTTTTGTTGAAAATTCTTAACATATTTGGTAAAAGAATTTTAATACAAGGCGATACTTAGAAATTTTTTTTGAAATTGTTGAAGATTTTTTTTAATGTTTAGTAAAGAAGTTTACATATTTTAAGTGCCTTTACATATTTTTTATTTTGACCATTGGGAGCACAGGAGAAATATTTTCACGACTTTTTAAACAATTCTTTTAAATTTTATAATCTAAATACCTTTATCATGGAAGCCTTCAATTTTAAAGTCAATCACCTACTGGAATATGAATTAGACTATGAACTGAAAATCCGTCGTACTTTCTCAGAACGTCTGGTCGCGGATAAAAGAAAAGATTCTAACGAGGATCTTAAGTAAAGAAATATTCCAATAGATCAGGTAGGACTAAATAGTTACAAAAAGTTTCTGATTTTTTTAAGTCTAATAAAAATTCTCCTCAAGTTAAAACTCCTGCTTCTCCAAATGGTCACATGTCTCCTTTATTCGTGCATAAATATTCAGATAACAGACCGCATATCGAGATAAATCTATTAGGTGCCCATTTCTCGGCTTTATTTGACTCTGGTGCAAATGCCTCCGTTATAGGTCAGAATGGTATTAAAATTTTAAGTCGTTTAAGTATAAAAATATGCCATGTCAAAAATAGAAGTGTTACCACTGCAGATGGCAGCCGTCTAAAAGTTTTAGGTACGGTTGAGTTGCCGCTAGTCTGCAATGGTCATTGTTTTAGTAATCTCTGTTCTAGTAGTACCTTCTCTATCACATACTTTGGTTTTAGGATGTGATTTTGCACAAAAATTCGGAATTTTTGTAAATTTTAAAGATAATTCGTGGTATCCACAGTCCCTAGAAGTCAACTCTCAAACAAGTTTTAAAGATTGTTATTCAGAAAGTTCTTTAGAAAACCTTTTCTCGCGTCTATGTACCCTAGATGATCTCTCGCGGACGGAACGCTTAAAAGCAGAAAAAGTAATAAGCTCTTTCAATGAAATAAGTAGTAAAGATAGGTTAGGCCGAACGAATAAAATCAACATGTCTATAGATACGGCTGATGCCAGTCCTGTAAAGACAAGGCCCATCGCCATGTCTCCGAACATGTCAAAAGTATTGAATAAGGAGTTAGACGAAATGTTGAAACTCGGAGTGAAATCGTCTATGCTTTGACGGAAGAAAGCTCAACGAGGTCAGCAAATTTGATAACTATCCATTACCGAACATCGACAGAATTTTGTAAGGAGTTAGACGAAATGTTGAAACTCGGAGTGATATCGTCTATGCTTTGACGGTAGAAAGCTCAACGAGGTCAGCAAATTTGATAACTATCCATTACCGAACATCGACAGAATTTTGACATCACTCAGGAATGCTAAGTATGTATCTTCGATAGATCTTAGGAAGGCTTTCTGGCAAATTTCTTTAGACAAATCCTCTAAGGAAAAGACCGCTTTTGTAGTAGTAGGCCGAGGTCTATTTCAGTTCGTCACTATGCCGTTTGGTCTAAAGAACGCTGCTCAAACTCAGCAACGTTTAGTAGGACGCTATATTTGGTCCGAAATATGAGCCACATATTTTTACCTATCTCGATGATATTTTAGTAACATCGGAAGACTTCGAATCGCATATTCGCATACTTAAGGAAGTAAAAGATAAATTGAAAGAGGCCCGACTGACGATAAATTTGAGCAAATGTGATTTTTTCAAAACTTCTCTAAAGTTTTTAGGCTATATTGTAGGCTCAAATTCCTTGCGTACCGATCCGGATAAAGTAGCAATCATGGTTAATTATGCGAGACCTACTAATACTACGGAAGTTAAGCGCTTCGTAGGAATGTGTTCATGGTACAGACGTTTTATCGAGAATTTTTCTACCTTGTTGTCGCCTATTAATGATCTTTTGAAAGGACGAAAAAAAGGACAATCGATAGATTGGACAAAGGCAGCCGAAGAATCTTTTATAAAGATTAAAGAGCTATTGGTTTCAGCTCCAATTTTATCCCAACCAGATTTTTCCCAACAGTTTTATATTTCTAGTGATGCTTCTAATACCGGTTTAGGGGGCGTCCTAACACAGAAAATCAATGGTGAGGAAAGAGTGATAGCGTATGCCAGTAGAACTTTGTCAAAGGCTGAACGTAACTATTCGGTTGTTGAAAAAGAATGTTTAGCAGTACTCTTTAACATCGAAAAGTTTCGACCCTACATAGAAGGTGTTCCTTTCACGGTCATAACAGATCATTATAGCTTATTGTGGCTTAATTCTATTAAAAACCCTAGTGGCAAACTAGCGCGTTGGGCGATTAGGCTGAGACAACACACATTTACTTTAATTCATAGAAAAGGAGTCCACAATGTTATTCCTGACGCTTTGTCAAGAATCCCAGATCATACAGCGGACGAAAACAGTCTTAATGCACAGTTTGGCGTAAGAATTGATACAGTTGATGTAGATCGCATAGATCCATGGTACGACAATTTACGGCAGCAAATCAAAGAATTTCCTCAAAATTTTCCGCAGTGGAAGGTGGAAAATGATTTCGTGTACAAATTTATCCCAAACCAGTTGCCTTTAAAAGTTAATGTACCCGAGTGGAAAATACTAGTTCCTAAACCACAGAGAGAGGAAGTTATAGACATGTGTCACACTCCTCCTACTTCTGGTCATTTTGGCTTTTATAAAACTCTTCACAGGGTTCAGGAACAGTATTATTGGCCAAAAATGCGTTTTGACATCGTAAAGTTTGTGAGGACTTGTGAAGTATGTGGAGCGCAGAAATCTCCAAATGCACTACCTATGGGACCGATGGGAAAAGAGAAAACGGTTAATTACCCTTTTCAAGTCATAGCAGCTGATCTAGTAGGCCCATTCCCACGTTCAAAAAAGGGAAATAAATGGCTTCTCGTGGTTTCTTGCTGGTTTACAAAGTATACCATGCTATTTCCTTTGAAAAGCTCTAAAGCTGGACATATAGAGAGAATTTTGGAAAATAATGTCTTTCTAATCCACGGTGTGCCATCGCTCTTAATATGCGATAACGGTACTCAGTTTACCTCTAAGAGTTTTAAGAGCTTAAGTGAAACTAATGGTTTTAACATCCGTTTTAATCCCGTGTACACCGCAAGACACGAAGTAACCGGGTTTACACCGTCTTTCTTAGTTTACGACAGACAGTTACCTCTATCTGGATCGAATTATAAAATTTTAGATTTGGATGTCAATGTTGACAGCGAAATAATTCCGAGTAACAGGGGTGCGTACGCCGAAAAATTTAAAGGGTTTAAAAGATATTTTCACCGACGTGCGTAGTAGGATACATAAGGCTTATGAACGGAACAGTAAGTCTTACAACCTTAGAAAAAGGGATTTTTCCTTTAATAAATGTGATCACGTTTGGCGAAAAAATAAAATTCTTTCCAGTGCAGCAGATAAATTCACATCTAAGTTGGTACCTAAGTATGTGCATTGAGTGATTAGAGAAAAGATTTCAGATTTAGTTTATGGTTTAGTTAATTTAGATGGGACTAAAATAGGACGATGGCATATTAAAGACTTAAAACCATTCAACGGACCTAACCCTAGTGAAAGTTTGTCAGAAGAAGAATAATTTATATTTACATTATCTTAATTGCTTAAATTTTTTTTGATGTTGCTCTGTAGAGGTGACGACCTCGTTTTTTTTGACTGTTATAAAAGTTGAGCAGAGAATAGCTTACTTTTATTGTTTAATGCTAAGGTTTTGGGTATTGGCCATATCCCAAACTTAGGTTGATTGTGGTTGATGTTTAGCATCGACTCAGTTTTGCGAGCTTGCGAAAGAGTCACACTCAGGATATATCATAAGACTGGTATGTCGGTGGTCGCGGGATTTGATTTGCTTATGACCCCAAATAATATCCAGTTCTTGACACTTGGAAGCGAAATTTTGATTAGAGGCAATCCAAGGTGATCTTGAGTTAGGACAAGCGCAAGATGTAGCTCGTGTAGTGTGATGTAGAGTCAAAATTTTTTAGAGCAATTTCAAAGTTTGTTACCCGAGTGGGTGTATTTTTATTACCTTAGTGGTATATGTTGGGTGCAATTAAGAGTAAATTGATTTTGGTTTATCCAGTAAGTCTAAGACTTGGATTATTTTGATTTAGATCTTCTTCTGAATTGACAAACTGAGGGTATTTTCTATTTTTTTTTCAGAGCCGTTTAAACGTTACCTTTGAGTCACTAATTTTTTTAAAATTTTTTTTGCATGGACTCATAGGCGTATGTTGAGTTTTTTCGGTTTACTATCCGATTGATAGAAAATTGAAGTTCTGCAGGAGAACTAAAGGCTGATCATTTACAGGAGATTAGAGCAGAGTAAGACAGTCGTTTCACAAAGAAATGATCAAAATCTGATACCGAGATGAGAACCTTGTCAAGAGAGGCTAAGCGCAGTGAAGGAAGATTCCTAACCGAATTTTTAGATTTCCAAGAGGTAATCTAGGAGTTTGGGCTGACAGAAAACGGTTATGCCTGATACCTGTAGCAGTTTCTTCTAGAGGCTATTGTCTAGGGAGACGATTAACACCATGATCGAATATTTTAGCTGTCAACGATGTTTTCTTCTTGTTTCTGATTAAGCTGGAAAAGCTCTTGTCGTCTTCAAAAGTTTTGTTGCGTTGCCACCGAAAAATAGAGAAATTTTTGCTTCATGTAGCTTTTTAAGCTCATTTTCGTTTTTTAAAATTTCGTTAGAAGCTTGGTTAAGTCAACCTTGTAAACCTTTTAGGTTGTATCCCATGAGTTATCTGTTTTTACAGGCTGTGATGCACCGGGTGCTAACAGATGCCGTTACGACGTTTGGCAGGGAGTTAGTCTTCCTGAGGAACAGACTGATTGGAAGGGTAGTCTATGGGGGGTGAACGTTTGACCTTTGGGACCTTTAGGGGTTTTGTTACCCAATGGTTATTTCTATTTGAGCCAAAGGAGAGCCTAGCTACTGTAGTCGACCTCAGCTCCAATTAGCCTATTAGTGGTGACAGGCTGTTGGCAGTAGTGTGTTTCGGAACACCCTATTGATTAAATTTTTTTTTTGACTTATGGTGGTGTGGTAGACACCGTTTTAGTTTAGTGGATGCTATAATCTACTCCCTTTTGTTGGTGGGCTCCAGGGTCACCATTTCCGTATTTTATTGTCTCCACCATTCAGTATATCGTGGTGAGGTGTTTGTCTCCTGTTATGTGGGATGGATTGAATGTTTTTCGTTGTTGTTCTAGGGCGAGACCAGTACACGAGGGTTCTTCATGCAACTTGGAGAAGCGCAATGCTGGTTAAATTTTATATCTCTGTGTAGCCACCCTGAAGAATGATGGAGGGCGTTTTTTTTCTGGCTCATGTTTCTAGGCAGATTTGTCACTTTGGTGCGATGTGCCGAAGATTTGATTAGCTTTTGCTAAGAGCTTTCACCAAGCTCAGTATGGAGTTGTCATAACCAAAGGTTTGGGATTTGAACTCCTGTATATATGTCTGTATATATTTCTGTATATATTTCTGTATATATTTCAGTGTATGTTGGTTGCCTGAGGGCATGTGCTCAAAATTTTGAGTCGTTTTGCTTATGGACTCCTATATAGGATTATGACTTTAGGGAGGTCCTATTTCGAGACTTGCTGTCTCACATAGTTATGTTAGGAATGGTTCCTTGAATGTTAGTTGCGCGTGGACTAATCATTCTGTTCTTTGTGAACATTGCTTTTTGAAGCAGGATCATTCAGTTTAGTGAATTTTAGCTTTTATAGCTATTCACTGTGTTTAGAGTGAATTTTAGCTTTTATAGCTATTCACTGTGCCTATAGTGGTATTGTTAGCTTTTATAGCTGCTCACTATGTTAATGGCGAGATTGTTCTTTTAGAACGCAGGCTTTGTGTAGTCGAGGACTATTTACCGAGTGTTTTCTTGGCGAGGAGCCGATGTTTTTCCGGCGATATGCCAGAGTGTTTTCTTGGCGAGGAGCCGAGTTTTTTCTGGCGATATACCAGAGTGTTTTGTTGGCGATAAGCTGACGTGTTTTCTGGCGATCAACCAGAGCGTTTTCCCTAGCGATTTTAGCATGTCTAGATGTCTTAGGACGTCGACATTGCGCAATAGAGTGCGATTATTTTCTGATGCGACTAGTAGTGATACTAGATTTAGAATGTTCTCTTAGCGATGAGCTAGAGCATGGATGGCGATTTTTCCCGAGCGTTTGTCTGGATATTTATCCAGATATTCTTTTTTTTTGGCCTAGTGCTAAATGGTCTGACAAGACTTTTCCTTTTTAGTGTAAGTGTTTGCACTAGAATCATTTTTTTTATTTTTTTTCTTTATTTAAGAATTTTTATAAATTTCTTTTGCTGAAATAAAAAATTTTCAGACAATCCTTAAAATATTTTAAGGGGGGTGTTCATATTTTATTTCAGTTCACTTTTTTTGATTTAGACAAGAGTCTAGACAAAGTTATATTTTTTTGTTTTGGTAACAATAACAGAGCTGATTCTTCTATATAAGAAGACCGCGATTGTTATTTTGGAAAAGTATTTCCTATGTTCATGCAAGGATTTTTATTTACTTTTTGATGTACTCAACCTTTAGTGCTTAATTGAATTAAGTCTAGTAGTAAGGTCCGAAGTTTGTAATTTTGTTTTAAGTTCTGACCTTAGTATTAAGTGATAGTGTACCACTTTGTACCTTTTCATAAGTAGCCTAAGTTTAATAGACTAGTGTAGTCTATTTCTTTTTGGAAGGGGGTAAATGTAACATTCATTTTTTCCCAGATTTTAAGACCATGTAATGTTACTGATTTTTCACTTCAAATTGTACTTATTTTCATTTTTGTATTGAACGGTATATTAAACAGAGATTCCAAGACGTTCGGTATAGTGTGTTGTGCGGGTTCCTGACCGAACCTACCGCCACGCGCCGCGATTGGTGAAAAGTGTGTATCCGCTGTTTTGGTTCCGGCGTCGCCATATTACCGGCAGAGTTTGGATGGTTTATTTAAGGGCCTGAAGACCGACTGTCATGGCTGTTTTCCATCTAGCCGCAGCCGGGCTGTTTTCCATCTAGCCGACAGGCTAATTTTTCATCAGAGCCGCCAAGTAGGCTTCCTTCGACTGAGCTACAAAAAAAAAGCTCAGAACAACCATCATGCGAGCTAAGTAAAAGTACCAGTTTCTTAACTAAAAGCCGTAGTGGGCTTTCAAAGTGTTAGCTAGAAAAGTGTGAAATCGGTCGAATGCCATCAAAGCAGGAATAAGAACAGTAAGTTACCAAAACTTCCTTCAATAGACTTATTCCAGAGTAGTGCCTTAACAGCAATTTAAAACAGACTAAAAAGTGAAGTGTAAAGCACTATTTTTCGTCTTCGGGGGTTATCATAGTTCAGAATTTAAATGTAATAACTACTAGTTAGGCTAGAATTTTTTTTTGTAGAACTGCAAAGGTTGGAACTTTTTATTTTAAAAAACATGAATAAATTCTCTTTTTTTGTTGATTAAAGCTAGTGTCTCACTGAATACCTATCCTACTTTTCAGGACAAGAACGGCTGTACCAAACTGATTTTTTTATTTACCAACAATACATTCTTTCAGTATTTTTCCATTTTTTTAGCTGAAGTTAGATCCTTTCTATTTTAAAATGGATGGTGCCCAAAATTTGTACAGCTAAAGCTTTTTAAAAAATAGAAAATAATTCCAAAAAGACGTAAGACAATTATCTCTTACCCATATCTCTCTACCAAGGAAAACTGAGCTAGTGTTTCTTTAATTTCTTTAGTTCTTTTAAAATCAGGTTTCACTCAATTTATTATCAGAAATTAAAGCGGGGCTGCAAGAAAATTACGCCCAAGCTTGGGGCAACAAAAATTAAAAAGGGTACAAAATGACACCACAACGTGCGGGCAAGTTCCAATGTTACAAAATTGCGCTCAAGCGTGGGACAAACAACTTCTCACAGGGTACAAAAAAAGATGCCTCAAACTGAGGACAGTTAAAAAGCTTACAATATATGTACATATATATATATATATATATATATATATATATATATATATATATATATGTATACATATATATATATATATATATATATATATATATATATATATATATATATATATATATATATATATATATATATATATATATATATATATATATGTATACATATATATATATATATATATATATATATATATATATATATATATATATATATATATATATATGTATACATATATATATACATATATATATATATATATATATATATATATATATATATATATATATATATATATATATATGTATACATATATATATATATATATATATATATATATATATATATATATATATATATATGACATTTTTTCAAAATATCTCGAAAAGTAAGTTAATCTTAAGGAACCATTTTGTTTCTATAACATTTTTAAAGGCATGTTGTCAAGTAATCACGGCAACTCATTCTTAAGGAAATGCGGATAATATCAGCCATTAATTAAATCAGGTAATTCTAATATATAAACCGGTTCGTACTAACAATACTAGATATATATATATATATATATATATATATATATATATATATATATATGTATACATATATATATATATATATATATATATATATACATATATATATATATATATATATATATATATATATATATATATATATATATATATATATATATGTATATATATATATATATATATATATATATATATATATATATATATATATGTATACATATATATATATATATATATATATATATATATATATATATATATATATATATATATATATGTATATATATATATATATATATATATATATATATATATATATATATATATATATATATATATGTATATACATATATATATATATATATATATATATATATATATATATATATATATATATATATATATATATATATATATATATATATATATATATATATATATATATATATATATATATATATATATATATATATGTATATATATATATATATATATATATATATATATATATATATATATATATATATATATATATATATGACATTTTTTCAAAATATCTCGAAAAGTAAGTTAATCTTAAGGAACCATTTTGTTTCTATAACATTTAAAGGCATGTTGTCAAGTAATCACGGCAACTCATTCTTAAGGAAATGCGGATAATATCAGCCATTAATTAAATCAGGTAATTCTAATATATAAACCGGTTCGTACTAACAATACTAGATGAGAGAACGATTAAGAATCGCTGCTAAATTTTAAGTTTATCTAAAACTGTTTGCTCCATTTCTAGCAAATATTGCTATTTGTGGAAAATTTGTCATCATATCATTTTACCGTACATGTAAAGTCAGATCCTATTGCAAAATTAAGAAAACCTATTCATACCGATACCCACGAGCATAATATTCTTCGATCTCGAATTGCAATCTGCTATAAGACTAATTTTTTAAAACTAGAAAAATACCAGCATCGCTCATCCCATTTAATAAAATCAATTTCAGAAACTAAAGTATAATTATTATTTCGATATATACGTGTCCTTCGTCGCCGTCGGCGCAAAATTTCTAAGAATAAGATTGTAAAAACAAATGAAAACTAGTGACAAGATAGTGTTGCACATGACCAAAATTATAATAATAACTTCAAAAGGGTCTCCTTGGGTACTCAATTATACAACATATTAGTTAATATTAATTATTTGTGTTGAAACTGTAATCTGGGAAAAATTCCTTAATTCAGAAATTCTTTATACTGAATTTTTTTCAACATTAGTGAGCAATATACTGAATATTCTTTATATTTGTACTATTACTGATAGTTTTTATACATTTTAAATCAATGGCATTGTTTAAGTAAACTAAGATATACAGCCCAACATTTTAACAAAAAAACAAGCTGAATCAAATATAACTCCCTGATTTTAAAACATCATATAAATCAAAAGAAAATTTAATTTTCTTTGTTTCAGATCCTCCACGAGTTTCTGTCGCATTAAATTTCGATATAGTGACTCCTGTTCGCGAAGGAACTGACGTTATCCTGCATTGTGAAACCCTTGCCCGACCGAAGGCCCATAGCTATTACTGGTATCATGACGTAAGTGATATTTAGTTTAAGGTATCCTTAGTTTTGTATGTATCCATCTTATATTTCGTAATAGTTTGATTTTGAACCATGAAATATTTTATGTGGCAATAGAAGCAATTAAAAGAATAAAGATATAATTTTTGTCAATGCCTGTAATCTTCTTTTTATACTAAATGATTTAAATAGAAATAAAAAAATCTTTTATTCATATTGCTTGTTAAATTTCAGTCATTATTATGGTAGTCTGCCTTCCATTACCAAATATCTGTAAATTTTCATACTAATATAATAAGCTGGAAGCCAAGACTTTGATTAGAGTTCTTGTGATTGGACTATATTAAATTCGCGTAACTTTATGACGTTTCACGTACTATGCTACAAAGTAAATAACTAGATTCTTAGAGGCAAGAACACTAAAAGTGAAGCGTTTTAATCCAGATACCTCTTTAAAGTGTGTCAAAACATTGGATAGTTACTCCAGTTTGACAAAGTTTAATGCCAACCCTCATTTTGGCCCTTATTTAATGACAGCGTTATTTTTTTTGGTCAAAAATATGGATTGAATATGTTTTATGTTACGAATTTACAGCTATTTTAAACAATTAAATTAGCTGACTATTCATTAGTAAATAAACACTGTCGAAAACGCTATTTAAGTCAGTTACATTAAAATTGTTTTCACAACCGCACATTATATGATATTACAATCTAATAGCGGAATTATTACATTGATCTGTATTATATCCATCTATTTTTAGACAGTTAGTTAATTGATTTCCGTTAAAAATGATTTTAATGGGGAAATTGTTTTTTAAATCAATGTCGATAAATTAAACAATCATCTGTATGTGCCGGTTCATGGAATTTTTCATAATTAATTACATTCTAGTCCTTCTGAGACTGCTGAAGAGTTTAAATTTCGAATTACCCTTAGAAACAAATTTTAAATCTCTCTTCATACTGTTTATGATCTTTACTATGAAAAATCATACAAAAGTAATTATAAATACTGGAATAAAAAAAAAAAATCGACTTCTAAAAAGTAATAAAAGTTTAAAATAAAAATTAAAAAATAACTGCTACTAAAAAAATTTATTTCATGGAGGAAAATTCTCTGTTCTTACCCTAAACGAAAAACGCGAGAAATTTGAGCAATATATAATTGATACTTAATATACAAAATTTATTACGTAAACACACAGCAAAATTAAGTCGGCTCAGTTGTAACGCAGGACTGTGGCAGTGATACACTGATATTTCATTTCATTCTTTGTATTTCGAGTTTAAACGTAAATTTAGCGATTTACGTGCTTTTTTTTTTTCTGGCTGATGCGGTTTTTGACATTAATTTTCATTTAATCAGTTTCCTTCTTAAGCTTGCAAGAATTGCGTCGACTTTAAAATTTGCCTCTTACCTGCCTCACCTGTTCTATGTTAGCATCTGATGGAGAACGAAGGTAGAGAGTAGGCTTACCCACCCATCCGCTATTTAATCAAATACATTTTTATTTGGTTTGACCCACTACTTCCTTTGGTTAATTTCAAAAGTCAAAAGATAACGTTTAAACTACAAAACCGATTTGAATGATTCTTTTACTGTTGTCTAAGTACATGAACAAAAATACATAGATATTAGGACATTTGAAAAAATATTACATACACAGGTTACTCATTTATTCGTGTCACATGCATCTTTACAAAATACAAATAGGGTATATATAATAGACATAATACAATATGCATCTATTACACAAAAAAATCTATATATAAGAAAATCAAAAAAAAGGGAATGTATATAAACACTTACAATATACCAAACTAAAAAAGAGTGTTTATAGAGCAGCATATATAATATATCACCGTACTGTAAACATATATCAGATAAAGATTAAATTATTTTTGACGAGAATTTGGCCACTACTGAACCACTTGGTGTTGCCTCTATTAGAACCTGTATAGTGCTGCCTTCTGGGCATTGTTGTCATTCTAGTTTGCTCTCTACGACATTCACATAGAGTCGTTTTTTATGAGAATCTCCATCTATGTTTGTTAGATTTGGAGTTTGTCTCTCTTGAGTGCATCCTATTTAGACACTTCCATGTGTCGCACGGCTCGCGGTGTCCTATCGAGGGGGCCTCAGATGATTCCATGCATTCCTTGAGGTGGTAATTTCTTGTACAATGTAGCTTATTATGGGGATTCAGCAAGTTATTCTGTGGCATGGAGAAAATTTTTCATGCGTCTTGGAGCTGGTTGATGACCATATAACGGGTGGGCCCCACACAGATTAGATTTTGATCATCAGGAGGAGCAATTTCTGAATCGGCGTCAATTTAAAGCTTTGTCAACGTATTTGGTATGACTTGATCCTTGCCATACTGAGCAAGCTTATTCTGCCACACTAACAGAGAGCTATAGTGCTCATTTTTAACACACCCTCCCCCCTGTCGAACTGGGAAGTTCCTAATATATTATTTCGGGCTCTCACTTATTATTTGGGGTTTTGACAATGTTTTCTGTGTTTTTTTTATGGATCTAACATACGTACAGCAGGGAAGTCCCTAAAGCATTACAGGAGCGGCGTGTGTGCGGAAAAAGTGTTTCACATTGTTCTTGAATCGCTGTAAATTGTATTTGGTGGGAAACACAGTCCTGGGCAAATTATTCTAAAGGGATTATGTTCCCCATATAAAACACTGCTTGAAAAGCGTTGTATGAGAAGTAACAAGCTGAACCTCATACGGATGTGAAGTATTAGCTCGACGTGTATTTCTAACATGCATCGCTCTGAGAGGAATTAAGCGGGCTACATCTTTCGAACACTTTCCATGAAAATACTGGTAGAATAGGCTCAAGTCGCCAACTTTTCTTCGATGTTCCAGCGAATCAAGGCCGCCGGTCAGTTCCGGGTCTAAATCAGACGAACAGTTCTTCTCTGAATAGAACCCAACAAATGGGGAGCGGAGCCCCAAACATGGGAGCTGTATTCCATAATTCGTCGAATTTGTGCTTTATAAAGAATTATTTAACAGTTGTTGTGGTAAAGCTTTCTGGTAATTTCCCAACTTTTGAGAAGCTCTCCTTATTATCCCTGCGACATATTTTTGCCAGGATATATTTGCTCCCAAATTAACGCCCAACAAATTGAGTGACGATGTTAGAGGCATGGAGTGCCCCGCCATAACTATGTCGGATTCAGCAACGTTAACTTTTTTAAAAAAAAACTGCCGCCTGGTTTTTCTGGTGTTAAATTCCATTTGGTTACTGTCACCCCAAGACAGAATTTCTTCCAGGTCTTTGTTAAGTTGAACGACTTCCCGCTGTCTGCGGATATTCGTCTGATTAGTCGATATCCGAGCATTTAAAGTGAATGAAATGGTAAGCGTACTGTCATCTGCAAAGCTGTAGCTTGGGTTTCCGGTCTTTTTTCAGAAGATCGCTAATGTAAATGAAAAAGAGAGTAGGAGATAGTATAGAGCCTTGGGGCACACCGGCGTTGATAGTGCAGGTGTTAGAAACAAATTCGTCGACTGCCACTCGTAAAAAACACTCTCTGAGGAAACATGAGAGCCACCAACAGAACTTTTCAGACATACCATAAGAGCGTAGTTCAGCCAACAGTCCTTCGTGCCAAACACGGTTGAATGCCTGGATATGTCAAGAGCAACCACTCGCTCCAAAGTGTTCAATTGCATTGTTCCAAACATGTGTTACATGTTTGGAATATTGCAATTGTCAGAAAATCTCCTGTTGATCCATGTTTACGAAAGCCGTATTGGTGCGACTGGTCGGTAGTTATTTAGCAAGGTCTTCTTGCCTATTTTAGGTATCGGCTGAACTGTGGCACATTTCCAACAGGAAGGAAATATTCCCTTTCTGTAGGATAGGTTGAAAAGTCTACAGAAAACTGGTGTTAGTTCCCTCGCACAATTTTTGAGAACTATGGCAGGTATTTCGTCAGAGCCAGAAGTTTTTTTGGTGTCTAGCTGCATTAAAATACGTTACTACCTTAGCGACTGATCAAAAGGACCTGGAATTGTTGGGAACAAGCGAGAAGTTTGTTTCTAATTCGTTCACTGTGTGCCTCCTTGGTTTGGTCGATAATTTCTTTGCATCTATTCCAGGCACGAACAAAGGCGTTACGATTTATGATGTTAGGATTTACACGCCATTGTCGGTAGCCAAGATGTTTAGAAGCTACAGCTGCATTTTCGGTCAAATCAACGCTTGCTGTTGAAAGGGCTTTTTTTCGAAAAAGGAATGTAAGCTTCCATACCAGATAATATAACATCGGAAACCTCCCTGCCGCAGTCAGATGGAACGTCAGATCAAAAACAAACGTCTAATCAAGGGAAAGTTCGAAAATACTCCATGAAATCTTCCCATTTAGCAGATCTATAGTGCCACGGTTTAGGCGTCTCTCTGTCACTGATTGGTAGGATACTCGATGTCGAAAGCAGTTTATGGTGGGAAGAATTTAACGGCGGATTTACGGATCAAAAAGACTGACGAATTCCCCGTCTCGATCAGGGATTCTGTGTTGTTTCATCAATAACCTGAGTTAAGCCACAACCGATTGAGGATGATTCAGCTTCACGACCTTGTTCGTCGGTAGGTATTTGAATATTTAAGCCAGTTATGATATTGTGGACATTAAAGTCGTCCAGGATGGCAATTTCGGCATTTGGATAATTAATTCGTAAATGATCGATGGTGTCTGCAAGAAAGGCGAAAAGTGTTCTAAAGCTAGTATCACTTGGTGGTCGATAGAAAATACAGATGAACCTTGTGGTTTGTTGATTCGTTATTTTTAACCACATAACATCAAAGTTTGGGGGTTTCAGGGTCTCTTCTCTTTGGCAAGAGAGGTCGCTTCTGACAAAAAGACAGATTCCAAAATTGCGCCTAAATCGAGACTAGAAGTCGAACCCGAGAGCGAGTACATAAGGTTTCTTCGACTGCAGGTGTTGGTGCACTAAATTTATGTTCGGGTTTAAACCTCGCATGTTGCAAAAATCTATTTTAAAATTATGATCTCTGCATGTCGACGCCCCTGAACCAGCCCCCATCCAGAGATCCGAACAAGCATTGTCCGGCTTACTGCGTTTGAGCATTTTGGGCCGGGATTGTCGTTCCGCCTCTCACCTCCTTGCTGCAGAAGTGCGCAGGTTGGTAAGTCCCTCCACTTTTCCGCAGCTTTTTAAAACGGTTTCTGGCTGCACCACTGTAACGAACGCGGGGTTTATGGCCTGTTGGTGCCCCCGCTTTAGATGTCGCTTTGCCCTCCAGTTGTTCGCTACCCAAGACAGCCACCCCTTGGTGGATTTCAGTGCAGTTTTCTGTGTGCAAGTGCTCAATTCAGCATTACCCCCAGATATTTAGGATTGGGGTAATACCCTACAGGCGTATCTTCTCATATCACTTTCAATTTACTGCAAGCATGCTTGCTTCTTAGATAGAAGACGCTTGTTTGAGTCTTTGAAGGATTAGGTTTAACTAGGTTTTTTTCTTATAATATTTTGTAAATTATTTCAGTGTCCCTACAGATTTTCTTCTACGTTTTCAAAATTGTCCTCCTGAGCAGTAAACTCCTTATCGTTAGCGTAGATAGAACCTTTCGTGAATTGTGGAAGTGATTGGTCATTCATGTACATATTAAAACGTGTTGGGGCTTCCTAAACATACGGGTAGGAGTTAAATCCTTGGTTAGCTTATAAGTTATATATAATAATAACCGATGGTGTCATAGATCGCAGTCATGTTGATGAAAATGGCTCCTGTAATTTTCAGTGGCCACAGCAGATTTTCTTCTACGTCTTCAAAATTGTCCCTGAGCGGTAATCGCCCTGACGTCAGCGTATATATAAGTTTTCGTGCTTGGTAGAAGTAGTTTATCGTTAGTGTGAATACCAAACGGTGTGGGGACTAAAATGCCTTTTTTTTGGTTCCTAAAAAAGTAATAAAATAAAAATAAAAACCAGTCCAATTTTTTTTTTTTTTAAGCTGACCTGACATTTATAATCTTGGTAGTCCTGAAGTTAATCTACCCATCGACTGAAAGACTCCACATTTAAATAATAGTATGTTGTATTGTTTAGATATCTCTATTAACACATAGCCTGAAAAGTTTTTGATGATTGTAGGAAGTACTAATGTTTAAACGATACATGTCAAAATTTCATGACATTTCGACTATTAAGTTTAACAAGGTACAGTGTTAAAGGAACTCTGCTCTTGGAACATCACTCATCATTTGCTGCCAAATGAGGTAGTTACACCAGAAAACATCAAAACAATCCACAAAATTGTTTTGAATGATCGTAAAGTGAAATTGCGTGAGATAGCTAATAACCTAAAGATATCAAAAGAACGTGCTGGTCAAATTTTGCATGGACATTTGGGCATGAAAAATCTCTGGTCGAAATGGGTGCCGCGTCTGCTCACAGTGGATCAAAAACAACAACGTGTTGTTGATTCTAAGCGCTATTTGGAATGTTTAAGCACAATAAAAAGGATTTTCCCTGTGATATGTGAAATAGATGAAATATAGATCTACCACTATACACCGGAATCAAATTGGCAGTCAGTTAAGGGGACAGCAGTCTGTGAAAGCCGCCCGAAGCAACCAAAAACACAACAGTTGGCTGGGAAGGTTTTGACCTCGGTATTTTGGGATGCGCATGAAATAATTTTTATCGACTATGCTGAGAAAGGAAAAACCATCAATAGCGAATATAATATAAAGTTATTGGTGCATTTGAAGACAGAAATCGCAAAGAAACGGCCCCAAATGAACAAGAAAAAAGTGCTCTTTTCATCAAGACAGTGCACCGTAGCAAGTCAATTGTTACGATGGCAAAATTGCATGAATTGAAGTTCGAATGGCTTCCTTATTTATCGTATTTTCCAGACTTCGCCCCCAACGACTATTGTCTATTCGCAGACCTCAAAAAAATGCTCGAAGTAAAGAGATTTGGCTC
Source organism: Pachyrhynchus sulphureomaculatus (assembly GCA_019049505.1). Lineage (NCBI taxonomy): Eukaryota > Metazoa > Arthropoda > Insecta > Coleoptera > Curculionidae > Pachyrhynchus > Pachyrhynchus sulphureomaculatus. The sequence continues at coordinate 176,370,258 of CM032446.1, forward strand.
CAATGAAGAAGTTATCGTCGAAACTGAGGCTTATTTTGAAGACAAATCCTTCTACAAGAAAGTTATAGAAATGTTAGGAAAGCGTTGGATTGATCGTGTCGCTTTTAAAGGAGACTATGTTGACGAATAAAGTAGAATTTTGCAAAAGAAAAAAAATGTTTTAAGTAGCTAAATGAAAAACCTTTCAGACTTTGAAAGTAAAATTTATAGAGAAAAGTCTTGAAAATAGGTGTTACGTGCGAAACATAATCTAATTGTTATGTTTTATATCATTGGCTTTTTAATTGGTTTTAGGCAAAAATCTTTTATTTACAATATATTGGTTTGTCTAAACTATTTGAACTCCCACGCCATTAGACAACTTATTGAACTTTCCACGTTCACGTTCTTTCGCCGTAAATTCCGCGTTCTTTCTATCCGCTCAATAAGCTCCGTTCGCTTTTTATTTAGACCAACATTTATTCGGTTGCAAAATTCATCCATCAAACCGACAGTAGATTTGTGTGCTTTCCGACTCTCAGGTCCGGTATTTATCTTTGTCCTTTTGTTTTCCTTTCCAATCACATCATCCAGTTCGTTTTCTAGTCAACCAGTGCGTGTTTACTTTAAATCCTTTTTGTTTCCAAAGAAATGAAACGGTTTTTTGGGGAAGTCGACTAAAGAACAATAGTTAGGAAAGTGGCATATAAATTTTACTAGCTGCGCTCTGTGGGATTTTCTGTTAATCCTTTCGAAAGATTTTTTTTAGGTTTATTGATTACAAAAATATTTTACCATCAATATTTCTGCAACTAAACTTGTAAATACGTATTTATTATTGACTTACAGTCCGTCAAGTAAGAACGTGACTGCTGGTATTTTTGAAAAAATGTATTTCGAGAACATTTTTTGCCATCAATGTATTCTTTGGAGTGCAAACAACGTCATAATTACCTTAGTAGATTATACAATCGCCTCCTACATCAATAATCGCCTGGCAAATCTTCAAAGTCTTTTCTTTAAGCGTTTTCTTTATCAGGGACCAAACGTTCTCAACAGGGTTGGCGTCGGGAGATTGTGAGGGCCACTCTAGTATTTTGTAGTGAATCCAGGCGAGCACATTTCGCGACGTGATTTTCGTCCAGCAAAGGTTTCTTCAACGTGCTTCGGAATTTGACATCATGAGCACGAAGATATTGTCAAGTGGTTTCATGGGACCTATTCAAACCCTATTTTCTTAATTTTGTCGCTCCTACACTATTCGTTTTTCGACTTTCGGACTGACTTTGCCTACCGAGCTACGTTGTGGCAAATCGTCCACATTTTTCGTCACATTAAGACGATTTACCAACTTCTTCACAAATGAAACCGACTTTTTAGTATATTTAAGGACCACGAAATGAGTCATTTTAGGCCCTTTTGGATGGAAACAAAGAAAGACGGTCTCGAGCCGACGCGCAAACAAGTGACTCATTTTGGATTTTACGTGTTTTCGATGAAAGTTCGAATCGATTGATATTTTTGCTAAAATGCGTCGTAAACAGAGGTTCCCTCTATCGATTTTTTGTTGAATCGCTAGAATCGCATCTACCAAAAATCAATTATCGCGGACACGTTCTTACTTGACAGACTGTACAACTTCAGCTTAACTCTTTCATTAGGATTTTTTCAAAATTCAGTTGCTAATTAGTTCTCATCTTCTAACTTTTAGTCCATGCCAAGTTTGAAAATATATCTCTTATTTTATACTATTTGTTTGATTCTTTGTGAAACCCTGGGCATTAATATTGTTCATTATTTTATTGTCGATATTCTATCATCGTAATTGAGTTAAAGAGTTTAACTCTGGTCTGGAAGTAAAATTGATTGTAAAATGTCTCCGATTTCTTATGTAGGAATTGTTTACAACATTTTTAGATTGATTTTAACTACATCTACTAGTCTATATCTCAAAAACTAAGTAGCTCTAGTATTATTACACACGTATTGAATTTGCCTCTCCATCATATGTATGCGCCTTAAATGTTTCGGGGAATTTTTCAAAATTAAATACATAATGGTAGTTTTGAGACTGCTGAAGAACTAAAATTTTCAGTTAAACTTATTGTGAAAAACTGAAATTGAGAAGAACATTAAACCGACTTCAAAAAGATAATAGGAAGTCAAAAATGAAATTAGGAAATAATATCTTTAAATCTTTAAAAGTTAGTACCTAACTGCTACTGCAAAAAAAAATTAACAAAGGAAATATTCTCTAGTCTCCCCCTAAACGAAAAACGTTAGAAAAGTAAGCAATGGGCAGTTGATCCTTAATACACATAATTTATTACGGAAACACACAGAATTAGGCATAATTTAAAGACAGCGCACGTCATACTCGCTTACTAACACATATATATATATACATATATATATATATATATATATATATATATATATATATATATATATATATATATATATATATATATATGTTTGTTGACTATTAAAGATTAGGAGTTTTTCCTTTATTTTAATTACGGTCAAACAGACTTAAAAGTGTGGAATGTCTGTCTGTAGATTTACTAGATTTATATTGGAATCTTTACGGCTCTTGTAAATTTTGATTGCTTCTAAAAAAAAACTAGATTGTCTTTAATAGTCATCAAAAAATATATATACCTCACTTGATTGTAATTTATTCATTGCGTTTGAGAATGTAGTAGTACTACGAAACTGCAGTCGCGCCTAGTGCAACTTTTTATACGTGTACTATCACAAAGCAACAACTCCATAAATTCTTGTAAATTTTCCAAGCCATGTGTTATTTATAATGTATATGTATATATATATATATATATATATATATATATATATATATATATATATATATATATATATTATAAATAACACATGGGCTAGCCAGCGGAAACGTTTAGGATAGTAAAAAATGAAACCGCAGCTGCTTAGGGCATCAACTAGACCTAAACATAAAATTGTTAAAATATAGAAGTTAAAAAATAAAACAGAGTGAAATAAAAATAAACTAATGTAGGAGTAATAAGTATTACATAGACAACAACATAACAAGGAGTATAAAAATAATTTACAAAACAACATGCAATATAAGAATAAAGGAAAATAGTAATAATGATAAAAATGAGTTGAAAAATCCTGAAATTTGTTAGAAAATTATATACATACAAGTAACTAATTAAAATAGATTTAAAATTGAATACCATAGAGAAAATTATAAGGCCAATATAAATTTAGTTACATTAAGCAGCTCGATGCATGTCTATGTCTACCTATTGATACGATAACTCTAAAACGACATGAGATTTCTATTTTAAATTCGTTATACACCAAAAACATAATGGGAGACGAAAACCTATAGTTCTTGGGAAATATAGCTTAAGAGAAAGGAGATGAAAGGGGTGGGGATGTATAAATTTTGTATATTTTCAACATTATTATGACAATTTTTGCAGGTTATTAATTGCGATAATAAATATTAAGCAATATTATTTGTAGCAAAAACAATATAAGATGATAACATTGTAGAGGAGGGGATTAGTACAGTTGAGTCGTAAATTTAGTGTTATAAGTCCTTCTCGGCTTTCAGGCGTCAATAAATCTGAAAATTATGCTAAATTAGTTATAGTCACATAAAGAGATGAAGGATGAGGTTCAAATTCAAATTCAAAAATGTCTTTATTATTAATAATAAATTATTACAGGTTCTACATACATGTTCAAGTTCTGTGGATACAGAATGCTTTACAGCATTCTCATCCACAGAGAAGCCTTGCGACGGCTGATGTTTTGCCTTAGTATTTGAAATTTATGTACGTGATTATATAATAGTGCCATTTACGGTAGATCCTTAAATTGCAGTTTATTTCTTGCTTTATTTGGGAGATATTTTTTTTGTTATGCTTTGTTCATTTACGTGGGGATTTAGTTTATTGTCTGCTCGGAAAAATAATTTGTTAAAAAACCCAGCTCGATGTAGTCAGGTACATGTGATCCATAGTTTATATTACACATTTCTAATCTAGTCTCACTTACTCTTCTTTCTTTCATGTCTTGCTTTTTCATATTCTTTTTTAAACCTGAATATTCATTTCACTCTTTTTTACATTATTTATACTAATTATATTTGTTCATTTACAACTTCGTATATACATATTTATTTATAAATCTTAACCCAATTTATACCTACCTATATATATATATATATATATATATATATATATATATATATATATATATATATATATATATATATATATATATATATATATAATTTTTATTTAGCATTTTTCATAGCACCATTGCACTTTGTCTAAAACTTTTTACACTTTTACAAGATTTACATTATTTACATAATAGGTAGTTTATATTGACCGAATGTCAACCAGTTGCTACTCTTTTTGGTTTGTGGTCTATTTTTAAGTTGTTTACTTTACCTCCGCACGAGTGTCCGACGCTCACGAGTTTTAGGTCAGCGAACCGTGGCGTGCTTTCAGCAGGCTTTAGTTACTTTATCAGCTGGGCCTCGAAGGATAGAGTTAGTTGCTTCATATAAATCATATCATACGTCGTTATCAGGATTCTGTGATTCCAAGAATTTGAGAATTATATAATGTTTTCATTATTTTCTATTCTTTCGAGTCATATAGACTTAAAAAAAGTGGGAGGTGGAATTGGAACAGTTACTCCATATATATCGTATTATATATCGTCTTTAAAGTTCTTATAGTTTACATACTCCTTATCATGTACCCACGAAAGAAAGAACCAATAAAAATGGCAGCTCTAAATTCGGCTTATTTACTGACAATGCCAATGCGCGTGAATTCAAAGAAGCCCCGAACAATTTTTTTAATTCTCTTATAGTTAAGTCTTTAAGTGCAAGTATTTTTCTGATTGTTCAGGGTTTCGGCACGTTAAACCGACATATATATTTTTTTTCATTAAAATCTATTTATTTTTTCCATTCAAGTAAGTAGAGACCGCCATAGGTCCTACAGGAAGATTTAACCCACCAGATAACTTTACTAAATGGCGGCAGCAAATATGAAAGTAGGGGTAGTCGTCAAGTTAACAATATTTGTTTGTGTATATATCTACACTGATTTAAGTAACAAATCAATGATACTCACTAATCCCACTGAATAACTGTTGTCGCTACAATAACATGTTTAGTCATTATTCGTGCATACTTACGGAAACAAACTATTAATTTAATTTTTTTTTTCTTTCATTAAAGCGAGACAGTTCCGCCACTGTTCACATATGAAGATTTAGCTAATCAAACAGCTATACTAAATAACAACATTAAATAAAAATATACGCTAGTCGCTAAAATAACAACATTTTTAGCCATCAAGCGGGCAAATTAGAGGATTTAACCGAAGCCCCTTGAACACCCATTTACATGCAAATTGGAAGGCGTAAATAAATTACCCCTTTAAGCACCGCTTGGTATTTTTCTCATCGTCAATTTCTTTTTTATAACACTCGTATTTTTTCTAATTCAATTTTGATCCCTTTACAAACTTTGCTCCGGCGGTGATCGTTTTCGAGCCCCCTATTTCCATAAATATTTATTTGGTAAAATGGTCAATTTAGTTTCCCCCTTGTTTTGTCAGGCTTTTACTAAATTACTCGTTGTTTACGTTTAATGTAGTTTCGTGGAATTTAAAAGTGCTAACGCTTTGGGATTTCATTATTTCTTATAGTAATAAAAATAGTATATTGTCTAGTCAGTTTTAAAAAGAACGATTTCCTGTATGAGAATAATGAGTTTCTTACGTGTGTTGCGCGTTCATCAAATATACATATAAATACAATACAAGGCATCCCATAAAATGTTTAATAGTAGACGATAGCAAAAACATAGTTAAATAAAAAGACCCTTAACAGCCAGATTTACTAAAGTGGTTTAAAAGTTTGCCCCGACCTAATGGCGGTGGAAAAATATACCAGGCAGTCCAGTTCATTTTTGTTTTTGACAATGTAATTATTTTATCGCCAAATAAAGATTTTTATAAGAAAGTTTACATGGTTATATTAATAAGGTGCCGAGCTAGCTGAATTTGAATATTGGGAATTTCTATGAAAGCTCTAAATAAGGTGCGGAGCTAGCTGAATTTACATAAGATTTATTGGGAATTTTTATGAAAATTCTGAATAAGTTGTGGAGCTAGCTAAATTTGAATATTGGGAATTTCTATGTATGCTCTAAATAAGGTGCGGAGCTAGCTGAATTTACATAAGATTTATTGGGAATTTTTATGTATATTTTGTAGAAAAGCGATGTTATTTTTTAAAATGGAATAATAAAGTTTTTCTAGCTTCAATTTTTTATCGTACTGAGATTTACATGCAAATTTTTGTGTAAATTTAGAAATAAAGCGTTCGCAACATTTTATGATCTTCAAGTTTTATCTTTATTGTTAAATATTCGATTGTTATAATTTTTTCTGATAAGAATAGTTTGTTTAACAGTAGTCTGAACACAAATATGTTGAATGACGAGAGGAAACCTATATGCGTTGTGTAATTTATGTTCTTCACACCATGTGAGTTTAAGTTAACTAGTTTAAGAGCATCAGTCCAAGTATTGAAGACGCGCGGCGTCCTAGAAATCCTCAATAGGCTGTTATCGCTAATATTATGTGTTGGCTACTTTCCTTTAATTGTTTCATTTAGTGAGGATTATTACTGTAAATTCTAGCCTTGACATGTCTCAACAAGAAAAAATCCATTGCAGTCAAATCGGTTCTATCTGGTCACCAACTTAAGTCACCGCCTTTAAAAATCAACATTTGACAAAATTTCTCGAAAGACTGGCAAAGATGTGTTTCAAATGTATTGACGTCGCTCAGTCTTGTCTAAATCAAGTTCTCTGGTTACAACCAACAAGATTTTATTAAGCAAATGTGGAGAAGTTCTAAATCATCTCTATATATCACTCTTAACTAATAGTTGTGCGGCCATTGTTTTCCTGAAAGAAGTACAACTTCATTATTGCAGCCAAAATCGCTACTTTAGGGAAAAGAAAGGGGTTTTGATAATCTGGTTTTGGCTTTATCAGATTGAAAAAAAAAATGTTTGTCTATGGTACTTTAAGACGAAAATGTACACCTTTAAGTACTTTCACGTTTGCATAATTAGAGACTGATATTCTCGTAAAGTGGTACTCAAACGTACTCAGCGTTTGCATCGTTTTTTAACATCCGTAATCGCTTCACGCGAGAATTACTTGAAGTCATACAGTCTCTTAAAACTTTAAAATCATTTTTTGATAAGTTGAATACACGGGATTTAATTTACACTGCGTAAACGATATTGAACATAAAAGATTTGCTGCGCAGACTTGTTATTGTTATAAAACTCTCGTCCACAATTAACACTCCCCTTTCCGACGAAACACTGCATAAAAGCTTAGTTTTCAAGGACCGGGGTCAAATCTTGTTCTCCCACCTTTCCCCTTCTTCCTATTAAGTTCGCCTAATAAGCAAATTTATACTTATTTGTGGTACACCTGTTACCTCAAATTGAACTAAAACGGAGCGTATCGTATTATGTATGCAGTTAATTTTTTTTCTTTTCCTAAGAATATCACCCACAGATGTCAAATATATAAAAGAGAAAGTTTCGACAAACAATAGGAATCAGTACACTCTTCAAAGTATGTATGCGCATCTTAAATGTATCAGTGGCTGTTACTCTAGCCTAGGTGTCAGTTCTTTCTTAGAGATGACTTCTCTATCTTTAAGTTCAGTAAAGTAATGCTTTCTCCATCTTTTTTTTTATAATAATTACAAATGTGCTTCTTAAACTATATATATATATGTATATATATATATATATATATATATATATATATATATATATATATATATATATATATGTATATATATATATATATATATATATATATATATATAAATATATAGGTCATTTTTGTAAACTGAGCAATTTAAAATAAATTACGTATCTCAACGTAACTCAAAATATTTGTACATATTTTTATGACAACCACTTATTGGGCATTTTGGCCAAATTACACATTCTCAGTTTCATTAAAATTTATTTTGCATGCACATGGAAAATTTTATTACAATTTACATATTAAATAAATGGATATGCATGACCTAATTTATATTTGTCAATCAATATGGTTTCTAAATTTGTGTTTTTAGATTTACAGAGTATATTTTTAAATCTTGTTTAATAATTTTGTTCAATTCTAATTTATTATTTTTTTAAATTTTATTTTGGGCAGTTCTGCCATTTAGCCGGTCGCTAATTGTGACACGGAATTTTCAGAGTCACAAAAATGAGAAATAAAAACTACCCTCCCTAAAAGGAATATAAAATTTGAATTTGGTTTACACTCTTCTCGCTCTGGGTCAATCAGAGTATTTTAAAATAAACAAGTAGGCTAAGGCTAACATACAAATTTGTTGTTACATGAGGATTTTTAACAAACAAGACAAAAGTTATATACAGAATACAAAGTTTATTATTGTTTTCGTCTAAATAAGGCATGAAGATTGAAAATTGTCTGAAAGAGTGAGTATATAGTTTAGCAGTTCTAATGCACAGTAGTTCTTTATTAATTTTGGGTAAAAATATATTTGCGACAATCAAAAAAATATGGCCGTTAAACGTATAGAGAGAGTCGAATTGTATAGCATTTTTAGTGTTCCGTACGGAACACTTATAAGATGACTTCGGTGTATGTGTGTCTGTCTGTCTGTCTGTCACACCCGATTTTCTCCGAAACCATTTGTCACAGGAAGTTGAAATTTGGTAATAATATAGGAATTGATGGCCTCATCAAAGCCGTGTAGTTTTAAAAGTTAAATTTTGACTTAACGAGTTAGTTTTGGAGGGTGAAATCGGAAGAGCAAAAAATTTTTTACTACGTCATCGAGTGTGGGGTCAAATGAAAGCTTGTGAAAGTCCATTACCTTTAATAATTTATCTGCTATATAAAAAAACAAAAATTTCAAAGTCATTAGTTTTCAGTAAAGATTGGAAACAAACTTTGTTGAAAACTCATTTGCAGTGTGTTTTGTGAAGTCACTGATCATTTTATACCACCGTAACAGAATTTTTTATTTTAAAAGCAATCAACGTACGGAACACTAATTGTGCAAGTTCAACTTGCACTTGACCGGTTTTTTTAAGATGGGGAAGGTAACATGCATGGCCAAATTTAAGTCTTATAATAGTAATAGTAAATCTTTTGTATATATTCAATGGATTGTGCCGATATTTGTTTACAATTTCTTGATAAATCTGAGATAAACATGTATTATCACTTCTTTTCAAATTTTTCCGTCTATTTTCTCATTCTCTCATGATTTTTTTGCTTGCAGTTATATAGGTATATGATAATCAAATTGGAAGTGGTAAGAATTCGCTGTCAACAAATGTCTTCTTCACCAATTGGTCTACCTTCTCGGTATACGACAATTTTCACCTTAATATTTCTGAAGATTCTTTCTTGTTTATGTTATTTATTTCTACTCTTTCTCTAAACAGGGGCGGCGCCGGCGTGTAATATTTACTATGTAGAAATTTTGAGATGTTCTTTAAAGTTCTTACGCCATCTAGGGATTTTTAATTCCTATTGAAAAGCCGATATTTGAGTGTATAGCTTATATAACACAGTTCTCTAGTTTATAATAATACCATAAACTAATAAGCTGATACGTACTTGAAATTCAAATTGCCGCCATTCAACGGGAACCGTCCTTAGAAACCGCATACCGTATATTGTATACCGTATACTATATGCCATATACCGTATACTGTATACTGCATACTGTATACTGTATACTCTATACTATATGCTATATGCTACATGTTATATACTATATACTATATGCTATTTACTATATGCTATATATGATATACTATATACTATATATTATAAGCTATATGCTATATACTATATATTATAAGCTATATGCTGTATACTTTATACTATAAGCTATATGCTATAAACTATATACTACGTACTATGTACTACGTGCTAAGTGCTACGTGCTACGTGCCACGTGCTACGACATTTCTAAGTCGGATCACAGCTCCCTCCTCATGTACGTCCATAACACCGCCACTACCATGTCGCCACCGCATTATCAGCCGCCTCAACGCCTCCTCAACACGCTAGTTTCCTGGTTCGAACACTGAGAATCCATATCAATCCCTTGTAGACACAAACCATCATGTTTTCAGAGACTCGCAGCACACCGCTGGGAAGCCTCATCCTCCAAGGTACCAGTCTCCGATGGTCAAACAGCATCAAGTATCTAGGCCACCATTACGACAAGCGGCTAGTATAGAAGGACCATATCGCCGTCCACCAAGAAAGTAAACCAACTCCTCGGAATGCTGTAATCCCTCCTCAACAAGTCCAGGAAATTGTCAACCAACCCGCAACAAGTTGACAATTTACTAGATGATCATTTGAGTCGGATTGACCTACTATAGTCCAGCGTGATGCCAATTTTCACGTTCCCACAGTTCCACCCTTTAGAAAGTCCAAAAGAAAGCCTTTCGTATCATCACCAAAGCCCCATGGTTCATCCACAATAACCAGATTCATAGAGACCTCCAGACGCCGACAATCCGGAAATTCATGAACAACGTTCAGCTCAAATTCCTAGACAAAGTCAAACTCCACTCCAACCCCACAGACCGCATATCGTCCTCTTCTACGCTATGCCCGGCATCGCTTCTCAAGACCTCGGACCCCCTACCTCCGGATTCGCTTAAGTTAGCCTCAATTAATTTTAAGTTTAACATTAAATCTATGTTCATAAAATATCGTTGTTTTCTCTTCATGAAATATCTCAAGTTTTTTCAACACAATTATATAAATTCCTTACCTAGGGTAAGTTAGATAGGTCTCAATTTTGTGTAAATCTTAAGAACCAATTTGTATACTCTATATTGAACAATATCTTTGTATAATAGGAATAGTGTAAAAACCAACTAATTTGTCAATAAAAGTTACGCGTCACTTTACAATTTTTTCTGTGTCTTTACAATGCTTTAGGCCATTGAAAATCTGTAATTTGTAAAATAAACGCTGTAATTCGTTTCTTAAATGCATGTAAAGTGTACGGCAAAAATGCTACTAGCGATGGAATGGTAAGAAAATGGGTTAAAGCATTTAAAGATGGCCGTACAAATGTGTACAATGGGGGACGAAGTGGGCGACCGCCCGTCATCAATCATGACATGATGTGGAAAGGTGATGAAAAAGATCAAGAAAACAGACGCTTTACGATTAAATCATTATCTAATGTATTTCCTCAAGTTTCAGGAAGTGTTTTCTAGGAAATTGTGGCAGAACGCTTAAATGGTCGGAAGTTGTGCTCACGCCGGATACCAAAAATTTTGACCGAGGTCCATAAAACCAATCGTTTTGCTTTGTCTTTCCTTGTAAGGTACAGTGCCAAAGATGATCAGTTTTTAAGCCAAATTTTCACCAGTTACGAAACCAGTCCATGGAATGGAAGCATTCAATATCACCCGATAAAGTGAAGTTCAAGCAAGCGGTTTCAGTCCAAAAAATGATGTGTGTGATTTTAGGATAGGTAGGAGTGTTGCTGGTGGATTTTTTGCCTCGGGGGGGGGGGGGGGGGCAGAGTAAATGCTGAAACATATTGTGAGACTGAAAGGGATCGTTTTGCTTCAAGACAATGCTCGTCCACACGTGATCATATCGCTTTATATGGCTAGGACAACTTTATCACCCCATGTATAGCCCTAACGTAGCGCTCTGTGACTACTATTTGTTCTTGCACTTAAAGAAGCATCTTGGTGGTCTGTGCTACATTGCCGACGGCGGGCGTGCTGCGGTGATTGGCAAACTAGGCGGCCGATTTCTATGAGAATGGAATACTGGTCTTACGATACAAGCTCCTTAATATTCGTGGAAATTATGTTGAATAGTAGATTAATGTCCGGGCATTCATGTAAAAATAAAATTGGTAAAAAAATGGAATTATGTTTTTTGTAAAATCCAAACGGTTATTAATTTAAAAACGGTCTAGCTTCATATATATATATATATATATATATATATATATATATATATATATATATATATATATATATATATATATATATATATATATGTATATATATATATATATATATATATATATATATATATATATATATATATATATATATAAAGCCCTTAACCTCAGCAAGTGGATTAATACAATTTATTAATTGGCGACTAGCGATAAATTTCTCAGTATCTTTAGCAACAGCATACACAGCCCAAAGGTAATAAAAATGAATTTAAACTACACGAATATGGTATCATAAAAATTTTATCATAAAAAATATAATATTTACTTGGTCAATTCAGTTGATACCTTTTAAAATGAAATGCGAAACCAACACATTAAAAGCGCATCAGTCTTAAAAGCGAAACAGGCCGAGAGAAGAGATAATGTCAGTTAGACAGCTTTGTACGGCAAATATATAACTCTCGTTGCCGCCTTTCTCGTTTCTTATGAAAACGTGCAAACACTTGGGAAATTCGTAATTTTTATCCGCTATTTTTCTATTTTCTAGCGGAGATAAGGCGCATAATATTACGTTGCTGTCTTGTAAAATATTATATAAGCGGGAAGAGCACAATAGTGTTTATCTTGTAGTGGTTCAGCGCATGGTCTGGAAATTCGGCACTGGAATTTACAAAATTTTACCTGATAATATACGATATGCGTGACGTTTTAAAATTACTGGTGAAATCCAAATTTTTACCGATAGTTGTCGAATGAAGACTATATTACCGGCAATTTTACCAATTCTTTAGGTCATGATTTCATAGTAATTTAAGCATAAACCGATGATAGAGATTATTTGCAAGCTTCATTTTATCCTATTTTTAAGCGTAACCTAAAAGAGCTCGTATATCAATAAATCGATTACAGTTTTCCCTTTTCTCTAGGCGTTATCTAGCAGAAGGAGTCTTGATTTTCTCAGACTTTTAACGGGAAATTTATTTAAAACGGAAAAAAATGAAATTGAGGAACAAATTTAAGCGTAAATACAAGTCTGAAATTAATCAGTTTTAATTAAATTTTTAGGTGTAGGTAACTTTGACACTCTTTCAGGGATTGGCTTGCTTATGTTTCAACGGAGATATAAGTAGCACCCCCGCCACTGTGGAAATAATTCTAGGAATAATAGTCCTAGGCATATGCAAAAAAAAGTGAGAACCTATCGATTGAGGACAAATGAGAAATGGAAACAATAACTTGTACAATGTGATCACACAAGAGTTATGGATCTAATCAACGACAAACTTTTGGATATACAATCTGACTATATGACAACGTCGCATAATTTCGGAAAACCATATAAAATTGGATGGGATCCAAATCTGTGGGTGGAGGTGGAGACTCCGACAAAGATAATGGGTCTGATCTATTACATAGACGGATGTAGGCGGTGACATATATACATAAAAGCGCAACTAGAACTTTACCACTCTACTAGGCACAAGTGCCACAATATTCTAGATCGAAATTCAGATTCAGGAAAATATTAGACGGGACTACTGCAACCAAGAAATATGTATTCTTCCACACAGTCAAGCTACTCTAAAGGCTTTAGGTGCCTATCAGGCCAATGGAGTTTAACGTAACCTCTTAGAACTTTTCTCGAAAAAATCCAGCTAATACTCTCCCCCATCTCTTGAATCCCTTTAATGTTATACTCTAAATAACTAAGCTTAAAATCTATTCTTTGAATGATCCAAAAACGAGAAAAAAATTTCATAATACTATTAAAACTACAGAAAATGTATCGACCTTTACCCATTCACCTCTTCTTCTGAACCGATATCGCCGAAAAACAACTGCAAGATCCTTTCCTACTTCAAGTATTATACAAGTATGTGTGCTAAGTTTGAAATCTATATTTAATTTCGTTCGATAGTTAGCATGTCAACAGACAAACCGGCGGACATACCGACAGTAACTGGAGGTTATATTTTTCGTTATCTAGGAATTCTCAGGCGTGAAAAGATGCAAAAATTTCGGAGAGTGATTTTTTCATGGATACGGCAACCTCCCCTCCATCTCATTAAATAAGGTAGCATAAATTGAACTACTGTGGGTTCCAGGATATTCAGGGAAAAAAGGTGATGAAAGAGCGGACGAATTGGCAAGATTCGGAGGTACAAAACCATAAAGGGGTCCAGAACTAACGTTTGGTAAACCAAAATAGATGACAAAAATGACACTCAACAAATGGGCATATCAGCAACATATATATCATTGGCTTGCAACACCTGGCGAAAGACATGCGAGAGACGTAATTAGAGGTGTTCCGCTCGTTGATTACATTTAAAACAAAAATTTTCGTTACGGAAGTATAAAATAATCAGTGACTTCACAAAACACATCCCAAATGAGTTTTCAACAAAGTTTTTTTCGATCTTTAGTGACAACTGATGACCTTAAATTTTTTTTTTAATATACCAGATAAATTATTGAAGGCATTGCACTTGTTCAATCTACACGTAGAGAATATTCCAGAATTTTTTCAAAATTTTTTGATTAGTACTTTTCGAGATAAGGTAGGGGTACAGCGATTTTTCGCAATTTCTCAAAAATAATACAAAGAGAATTGTGGACAAATATTAAATTATATATATTTTTGAACTCGTCTTTTTACAAGTTTTCATTTGACATTCCACTCGATTACCTGGTAAAAAAAAAAATTCACTTCCGATTTTATCCCCCAAAACTAACTCCTTAAGTCAGAATTTAACTTTCAAAACTATACGGCCCTGACGAAGCCATCAATTCCTATATTAGTGCCAAATTTCAACTTTCTATGTTTAATAGTTTCGGAGAAAATCTGGTGTGACAGACAGACAGACAGACGGACACCGAAGTGATCTTATAAGTGTTGTTCCGTACGGAAAACTAAAAATGACCTTGATTGATATCATTAAAGTTTTATTTCTCAATTATATTTTCATTTCTTTTGAAAATGTCTTTACATTTGAAAATTCCGAATATCTATCTATTTTTTGTTTTAATTAATATGAGGCTAATGTTATCTATTATGATTTAGTATCGTAAGATATTTGCAAAACTATTGAAAGCAATATAATGTTTTTCTACATTAGTTAATCTGAATTATGTTTAACTTATAAAAATCCTGTCACATTATTGTTTTACTTTACATTACGCTATTAATTTACGAACACTCGAAATCCCATTACCATTACCTAGCCATGAAAAATAATCCGCAGGGCCTAAAAAAGTTTTTTTCTTCATATCTACCATAAACATTCTTAGTCCAGCATTTCTTGAGTTTAAGCAAAATTCGTTTGATTGCAGCTCCAGAAACAACACCACGGAAGCTTTCAACTGATCATCAGTTTTCCAAATGTTTGAACAAAAAGCAAAGCAAAATATTTGTTCTTTACGAATTCGGAGATTTTTCTCTTTAGATTTTAGATCGTCCTTTGATAAACGTCTTTATTAATTGTGAACTCTCTCCACATATTCAATAAGTAAACTTAGCTAGTATTCTCAAGAAATGGTCGTCTAGAAGATGACTGTATGATTCTTCTTTACTTGAGAAATTTCTTTAGTTGTCAGTTTCTACTCTGGTGTAAAGAGTGGGATGATCTATAGTACAGAAACTTTTTTCATCCCTAAATGTTCGTACACAGTTTTAAAAGTAAATATAGAGTTCTTACCTCAGCAAATTCTCAATAAGTATGATGGTTTTCTTGATTCTTGACTCAGCCAGTCTTTTTGAGCTAGCATCATTCCAGAATGAGTCTCGCGTCATCGAAACAAACAAAACTAAAATTTTATTGGATAATTAACATCTGGAACAATTTTTCATGAATAGCTTTTAGTCAATTGCATTCCTACCTTATTTTCGTGGCTAGATAGATAATTTAAAAAGATAATCTCGTATACAATTATTTACAACTGTTATTCTCATTTCCAATTGTGCATTTTTCTAAATTTCTATACGTATTAGAACTACAACAGTACTTTCAGGAAATTAAAAAATAAATTATTTTCTTTACTTCTATTCCATAGCCTATTTATTCAGTTGAAGATGGCAAAAAGGCGGGTGTCGATAAGCTTCGTGAAGTATTACAAAAAATTTTTCTGGTTTGTCGTTGTAAACACATTTTACAAATAATTACTCTCGAACATATAATATTATCTGTCCTTTTCAGGATTGGGGGGCGGCGAGAAATCTGAAAATCCTGTTATTTTTTTTATTTGTAATTTGATCACAAAAAGTGGAGACGGGGCTATAGAAGTAACTTTTGGTCTATCTTCTCCTTCCTTTAATTAGGCGATAAAATTAGTTTTCAGCGTAAGCATATTTAACGCCACATATAAAGGATGTTAGTGATTTAAGAGGAGATGAGAAGTGGTTTCCAATATATCTTCTTATAAGTCATATATTCTTCTTGGACTTTGGGGATTTGAAGTTCATGTTGAATAAGTCAGTAAAGGGAATTCGAATGTTACTCACTCTAATTTACTTTTTAAGGTATGAAAAGGTACAAATAAATAAAATATTTTTAATTCTACGAGGTATTTGACGAGAATGGAACAACACCTTATGTTAAGATTTCCATTTTCCATCGAATTTAAAATATTACTTTTTTACCTCTATTTGCTCCTTCCTACAGCTAGTAAATCAGTTTTAAAAAAATTACGACTTTTGATTATAATATAGAAAACTTAAGCAAAACAATTATTGTTGGGTTCTTTGTTAAAGGCAAGTATTGTAGTCGTGAAAAAATCACCCGCCGAGTTGTATGTATTCCCTGATATTTTACGGGCCTAGACCATCATAAGCAGTTTCTTATTTTCGTCATGTCGGTCCATGAGCATGATAACTCATAAGTAAAATGACATATCGATTTCAAATTTGATACGTATATAATAGTTAAAGTTTGAAGGGACCTACAGTGTTTGAGCCAAATCAGTTCAGGGGAAGGGAGCTGGGGTCGACAAATTTCCTATAATTTTAATATTGGAATAACGGTTTTTTCTGGTACTGGGATAACAAACATAATATAGGAAAGTTGGAGATCCTGGGAGATAAGGCGAAATAATTGGAGATAATGCGGAAAAATGACAGAAAATGCAATATATAAGCCTTTATAATATGGGAAAGTTGGAGATTCTGGGAGATAAGGAGAAATATTTGGAGAATGGCTTGAATAAATGATAGATAAAGAGATATAAGCCCCTGTATTACGAGAGAATTCGAGATTATGGGAGATAAGGCGAAATAATTGGAGATAATGCGGAAAAAAAAAAAAAATGACAGAAAATGCAATATATAAGAATTTATAATATGGGAAAGTTGGAGATTCTGTGAGATAAGGAGAAATATTTGGAGAATGGCTTGAATAATGATAGATAAAGAGATATAAGACACTGTATTACGGGAGAATTCGAGATTATATGAGATAAGGCCAAATAATTGGAGATATTTCAATTCACTCAGATATGTTTATAAATAATAACTGACATTTTCTTCTACGCAGTATTAAAACTGGAAATAACTAAAAAATAACTTAATTTTCAGATTCAAAAACCCTTAAAAAGGATGTAAAACATGATATATTCGAGGTCTTCACCTATTTATTGCCTCATATGTTGGATCATAAATGACTATGCTGAAAGTTTGTTCAATATGTGAACCAAAAGCTAGGGAAATTCCTCGCGATATCATTGAACAATAGTATTATGACTGATCTTTCTGGCTTCTTGTTGCGATAGTGAACACATTGAAAATTAAGTATTTATGGTAGGTTGTACAAAAGTTACTGGGATGGGGAAGGGGGTTAAAGGCTTGACTGCTTATATATGATATATATATATATATATATATATATATATATATATATATATATATATATATATATATATATATATATATATATATATATATATATATATATATATATATATATATATATATATATATATATATATATATATAAAGAGAGAGAGAGTTTTAGCGTCTTTGAAATGGAAGGCTCTGCAAATTATAATAGGTTTTTTATAATTTCCAAGTTTAACACAAGCTCTTGTGCTCTGTGTTTAACTTACCATTGTGGTTAATATAACTTACAATTCTTGGATAGGATATTCTTTTGTGTGAAAAAGTCCATTTCAGTACTTATAGAAGAGTCTGTTTGAGATAGAAAACTGAACCTATGTTTTTATAATTATTATATCATCCCCTCATTCAATGCATAGAATTATACTGATTTGAATAATTTATTTTTAAATGGTAAAAGGTTTTTTTCATAAGATTAGACATTTAGGATTTCTTTTCGGCCTCATCCTACTGCTAGTCATCCAATTCATACCCCCAAATTGTAAAACAAAGCGCACCATTTTATCCTAAAATTCATGTTTATAATATTTAAATATTCTTCTATTTAATAACACTAGAATAAATTCACGCTAAAACAAAATACAATTGTAAAAAATTTTTTATAAATAATATGTATTAATATTTATAGGTGGAAAAATTTTATATATAAACCCTTTGTTACTTTGTTACGATAGACCTAAAACATTTAAAAATATAAATATTAATTTTGGTTTAAACAAAAATCCTTTTTATATTAACTCGAATTTTAAAATTCATAAATATTTATTTTGTTTATTTTAGCAGAAAAATAAATATTTCAACATTTGAAAATAGGTTGGCTAGTTTTTAAAATTTCAATCAAGGCAATTTCTATCAAATTTTATTTCAACTTTTAAATGGAAAATTTTATAATTTTTTCGCAAAAAAAAATATAACGAACCAATAATATTATCACTAAATACAGTTTTTGGCTTTACGGTGCTTGTTTTAAAGAAACAAATATTTATAACTTAATTTAAAGTTTATTGAAGAAAGATTATTTTATGATATATTCATCATACTTAAAATTTGTCCATTTTCCAACCAAAAACCAATAAAACTATACAATATTTGAGAACCTCCACTTCTTTTCCACGCTTTTCTTGAAGCTGTATCGCCCAAAAATTAAAGGCTCTTTTCCTGCTTCAAAAGGGACTTCACCGCAGCACGTGTGCTAGACCCACACAAAAAAAATGATATATCCAAAATTTAAAATTAATAGCTTGGTTGGTTGATTATAAGCGGGGTAAGCAATTGCGCCTATTTGTGCACTATAATCTCTTGGCTCATTGTGCATCCCTCTCTTGTTTGCTTGAGCGTCGTCCCTTTAAGAAGGATGATTAGCTTTCCGCAGAACCCGTCATGTGGTAATTTATCGCCACGATGTAGATCTTCGAAGAGTTTATATCTATTCCGCGAATTTGCATAGAGGATTCTTCCTCTCCACCACTTAGTCTGCATATGGTGGGACCACGGTGGATGGACTTTGACACTCCGTCGTGATTTTGAGTTTGGCTTGATAGGTCGCTTGACTATCTGAGATAATATATATTTCTTAGTTGCGGTAGTCGCGTCTAATGTTCTCGTGAACATTCTTCTATTGTGTGAATTTATCCCTGGAATATTGTTGCACTTATCTCTAGTGGACTACTAAAATTCCACTTGCGATTTTCTAAATATCTGCCAGCGCTTACTCCGCTCGAACTTTTTGTCCCGTTGTCTTCGTCGGAGTTTTTACCTCCATCCATAAATTTAGATCGCACCAGTAAATTAACAGCTTATTCAAGAGTTATTAGGCCAACAAACCGACAGGAATGAAATTTTTTTTCTTGAACGGTGGGGAAGAATCCGAAAACGCAAAGAGGTTCAAGTTTCTCTCTCTCTCTCTCTCTCTCTCTCTATATATATATATATATATATATATATATATATATATATATATATATATATATATATACATACATATATATATATATATATATATATATATATATATATATATATATATATATATATATACATACATATATATATATATATATATATATATATATATATATATATATATATATATATATATATATATATATATATATATATATATATATATATATATATATATATATATATATATATATATATATGGCTAAAGCAGCGCTAATTGTATTTGCTTCCCACTTCTCCAATTTCTACGGAAAAAAAAATTGGTGAAGTAATTTACCCAGTACTTTTCTTGCAAACACAAAGTCTAAAATAAACACTTAATTTTTACCTTTACACACTAAGGAATAACCTAATTCAATATTTATTGGTATTTTACATATTATGCAATTTTATATAGAGAGACTACCCGTGCCCGCGACTCCGCTCGCGTGAACTTGATTCACTGTTATCGTCACTGCTTATTCCTTATGTTATCTAAATATAATAAAATATTTCCTATAACCTGGCCAGAGAACATATATATGTTTTTATAAAAAAAAAAAAAACACGTAAATTGGATGAGTACCTTGAGTGCTAAGCGCACTAACGGACAGTGAGACAGACAGACAGAGAGACGTTGCGTTTTATATATATCATAGATTTTTTTTTTTGATAAATATTAAGTTAAGAATTGACAGACAGACAGACAGAAAAAAAAAAAACACTTAAATCGGATAAGTGGTTCTCGAGTGATAAGCGCTCTAACGGACAGACAGACAGAGAGACGTGGCATTTTATATATATTATAAAAGTTTATAGATAACCTGGACAGAGAATTGATATGGATTTAAAAAAAAAAAAAACAGGTAAATTGGATAAGTGGTTCTCGAGTGATAAGCGCACTAACGGACAAACAGATAGACAGACAGAGAGACGTTGCATTTTATATGTAAAATAGAAGATATATAATCTGACCAAATGTATGAATTAAAAAAAAAAACATGTGATTTGGATAAGTGGTTCTCGAGCCATAAGCGCACTAACGGACAGACAGAAAGTTGCATTTTATATATATTATATTCTTTGCTACCTACTATTGTTCCGTATTTAATGGTTCAGGCAGTGTATTGCAAGAGAACGCGATAGCGGCAAACTTTTTTTCGACTTGATTCACTACTATCGTCACTGCTTATTCCTTATGTTACCTAACGTAATTAAAAATATCCTATAACCTGGCGAGAGAACATATGTATATTTTTTTTTTAAAAAAAAGCACGTAAATCGGATAAGTGGTTCTCAAGTGATAAGCGCACTAACAGACAGACAGACCGAGATACGTTGCATTTTATATATATTATAGTTATTAATAAAATAAACTTAAGCAAAGGAAAAATTTCTAATAAGGTTGAAAATACTGCAGAATAATATAATTTTCAAACCTTCTACTTTAATAGCCTTCAAAATATATGTATATATACTCTCTAGCCCATCTTTTAATATAAATAATTATGCTAAAATTGTGTGCAATATTCTAACTAAAACTAGGAAAAATTCTCATAATACTATCAAAACTATACAATGCTTAACGATCCTTAACTTCTCAGATTCCGATTATTATGAACTAAGATATATATGTCCCATGGTCTCAACCAAAAAACAGAAAAATATCTCATAAGATTATTGAAAATTGAAGTATTAACAACCCTCCACTTTTTCACATTTTTCGTGTTCTGTACAGAACACTTACAAGATCACTTCGGTGTCCGTCCGTCTGTCACACCCGATTTTCTCCGAAATTATTTGACATAAAAAGTTGAAATTTGGTACTAATATACGATTTGATGGCCTCATCAGAGCCGTGTAGTTAAATTTTGAATTAAGGGGTTAGTTTTGGGGGGTGAAATCGGATGTGAAAAAAATTTTTTTTACTAGGTCATCGAGTGGGATGTCAAATAAAGGCTTGTACTCGTAAAAACAAGAGTTCAAAAATATATATAATGTAATATTTGCGCACACTTTTCTTTGTATTATTTTTTAAAAATCGCGAAATATCGCTGTACCCTCGAAAAGTACTTATCAAAGAATTTTGAAAAAATTCTAGAATATTCTCCACAGGGTGTAGATTGAATGAAAATTATCACGACAGCATTACTTTTAATAATTTATTTGGTATAAAGAAAAACCAAAAATTTCAAAGTCGTCAGTTTTCAGTAAAGATCGGAAAAAAACCTTGTTGAAAACTTATCTGGGGTGTGTTTTGTGAAGTCACTAATCATTTTATACCTGTGTAACAAAATTTTTTATTTTAAAAGCAGTCAACCTACGGAATACTAATTGCGCAAGTTCAATTCGCACTTGACCGGTTTCTTCTCCGTTAACATTTTAAATAATGAAAAGTAGTATAGTGTATAAATTTTTTGGCATCAAACATTCGGAAAAAGGCCAATAACTCGATAAATACAAAAACACCCCTCTAACTCCCTGCCCTACCTCATAAATAAGTTATAAAATATTCTTTAAATATTATTATCCCTTATCTCAAATAAAAACCTGGACAAATTCTCTTAATACCGTTTAAAATATACTGCTTAATCACATTTAACTCTTCTCTCCTCTGTTAAAATTGAGAGTCAACGAAAAAATAAAATAATCATATTCCTCGATTTCAAGAACCTCGAAAAGGACATATGACATAATGCGTACGAAGTAACCCCTCTAACCTTTTCGTCCATCCTTTTAAGTCCTCATACACTTTACTATAAATAATATGCTTACAATTTGTCCATTACCTCAACCAAAAAGAAATTTCATTATATTATAAAAACTCAATAATGATTAAAATTAAAAGTAACGAAAAAATAACTTAATTTTCGGATTCCTCGCCTTTGAGAACAATGAAAAGAACATATATTATGATAATTCGAAGCAACCCCTCTAACCATGTATCACCCTTTTAAACCTTCATATGGTTTACTACAAATAATTATGCATTAAATATGTTTATTACCTCAGCAAAACACAACAAAAAACAATAACATTTTATTATTAAAACTATATAAAATTTATCGAGAACCCTTTTCTCTAAGCGATACTGCTCAAAAAGTGAAAAATCCCGGAGAGTGATTTTTTCACAAGTACAATGCTTTCCTTTAGCAAAGAGTACAAATTATAAGATAGACAATTGGAATAGCTAAAAGCAAAAAAAATTGATATCTCGGAAGTACCTGAAAACAGTTTTACGGCTGGGATACCTGTAATTGATTTTTCTACTGCTTGTAATGCACTCTTTTATTATTCTTTTTAAGGCCATTTTAATAACATGCGGTAATAGACGTTATATAGCATGATATAATTCATTCAGGACGACTTCTCCTGCAGGGTTTTAAAACCTTACGAGGCCTTTTATAACATTCTTCATACGATCATTTTTATATATTCGCATAAATTATTACAAAAGAAGTATTAAATAAATGACTATTTATTTTGTACGTCAAAATACCGAAAAACTAATACTTGATAAGAATTACTATTTTCATTGGTACTTGATTTTAATTTCAAAAATTTGATATAACAAGAAAAAATATAGCGCTCGCTACCACCACCCATATATGTCGGGAAATAAACATCTTTTCCTCTAAAACTTATTATATTTTTTTCCGTTTTTTGAATACATCAGACCCCTCTCCGACCTTATGGAAATAAACGATACACCACTACCTTTAAACGGAATATTATTTTGTTTTAGTTTTAAGAATGCTGGAATCTTCATCGAAAATAAATAAAAAAATCAATTTATTACTTACTTGTTTATACTATATTTCGATGATTATAATTATTTCACGTTCTACAGAATTATTGGCATTGTTTGCGATATATTTCAAAAAACTAACAAAAAAAACTGGTTATTCATATTTTCAATATGACTGCGAAACTTAGTAGCAAGGAATGAGATTAGTATGTCCTATGTAAGACTCATTGAAAGCGGATAAAAGCTATTTCAAATTTTTCCGTACCTCCTCAGATTTAAAAACACCTTGAAGGTCTGTCAACTAGCATATAAAATCCTGTCGTTGTTTTTTCAATCAAAAAAGAAATTTAAAACAACCTGTATGTGGGAGATTAAAGTATATTTTTCTATGTATCTTGATATGCTAAATACGTTTGTTATGCCTGTTTGGTCCTAAATTCTTTTATCATTTTCAATCCTTAATTTATTTTTTCGCTATAAAAAAATGACATGAAATTCAACAACAGATAAATTAAATAGTTTGGACGCTAGATAGTGTAAAAATACTGGACTTTTCTGGTAGCATTGTCTAGAGTTTGGAATGGTATTCAAATATAATATA
>CM032446.1:176394572-176497811 GCA_019049505.1 Pachyrhynchus sulphureomaculatus
ACAATTTAAAGATCAGAATGAATTTTCTACCAAATATTCATTACTAACGTAGTATATAACTTTTTATTACCTACTTATTCTTAGGGTATTTATTCAAAAATGTAACAACATTCAATTTATATATCATTTTGTATCAGACGAAGTTACAGGTGATGGCGAAAACGAGTCATACAGTTTTTGTAAAACAAGATAAAGTGACAAAATCATATTTTATTACATATATTATCTTAAATTATTAAAAACTGATTTAATAAGAATAAATTTTTAATGAAAAAAATAAATTGTATCTAATGTTTGTTCTTTTTGCGCTCGTAAAGTAACCCATATCATCGTTTGTTCTCTTCATTTGCTAGAATTTGTTATACGTAGCACTTGGGCCTTGCGTTCACATTTTCGTCTGTATCATTCAATTTAAGGGTATCGAACCCAGAAAAAAAACTCTATCAGACCTATTACTAGTTTTTTTAATATTGCGCCCTCGCGCCTAACTAAATACGCACGAGACAAGAATTTTTCAAAAGCACTACTAGAGTCTATCTCGATATAAGTGGTTTCTGTCAGACCGAAAATCCTGGTTCAACTTTAACCTCTCACTGGTAGCAGTTTTTCTTTCCTGGGTTCGATACCCTCTAAAATTGAAATGATACAGCGACAAGTGAACGCAAGGATGCGTAACAATCTGCAAATGAAATAACAAGGATGACATAGGAACTTTACGACAAGAAAGAACGGACATTAAATATAATTTTATTTTTTTCAATTAAATATATTCTTAATAAATAAGACATTTGTTTTTTTAATAATTTAAGATAATTTATGTAATAAAAGACTGATTTTGTCATTTTCTCCACTTTATCTTGTTTTACAAAAACTGTATCACTCGTTTCGCTATCACTGTAGCCCCCTCGTCTGATACAAAATGATATCTAAAATTGAATGTTGTAAATCATTTTAATAAATACACTAAGATAAGTAAGGTAATAAAAAGTTTATTAACTACGTAGTAAATGAATATTGGTAGAAAATTCATTCTGAACTTTAATTGTTGCATAAATTAAACAATGGTGAGTTAACATGTGTTAGGTATGTATTTTACTATTCATTTAAGATGATATCTGAATTTTTAATTCTATTTATTTCTAAATTTTTCCAACAGATTTAATTTGACAGCCTCTGTCTTGTATGTGTAAAATTTTTAAATTTGTCGTCAAAAAGATGATTGGATCTCTGTTAAATGATTACTGTACGCTGAATGGGTTTTTGTTTTTTAAATAACTTTTCTTTTATGCTCTGAAATCCGAACTTCGAAAGAACGACCTGTCCTGACCTATGTAACTATTGGAACAAGAACCACAATTTAATTGATACACTCCAGATTTTTTGGTCTATTTTGTTTTCCTTTGCATTTTTAATAAATGTTTCCAACGAGTTGTTTGTTTAAAAGCTATGTTGGTATTATTTTTCTTACAAATTTTTTTATTTATTTTATAAAAAATACATTAATCAAAAAGAAAACTTGATTCTCTTATAAGGGAAAAAACAAATATCAATCAGAAATTAATACAAGAGAAGTTTTTTTTCAGATCATAAGTTCTTTAACAGATTTATAACTTTATTAAGCAGCTAATCTTCCAATCCAGAAAAACAGCCCTCTTAAAGCAAAGTTTTAAAACATATAAATAACAAATTCGACTTAAAAAGAATCTGAACTCTTGGCAGTAGAACCAGAAATAACTTTAATAAATGTACCATTCAATACACCATAAAGCGAAAAATACATTTTTACGTAGATATAAAAAAGGGAAATAAAAAAAAGGAAATTTCTTACCAACAAAGCAAATATAGATAATAAAATAAATGTAATCTAGATCAATTTAAAACAAAGCTAAAATATAATAACATTATTTTCACAAAAGCAGTTAAGGGTAACACAATAGACGCTATAGATTAACAACGATATATAGACAAAAACTAGATTTCATTATGAAAGGAAGTTTCAAAATATTACAAAAAGATTCGACAGAAAAATTCAAGAAAAACATTAAAACAGTGTTAAGCAATGCTTCTAGCATCATATTAGGAAACCAAATCTCAAAATTAACAGTCATGGATCATCAGCACCCTTACCTTCATTCATTAGTTAATTTACATAAAGAAAATTATCCCATTAGACCTGTAGTCTCCTACATATCGGCCCCAGCTTACAAACTCGTAAAATTTCTCATAGATATCATGAAAACTAACACAATAAAAAATTCATTAGGATTAACTGAAAAAATTTCTAATGTCTTTCTACCAGATAATTCAAAACGGGTATCATTTGACGTTCAAAATCTTTTCCCTAACATACCCCCGTATGAAACAGTAAAAATCATAAAAACACTTCCAATTAAAAATAAAGTTAATATCGTTATTGACCAAGACATACTAAATTTATTAAACACGATCTTCAATCAAAATTGTTTTTACTTTAATAATACGTTTTATAATAGTTCAGAGGGTTTCATAATGGGTAGCTTAGCCGACTTTTAGAAAAACAAATATATCGACCAGAGTTTAGTAAATTTTTGTATTCGTACCGATATGTAGTTGACATTTTTGCTTATTTTAACGGTACAGAGCGTCAACTTAACAATTATTTTAATTATATAAACTCAATATATAAAAATATTAAATTCACTATGGAGCCAGAAATCAACAATAAAATTAATTTTGACCTTGATGATAACCAGACATTACAATAAACACAAATTTTCTATTCATATCACACCTTTACATACAGATACTATAATAAATATAAATCCAGTTCACTCTCTACAACAAATAAATTGGCAGCTTACCACAGAATGTTTTTGCATAGACTTGTAAGTGTCCCCTTATCTGTAGAAGATTTGAATAAAGAATTAAATCTAATAAAATAAACTGCTGTTAGCAATGGATATACTTGTGATACAATGGATTCAATACTGAACAGAAAATTAAAAAATAAAGCTATTTCTTTGGTATACCCAAAGGAAGAATATACAGATAAAATTATCAAGTTTTAAACCTATTTTGGTAACACATCAGGAAAAATTAAGAACCAATTAAATGAATAAAACTATATAACTTTCCAAACAATTAAATAAATAAAATAAAATATGAACATAACTTTTTAGAACAAACAACTCGGGAAAATTTATTAAAAAATGTAAAAGGAAAACAAAATAGAACAACAAAAATTCAGAGTGCATCAGTTAAATTGTGGTTCTTGCCCCAAAAGTTTACATAGGTCAGACAGGACGTTCTTTTCAAAGTTCAGATGTCAGAGCATAAGAGAAATTATCTTAAAAAAACAAGACCGATTCAGCTTACAGTAATTATTTAACAGAATACAATCATCTTTTTGACGACAAATTTAAAACTTTATTACGCATACAAAACAAAAGAGTAAAATTAAAACCTGTTTGGAAAATTTAGAAATAAATAGAATAAAAAAAATTCAGATATCATCTTAAATAATAGAAAGATACCGACCTAAGCCATGGTAACTCACCTTTGCCTAACTTATACAATTAAAGTTTTAGAATGGATTTCCCATCAATATCCTTTAGTACGTAGTGATAATTTTTATTGCCCTACTTACCTTAGGGTATTTTATTAAAATTAAAACGTATTCATTTAGATATCATTTTATATTAGACGAAGCTACAGTGATAGCAAAACGCGTCAGACAGTTTTTGTAAAACAAAGTAAAGTGGAAATTGATAAAATCATTACATTCGTTATGAAATTTCCATCAAGTAACAGCCACAACAATTCAAAGTTTAAGATAACATATTATAAATATATAGTTAAATAAGTTTGACATACAGTTGCTGAATAAAAATACTCATACCAGTAGAGATAATTATAAATCTACAGATACCCCTACAATTCTTGATACTCTCAGGTCTAAAAATTGTTCTTGGCGATAAGACCTATAAATTATTAGCATTAGGGCTTAAAAGAATGTTAAACTACCTCTGAAAAACGTATACCTCACTTACTTTACTTTTACGTTTGTAAATTATTATTATTATTATATTAATAAAATACGTACATGAAAATATAATACAAAGTTCCGGTAATAACTTTTACAGAAAGCTTTTAAATTTTTACGAAATAATGTATTTTCATTTTTCGTTTCATATAACTAATGGGCTGCATGTTTTATTAAAACTAAAAGTAACAACAATTATTCATTGGTTTCTTTTATTATTTATATATGTATTGTATCTCTTGTACAAAAGCGTTGAAAAAATAATACAGAGAACACTACTATACTTAGTTAATAATAATAAAACATTTTTGGTTACCAGCATACAAATTATATTGTTATCAAATATAACAACAATAAGCTTGAAAGGGACAAACCATCTAGTCCAGATAGATCTGGATACTGTGTAAGTGCCTTAAACTATTTCATAATATACACTAGAATGCAAAGTATTTTCAAATAAATGTGAATGCGTGGTGTCACAAAAGAAACAATTAAAGAGGATAGACATAATAGTAAAATTTAAAATATGTTTTAAAAAAAGCAATAATGAATAGAGGGAGAAAATACAATGTATAAGAAAAAACGAGCTAAATCAGCAATACAGCATGAAACACTAAATCGTAAATCCACCAGAATCACTACAAGAAAAGTAGATTTATCTGTACTGATATTTCAACAATTTTTTTGATATTAATTTTCTGTGTTGAGGAAATGACAAAAGACATCATCGAGACAAAAAAAAACCCCGTTTCTACGATTAAGGATATTCTAGGAAAACCATCACTCAGGAACTGGAAAAAACGAAAAGATTTTCAAATGCATCATGTGGACGATTGTGAAAAAGATGTTATCAGGAGAAAAATATATTCTATGTATGAAGAGCAGTTGGTGCCGACACTAGACAAAATAAAATTAATACTGGTACAGGACGGACCAATATACATTTTGGCCGATCAACTCTTCACAGAATTCTCTTAAGAATGGGATTCACGTCCGAAAAATCAACAAAAGGCAAGTAGTGATGGAGTCACAAAGATTACGAATCTTGCGACATACTTATTTATAAGAAAATTAAAAAGTTTCGATCAGAGAATTGGCCAAAAAATTTACCTTGACGAAACGTGGTTCGATACCCATGACACTGTGCAAAGAGGGTGGGTTGACAGCAGTACAAAATGTCAGACTAACGCACCTACAAATAAACGTAAACGAATAACCATTTTGCATGCTGGATCTGAAAAGGGATGGGTTTCAAATTGTCTGCAAAAAACATAAAATTCTAGTTTGGACTATCACGAAGACACCACTGCAGAACTTTTTGAAAATTGATTTCAAAATTCCCTTTTGCCTAATGTTCCCAAACAGAGTGTTATAGTTATGGACAATGCAAGTTACCACAGTCGCCTACTAATAAGGTTTCCTAATGCAGCCAACACCAAATCGGAAATACAGGAATATATGTTTAGAAAATGACATTTATTTTGACTTTAGTTATAAAAAAAAAGTGATCTATTGGAAGTTTTTGAAAGACTATAAATTGAAAAAAAAATATGTTTTGTGTTAGTATGGTAAGAAAATGGGACACACTGTTTTGCGTCTTCCTCCGTATTATTGTGTGTTTAATCCAATTGAACATATTTGGCATCAAGTTAAATCAAAAATAAGGGCACAAAATGTTTCTCCTAATTTAAGCACTGATAATTACCTCAGCTGATGACACTGATAGTGAAACCGAATTAGGCTTAAGTTAAAATATATTTTTTGTTTATACGATATGTCCCCTCCTGTGAACCCCATTCATTCAAACTGTATATTTGTACTTCTTATCCATTTGTTTTTACATGCATCTATAAATAAACATCTCCAAAAATACTTATAATTTATTTGTTTGCATTAATGAATAAAATTTCTTAAGTCCGTCTCTGCAACCTATCAATAAACAAAAGGTCAGAATTTTTATATTGCCCACTTAAAACGGCAAAAATCAGGATCTTATATTTTGGGACAAGCTATACCATTACAACATTAACTTTTTGCTGAAATGATCTACAGGGTTCGCCTCTTCCTATCACTCTTGTGGATTTTTTACGGAGTTGAAATAGAAACTATCGCACATTATATTTTTTGAGATATGTCGTACACTTTATGTTTTAAGAAAAAGAATTTCTAGCTTAAATACACTTTATAAAATATATTACTACATTTAAACTGAAATAATTTCGAAACAAAATGAAATAATTATACAAAGAGGTAAAAACTACTAAGATCTAAAAACAAAAAATACAAACAAAAAGCTTGATAATTTGGTCGTAAATACAGTACAGTAAATTACTACTAAAAAATCAAAAAAATAATTAGTTTTAATGTCCATATATCACCCATTCTATTCAAAGCATTATCTGTACATTCATTTTTGTATTTTTTTTTTTGGTTGACAAAATGACTCATTGATGCACTAAATTCACTCAACTAATCTTTTAAAATTAAGATATTACATGTAATTTTCTCTGTTACATAGCTCACTATCAAGGTGATTTTATTTTTTAAATTATCCTTTAGATAGCCTCATGGCAATGTATATAAAATAGTTAAATTCGGGGGCTATCTTAATCTTCTATAGTTACGAATCCATAGAGTAAAAGTTTCATTTAGGAAATTGGTTACTGCGAGAATATTAGATTACCAGATTATTTCAATATTAATCAACTAGATTATTTGAATAATAATCAATGTTATTAAATTTTCAACAATTCCCATTATAATTTCCAAGTGAGCTTCTACTTCTGTTAAAATATTGGTCCTATCACTATATTGTTCAATATTCTTCACCAAACCTGAACAGATTGATCACCACAGTATTTTATTTTTTGTATCGCCCAAGGATTTACGTTATCTCAAATGTGAATATTTCTGCTTCTTAAAATGTTGGTTCTTCAGAATACTGTCTCAGTTATCCAAACAATTTTCTTAAATAGTTACCCGTCTTGTTTCATATATTTCATTATCTTCCAACAAAATGCTAAACCTTATTTGTTTTCCTGCATTAAATGCTGCACTGGCAAATCTTTGTAGCAGCGATAATGAAGTTTTTGAACCTTATAATATGTTTTGTTTAGCCCCTGTTATAGAGCTGTTTGGATTCTCTTAAACTAAGAAGTAGAAAATATCGGTTTTCATTTATTAGTGTTTCCGTACGGAACACTTATAAGATCACTTCGGTGTCTGTCTGTCTGTCTGTCTGTCTGTCTGTCTGTCTGTCTGTCTGTCTGTCTGTCTGTCTGTCTGTCACACCCGATTTTCTCCGAAACTATTTGACATAGAAAGGTGAAATTTGGTAATAATATAGGAATTGATGGCCTCATCAGAGCCATATAGTTTTGAGAATTAAATTTTGACTTAAAGGGTTAGTTTTGGGGGTGAAGTCGGAAGTGAAAAAAAAAATTTTTTTACTAGGTCATCGAGTGTGGTGTCAAATGAAAGCTACTGTGAAAACACGAGTAAAAAATATATATATAAATATTATACTTGCGCGCACTTTTCTTTGTATTATTTTAAAAAATTCGCGAAAATCGCTGTCCCGGCATTATCTCGAAAAGTACTTAATCATCAAAAAATTTTGAGGAAAAAATTCTGGAATATTCTCCACGGGGTGTAGATTGAACGAAAATTATCACGATGCAGTACCTTTTAATAATTTATATGGTATATAAAAAAAACACAAAAATTTCAAGGTCATCAGATTTCAGTAAAGATTGGAAACAAACTTTGTTGAAAACTCATTTGGGGTGTGTATTTTGTGAAGTCACTGATCATTTTATACCTCTGTAACAAAATTTTTTATTTTAAAAGCAATCAACGTACGGAACACTAATTGCGCAAGTTTAACTTGCACTTGACCTGTTATTTTTGTAATGGTAAGGTAACCCGAAATGCAAGATAATTTAAAGGTTGTTTCAGTTAACATGTAGCTATATATTTTTTAAAATGTGTTTATGCTAGAGATTCTTCGTTGTCTTCCATAAAATTTTGTTTACTTGTTTTTTAGTAAACATTTCGTATATATTCCGTTTTTTACTTGCCGAAAAAATTACTCTCACACATGCCAACTTTGATAAAGTGAGATAGAGGTTTTTTTCTTATTTTACGCAGTAATACAAAAATATAGGGTTTCTAGACTTAAACGTTCTATAAAACTAAAAGCTATAACTTTGTTATTTAACAATCCTCCAAATAAGCAAGTTAGAGGAATGGTTCATTTATAATCAATAATATACAAGACTGATAGTAAAAGAATTTTATAAATATAATAAATCAAACGAATATAAAATATAACTCGGGAATGTTTTCCAAAAAACAATAATTTTAGATCATACATATTTATGGAAGCTAAAAAGTTCTTTGTAAGAATATTTTATTTTTTTAATATAGACTTGCCGTTTTTATCATATATTTTATTTTCGAACTTGTTTACGATACTCATAAAAAGACGAAAATTTCATATAGAATTTTATTATTTCCAGAATCATCTTGTAGCCTACAATGAATCAGGAGGATTATTACCAAACCAAGATATTCTAATCATAAAGAATATTATGCAAAAATCAGCAGGCCAATATGCCTGTTCAGCCAGAAATTCCGAAGGGGAAACTTATAGTGCGCCATTTGATTTGACGGTTCAATGTGAGTATGCCTACTATTTATGAAGGTACTATATTATTTTAAGAGTAGTACAGTGTCATAAAATTGTTTGTATGAGACTATTTTCTTAAATTACCTTGTTCGCATTTGTGTATGAAACAAAATATTTTGGGTAAATAATATGGATAAACTGAAAAATGTCATTTACTTGAAAAACATAAATCGTACCAAAAAATATTAGACCCTTGACTATGAATCATTATGACTCTGTCTTAGCTCTCTCAAAATATCAGCCCCTAATATATTTTGTTCCAAAATATGAAACAATTTGACTTCTTAAGCGCCAAGTACATCTTAGTAATGTGCTCAATTAGTGTCAATAACATCTTTTCGTCATGCGCAATCTTTATTATAGAAATAATTTTTTTATTTCGCTTAGTTCATGCCTCAGAACAGGAAATAAAGCATGTTCCTACAGACTGCATTATTTATGGGAAAAAAATTGCAATAAATATCTTGCCTTTTTGTCTAAAATTTTATTTAAGATTTGTTTCTTAGAAATATAAATAATTTTTTTGCAAAAATTCTGAGAAAATATTTA
Source organism: Pachyrhynchus sulphureomaculatus (assembly GCA_019049505.1). Lineage (NCBI taxonomy): Eukaryota > Metazoa > Arthropoda > Insecta > Coleoptera > Curculionidae > Pachyrhynchus > Pachyrhynchus sulphureomaculatus. The sequence goes on from CM032446.1 coordinate 176,403,833, forward strand.
TATGGCATTACATGACAGTGAAAAATCCAAATCGTGATATTGAAAACACAATGTTATAAAATTTATATAAAGTAAATAATTGTTGAATAAACTGATTTTAAAAAATTTTAAGGAACTACTAACTGGCAATTTTTAGACCCAATATATCAGTAGCTTTAACTGTTTTCTAAAAAAAAGCGTTAGATATTTTTCCAGCCTTGAATTTGGCAGTCTCGTAAATGTAAATTTCAAATATTTAAATTTTGTTTGGGCACATTTTTCTTACTAAGAACTTTGAAATGCAATAAACTCCAAGAGCAGAAAACTAGAGTTCTGTAAATTAAATAAAAAATAAATAAAAGTCTTTCATCGATTATATTAATTTGTTTGTACTAATGTATACCCCTCTTTATATAAATATTTATGTATATATATATATATATATATATATATATATATATATATATATATATATATATATATACCGGGTGTTATGAAAATCGTCTTATATATTCAAATCCTTGGATCAATAGCGATTGCAGAAAAATCACATTAAATGACAGATCACAATATTAGAGTAAAAAAATTACTTTTAATTTTCTTCAATTTTTTACATGCACGTTCTCTGAGGGTAAGCAATTTTGCCGAATTTTGCATTAACTAATGAAAATACGTCAACAGTTTACCTTTTTTTCGAATAATATTCAAACTGGGCTTCAAATTAAAACTACACAAAACATTTAATATGTAAAAATAACTAAAGCATTTATATTTTATAATGCACATTTTTTTGAAAACTTTTAAAATTTCACACATTCCAGTCAAGCCACAACTAAAATATTGTTTATGAGGTAAATGCAAAACACATTATTTTTGATGCAAAACAGATAAAAAAAAACCGTCAAGTCCAAATTGGACTTGCGCAGTTAGTATTCGGTACCGTAAATGATTTTAAAATAAAATAAAATCCTTACCTAGGCTAAGTTAAATAGGTCAGGGACTTAAGATCCAATATGTATTTTCACGTTTTTTCTTAGTGAATAATGTATAATACTGCATTTTAGCTACTTAATAGCCAATAAATCAATCTATCTCAGTCTAGAATCTCTTAAAAAAAGTCTAAAATGAATATTTACTAACTAAATATTTCTTTAATTATAAAAGTAAATTAAAATATCTCGGTACAAGAGCGAAACTACAGTCATGTATTAAGAACATCCACCATATTGTCAAGGCACATAGTTTACATAGTTTTTTTTATACCAGATGAGTTATCAAACGCAATGCACTAGTGATATTTTTCGCTCAATCTACACTTTATGGAGAATATTCCAGAATTTTTCCAGAAATTTTTACTGAGCACTTTTTCGAGATAGGGGGGGGGGACCGCGATTTTTGGCCATTTTTTAAAATAATACAAAGATAAGTGAATCCAATTATTATATCATATATATTTTTGAACTCGTGTTTCCACAAGCTTCCATATATATATATATATATATATATATATATATATATATATATATATATATATATATATATATATATATATATATTTATATATATATATATTAGAGTGACCGCAAAAAATCGATGTCGGAATTTTGTTCGTCTGGACCCCACAAAACGATTCCCCTTTCCAGATATTGAGATAGCCGAAATTTGAGCTCGGTTAAATGACGTTAACCCGTGCCGCTAGTCGCTCAAAGTTTGAAAAAATCCAAATTTTTGACATATGAAGCCATAACTCCAGAACGGTAAATAATAGAAACACGCTTAATATCTCAAAAGAAAGCTAATATTGTTCTTCAAAATTTATATTCTATACATAATTGTTGTTATTTTAAGTCAAACCGAATTACAAACAGCCTTTAGCCCCAAAAACGTGACCTGGTACCAGTAGGAGCCAGTTTGGGAGTATTCTAAGAATTTTACGGGTTTTTACATAATGTGTCTCGGAATTAACATTTTTTTTTTCAAAAAGTATTTTGGAACTCAATTTTCAAACATAAAGAGCCTTTTGTTCAAATTTAATCTTTTATTATATGGGGATTACCTGACTAGTTTACCAAAGAAAGACCCGTTTGACAGGTAAAAAAAGGAGGGTGAATCTAATTTCTATTTTAGGGATGGTGATTTTACTTCAGCGTACAACCGACCTTTTATTTATTCAGTTTAGTTTCTAAAGTGCCTTTGAGCTGGTCAGATCGAACAATTATCTAGTGAAGATATTTTAACGTTTTTTTTTTTTTTTTAATTTTCCAAGTGTGTGTGTTATTGTTTTTATAACTATAATAGTATTATTTTAAAAGACATTTGAAAACATTTTATTGAAATTAAAGTTTGCAATATATTTTGTTTCATTTTCCAAGTTAACTGTTATTTTACCTATTGGCCTCTGAAATGGCATCCACATCAGGTGTACAAAGCCGGACCAAGGATAAAATATTTCTTGTGGCATCCGATTCACCAGATCACCGGTTGTAAACTACCCTCAAATCGTCAAGTTTTGTGTGCTTTATTTTATAATTTACGTACTGAGAAATTAACTGTAAGAGAATCAGCAAAACTTACAATACGAGAAGTGTTCATTTTTTGGAGAAAGCTCGAATCCCGACTAAACATGAGCAAGATACAATATTTCTAAGCTGGAAAAACTTCACGCCGAGTGGAGAACTCTTCAAATAGACCGGAAGAAAACATCGAAAACGGCCAAGAACAAATTTAAACAGTTTATTGAAAAGTTGGATGATCTCTTTGATATTGCTCAACAAGATGCCTTGGCTCTGATGAAATCGGAAGAAGATAAGGCGTTTCTCGTGAAACAGAGGCAGAAGGGCCGCCCAGGTTCCATGACTGGAGTGGATCTCAAGTTGTCTCGAGCTGAAGAAATCAAGGTGCAAAAAGAACTTGCAAAAATGAACCGACAAATCCAAGAAGCAACTTTTGATATTGGTGAGTTTTTTTTTTATTATTAGTATTCTAAAAATATAGATAAACAAATAAGTAAATAGTTTTCATTATAATTGAAAGAAAATTGTACATGAGAGCATGATTTGGCATCTTTATGATTGAGTTTATATTTTTTAAATAATACCTTTTGATAATTAGAAGTAGGTAATTTAGTACCTATGTATTATTACTATTCTGCTAAAACGACAAGTTTTTATAGTCTTTTTTTTCCTCTTTCTTTTGTTGCTTCTTAGAGACGGATGATGAAGACAAGTTCGAAGAAGGAGAAGAAGACACTGAAGAGGACAGCATCTACCAGGAACTTGAGAGCTTGGAGGAAATGGACATCCCTGAAGAAGCTGCAGAAGATCCAATACCATCTGAGAGCAAGAGGATGAAAGTTTCATTTGCAAGGGGTGTTAAAGAGATTTTAAACATGAAATTGTCCATTTTATTAGATCGATATAAGCTATCCGACAGAAATGCCACGAGAATTTTAATAGCTACTCTAGAAGCACTAAACCTTGACCCTCTTGAGTACAAAGTCTCGAAAACTTTATTACATGATAGAAGGCAAATGTTCAGAGAACAATATAATAAAAAATTTTTTGATAAAGTAAACATTCCTGAAAAAGAGCCCGTGGTTGTCCATTGGGACGGTAAACTTTTACCGGGTGTTTTAAAAAATGAACAATGTGAGCGAATAGCTATAGCTATTTCATATGGCGAAAAGGAACAGCTGCTGGGAGTTCCTGTAACAGCAAACAGCTCTGGAGAGGAGCAAGCCGTAGCCGTATATGAATACCTACATGAATGGGGTCTTCTCAACACCGTCAAGGCGATGTGCTTCGACACTACAGCATCCAACACGGGAAGACTCAAAGGAGCATGCGTCATATTGGAGCAAATGTTAGGAAGAGAATTGTTATACCTAGCTTGCCGTCACCATATCTTGGAAATTCCGTTAAGAGGCGTATTCGACACAAAAATGGGATCAACCACTGGACCTCATCCAGACATTTTCAAGAGATTCCTCACTGCGTGGCCCAAGATAGACAAAGGAAAATACGACACAGGTATCAGTGACAATCTAATACAAAAGCAGCTATCTCCAGAAGTAATTGCAAATGTTACTGCTGAATTCGAGACCAAATTAACTGAGAGCCACCCCAGAGATGACTACAAGGAGCTATTGCAGTTGGTTCTCGTATTTGTTGGATCACTAGACGGCAATGTTGTGGGTTTTAGAACTCCAGGAGCCATTCATCACGCTAAGTGGATGGCAAAGGCCATTTACTGCTTAAAAATGTTCATTTTTTCGTCGTCAATTTAAGATGTCTAAAGAAGAAGAAAGTTCTGTGCGTGCCATTTCTGTTTTCCTAGTTCAAATTTATTATAAAGCTTGGTTCAATGCTCCAAAAGCTCATCTTGTACCAAAGCAAGATTTAGGTATTTTGCATAGTCTGTTAGACTATAAAGAATGTGACAACGACATTGCAGAAATAGCCCTGACCAAATTTTCGAACCATCTGTGGTATTTGAATGCAAAGTTGGTGGGATTATCGTTTTTTGATCCCACCATTACAGACGATGAAAAGTTGTTAATGGCTAATAAATTGCTCAGTAGCACAGATGAACCATCACGGCACGCTAGGGTTGTAAATGCAAAAGTTAGGAAAGAAAACTTAAAAGAGGTAGTTGATGATAATGACTTCTAAGAAGGATTGAAAATTGTCAAAACATTAAAAGTAGTTAATGATATGGCTGAGCGTGGTGTTAAATTAATAACCGACTTTAACGACCTTCTGACAAAGATGAAGACCAAAAGCAATATGTCCTGCAAGTTGTAAGTAAATGCCGAGCATTATATCCTGACGTTTCAAAAACTACTTTAACAAAAGCTCTAGAATAGATTAGATAACTATGTAAAATTATCAACTCATGTAGGTACTACGTCTGTATCTTTTCTGTGTCTGTTTTGTATGTATTATATACCTAATTTTTATATTTTAAAATAAAAAATGTCATTAGACTTATCAGTATTACTTGTTTTTTTTATTATATTTCTACTTTAAACTCAAAAATATACCAAAAAAAAGCAAAATTTATCACTTAATAACAAAATATACGAAGTATACTCCTAGTGGTACCAGGTCACGTTTTTGGGGCTAAAGGCTGTTGTAACTCGGTTTGACTTAAAATAACAACAATTATGTATAGAATATAAATTTTGAAGAACAACATTATCTTTCTTTTGAGATATTAAGCGTGTTTCTATTATTTACCGTTCTGGAGTTATGGCTCCATATGTCAGCTTTTTGGCCAAAAATTTGGATTTTTTCAAACTTTGAGCGACGAGCGTCACGGGTTAACGTCGTTTAATCGAGCTCAAATTTCGGCTATCTCAATATCTGGAAAGGGGAATCGTTTTGTGGGGTCCAGACGAACAAGATTCCGACATTTTTTTTTCCCCCTCTATGAGATCCGGTCACTCTAATATATATGTATATATATATATATATATATATATATATATATATATATATATATATATATATATATATATATATATATATATATATATAATATTATCCTCTTCATTTTTCAGCCTTTCTCCATCCTTAGGATATCTTTGATCTCGCCATTTGTCTCTATTCTGCGTAACGTTCTACCAGTTAAACCAGCCGTCCTTTTAAGATCATCACTCTAGCGCATCTACGGTCTACCAACGTTTAGTTTTTTTCCCCAAGGTATCCATCTGATGATTTTTACCGCTCCATTTGTTCTTGAATCTTACGACATGACAAGCCTACGACCATTTCAGTGAGGTTATTTTTCTATTGACGTCGCATACTTGGGTTTGTAATCGTATCCCTGCATTTGCTTTCTAATCTTTTAAAGAGATACCGAGGATTTTTCCCTCTATTTCCCTTTGTGTGATTTTCAGTTTTTCTATATTGGTCTTCGTAAATACCCAATACGATAGATTTAGAGGTATATCTATTTCCATAACGTTCCTAAGCTCCATAAGCCACCCTCGTCAATCTAATACGATTGAGGTTTTGGTTTTGTTTGTCGATAATGACTTTTTGTCCCACATACGTGCACTACTCCGCTCTATCTGTCTGGCTTCAATCTTTTTCCATTTGATCCTTTTCATCAGTTTAATTGGACATGTACTTGGTCTTGTAATTAAGTTCCAGGCCGACTCTCTATGAGGCTTATTTAATATCTGTAATTATAGATATGCAAAGACTACCACGTCATCGGCAAATTTGAAAGATCGACTTATTTGAAAGATGGCGTTGATATATATTTGTTTTATTATATTTGTATAACATGAATCAATTCTGGCATTGTTTAGACCTTCTATCATCGCCCATATTTCTAACGATTCTATGGATTTTTGTAGTCGATGATGGCCATTCGGAAGGTTATATTATATTTGGTGGATTTTCGACTAGAATTTTCATGGTTTGTAGATGATGCTAAATGCTTTCCTAAAGCAGACCTGCTCTTTAGGTTGATAGAAGTCCAATTTTGATAATAATGATTTATAAGGATTTCGAGAACAACTTCTATATATGGGACAGCAAGCTTATAGGCCTACAATTTTCCAGATCTTCTACATTATCCTTATTATGCAAGAGTATCACTACCGCATTTATCCAGTCCTTGCGAATATCTGCTTCCTCCAAACATTTATTAAATAGGACTTCTTGGATTAAAGCTTTTCCTCCTTTTTAAGCAATTCTATGTGAACATCGTCATCATCTGCTGCTGTTCTTAATTTCATTTATCTTAAGACTATTTCTATTTATTTACTGGTATATGGTGATAAATCTTCCGAGTTAAGGTATTATAATTTTCTGTCATGATGATTTGCATTTTTATGTTTTGTACCTTTGATTTGTATAGTTGTTTGTAGAAGTCTTTTGCTTCTGTCAGGATGTTGTTTCTGTTTGTTATTGTGGTACTCTTTTGCCTTTTAATTTGATCATTTCTTTTTCCAATTACTTTTTTCTTCTGAACACCTTCATTCCCATGTTTTCGTCCAATATTTGTTTTGCCGAACTTAATTTAAATCTTCTAATATCCTCTTTAGCCGTCTTTCTTACTGTTTTTTTAGATTTCTATATTTCTGAGAGACTCTTTTATTTTCTTCAATAAGTGTTCGACGTCGTTCAAGCATTTTCATTGTTTCTAATGATAATTTACCTTTTTATTGTTTTTCGGTAAGGTATATGCTGCTGCAGTCCCTTTTAGAGTTTTTATTATTTTATGTTTTGTAAACCCAAAGATGGTGTTGGTGTTCTATAATACTCTTCTCTTTGTTTTTCTGAACTAGTCCGTATTAATATTCTTTGTGGTAATAGATTTAATTTTTCTTTTCTTTCAAGTCTTGTATTAATGAATATAGTGGCTCTAACTAGACGATGGTCACTTTCGGTATTGAAATTGGTTAAAACATTTACATATATATATATATATATATATATATATATATATATATATATATATATATATATATATATATATATATATATATATATTTATATATATATATATATATATATATATATATATATATATATATATATATATATAATAAATATATATATATATATATTCGGTATTGAAATTGGTTAAAACATTTACATATATATATATATATATATATATATATATATATATATATATATATATATATATATATTTACATATATATATATATATATATATATATATATATATATATATATATATATATATATATATATATACTTGATTCACTACTATCGTCACTACTTATTCCTTATGTTACCTAACATAATAAAATATCTGCCATAATTTCCCCTTATCTCCAATTATTTCTCCTTATCTCCCATTATCTCTACATAATTTCCATTATCTAGGCTTATCTCTACTCATCTCCAATTATTTCTCCTTATCTCCATTATTTATCCTTATCTCCAGTTATCTAGGCTTATCTCGCAATATTTCTCCTTATCTCCCATTATTTCTCCTTATCTCCTATTATCTCACCATAATTCCCATTACCTAGATATATCTCTGCTTATCTCCCATTATTTCTCCTTATCTCCCATTATTTATACTTATCTCCCATCATCTCACCATAATTCCCATTACCTAGACTTATCTCTGCTTATCTCCCATTATTTATACTTATCTCCCATTATCTCATCTTATCTCCCATTATCTTATATCGAATTATATAGAGCAGATGTATAAATTTATAAAAACACGTAAATCGGATAAGTGGTTTTCAAGTGATAAGCGTACTAACGCACAGGTAGACAGACAGAGAGGCGTTGCATCTTATATATATTGTATTCTTTACAAAATGATATTGTTCCGTATTTAATGGTTTAGGCAGTGCATTGCAAGAGAACGCGTTACGGTAACCTTTTTTTTCCGACTTGATTCACTATTATCGTCACTGCTTATTCTTTATGTTACCTAACGCAATAAAATATATCACATAACCTGGCCAGAGAATATATGTATGTTTAAAAAAAGCACGTAACGCACTAACGGACAGACAGACAGACGGACAGAGAGACGTTGCGTTTTACATATATTATAGATAGATAACCTGGCCAGAGAACATATGTATGTTTAAAAAAAATCACGTAAATCGGATAAGTAGTTCTCCAGTGACAAGCGGACTAACGGACAGACAGACCGAGAGACGTTGCATCTTATATATATATATTATAGATATACATTATTATTATTATTATTATATAACCTGGCCAAAGAATATATGTATGAATTTAAAAAAGGACACGTAAATCGGATAAGTGGTTCTCGCGTGATAAACGCACTAATGGACAGACAGACAAATAGAGAGGCATTGCATTGTATATATATTATAGATTATAGATATTCTCTGCTACATAATATTTTTCCATATTTAATGGTTTAGGCTGTGTATTGCAAGGGAACGCGCTAGCGGCAAACTTTTTTTTCCGACTTCATTCACTATTATCGTCACTGCTCATTCCTTATGCTATCTATCGTAATAAAATATAACCTATAACCTAGCCAGAGAACATATGTATGTTTTAAAAAAAAAGCACGTAAGTCGGATAAGTGATTCTCCAGTGATAAGCTCGCTAACGGACAGACAGACAGACAGACAGACAGGCAGACAGAGAGACGTTGCATTTTATATATATTATAGATATAGATTATATAATTAATATAAAATTATTAACTGGGGTTTCAAAAAATTATCCTAGAACTCATGTTTTACTTTTTTTTACAAGCGAACCTTGTAAAAAGTCACATAATTACATTTTGACAACACTATTCCACATATTACACCCATTAATGCTTTCCAGAGAAAACATATAATATTGCTGTTTTTTAGTTGAAGTACTAATTTTTTTTTCTTAGAACAACATTGTTAATTTAAAAAAATATAGAAAATGGTATTCAAAATCTTTAAAATTTAGTGAAAACTTCTACTTCAACAATATTTATCATAAGTGTACAAATACATGGATATTCTATGGTGGATTTTCTAATATTATTATGTCTACAAATTTACATTCACTATACTTGTAATTTAATTGATTTTTTTTACCCATTTTAGTGTGAATTTAAATAAGAAATACCTCCAAAGCATCTAACAGAAGCATATGCAGCAGTAATCCACATAGTATTTCTGTGTCGTAAATAAATATCATAAGCTTGTTTTTGGGAACTATATACGACTTTAAAATAGCTATCGCTACAGAAAGACTAAGGGGTGGAACAAATCGTCGCCGCAAAACGAAGCTAGCTGCCTACAGCTGGATCGTTAAAATGTGCTTCCTTGACTTTCTCAGAGGTGCCCCGCAAGTAGAAGTTATATGTAACTTCGCTCCATGCGTTTATCTTTCTGTAGCGACAGATATATTTTCTATGCTTTAAGTTATTAGTTTATATGTAAATATTTCATTAAATTTGTCCTAGAACATATTAGGGTAATACGAGATGTGAAAATACAAAATTTTCTAACTTCACTATGAGCCGCTAAACAGAATTATGGCTCCACTTATTATTTTAGTTACTGTAGGTACTAAAATAGACTCTATAATTTTTATTGCTATGGACTACTAAAAGTATTTTTCTATTTTAAACAAGGAAGTTAAATTCAAAGCCTGTCACGGAAACATTAAAGTTTTAAGGGAAAGCGTAACTGATTTTCCCTTTCTTTGTTTTTCTTTTACTTCAGTAAATATGTTCCCTTTGTTTTTTTAAAATTATACATTAAAACTGCTTTAATTGTTATTTTATGCTGAATTAGTTTCTTACTAATTGACGTAGTGTTTTGATCTCTAAATTTCAAAAAGTTTTTTCTGTTCTTTGTTTATAGAAGAAATAAATAGGAATAGTTGCCATAGACGCAAGACTTCTTTGATAATTTCAGGTAAAATATATATAAATTGGCCGCAAAACTTAAAAAATATTATTGTATTAAGTGAAGGTATTGTTGCCTATGTATCAAACATCCTATTGTGACTAGCATGACTAGACCAACCTTTATTGGTAGTTTCTTAGAAACAACGACTTTTGGGTTCTATTATTATGATTAAGTTTCAAGGCAATGCTGGTTCTCGTACTTTATACATATATAATTTATGCAAGAGATCCAAACAAGAGAAGAATTCTTTAAATTACTGGAATATTTACCTTTTAAAAGTGGACAATGTTAAACATTGTCTAGTAACCTACCTAAACCATTAGTGGAACTCATCTTCACCCACGCTTTGTCGCTTTTAAAATTGGTTATTAAATTAATCAATTCTTTTAAGATTTAAAAATTTATAAAAAAATATTTTCCAATATAAAACTAGATTTTTTATGTGATAGGTTAGCAGCGAGATTACCAAACAACATGCTAAATTTGCTTGTTACATTCGGAAGTCGCGGTCGCGGGGATTGGCTATGTGGTTTTTTCTTAGTCAAATTATTAATTATTTGTTAGTCCATCACATTTTCATTAAAAGTGAAAGATATTCTACGTACAAAATAATCACTTTTATGCTGTTCTTTTTTGCCCATACTTGTTTCAACTTAAAATAATTATTTTGGTATTAAAGATACGGAAGGCACACAATAGGGAGATTTTGCAACGCTTATTTTGGTAGGCCACTGTCTTTATCTTTATTTGAAGCATGCGCCCACCATTTGGAGCTTACGCAGTATTGAAACAAAATAAGAAAAATCTTTATTAAGGATAACGATTTCCTACCCCGAACGGGGTGACTAGAGCTCCAAAATCAAAAAACAAAATTTATATGCAGGTTGTTATTGGTTACAAATTCGTTTTTGTCTTGAAATACACTAGACCATTTGAAAATAAATTGAAAATTTTTTTTTGTCATTCAAATAATTTCATAATTTGATGGTTTCTTTACTGTTAGACATACTGTCATACGTTGCATCTTACGTTTATTTGGAAGACATATATAATCATCTGGTAGTCATAGCGTAGAGGTTAACGTGTCTGCTTTCTACGCAGGAGCCTCGAGTTCGATTCTCCTCGGGAAACAATAAACTAAAAAAAAGTGACAACGTGACTGTCGCCTCTTTCAAGGAGGCAATGGTGAATCATCCATAGTATCATGCCTAGTAAATTCCTCTCACTTTGGTGGTTCGGTTGTATGATTGGACACATTTTCTAAGAGTCGAGCTATGTACAAGTAATTTTTTTTTAGATGGAAATTTTGGCTTATCTTTTTAATAAACAAATTGGAGCATTGATTGACTTTTTCCTTTTTACAAAAGCATATATATGATATGATATTTATAATTTATTATGTTATTATTTCCGTATTGTTATTTTTACATATTTATTTAGTAGTATACTAAAAAAATAAAGATATTTTTAAATGCTTGTTCCAAAACCATGCAACCAATACTGAAAAATCTTTTTTGTGAAGGTAATTTTATTAGTTTTTATTTTTTTCGGTGTTCTTTATCTGTTTTTATGTATACGTTTTTAAAGTCACGATGATGGACCGTTAGCCGAATAAAGAGCAATATTATGTACAGTGTTTTAATAATTCCTCTATTGAGCTTTATCATTCTAATATATCTTCTGTTTAAATCGAATTTTGAGGAACATGTCTTTGATTTTAATGGAATGCTCTGTATATTCGAGCAATTGTTTTTTCGGCTTTTTAATGCTGGCCTCGGTAGTGCAGTGAATAATTCGATGGTCGCTGGTTCGAATTCGGCTCTAGCATACAAAGGAAATATTTACAATTAAACCAAAATTATAATTTGTTCTAACTCCACGCAAATTGTAAATTAAAAACGTCAATGAAATTGAACAAAAATGTTGTGCTAAAGAAGCAACGGACCGCAAAGAATAACTCATTATCAAATACGTCATCTGCAACTTACTAATACTAATAAGAGATATATTTATGCTACGTATATAGACCCTTAAGTATATACATAGATTCAGGACTGCATTTTACTCTTTTTAGAGTACAGAATGGAGAAGATAAGATCCAACGTTTGGACCACTTCAGATACAGAAGGGTAATTTCTTAAGTTCTTTAAGACTTTATCGTGTACTGAATGTACTTCTACCTCGTCTAGATATAAACTATATCAAATAACAACGAAGAGGTAATACGGCTGAATAATATGAATGACTTTAAATTAATGACATGTCGAGTAACGGGTACAGAAGATCACAACGGATAGTACTTGTGTCCTAATTTTAAGTATTATGTAACTTTTTATATTTTCCTGACAAAAGCTTCTTGTTTTTCTGTCTAAATTACTTTCTAACTATGTTGCTTCTGTATAATCACTCTCAGTAATAAATTTCCGTATACCCTGTACTACTTGCTTTTTTTTACATCTTCTTATTGTTAATCCATGGGCACCAATCTTATAAAAAAGAGTCCGAATTATGTAATGATTCATAATTTAAATATCATGGCCCCGTTACAAATAAATTTTCTGTAAAGCAACTAATTGGTATTAAGAGGAAAATTTTTCCGCACAAATTAATTAATATATTTTAATAGTTAAGAGGGTAGCGCGTTTTTTATTTTTTAGCTTTAAGATGTTCATACTCTTGCTCTGTAAGTTGATACAGTTTTACAATATAAGTTAAGTTACTAAGTAATAATATGATGAATAGATACATTTTTATAATGTTCAATAAAGACTTAAGAGTCATTATCCGTTTTTCCTGAATAAACCCTTTTTATTATTTTCAGTTAATTTAGTGCAAAACTACTAGGAGACATAGAGACAATTTTTAAAATATTTCTTTGCGCCGTCTTGCACTTACCACTAACTACTAACTAACTAAAAGAATATATAGATGTGCTGCTAAACTATCCAGTGACCTAAAAGTCGTCAGATCCTTCGGTCCTTAGACTGATACCGTACAAAGAAGAAGTTCTGTAAAATCTTGGTCATCATTTTTTCTGTCTTATACATAATTTTCTATTTACCGTAAAAATAGTTTTAGTACGTTCATTTTACCCTTAAATATACCCATTGCATTTCCAGTAACTTCATGCATAAACTATCCAAAATTTCAGGTGCATAATAAATAATATGTGATTACACTAGCTTTGTTTCTTGTTTTTATGTAGACGTCAAATCACTGACTCCGATTCTGTAGCATATTTTGCTCCATAACTTAAAGATGACAACAAACTAGATGAAATAGCACCAAAACATTTTACACAATAGTCGAATATTTTTTACAAACAATGCTGAAATATTTTAAGCAACAACTTAAAGAGGTTGCATGATATCATCATTGTCAGTACTGTAAACTTAATACTAAGTTCAAATGCTCCTGAGATATGCTATCTAAATAACATTAAAATTACTTATATAATAAGTTTAATGCTCTTAGGGTAGCATACGTCAAGAGAGTGAAAATTTACCTTCAATGATTTTTTCAATACCTGATATTTAAAAAAATATGTTGCTACTTCTCTACATAATTTTGACAACAATGATAAAAAAATTCTGTTAGATGTTCTCACATTACAAAAAAATACATTTGATTGCATTCATAAAATATTTCTGACATTTTTTATATAATAACGTAAAGAAAAGAATAAAACGTTTCTTTTTTTTACTTTAGTGCCTCAGAAGAATGGCATATTCCTCAATGTATGATACACATATTGCCAAAATATGTGTATCATAAGCTGAGTCATTGAAGTTGAAAATTTTTTAGTGTTCCGTACGGAACACTTATAAGATCACTTCAGAGTCTGTCTGTCTGTCTGTCCGTCTGTTTGTTCTTCTGTCTATTCTTCTGTCACATCCGATTTTCTCCGAAACTATGTGACATAGAAAATTGAACTTTGGCACTAATATAGGAATTGATGGCCTCATCAGAGCTGTGTAGTTTTGAAAGTTAAATTTTTACTTAAGGGGTTGGTTTTGAGAGGGGTTATCGAGTGGGGTGTCAAATGAAAGGTTTTAAAAACAGTTCAAAATATATATCATGCAATACTTCTGCACACTTTTCTGTGCATTATTTTTAAAAAATAACGAAAAATCGATCTCACCCCCTTTATGTCGAAAAGTTCTAATCAAAAAATTTTGAAAAAATTCTGGAACATTCTAAGGATGTAGAGTGAACCAAAATTATCACGAGGGCGTTACCTTTAATAATTTATCTGGTATATAAGAAACAAATTTTCAAGGTCATCAGTTTTCAGTAAAGATCAGAAAAAAACTTTGTTGAAAACTCATTTGGGGTATGTTTTGTGAAGTCGTTGATCATTTTATATCTCCGTAACAAAAATTTTTATTTTAAAAGCAATTAACGTACGGAACACTAATCGTGCACTTCGCCGGTTTTTATTTCTAATGTGCTAACTATCAGAGAACATTTTCAAGAAATGTGTGTTGACAATATTGGTCATCTTAAGGTCAATAAGACTTATTTTAAGCAACTTTCCATTCCTTATTGCCATGACGATACTTACGTTTACTATGTAATCGCAAATAAATTGTGCTTCTTTATATTAGTTATTTCGTATAAAGTTTTTAGCCAAACTTTTTAAAAGAACTCCCCTTTGTGCGTAGCTTCGGATTTCGCTGGTTACATAAATAAGTAGAATTTATGGCTTCGCGTTCAGCGTGACTCTTCTTGCCGCAGTTGGGGGTGTGCACATGATGACATCTCGTCAGAATTCCACTTTAGGAAAATTTATTATTTTTTATGCTGGTTACACCCGCGATGCTGCTTTTTTATTGTAATTTTATGTCATGTTTGCCAACACTTGCCACCATATATGATAAAACTTTTAGAGCAATTTGGAGTGGAATGCTGAGGAAATTACCAGGTGCTTAAGACTCAACATAATGGCATAAAGCAGAAACATGAAAATGATTAGTAATCATAAATAATTACTGTGATATTTCTCCAAATTGTTTTTTAAGCTATAGCAGTTGAAATTAATAACAAGCATTGTAATAATCAAAATAACTAACCTAAACTAACCCAATCTAATAAACTAACCTGGACTGTATAAGATTTCATTTATGTATTCAAAGAGCCTCTTTTTAAATACCTTAAAATTATTAATATGTTTTATGCCAGACGATAAGTAACTGTAGAACATAATATTACTATAGGTGCAGTCAATTGTTGTCAATGCTAATAAGTGTTTAGGAGAATGAAGATTGTCGCATTATCAGTTTTACCTCTGATATCGTAAGAATGGCTTTTTAGATGGCTAAGCTTGTCTGCGTTTTTTACAGGACACTTTCATACACATGTCAATATCCGTCGGAAAGACTAGATTAACCTTATATTCTATAGGATTCTAAAAGCTCTTCTTTGACATAAAAACCTCATTAATTGGATGGTTAACACAGACGCGCCGCGAAATATAATGTTTTCATAATGGTATAACTTTCAATTCAATATGCATTTATAGATGCAGAAAATAATTCCCTCTCAACAAAGAAACTTTTTCTTTGTTTTATAGGGAAGATATTTTAATTGTGCTTAGAGTTCTATTATATGAAATCGATTATTTTTTGTGAAAAATGTCTCCCAGTGGTGGATTTTTAAACCGTTAACTAAGTTGGGAATGTGGAATTTTTGGCACAATGACACTACACAGTATTTATCACCACTCCACCAAACACTATATTTTTGCACTCGACGCGCGTTACGCCAACCATGTCAGCTTCATCAGGAGCGATGATTGGTTTCGTTAACCATGTCAGCTTCATCAGGAGCGATGATTGACTAGTCAATCATCGCTCCTGATGAAGCTAACATGGTTAACGAAACGCGCGTCGAGTGCAAAAATAAAGTGTTTGGTGTAGTGATGATATATACTGAGTAGTTTTTAAACTGTGTATACATAATTAAAGTTATACTATATGAAAATGTTTCCCTTTTTGTAAAAAAGTTCTCTCCCAGGTTATTGATTTTAAAATTGTGTTTAGGTTGTTGCAACTTCAAGATAAGATAGATTATTCTTCTTAGAAAAGGTCTCGCCCAGTTATTGATTTAAGGTTTTCTTTTCGAGCGGCTCTACCTCCCCTCCGCTATTAGTAGCTTAATAATCTCTTTTTTCTTGAAGTAATACCCTTCGAAACTCCTGACTTTTGAATCTGACTACGCTATTGGAGGCGATGTCTAGCATTTTACAAAGCGGACTACGTATATATATTTAAATAAATATATATATATATATATATATATATATATATATATATATATATATATATATGTATATATATATATATATACATATAGAGTTACAGGTTTCTAACCTGTGAGTGATAGACTTGCAGTTCCGAGAATATAATGCCCGACCCGTCAATATAAATATCATTCGGGTGTTCGCTCCAATATCAGACATTACAGAAGACAAGATTGATCAATTGTAACATATGTTGAACTGGAGGATGCTTTGAAAAGTGTAAAAAATAACGAAATCACTTATATCATCGGAGATCTTAATGCTAAAGTCGGACAAGGAAAAGATGGAGATGTAGCAGGAAAGTTTGGACTAGGACAGCGAAACGATAGAGGAGAAAAACTGGTGCAGTTTTGCAGGGAATATGGTCTTATCATTACAAATACCTCATCTGATTTACGAGCTTGAAGATTATATACATGACGATCACCAGCCGACTCAGATGAGCATATTACTAGGAATCAAATAGACTATATCCTAGTAAATAAGCGATACAGAAATACTGTGAAACTCACCAAAACATATCCTGGAGCTGACGTTGCATCAGATCATAACCTGCTGGTAACTACTGGAAGACTAAGTCTAAAGAGAATTAAAACAACACCTGCACACCAAACGTAGACGTGAAAAAACTAAAAGACAAATACACACAAGAGAAGATCAGAACAGCAGTTAATAGAAAGTTCGTGGAACTGACTGATGTACCTATAGAGGACAAATGGGTGGCTATCAAAACCGCAATTACTGAAACACAGACAGAATATTTAAGAAGAATTAGAACAAAGATCAAGAATGAATGGATGATGCAAAAAATTTCAGATATAATGACTGAAAGAAAAACATATAAGAACAAAAACAACGCATAGTATCAATGTATACATAACGTAATAAGGAAGAAGATCGAAGATGCGAAAGAGCATTGGTTGATACAACAATGCAGCAAAATAGAATGTCTAGAACAGAAGCATCACTTTTTAATCTTCATAAGGAAATTAAACTAGCAGCGGGTATACTTAAAACAAAATCCGTTACAGTGATTGTAGACAAGAAAGGCAAGACTATTTGGGATGAAGACCAAGGGTTGAATAGGTGGACAGAATACATAAAAGAACTATTCCAACAGGAACACAGAGACAGGTATTGATACCCTAGTTGATCTATTTCACGCCATCTACAAATCTAGCAAAATTCCTCACGACTGACTTATATCCACCTTTATACCTATACCCAAAAAGGTCAATGCGAAGAAATGTTAAGAACATCGCACAATTGGTCTTATGAGTCATGTTTTAAAAATATTCTTGTATATGATCCATGAACACATATATCCATTACTTGAGAAGTCAGACACAGTTCGGTTTCAGAAGTGGCTTAGGAACAAGCGAAGCGCTTTTCAGCATTCAGGTTCTTACTCAAAGAGCACCCGATATGAACTGCGATGTCTTCCTATGCTTTCTCGACTTTGAGAAAGCTTTCGATAAGGTAAAACATGGGAAGTTGATGGAAGTCCTGCTGTGCGTAGGTATGAGGCGGGAGGATATTCGTACCATTTCCAACTTGTACTGGCAACAGACAGCTGAAATCAGAGTTGGAGCCAAGCGATCTGAAGAGATCAGTATACAGAAAGGGGTTAGACAAGGGAGCGTTCTGTCCCCGTTGCTCTTTAACGTGTACTCTGAACAGCTTTTCACTGAAACCTTGAGTGGTTGCGAGGATGGTGTGGGTCTTAATGGGCATATCATTAACAACTTGAGATATGCAAACGACACCATTTTATTGGCCAACACTGCAGATGGACTTCAAAGGATGACAACTCGAATACAAGATCAATGTGAAAAGTGTGGTTTAAGTTTGAATGTTTCTAAGACCAGGGTTATGATAGTAAGTAAAACCCTGAACTGAGTGCCAACTTTAACATCAACGGCAAACCAATACAACGGATAAATCAGTTTACGCACGGGCTGTAATCTTAATGAGGAATGGGACCATGCAAAAGAAATATTAGTTCGTATAGAGAAAGCAAGATCAGCTTTTCTCCGCTTACAAAAGGTCCTATGTAGTATACATCTCAACTTAAAGATCAGAATACGGGTTTTAAGGTGCTATGTATTCTCTGTTCTACTGTATGCCGTTAAAGGGTGGACATTATCCGAAACAACAACAAAGAAGTTCCAAGCGTTTGAAATGTGGTGTTATCGTACATACAGTGAAGAAAACTGTCATACTTTGGCCACGTTATAAGGAACGATATCATCTCTTCCAACTGATTCTGCAGTGAAAAGTTAAGGAGAAAGGACCTTCCGGAAGACATCGAATCTCTTGGCTGCACAACCTTAGCAAATAGACAGAGAAAAGTAGTGCAGAATTATTTAGATCAGTTATAAATAAAGTTATTTGGACCAGAATGATCGCTAACGTCTAAAGAAGACACAGCACCAGAAGAAGAAGATATTGAATAAAACTTTTTTTCCAATATAAAATCAGATTTTTATGTGCTAGGTTAACAGTAAGGTTACCAAACAACATGCCAAATTTGCTTGCCACTTTCCGTAGATCGCGGTCGCGGGAACTGGATATGTGGTTTTTATCTTAGTCAAATTATTAATTTTTTTATAGACCATCACATTTTTACTAAAACTGGGAGATATTCTATTTACAAAATAATCACCTTTACGCTGTTTTCTTTGGCCCATTCCGGTTTCAACTTAAAATAATTATTTTTGTATTAAGGATACTAATGACACACAATAGAGAGATTTTAAAATGCTTATTTTGGTAGGCCACTGTCTATTTCTTTATTTGAAGCATATGCCCACCATTTAGAGCTTGCGCAGTATTGAAACAAAATAAGGGAAACCTTTATTAAGGAAACCGATTTCTTTTATTTAGGAACTTATTCTTATCGCTATTATGGTAGGGTCTGTTTTTTTTGCTTAGGTATACAAACCACTAAGAAAATACATTTAAATTGAAATGACAATTTTTTATTGCCAATAACACTGACAACACTTAATAGTATTTTGATTATGTTCATATTTTACGATCTTTGGCACAATGGCATTACAGTGTGTGTAGTGCTAATTTCAAATGAAATTTTATTTATCGCACATTCGTATTACCTTGAAAATATTGAAGGAAGTGATAGAAACAGGCTATCCAACTTTAATTTCGCAACTTGTGTCGACCCATCAAATACTAAACACCGGTGCTCTTAACCATGAAATGAAAAAAAAAAAAAATCGCCAAGGTTTATAGAAGATGAATACTAACCTAACTTTGCAATTCCTTCGCGTTAATACTACACATACTTGAAATAACGATAAGGACAAAAGCATGTGGAAAATATATAGTCTATTATTTCTAGGCCGCATCTCTGGCATTTCATTATAGATATTTCTTAATTACGTTTACGAGGTAGTTTCAGAGGAAAACAAAAATTGTAAGAATATGCAAAAACATATCAGGAGATTCTCATTCAGATCTGATACTCTTATATACCGAAAGCCTAGTACTTTATCTATTAAGCTCCCCTTTTGATGTATTTTAAAAATATTTTATCAAGGATATTTTAAAAATATTTTATCAAGGATATTTTAAAAATATTTCGCTAATATTTCGCAAGTTTAATTAGTAAGTTTCTGGATAACCAGTTTTGTACTAAAAATGGCAAGGGTTAATTGGCGGTCTACAAACCACAAACATAGGCTACAATCAACAGTTATTATAACAGTAATATCGGTAGACGTCTTATTATATACTAAGACTTTTCAGCATAGCTGTGAGGCCATAGAATATTGTATGTGAGTTATATAGGTGCGACGTTAAACGAGACAAATTTATAATACATCTTGTAGTGATGCTAATATATTATAAAACTGGAATTTATTACAAACAACAAAGCTATACTGCTAATCAACGTTTTTCGTAGGGTTGTAAATTCTTTGTACATTATTAGATAATTGATAATTTTTGTATAGCCTGTCCAAAAATATAAGATCCTATTTTTTGCCGTTTTAAGTGGGCAATATAAAAATTCTGACCTTTTATTTATGATAGGTTGCAGAGATGGACTTAAGAATTTTATTCATTAATGCAAATAAATAAAATTATAAGTGTTTTTGGAGATGTTTATTTATAGATGTATGTAAAAACAAAGATAAGAAGTACAAATATACAGTTTGAATGAATGGGATTTACAAGAGGGCATATATTGTATAAATAAAAATATATTTTAACTTAAGCCTAATTCGGTTTCACTATCACTGTCATCAGCTCAGATAATTATCAGTGGTTTTATATTATTTACATAAATATATTAATCTTCAACTTTAACAACGTGCTGAATGGAATTCTTCCAGCTTTCATAAGGTATATTATTTGTAACTTTTTTTACTAATTCAACCACTGATACCTTAAAGTAGGGGAAACATTTTGTGCCCTTCTTTTTGATTTAACTTGATGCCAAATATGTCCAATTGGATTAAACACACAATAGTGCGGAGGAAACCGCAAAACAGTGTGTCCCATTTTCTCAGCCATACTATCACAAACATATCTTTTTCAATTTATAGTCTTTGTGTGGCTGCATTAGGAACCTCATTTAGTAGGCGACTGTGGTAACTTGCAATGTCCATAACTATAACACTCTGTTCGGAAACATTTGGCAAAAGGAAATTTTGAAACCAATTTTCAAAAAGTTCTGCGTCGTGTCTTCGTGATAGTCCAAACTAGAATCTTTTATGTTTTTTGCAGATAGTAGTAGACAATTTGAAACCCAGCCCTCTTTAGTTCCAGCATGCAAAATGGTTATTCGTTTACCTTTATTTGAAGGTGCGTTAGTCTGACATTTTGTACTGCTGTCAACCCGCCCTTTTTGCACAGTGTCATGCGTATCGAACCATGTTTCGTCAAGGTAAATTATTGGCCAGTTTTCTGATCGATACTTTTTAATTTCTTGTAAATAAGTATGTCACAAGATTCGTAATCTTTGCGAGTCCATCACTACTTGCCTTTTGTTGATTTTTTGGAACGTGAATCCCATTCTTAAGAGAATTCTGTGAAGGGTTGATCGGTCACAATATATATTGGTCCAGTCTTAATTTTATTTTGTCTAGTGTCGGCACCAACTGCTCTTCATACACAGAATATATTTTTCTCCTGATGACGTCATTTTCACAATCGTCTACATTATGCATTTGAAAATCTTTCCTTTTTTTTCTGTTCCTGAGCGATGGTTTTCCTACAATACCCTTAATCGTAGAAATTGGGGTTTTTTGTTAGTTCACTGGTTTCTTGCAAAGTACTTTGTTTATTCAAATTTCTTTTTACCAAACTATCGTAAACATTTTTCTTTATTTGTTTAGCGTCAAGTGAAAATGTTTTGCTTCACGATAGCCACTATTGCAATTTTCCCACGGACGCCACATAATTAAAATAGAACCGTTACGTTGTAAGTTGTAAGTAAAACTAAAAATAATAAAAAGTATCTTTCGAATCTTAGTGGGGACCTGTGGTCATTAGGCCTATATTATCAAATACTTAAAGGGCTCCAAACCGGGTTGCCAGGTATTAAATATATAGGTAAAAATAGGTCCAATATGATTGCAGGTGCAAGTGAGGGCGGTATACAAAGCAGGCAAAATAAAAATAGGTTTATCGTAATACCTGGCAACTATGCACAAAACCTTAATAGGGTCGTTTATTGCTCCATCGAAAAAGCAAAAAATCAGGATCTTTTATCTTGGGATTTACTATAACAGTTAATAGTTAAAATACAAGTCTTTACACTACTTTCTTTTGTTTGTGTCGTTTAGTATAAAATCAATAAAAAAAAATGAGCCAGACGTTGTGTTTCCATTGTATTTTTGCCGCAGAAGATGTAGAACGATCAGCACACCAATTTTATTTTATAATTTGTTAGTGTTCCGACGCCGAAGTGATAATGAAATCACTTTGGTGCCCGTTTGTCTACTACTACGTCCGAAACTATTTGACAAAGAAAGTTGAAACTTCACGAGAATAGAAATTGATGGCCCAATCAGAGCCGTATACTCTTGAAAGTTAAAGTTTAACATAAATTTTTGGGAGTGAATTCGGAAATGAAAAAAATATATTTTTTTTCGAGTTCATCGAATGAGATGTCAAATGAAAGGTTGTGAAGGCACAAGTTCAAACATTTTTATGATGTAATACTTGCGCAAATGTTTCCTTATATTATTTTAAACAAACCTCGGAAAATCGCTGTCCCTCCATCCTATCTCTAAGAATACTAATCAGAAAATTTATAAAAAATTCTAGAATAGTCTCCATAAGGTCACAAGTCATATATATCACCTTTGGTAATTTATCTGGAGTATAAAAAAATAGTTTTTTCAAGGTCATCAGTTTTCAAAAAACATCGGTAACAAACTCTGTAGAAAACTCATTGGGGGTGTGTTCTGTGAAGTCACTGATGATCTCGGTAACAAAAATTTTTATTTTAAAAACAATCGCCTTACGGAACACTAATGGCGCAAGTTTGACTTGCACTTAGCCGATTTTTTTTTTAATTGGGTGACAGTAATAAAAGAAAACTACCTAGAGTGTGTTCTTAAATACTCTATATTATATTATTTAAGATTATCGTTCTGGATAATAAAATATTGTTAGTAGCTATTAACTTTGTCGTTGACTAAAAAGCTGGCTTAACAAAAATAAGTAATGTCCGACGAGAAAGTACCCAAGTTTGCAAAAGTTGTGAGGCAACTGTGTTGATTTCGCGTAACTAATAAAGATTCCGCTAGTTTGAACGTAAATTAAATTGTTAACGCCTTCATAATAAAAGAGAGTATCTTTATCGTCGTAAGAGTAGTAACAATTTAACGCCTCTTTACACTAGCGGAATCTTTGTGGTACATTAGCTACACAATGGTAAGATTTTGCCATTTTTTTTCCCCTATTATTAGTCATTTACGTGACAAGAGTAAAAAATGCTATTTTGCAGGATGAGCAAAGCACGTTTGACGTTGTAGACAAAATAATGAAAACTTACTTACTATCCCTGCAGAAACACTTTTAGCGTATGATAAGTGTAAAATTTTGTTGTTCATCCGTACAAATTGATATAAGATATAATAATTAATAATTAAAATTCAAAATTATTATAAAACTGGTAAAGTAAATAAGAAATGGCTTTTCGTCATGATGGTAACGTTATGTAGGCATCACTATTTCAATTCATACTTATTTGGGTTAATTGTATAAATCTTTTCATGAGAAGTGTCTAATGAATACAGTTCGCTTGATTGCTTCTAGAGCGGTATATGCTCGCATCCCTATGAGGGACAGCTTGTCAGTCCTCCACGTATCATTTTCAGTTTACTCGTTTATTTATCAGCGTTATTGTCAAAAGTAAAGTTCTTAATTTTTAGACTTCAAAAAAATTGATTCAAACCTGACCTAAAAAAATAATTTTTTTGGCCTTACGGCTAAAAAGTTTTTGGTCTAGCTACTTAAAACAACTTTTTTTTTTTTTTTTTTTTGCAAAATTCGACTTTATTCATCATCTTGGCCTTTTTCAAGAGCGATACAATCAGTCCAAAGCTTTTCTAACATTTCTCTACTTTTCTTGTAGAAGGATTTTGTTTTTGCCTTCCAAATAGGCCTCGGTTTCGGAGATAACTTCTTCATTGGAGACAAATCTCTTCACCGCCAGCATTTTTTTAGGTCTGCGAATAGACAATAGTCGCTGGGGGCCAAATCTGGAGAATACGATGGATGAGGAAGCAATTCGAATTTCAATTCATGCAATTTTGCCATGGTAACCATTGACTTGTGACACGGTGCATTATCTTGATGGGAGAGCACTTTTTTCTTGATCATTTGGGGCCGTTTCTTTACGACTTCTGCCTTCAAAAGCACCAATAACTTTATATAATATTCGCTATTGATGGTTTTTCTCTTCTCAGCCTAGTCTATGAAAATTATTCCATACGCATCCCAAAATACAGAGGCCAAAACGTTCTCAGCCGACTGTTGTGTCTTCAGTCGCTACAGGCGGCTTTCACCGGCTGCTGTCTACTCAGCTGACTGCCGATTTGATTCCGGTGTGTAGTGGTGGATCCATGTTTCACTCATGAAAAAATTATTTTTATTGCTCTTAAACAGCTCCACACAGCGCTCAGAATCAACACGTTGTTGTTTTTGGTCCACTGTGAGCAAAAGCGATACCCATTTCGAACAGAGCTTTTAAAACAATTTTGTGGATTTTTTTGATGTTTTCGCCTATAACCACCTCATTTGGGCGTCCAGACCGTTCAGCAACATTTGTGTCTGTACAATCACGTTTAAGTTCAACCTACCAGTAAGTAAATGATGAATGATGTTCAGGACCAGAGTCCCTATAACACTTGTCAAGCCATTGCTTTGCTTGAATGGTATTTTTTTCCATCAAAAAACAGTGTTTAATCAACACACGAAATTCGATTTCTTCCGTTGTTTTGAAAATATCAATAGTAGCATCATTAAAGCTACTGTAACTTGAAAACTAATCGTCGAAATGTCATGGTATTTTGACATGTGTCGTTTGAAGGTTGGTACTTCCTAAAAATCATATGGATTTTTTGAAAAGGACGACATCTATGTATCAGACCAAAAACTTTTCAACCTACATGGTAAGTCATATTCTTTAAATGTAAGTCTTCTGGATCGATATAAGAGATTTCACAAGTGTATATTTTTATGTCTTTATGAATGAGTGTATACTTTTCTAGAATGCCTAAGCTCAGCATACCAGTACGAACAAAGCAAATTGATTTTAGACCTAGATGAGACGAAAAATATATGAGAAAATTATGCTGTGACTCCCTTAATGACAATAGAAAAACGAAATATTATTTTCAATAAAACGTCTTGTTCATAAATATTACGGCCGACAGAACGTAATTATATGATTTATTGATTATCAATGGGCATTTGACAACATAAAGCATGACTTTCTGATGCAGCGGCTTCATGAGATTGGTATGGATGATAAGGATGTACGAATAATAAGACAGCTCTACTGGAATCAATCTGCCGAGATCAAAATTAATAAGGACATTTCAATAAAACTTTCGGTGTCTTAAAGGTTGTTAGGCCAGGGCGTATACTGTCGCCAGTATTATTTAATATCTATGTACAGACAATATTTCAACTTGCTCTAGAAGAGGAATGCAGAGGGATAAAAGGTAATGGAAAACCTATAAATAATATTCAGTATGCAGAAGATACCGCAATAGTTGCCAATAACATGGCAGATCTGCATGCAATGCAATGAAATTGGCGAGGGGTATAATCTACGTATAAATATTGGGAAAACCAAAATGATGGTGATTAGTAGACACATCCAAGAGAATGCATCTCTCTTTATAAAGGAACAAAAGAGTGAGAGGATTACTAAATTTAAATATTTGGGCTCTGTCGTCAACGAACAATGGGATTGTGATGGAGAGATTAAATTGCTGATTGGCATGGCAAAAGATACTTAAAGTTGAAAAATATACTGTTTCAAAGACAATTGCCACTCGCCTTGCGCCTACTAGTAATAAAATGCTATGTCTGGCCAGTCCTGTTATATGGTTTTTAGAGACATAGTCGTTAAAAATGAGATCATTGAATCGTATCAAAACTTTCAAGTTATGGATACGTTTGCTACGAATTTTTTAGACAGAACACCTAACCAATGAAGAAATGCTTCAAAGAGCCAGGGTGGAGAGGCAACTACTTAATATCGTAAAACAAAGAAAGGTGTCTCATTTGGGACATATACTAAGAGGTGAAAGTTACTCGATTCCAAAACTTATTCTTCAGGGAAGAATTGAGGGTCGGCGAGAACCCGGTAGAAAACAGCACTCGTGGCTCCGGAATATCAAGGACTGCTGTGAAGTTTCAGACTCTGCGTCCATTTTTCGACTAGCAGAGAATAATAACCTCAATATAAACTGAAGAAATAGTACAGAGATCCCGATGTATGTGAATACATGGGAGAGGAAGAAGAAAAGAAGTATATATATATATATATATATATATATATATATATATATATATATATATATACATATATATATATATATATATATATATATATATATATATATATATATATATATATATATATATATATACACATATATATATATATATATATATATATATATATATATATATATATATATATATATATATATATATACATACATTCAAATCGGTTTTTTTTAGTTCAAAAGTTGTCTTCCAACTTCCCAGTGTAGCCGAACAGAAAATTCAACTGACCTGAAATGTACCACAAAAGTACAAGATGAATTGAAGAAAATAATGTCTTCTGCACCTGCTTATAAAAGAAAATATAATTACAATAAGAAATTTCCGCTGTTGTCACTTTTAACATAAAATGGAAGAAACATAAGCAAAATATAATTAACATTTAATACACAAAAGTTTAACAGGTATATAAATTAAGCAAGATTTTTCAGTGGGCGCAAATTTTGCACTTATAGTAAGAACAAAGTATTCCAAATTTTAAAAAATCGCATCAACCACTTAAACAAGCAAATCGTCGAAATTCTCTTTAAATTTGCAAATTCGAAAATATCCATCAATTAACCGGGTTGCTTAAGTAAACTATTTCGCTCCGCAGAGTTACGGGTGCACAGGCAAGACAGTAAGATAGGGTTTTTGCCTCTCAACCCCCGTCCGTGATAGTTGTCGGTTTGCGCCATCTTCATTATTTTTCTTAATTTTGTGTGTTTAGATATTATATTTTGTGCACTGGTATTGGTTACATTTCTTAGGTTTTTTGTTTAGAGTGTTGCTAATTGTATTTTCTTTGATCATCGGGTATGTACTTATTTTTTAGAATGAAGATTAGATATTGTTTTGTTTTTATTATCATTTTTATGAAGCTTATTTTTTTTTATTTTTGTTTCATGGATATTATTATTATTATTACTACAATTTGTATATCACCGACATTTTAAACTTGGTATAAGTCAATAGTAATATCACTAACAGCATCATGACAAATTATTCAAGAAATTTAATATGTTTTTATCTGTGACTGGCATTTTAAAATAATATCTATATTTGTTCTGTCAATAACGAACTTGACGCTCTTTTTTGTGAAACTCTTCCTTTTGATACCAAACTTAAACATTTAATTTTTGTTTCTATTATGTTAAATTAAATGGCTCCTTACAATAGCTATATTAAGTTTTTATACGAAGTATCCACCTATTTATTTTATTCAATTATTTAACATACGAGGATGAATTAAAAAGTTTTGAAAAAATAAGGTAAATAGAAGTTTTTTACAAGAACAAGAATTTATTTTTCAACATAATCTCCACTGAGCTCAATACATTTGTCTGGCAAGATTCTAATTTTATTATTTCCTCAGAAAAAAAAAATAATATTTTGAACTGTGCATAATAGTTATTTACAGCACAGATAACCTCTTCATTCAACGAAAATTGCTTCCGCCCCAATAAGATAAGAAATAAAAAAGTCACTTCTGACCAAATCTAAAGAATGGGTTGAGTGAGGACTATTTCGAAACTCAGCTCATCCACTTTGGTCAATGCAATATCCGATATGTGAACAGGTGCATTGTCCTGGTGAGGGCACTAATTTTGATGGCTTCCTCTTCAACTCACTATGCAACCAGCCAAATAATGTTATATAATAAGAGCCAGTTACTATTTTACTCTCTATTAAAGACTCAGTCATGATAATACCTTGTAAGTCCCAAAAAATAATTGCCATCACTTTTCCCGCCGATAAAACTCATTTTGATATTTTCGGTGCATTTTCACCTTCACTAGCCCACTCTTTTAACTTTAATTTTGTCTCTTGGCTATAATGGTGAATCCAAATTCATCTACATCACAAAACGACGCAATAAGTCCTTATTACGATGCAACTTTTCCAAATACCATTTTAAAATGTCCTTCTTCACGAGTCAATAAATGCGACATCGCGTACTTAGCTACTTCATTTTTAACATTTCATCTATGATCTTATGTACCCATTCATATTAGATCCCTACCATTTCAGTAATCTTACAGAGCTTAATGCAATGGTCTTCCTTCACGATACCACGAATTGTATCGGACATTTCTTCAAAAGAAACATTAATCTGCAGTGCTCGTACGGCCACATTTAAATTCGTTTATCGAGTAATAAATGGTCTTGTGCTGCTGCAGTCTTTATGAACTTCCTTCAGTTCGAGTTCTAACTTTTAAATAAAAATGTTTTATTACTGCACGATACTCGACTTTATCCATTTGTACGAAACGTGTAACATCGAGCACTTACGATAACTGCCAATAAATAACTGCGCGTTGCATAGGTTTAAAGCTTTGAACAAAACCGTTACCGGAATAACGCTTACCAACAGTCAAGACGCTTAACAGTTTCCCGTCATATCAATCTACCCTCGTATTGTTCAATAGAATCCGTTTAGTTTAGACTCCAGGAGGATAAATAAATAGTCTGTTTTGACCTACTGTTTTAGATATGCTGTATATTTTTCTTCTACAAACTTTACCAATTTTAACTTTTCTACTTGTTTTGTATTCTTATTAGAACAGGCAAAATTAAATTTGAAATTATAAAAATAGTTTGAGTTTCCAACACTATTCTTTTTTTCCTTTAAAAGCAGCTGTCGTCGTTCTTTTTGACGAGAAAAAAATGCGCAATTTCCTGCTACCGTTCGTTATTTACAGATAAAGTTAATTTCTTTCTTGATAAAATAGGACCTGCTGGCCTTTTCTTATATAGTAAACGAAAGAACCGGGAAACTCTAGGCGAGGCTGTAATATTTCCTTTTCTCTTATGAATGCTGCATTATACAGTGCATAAAAATAATACAAAAGTAAATGTGATAAAACAATAATAATAGGTACACTAATAATCATAACAATAATTATAAAAAATATTATATATATTATCTATATTATATGAAGTGTATATATTATATATATTATAACTTAGTACCATTAGGACACAATACAAACAAACACAAAAACATTCAGAAGTCAGTGATTTTGAAAACATTTAACATTGTCAGGTCATTCCTTAATACACATTGGTAATAGCGTTTGTGCTGACTTTGCATAGTCCCCTTAGCAAAACATGAAACCACATTGATCAAATGTGAGAAAGAAAAACATAAAAAAATAATAATAAAATACATACACACACAAAAAGTCTCAAGGCAGGAACGTCGTATTAGCAAATAAGAATAAAAAAAAGATAAACTCTCTAAGACAAGACATGGGGACCCTGACGCAGTATATAAAAGGTACCAAACAATCTAAAGCAACTTAATATATCTTTAGATGAGTTAAAATAGAAACTTGCTGTACCTAGTACGAGATTAAGAAGATATAAAGAAGTAAACCACGACAACACCAGAATTATATGTTTCGGAATAGTGAAAAGAAGTTGTATAGCAGCATTATGCCAGCAGAAAAGGTAATTACCAAACCACAAAGAAAAACCAGTTTGGAGTAATAAGTGGATCATTCCCACCAAACATAACGATACTCCTGAATAGATAGAAACAGAAGAAGATTAGTATAGTTACATGAACACAGAACTGGAGATCGGAATTTCGAAAATAAATAACCGTTAGAAAAATACACAATTGATAAGATTACTAGTATAAACAACTAACAGCTTTGCATGAAGCACTCACTGATGCTATAATCTATATCACAAAATATCCAAATAAAACACTAGAATTTCTAATGGAAGACAAAACCTACATAATCACAAAGGACATTAAAACGGAAAATCTAGAAAATTACCTTCCAATTACATGCTGCCTACATTAAATAAAAACATAGCTTCAACTACTGCACACTGCACATATATTATACTCACCTTTAAACACTCACAATATTTTGACAGAGGTAGAAAGGGTAGTCAAGAATGTAGAAATGTAGAAATCATACTCATACTACATTAATTACAATTTTAGAAATCTATAGACTGAAATACTATTTCTTAAGCATATTATAAAATACTGGGAAACTACTATGCATCTTAATACTGACAACAAAGAAATATATATTCACACTAACCAGATTAAAATTCGACGAGGCATTTCTCAAGGAGACTTCCTCAGTACCCTATGGTTGTGTCTTTGTCTAAGCCCTTTGTCAAATGGACTGAACAAAATAGCATATCATAACTAGAGGAAAAACCGAACAAGAAGGGCCCAATAAACCATCTTTTATACATGGATGACATAAAAGTGTACGGATTAAACCTAACAGATCTAGACTTGATTAAGGACAACGGAGGATGTCAGTAAAGATATGGAAACGGAGTATGGGGTAGAAATGTGCAAAATACTAAAAATTAATAAAGGAAAATCGGCTGAGAATAAGAAAATAGAAAAAATGAATAATGAATTCATTGAGAATATGGACTCAAACGAAACATGTAAATCCTCAAGTGTTGAATAAAACATCAGACTTGATCACATACAGATACGGATCCAAATAATACAGCAATACAAACTTAGGTTAACGTCCTTATGACGTACAAACCATAACTCTAAAAAATATAACGAAAGCTACTGGTACATTTGCCATCCCTCTAGTAATGAACTCATTTAGTATTATCTGATCCACGGCAACAATATGGGAAAAAATTAGTCGACTAAATTGAATCATACTAACAAAATATAGAATTTAACGTCATGCATTGAACGAACCAATATACCTGGCAATATTAATGGAAGAGGGATAATAGTAACTGCTACATGGAACACGAATACAATACTTAAAAACGTACTTTCTCAACATGCGTCAGAGCAAAGTATCCAAAGCAATAGTAAATGCAGACAAAGCCTATACTCCGCTAAATTTTATTGAAATACTTTTACAGAACATTAAAAATAGCATGCTTACATAACTAAATATAAAAAAAAATGGTCACCTTATTGCCATTCTATACAGCAACAATACATAAACAAACAAAAGTCATAGGTGGCTAGTCCATGGGCAGCTACATCCTGAAACTGAAGAATTTGCATTAGCCATAAAAACTGATAAATGTCGAAGATGCCAACTTTTCCTGAAACAATAGACCATGTAATTAGTGAATGCAAACTCCTTGCTGGCATAGACTACAAAGGAAATACCGATGATAAAGGACCAAGCCGACTTCAGACCAGGTAAATCCTTCGGCTTACAAAATTCTTAACTTAACCCAACACATAGAAGACGGTTACGAAAGGAAACAAATAACTGGAGCAGCTTTTATTGACCTAACAGCAGCCTACGACACAGTATATTAGAGGAAATGTATCAATAAGGCCTATGCCACCACAATAAATTATAAGCTCGTTAAATTTGTCGAAGGCATGCTACAAAACGTACGTCTTTTCGTGATCCCAGAGGATAAGCGCAGCCGATGAAGAGATAAAAAAAAATCGACCACTTCAGGGGAGCGTCCTTGCACCGATCTTGTATAATATATACACAAACGACATCCCATTATGCAACGGTACAAATCTTTCATATATGCAAACGATACAGCGGTCGCAGCTCAAAGAAGCACATTCGAGGAAAACCCAGATGTACGTGTTCCATATGAGAAATAGAAATATAAAAAGAACTCTAAATGTCAGCTGAAAAGGCAATCAACTAAAACACTGTAACATCCCAATATACTTAAGTGTGAAATTACACCGAACTCTGAGCTACAAAACTCACCGTCAGGACACAAAACGGAATGTTATGGTCCGGAATAATATCTTAAGGAAAGTTAACAAATACCAAGTGAGGTGCTTATCTAAAAGTTCTACCATTGCTCTTAGTCTCTCAAGAATACATACTTCAGTATGCAGAAACTATGCTTACACCAAATTACTCGACGTGGCTGTGAACGATGCCGTCAAGGTCATAACTGGCTGCCTGAAACCAACTGCAACCAAAAGGCTTTATCCAATTGCAGGAATTGCATTCTCCAAAATCAGGAGGGAAGTAGCAGCTGGAATAGAAAGACCAATGACATGCGACATCCGATGTACGGATAAGCACCAGAAAAATCCAGTTAAGATCTAGAAAAAACGCTTAGCATGACTTAACTTACCTTATTTAGAGTACCCTAAAGAGGCTTCGGAGAGGTGTGAATAGAGGCAAGGGAATCTTTAGAAAATGGGGATACCTCAACGAGGAAACAAGTTGTGAGTGCGGCGCAACACAAGACCAACACGACCTACCCCGTTGCCCAAATACCGGAACACATCAAATGATGTCTTGCTGACCAATAAGAATACTATGCGTATAGCCCGATATTGGAAAGGAAAAATATAATGGTGGAAAGTAAGTAGTAAAAATGCCGCACCAAGAAATAACATGGCAGCACAAATTAATATCGGAAAAAATTTCTTACTATAAGTATCAGCCAAATAGATACCTCACTTTGCTATACCAAGCGACAGTAACTTAAAACAAAAAGAAGAGAAAATAGAAAAATATACATCGCTTGCTATCGAAGTCAAAGACCTTTGTAAATTAAAAAAGGTCAAGCTCATACTAGTTATCATATTGTCAACCGAAATAACTCCCACCACATTTATACAAAATATACAAAAACTGAACATATCTCTACATAATCATTTAATATATTTTTTGTATATGTTATACTGAAAACATGCAATTCTGTGCGTAAATTCTTAAATCCACCAATATAACCAGAATCAATAATCTATTTGGATATTAGCTTAGTAGAAGAGACTGAAATCCAAGTATACTAAGAAGATAATATTAATAAGAATAATAAGTTGCTGCTAACAATATGCTGGATGTACCGGTAATTCTCTCCTCCTTTGTAGGAGTAAAGTGGACGTAGAAAAAACTGAGACTTGGTTAACATGCGGAAAATAATGCACATAAATCGCACATGTCATCAAGATAGAAGAGTTCTTTTGAGCTTAGCGTGTCTACACAATTAAATTGAAGTGAGGATAGCTTGTAGGGTTGTAAAGATTTCTGACCCACCCCTGGAAATGGTCTACGGCCATAAACAGAGTGGAGTGGGATCCTTTTTGTTGGGGGCTGTGTAAACAACAGCAGGACAACTTGATATGGTAGTGTACTTTAGTCATTAAACAACAACGTGGTGTGGTTAACATCCTAGGTCTAGGCATGCCTAAAGTTAGGATGGTTAATAAAATAGCAGAACAACAGCAACTTTATAGATAGGGTAGGAAAAAGCCTCAACTACGAAAAATCGACTTACTATAACTGTCAAAGAAACTGATATTTAGTTTTTTTTACAGTCGGCAGGTCTTAAGTCAGAGACCGAGGGATTTCTACTAGCTTGTCATGATGGTGTGATTAATATATTATTGGTTCGTAGCCAGTTTACCGAACTGGTGGAAATTAACTGTATAGTATACGATAAAGAACCGGGATCAATTATACATTTATTTTTAGCTTGTCTGATATACATTATTACATGCGTCCTTAGTTGAACACTCAGTATTAAAATAACGTAAGATTGGATAGATTTGTTTTGCCTAATGCCGAAACTGTATTTCAAAACAAAAAAGTAGAATAAAGTGAGATCCAGATAAACCTGAGAATGTTAGAGTCGGGTTACCGAGAAAAAAACTGGACCAAAAAGGTTCGAACACTAAGCTTTATTTCATTTACAGCATAAGTCTAAATTGTCAATTCCAGTTACACCAATGCAAGCTTTAAGTTACTGTATTAGATTAGAGCAAGTACAAAAAAAGCCGCTTATTTAGAATTTTATGAGAAATTACATAATATACATATTTAAACTAAGAAATTAATAGCTACGTCAAATTAAAGCCTATTTAAAACAAACACAAAGTTTGTTGTATAACTTTATCCTCTTATTTCATGGTTTTTGGTCAAATGCATTAGGCATAACTTTTGCGAACAAATATGTTTTGGTATGACCATAGAGTAAAACAGTCAATACCTCCACTGCACATACTAGGAATATACAGTGGCAGTGGTTAATCTTTAAAACAACAAAAAGAATTGATAGTTCAGTGGCAGCTCTAACTATAATTGCTATTTTCTGCACTCAGAGTTTCAGGTTTGAACCCTGACTGGTGAGTATATTTATTTACTTAAGTATACCTACCTCGACCCATACCACACCAAGTTGAAACGCATCATACATCGACAGACTTTCAAAGATAATACTATTGTAAAAGGCATGCTGTTTAGACCGGACGAATTCGGCAGTCCATCTCCTCATTAGGGGATGAGGTAAATCAGAAATCGATCTTGATATGGACTGACGAAAAAACCGCGAGATGACATGTTGTTCGTACTGATCCCACTAGATTCGAAAAATTGAAGGAAGTAAGTTGGAAACAGAGCAAGTATTATTGTAATTCTCGATTGAGATGCAGGTCTGAAGACAGATTTGGAGTATAATTAAGATGTTCATAAGGTAGCAAAGGAAGTAAAGGTTTGTCCCCGCCGAGGTTAATAACTAGCAGAAAACTGTCTGGTCCCAATTCCAGGATGAGAAAAGAGGACGGTTCCTGGGAAAAGCTAGCAACCTACCCAGGGTAAAATCAAATATGGCTCACAGACCATGGAGTATGCCTCGGGACGGATCATAGGATAACGACTACTGCGAAAAAAAATGAAAACGAATAAATGGAAAAACAAAAATTCTACGAGTGGCAACATGGAATATATTATCTTGGAATACAAAAGCACAAGAGATTATTATAGAACTGACAAAATACAGGATAGACATATGTGCCATAAGCGAGACTAAGAGGAAAGATAAAGGAACAATGACGTGTGGATATTATTTGTTTCTCTATAGCGGAAAAGAAAAACAAGAAAGAGCACAAGCAGGAACGGGAATCCTAATACATAAAAACTATATAGGAAACACTCTAGATACTAAATATATTAACGCGAGAATACTGTTGACTAGGTTAAAAATGGAAGATGGCAAAATAAGCATAATAA
Organism: Pachyrhynchus sulphureomaculatus; assembly: GCA_019049505.1. Lineage (NCBI taxonomy): Eukaryota > Metazoa > Arthropoda > Insecta > Coleoptera > Curculionidae > Pachyrhynchus > Pachyrhynchus sulphureomaculatus. Next base: position 176,439,501 of record CM032446.1, read on the forward strand.
GCATATATGCCCCTGACACTAACAAATCAAAACACGGAAAGGAAGAATTCTACAATACGTTACAAAATGTATGCGACAAAAAACAAATGAAAAAAACAATAGTAATGGGAGACTTTAATGCCCGAGTTGGAGACACACCTATACCGGGAATTAAACAGTTATAACGAACTAACTTTAACAAGGAAGGTCAAGATCAAATAGACTTTTGCGCTTTGAACGAACTACGAATAAATAATACATTTTTTCCACATTACATCAACACAAACTTACCTGGGCTATTACAAGAGGACAAACGTCAACAATAGACTATATAATTACCAATCGCTCAATAAAGCCACCAAATATTTTAGACGTTCGAACGCTCGGCTCTGCCAATATAGGCAACGATCATGGTCTAGTTTTAAGTAAAATGAGACTGGCCATAAAAACAAGTAAACCTGCCCCACTGTATGTAAAGAAAATAAACAACGAGAGCTTAATGGAAAAAAGTATAAAAGGTTATTGCAAAATAGACTTCCTCATCATCGGATAGAACAAAGCATCAAAGACTCTGACACAATAGAAACAAGTTGGCAAAAACTGAAAGCAAATATCTTAAAAGCTGTAAACAAAGCCCTAGGAAAGTGCAAAGGAAATATACACTCAACAAGAAAAACTTCCTGGTATACATAAGAAATTAAATCGCTATCAGATGAAAAGCGAAAGGCATATCTAAGATATAAAAGCGACTCAGTAGCCGAAAAAAGAGCGACGTATGTAGAAACAAGAAACAGAGTGAATGCTAGAATAAACGAATGAAGGGGGCATATTGGGAATCATTTGACATATTGACTCGTATCTATATGGTACCCAAAAAGAATATGGAAAATGACACAAAACCAGAAAAAAGACACAAATGAATACTTCCAAATCAACAGTATCTCGAAACAAGAATGGACGACATACTTTGCACCACTCTATGAAAAAATGCACAAGATGGAGATTATAATCCTACACCCAATAACTCACAGGCAAATGATGAACATGTAAGCATAACAAAAGACGAAGTAAGAGATTTAATATCCAGACTAAAAAATCGGAAATCTCCGGGCTCCGACGGAATAACCAGTGAGATACTCAAATACGGAGGTGAAGAGCTTATCAACCAAATCCACAAGTTGCTCATCAAAATATTGGAAGGCGGTAAAGAACCAAAAGACTGGAAAGTAAGCACAACAATCCCTACATTTAAGAAAGGGGATATAATGAAACCCCATAACTACAGAGGCATCACACTTCTTAACTCAATACTAAAATTGTTAACCAGCATCATCAAAATAAAACTGGAAAACCAAATTGAAATTTCAGAGGAACAGCAAGGCTTCCGAAAAAATACAGGAATAATAGATGCGGTCTTTATTATACGAGAGCTTATTGAAAAATCCATCGAATTTACATGTCCCGCCTACTTATGTTTCGCAGATCTCAGCAAAGCCTTCGACAAAATACAATTAAAAGATGTTCTCCAACTGTTAGACCAACATAGCGTTTCCGAAAACATAATTAAAGTAATAGAAGATATCAACACCGACAACAGACCCCCAGATCAAAACAGACCATCCTCCCATCCCAGTAGAACTACCCATATCATAAGGAGTGATTCGTGAAGCCCATTTCTATTTAACTTGATAATGGTTGAAATATTAAAAGAAACAAAACAACTGGAAGGATATCGAATGGGCAATACGAACATAAGTATAATCTGTTACGCAGATGACGCGGTACGTGTGGCCAACGAAGAGAATAACTAGCAAAGACTACTACATCGATTTAATACAACAGTAAAGACATATAATATGGAAATATCGGCTGAAAAAAACAAATAATTTAGTAGTCTCAAAATATCCCATACGATGCAAGCTTGAATTAGAAGGTACAGTAATAAAACAAGTTATGAATTATAAATGTCTGGGGGTGGAGTTAACAAGTATATACATATAGAGAAACGCAGACACAATCAACGAAAGCTCTGAAAATATCCGGATGCCTTCGACAGAAAATATGGAGGAACAAATACATGAACCTCGACAGCAAAATAAAAATTTATAAAGCAATGGTATGTCCTGTATTAACGTATGCTATAGAGACACGTGCTGAAACCAAAAGAACTAAACAAAAAACCCGAACAACCGAAATGAAGACACTCCGTGCCAAATTAGGAATTACGCTGCACGACCGATAAAACAACACATCTATTAGAAACAAATGCCAAATTCAAGACGTTGTCAAATGGTCCAACGAAAACAACAATGGAATGAATACGTAGACAGGACCGAAGAACACAGATTAACTTAAATATGCAAAACAAAAAAGCCACCTTGAAATCGATTACTTGGGAGGCCTCCTAAAAGATGGAAAGTTAGGCGTCATCCTCCGTGAAATGAACAGGAGAAATCCTAAACTGAGTAGAAGAAGAAGAAAATGATAACAACACCAAAAAATAGCGGGCCGTGGAACTACCATTTACCAAACATTAAAATGGTCTGTTTGCTTGGCTATAACAACCTCACCCCTAGTACTACATTGAAAAATAAATAGATTTGATTAATTTCGTTTTTCAAGGTTTGAACCATATCATTTAAAAGTGAAATTATAGTACGTTGTATATAACGTATATACTTGTATTGTAAATATACTAGATGTTTTAATATTTAGATTATTTATTGAGAATTTTTAATTATAACGTAGCTAATTTCAATGTCTTGCTAGAATTTCGAACTCCCTAAATATCATCCGTAATAAGTGGTTTTACTTGTAGTTGCCAAGGCGTATATAACTAATATAACGATCACTGATTGTAGTCTATGCTTGTGGTTTGTAGAGCGACAGTTAACCCTTACCCTGAGATAAAATTATTCATCCAGAAACATTATTAACTGAGTTTCTGAAATAATATATATAATATCTAGGACTATCTATTACAAAATATGGATAAATATGGTATGTTTTGTAAGATCAATATGAAGATAATTTGACTGAATTAGCTGATACTGGGCAAAAGAGAATTGACAATTTTCATTTAATCTAACCGATTATTTTGTTTTTTTTTATGAAATCACGTACATATAAATGTACGGAAAATCAGGTATAGACCACATGTACACTATAAAACAAACAATGGAAAAAAAACTGGCAAAGAATAGAGAAGTTCATCTAGCCTTCATAGACATAAGAAAGACCTATGACTCAATACCAAGCCAGAGATTATGCAATGCAGTGAAAGAAATAGGCATTGACAAAGAACTAATATACGAAAACAACACAATGAACATAAAAATTTGACACAAAATAGGGAAGAGACTCCAAACATCAAAAGACCTATTACAAGGATGCTCTACATCTCCAACACTATTCAAAATATACCTCGAACAAAGATTAAAAAAATGGAAGCAAAAATGTGGAATGGGAGTCCCAATACGAGAAGATTACTTATATACTCTAAGTTTCCCAGACGACCAAGTAATCATAGCGCAAGATGAGGAAGACCTCAGAAAACTGAAAGAAGAATACACTAAAGCAAGATTAGCAATAAACTTTGATAAAACGGAATATCTAACAGCAAAGGAGGGAAATGTGGAGAATCTAGAACGAAACAACAAACAAAGGAACCGATAGATTTAAATATTTAGGAACCATCATTTTAAAAAATGCAATATCAGAAGAAGAGATCAATGCGAGATTTGGACAAACGCGGACATGCATAAGACAATTAAATTCGATCCTGTGGGACAAACACATTACAAAGAGAAACAAAACTCGCATATACAAATCAATAATACAAAGCATAATGACATACGGATTAGAAACATGGACGATCAACAAAAGAAATAAATCTAAAATTAACGCGGTAGAGATGGAGTATTGGAGAAGATGCTGTTGAGTGACACGTATGGAGAGAATACCAAATGAAGAAATAAGAAGCAGAATCAACATCAAAGAGAATGCAATAAACACCATTGAAGAAAAACGATTAAAATGGTATGGATACATAAGACGGAGCGAAGAGAATAGGAAGATAAAGAAAATAACGGAGTAGAGCCCTATAGGGAGAAGAAAAAGAGGAAGACCCAGACGATCATGGAGAGACGATGTGGGCGAGGCTATGGAGGACAGGGGTCTAACATACACAACAATTTCTTGAACCCCTAGAGATATTCTGATCAGTTTTGACGTTTAGCCATTTTATTCAAATGTTGCAAATAATAATTATTTTATATGCCATTCTAGCAAAATAACATTGATTGTTTTTAATAGATTTAATGGCTTGTTGCCTACATATTTCATGTTGAAAGGAACGTTCCAATATCTGGAGATTGTATCCAAAAAAGTACCTTAACTTTAACTCCTTCTAAACCAAAATGGTGGTTGACGACTCTTTTGGTATCTAGTCACGTGGTAGAAAACAACCTGTCAGTGAAACTCTTTGCTCTTGTCGTAAGGTATATTTAGTAGAAACTAAGAGAACAATATTAACTAAAATTAAGAAACATGACAAATGAATCAAAACACAACAAATTATGAGATTAACTGTAGCTGAACATCAACACTCCGCAGGACTAACATTGAGAACCAAAATTCTTTCTTGTCTCTAAGGGAATATTTTATGAACAAACTGTATTAGCAACTATTGTTACTCCAATACCTTCTACAGTGGCAAATGTATCAAAAGAACTACCTTAATTTCAACTTCTTTAAAACTAAAATGTTAGTGTAAGTATGCTGACGACACGTTTGATATCTAGCCACATGGTGTAAAACAACCTGAATGCTAAATTAATGGATATTGCACTGACGATATTATTTGTTTGTTAAACCACTTTAGGTCCAGCTGTTATGTAAAAACTAATAAGTATCCACGAATAGATAGTGCATTTCTAACTTACATTTACGATACTATAGACCAAATGGCAAAATTCTCTTAAAGATTCAACATTCGCATAATCTTTAAATTTGAAAATGCTTGTAATTATCAAAAGACACAGTTGCTTTATAAACTGCGGATGTCAGTGAAACTCTCCGCTCTTGTGATAAGATGTATTTACTAGAATCTAAGAGCTCAATATTAACTAGAATTAAAAAACATGACAAATAAATCGCAACACAACAAATTATGGGACTAACTGTAGCTGAACATCAACACTCCACAGCACGAAACATCAGGAACCAAAATTCTTGCTTGTCTCTAAGGGAATATTTTATGAACAAATTTTATTAGCAACGATTGGTACTCTAATACATTCCATAGTGGCAATTGTATGCAAAGAAGTACCTTAACTTTAACTCCTTTAAAACCAAAATGTTGCTGAATGCTGAATTAATGGATATTGCCCTGACGATATTATTCGTTTTTTTAAACCACTTTAGATCCAGCTCTTATGTAAATAATATTAAGTATTCACAAGTAAATAGTGCATTTCTCCCTTATATTCATGATATTATAGGCCAAATGGCAAAATTATCTAGAAGATTTAACATTCGCCTAATCTTCATTATTTGTAAGAAAATTAGAAAATGCTTGATATTACCAAAAGACACAGTTACTTTATAAACTGAGAATGTCATTGAATTTCTCCGCTCTTGAGGTAAGGTATATACAGTAGGACCTAAGAGAACAATATTAAATAGAATTAAGAAACATCAAATGTATCAAAACGAAACCAATTATAAGATCAACCGTAGCTAAACATAAACATTCTACAGGACATACCATCGGGAACCTAAAATTCTTGCCGGTCTCTAATTTAAATAAAAGAAAGTTTAGGTAAACATTAATTCGGGTTATAGTCTACATCACATGAAAAACTTTTATTACATCGAGTCACGGTTCTAAATCCCCAGTCAAATATAAATACTTTCTATGTACTAATTTCAAAAGTAAAGTTCTTTAAAAATACCTCATGCAATCATAATCGAAATGTCTGAAAATCACTTTAATTTAATACGGCTTAATTTCAGGGATTAAAATCAACGAAACTAGTCTTAGTTAGTTAATATAATTCGATATTGACGTATTTTTCAGGTAATAAATAAGACACCATATGTTTATGTTTAAATTTTATATAAATAATAGCCGGGCCCGCGGCTCCGCTCGCGTGGACTTGATTCACTACTATCGTCACTGCTTATTCCTTATGTTAGCCAACGTAATAAAATATCTCCCATTATTTCTCCTTATCTCCCAATATTTCTCCTTATTTCCCATTATCTCTACATAATTTCCATTATCTAGGCTTATCTCTGCTCATCTCCCATTATTTCTCCTTATCTCCCATTATTTCTCCTTATCTCCCATTATCTCACCTTATTTCCCATTATCTAGGCTTATCTCGACTTATCTCCCATTATTTCTCCTTATCTCCCGTTATTTCTCCTTATCTCCCATTATTTCTCCTTATCTCCCATTATCTCACCATAACTCCCATTATCTAGACTTATCGCTGTTTATCTCCCATTATCTCTCCTTATCTCTCATTATTTATACTTAGCTCCCATTATCTCACCTTATCTCCCATTATCGAGGCTTATCTCGACTTATCTCCCATTATTTCTCCTTATCTCCCATTATCTCACCTTATCTCCCATTATCTAGGCTTATATCGGATTATATAGAACATATATATAAATTTATAAAAACACGTAAATCGGATAAGTGGTTCTCGAGTGATAAGCGCACTAACGGACAGACAGACAGACAGAGAGACGTTGCATTTTATATATATTGTATTCTTTGCTACATGATATTGTTCCATAGTTAATGCTTTAAGGAGTGTATTGCAAGAGAACGCGCTAGCGGCAAACTTTTCTGCGACTTAATTCACTATTATCGTCACTGCTTATTACTTATGCCACCTAATAAAATATATCCTATAACCTGGCCAGAGAACATACGTATGGTTAAAAAAAAGCACGTAAATCGGATAAGTAGTTCTCCAGTGATAAGCACACTAACGGACGGACGGACAGACAGACAGACAGACAGACAGACAGACAGACAGACGGACAGAGAGACATTGCATTTTATATATATTATAGATATTCTCTGCTACATAATATTGTTCCATATTTAATGGTTTGGACTGTGTATTGCAAGAGAACGCGCTAGCGGCAAACTTTGTCCGACTTCATTACTATTATTGTCACTGCTCATTCCTTATGCTACCTATCGTAATAAAATATAGCCTATAACCTGGCCGGAGAACATATGTATGTTTAAAAAAAAAAAGTACGAAAATCGGTTAAGTGGTTCTCCAGTGATAAGCGCACTAACGGACAGACAGACAGACAGAATACGTTGCATTTTATATATATTATAGATGTAATAAAATATATACCTATAACCTGGTTAGAGAACATATGTATGAATTTAAAAAATCACGTAAATCGGATAAGTGGTTCTCGAGGGATAAGCGCATTAACGGATAGACAGACAGGCAGACAAACATTGCATTTTATATATATTATAGATATAGATTATTATTATTATTATTATATAACCTGGTCAAAGAATATATGCATGAATTTAAAAAAAGACAGGTAAATCGGATAAGTGGTTCCTGCGTGATAAACTCACTAATGGACAGACAGACAGACAGAGAAACATTGCATTTTATATATATTATCGATTATATATTACAAATATTCTTTGCTACATAATATTGTTCCATATTTAATGGTTTAGGCTGTGTATTGCAAAGGCACGCGCTAGCGGCAAACTTATTTTCGACATCATTCACTATTTTACGTCACTGCTCATTCCTTATGCTACCTATCGTAATAAAATATAGCCTATAACCTGGCCAGAGAACATATGTATGTTTTAAAAAAAAAAGTACGTAAATCGGATAAGTGGTTTTTCAGTGATAGGCGCACTAACGGACAGACAGACAGACAGACAGAGAGACGTTGCATTTTATATATATTATAGATAAATAAAATGAATCAATAATTTAATCAAATACTCTGTAAAATTTTTAAAGCATTGAATTTGTGACTATATAACGAAATAAAACAAATGATTTACTATATTACCTTTTATAAATATTAGTGATAGATACAAAACAAAATTAATTATATTTCTAGTGTTCATTGATTCTTTCGGCTAACATTTTGTTGTTAAATCGTTTTTTAGTAAAATGAAACAAATGTAGTAATTTAAATGTAAACAATATTAGATACTTTAGTACATCGATACCAGCTTCTGAATATAGGTTCATATACATACATACATATATATATATATATATATATATATATATATATATATATATATATATATATATATATATATATATATATAAAATATATATATATATATATACATATATATATATATATATATATATATATATATATATATATATATATATATATATATATATATATATATATATACATATATATATATATATATATATATATATATATATATATATATATAAATATACATATATATATATATATATAAATATATATTGCGGTCAGCTTAATAGCCTTTAGAAGGTTGTAAATATTTTCACCTGCTTTTCATCCGAGTTGTGGTAATCAACAAATCGGCTTAAATTATCAAATATTAATTCTTAAATATTATTACATTAAATTAGGGTTAACCTAAATTAGATAAAAGTATAAAACGTAAGGGCATTTTTGAAATATTAACGTAAACTAGTTTACATTTAAATTTTTTCAAGTCAACATGCTCTTATTACAGAGGATGTTGTGCGAGAAAGACAAAACTTTGATCCTAATGGGAAATTACAAATTTCGATAATATCGCCGTATAAGATCGACAGAACAGATGTGCTGGGTCTGCAGAAACAAGAACTGTATTGCCAAAGTTTACACCATTGGACTAGACGACATATTTTCATGACAAACTGGCATTGAGCAACATCAAGACGATTATGAACGAGTACTGAATCGCCAAAAAATTAACAATGCGGTGAAGAAGAGAGCCAACGAGGAACATTACAGCGAAAGAGCAAGAAAGATAATTCGGCGAGTGGTGGCTGCAGATCCGAATGTGCTGAATACTTTCATCGACTCCGATATGACAAGAATAGGGAAGAATTTGATCCTAACCAGACTGCAGTGCTATCCAAAATTGCCAAAGTCATGAATATCTCAGTTCAATCTCGGTCGAAACCGCCAAGCATGAAGATTTCCTGATGTTTAATGACGTCCAGGTTGGTCTGATATTTTCCTGTAAAAGAAATTTAGAATTCCTGTGCGCGGTACATTTGAAATTTGTGCGAAGTTTTTTCTACGAATGTTTACTATTCTGGCATATATCAATGGCTCCTTAGTGTTCAGCCTATTGCACGATAAGAAGGAAACTTCGTATTCTTTGGTACACTCTCTGGTAAAGTCCAAATGCCAGCTATTAGGATGTGTCTTCTCGCTTACAAAGGTCGTGTCAAATTTTGAACGCGTTACTCACGGTGCGGTTTCAACCGAATGTCTATTAACAACTCTTGTGGGATGCAAATTCCATTTAGGACAATCCTAGTGGAGAAAAATTAAAAATCTTGGATTAACTAGAGACTACAAAGATAAAAATTCTCCCGTTGGAAAATGGCTTTACCACATGTTCGGGCTAACTTTTCTCCCTGCCGATCACGTGGGAGATGTTTTCGTCTAATTATTAGAAAATCAGCCAGTCCCCCCCCACGAGTAACATTGTTTGCTGACTACATAGTTGAAAACTACATCGATGATAGTGCTCCTTTTCCTACAACCCTTTGAGAACTAATAACGGGACTGAGGCCTTTCATTGAAAATTTGCAAAGGATAGTCGTTGGCCTCATCCGAATTTTCATCAATTAGAGGTCATCAAGGGTTTCCAGACTAAAACACACGCGAAAATCAACGCTGTACAAACCAGTGTGTTTCATCGACCCTTACCGCAACTCGGTAAGGAAACCACTGAAACAACGGTTAAGTCACCTCCGGTCAATGAGAGTCATTACAACCTCGGGGCAGATATGAAATAGTTACTCAGTAAGCCTTTTAAATTTAACCAGTCAGCCAGTATTTTGACTTGTATTTTTTGATTTATTAATTAGTTTTTTCTATATAAATATTAAATAACATGAACATTCTCTAAAAATGTTATATAAATCTCGACAATCATCTAAAGGGGTGGAGAACTTCTAGATCACAGCTCTTGCCACATAATTTCTTTTAATTATTTCAGGAAGTATGAATTGTTCATATAAATTTGAATTATGCTGTGTGACATCGCAGGATTATTCTCCAGTCAGATACAAATGCATTCAGTGTTCTATAGTATTTCCGAAAAGTAATATTTTCTGAAGATACTTCATACAATCGTAACCGAATTGTCGGAAAGTTACTTACTTCCGTTTATATACGATCTAATTTCAAATTTCTTAGTTTTTCGAATCATTTATTTGAAACTCATGTTTCTACCGTTCGTCAAAAGATATTATTACTCTTTGGTGCCTATTGATATAGGTGTAACAAAGCAGCTAACAGAACTCTAACAAGGGTTGTCTCTTTCGCTTACAAAACTATACAGTAGCTTGCGGTACTATTTTCTTGTATGTTCGAGCAGTTTGTTTTCTTTTTGGAACTAAGGTATCTACATACTTTCAACTAATAGCTTTACAAAACACGTTCATCAACTCTTGAAGGATCACTTATATTACCTGGATTGATGAGAGAACTTTCATGACCTGTTATGTACGCCCTTGGAAAGTGCAAATAAAATCACTGTCTGAAAGTACTTCAAATTTAAAGCAAGTCATTCGAATTTGCTATATTACATTTTAACAATAACAGTAAATTCTGAGAGACCTGAATCAGAAATTGAATTTTCGAGACTTCCAGGAAAGAGTAGAGAATTTAAAATTAATCAAATTCCAGGCTATTTAACAACAGCTGTGGCGCACCAAACAGAACGTTGGATTGTTATTCTAGTTTTGATAATTGCATCAAAAATTATATCAGCGTCATTTCGAATAATAGTTTTCTCTAAACGATCTTGTTTATTCAAATTGGAGTTATTAAATTGAAATGAAAGGGTTGCATGTTAAATTCTGATTTTGTCATTAAAGAGTTATTACCTCCCTCGCTAAGGAAACTAATGCATTCATGAAAAAGATCATTCATCGAAATTTTCACATTTTTCACGTTTCCCAGTCCTCATATTACGAGAAAATGTAGTTTCCTATTTTCGTCGGATGAAACACATATAATATTTGAGGTTACGAAAAATTCAATAACTTTTAAGCTATAGTGGTGGGTACTCAGTATATATCACCACTACACCAAACACTTTATTTTTGCACTCGACGCGCATTTCGCTAACCATGTTAGCTTCATCAGGAGCGATGATTGAGTCAATCATCGCTCCTGATGAAGCTAACATGGTTAGCGAAACGTGCATCGAGGGCAAAAATTAAGTGTTTGGTGTAGTGGTGATATATACTGAATAGTATCATTGTGCCAAAGGTTCCACATTCCCAACTTATAGTGGTGGGGATCGACAAATATTCTATAGTGTCACCAGTGTCGTGAAAATTTGGTTGCGATAATGAATATATTTTAATCATAATTATTTATAGTCAAATATGTAAGAGCTTAAAGATGCTGGCTATGTTATATTATAGGTTACATTTAGTTTCTTAAAGTCAAGGAATCTAAAAATTATATTATTTTATAAATATTTTGACGAATAACTTTGTTGGCTTACCATTTTTGTGTATCATATCTCACCATAAAGAATATTAGCACTAGGTGATTCTTTGGTATAAAAAAGTATTTATTGTGGAATTAGAGAATAGTATTGGGTAAATCACTTTCTATAAAAATATGGTTGAAAAACACGCATAGTGCTAGTGTTCTGCTAATCTAGAGAAGAAGTCGTTTAGTTCAAAGAAATTCACATGGAGATAATGGCGCGGTACTCTCAATATGAAGTATAGGTATACTGAAAATATTTTCCCATAATATCCTTATTGAATTGATAACACCTATTATATTGCTGTATATATTCAAAAAATTAACAGAAAAATTGTAGGTGTCCAGGAAATATCACTTTTTCCAGTACCCATGCTTTCAGGTTGGTCCCGTTTAGTTTTCGTATTTTTTCTTTACAATTACGTCGTAATATAATTTATCGGAGGGGAGTCAAAAGAGAGGCACGTCTTATTTACCTGTATAAGAATCGAGGTAACAGCAAAGAATTTTTTAAGCCCTAAAAGAAAAGTTTACAGTTTTGAAGGTAGTAACTTTACCATTAAGATAACATTAAATTAGCGGAAATTACCACCAAAAATTATTTTATTTTTTCATACTTTATATTTATTAAAAACCTAGAGATTCTTACATTTCATGAGTATCTTTTCACTTACCACAGTTATTTTAAATATTATTTTTGCCAAAAATTTTTAGTGAATATTTCCATATTTTCAAATTATAATCGGTGTCAATATATAAGTAAATACGCGTCACAAAAAACAAATTACTTCGTCATCGGATTACGCAAGCCATCACAGAATAAATAGCTTTAATAGAAATTGGTAAAATTATGAGCAAAGAGCTACTGGTAACAACCAAACTTAACAATACCACTGGGATTGCTCTTTTTTAGGTTGAGAATGCAAATAAAAGTTGGTGTTACATTATTTTTTTGGATTGAATTTTATTTTTAAATTCTCGAGCTTTCGTTTGTGTTTACAAACTTCTTCAGGAGATCTGTACGAGAGAAACCACCGACAATGTGGATTAAATTATGTAAATTATATCAGTTAATGAACTTCGTTATTGTTATGAAAGTCTTTTATACTTACAAAATGTATCAGTGATTGCTCTCCAAGAACCGCGGTGAAAAAACGTAAAGCTCCAACATGGTAGCACATTAAGACAATAAAAGGGCAGAGTAGATTTTTTAAATTTAGCAAGATGATCAAGATTTAATTTAATAATTTATATAGAGATATATTTTCAAACGTGCCATCATAAATATCCAATTTGACAGAAGACAATTTTTCTTTTACTTTTTTAAGGTTATGGATAGTTCGCAACATATCAGAAATGTACAAATTAAATTTACTAAATGACAGATAAAAGTACTAGAATGGTGGATACTTGGTACCATAACCCACATCAGTCTACCCAGATCTCACATCTTTAAAAATTATCAATTGCAGCATTTAATGAATATATTCAGATTTAAATACCAAATTAAATAAAGAATTAAAAATTATAAGGAGATAGTTACATATAAATTAAATAACAATCAAGTCCATAGACTCAACTGCTAGAGTCAGAATATTGAATTTGTCAGAGAGAAAAATTTAAATTATGTTTTTTGAAGGCCTCATTGACTTTAATATCTTTAGTTAAATTCTATGTAAGTAGATACGTATATATAGAACTTAAACCCTTAATATCCTTTTTGTGGTTGAGACTGTTATCACAGCAATGTATGTAACACATTTCTAGAAAGCTGCGTTTGGATAAGTTATTTTCAGTAGCTAGGATAAAACTCTCGTTGTAGTTTACCTTGTGATCGAAGTTGTTGACGTGCATACTGAGGCTTGTAGCATTCGGTTTTTTTGCACAATCACTTTTATGTAGTGCAACTCTTTTTGAGAGTTTCTGAGAGGTCTGTCCTACATACACAGATCCACATGTACAATTGATGCCATACACTATATTAGATATTTGAAAATTATCAGTTTTATCTTTTTTAGTGGAATAGAACATATTCATTTTTTTGACATTATAATTCGCAATCTTCACATTTGTGCCTTTGAAAAGAGATGTGATTGACTGAAATAGGCCATGAATATATTGTAGCTGAGCAAATTTTATTTTATTATTATAGTTCAAGTCAACATTTGTGGGAGTTCTAACCTGTGTCTCGTTTTGAAAAATCTTTTTTAGAAGAGCAATTGGATAGGCATTATTCAGTAGTATAGTTTCAATTGTTTTTTTACTTTTTTCTTTGAAATTTGGATGACAGATTTTTTCAATTCTATTAAGTAAAGCGCTAACAGTGTTCATCTTCTGTTTAACAGGGTGATAAGAATGAAATGGTATGTATCTACCTGAGGCCGATTTTTTCCTATACCAATCTAATTGTATCTCATTATTATCAGCTCTGACCACCCTGGTATTCAGAAAAGGAACAGACCGATCAGCCTCCTCTTCTATAGTGAACTGTAGTTCCCTCCTAAACTATTGAAAACGCCTAATGTATATTCCACCTTATCATGTGGGAGTGCAATAAGTAAATCATCTACATATTGATATAAAATTGGGAATTGGAAATCTAATTTGTCGGTGACATAGTAAAGTAACTTATTCATCACCATATCTGCGATTGTAGGTGAGCAAAAGCCTCCCATTGGGACGCCCATTTTTTGTTTATAGAATTCACCATTGAAAGAGAAGTAAGTGTGAGGTCCAGAGGTATGTTTGTGAACAGGGCTATGACGTCTACTGAAGCCAAAACAAAACCGTCAGCCAAAACAAAATTATTAATTTTTTCTGCGAATTTGAATGTGTTCTTAATTCTAAATTTGTTAAAAGACTCAAAGGATCTCTTTAAAATATCACTAATATATTTGGACAACGGCTGTGTCGAAGCTCCAGTGCAGAAGACTCGGTCTTAGCGGAATTCCAACCTTATGAATTTTTGGTAATCCATAGTATTTTGGGTAAATCCCATTGTAGGTAGTTAAATTTTTTGCAGTAATTTCATCCACAAACTTCGAATCTTTGAGTTTCCTAATTAAATTGTTACAACCTAAATCGACTTTATTAGTGGGGTTTGAGTTGATTTTTTCATATGTATTAGTATCGTTAAGTAATTCATAAGACTTTTCTAGATAAGATTTCGTGGACATAACCACTGTAACATTTCCCTTGTCAGATCTAGTAACCATTAAGTATGGGTGATGTTTCAAGAAAATTCTTGTTTCTTTCTCAAGATGTGCTGTGGGGATCTCATATTTTTTTGAGAATTAATAAAGTTAGTGATATAATTTGTGGCTGTGGCCCTAACTAAATCATGTCTGTATGTACTGTATAAGATGTTCAACTTCAGCAAGTAAGCTAAACCTATTAATATCTTTATTATGGACAGGCAAGCTAAACTTAGGACCGAGAGCTAAAAAATCTTCAATATGTTTTGTAAGATCAACATTGGAAATGTTCCTCAACCAACCTTCACTGTTTACACCAGAGTAACAATATTTAAGTTTTAATTGTTCTATTTTATTTATATTAGTCCTATTAATATTATTAAATAGTTTATTAAAAGTAGCATGCTGAATGAACACAAAATCACCTACAATATTGAAAGGAAGAGAATCTTTCAGTAGTCGCAATAATTTAATTTGCAAATTTTTTAATCTTCTAATTTGAAAATTAGTATCCGAGATGTTAATGCTGCTAAATCTGCCAGTTACCTGTTTTGTCAGATGTTCAACACGGTCTCGTGATACGTTGTGGAATTCTTCAAAGGATATTTAATTAATCCTCCAAGAATTTTTTTTTTTCAATGGTTACGATCGGAAAATTGCATGGAATGAAGTTCGAATTGCTTCTTCATCCACCTTATTCTCCAGATTTGGCCCCCAGCGACTATTATCTAGTCGCAGACCTCAAAAAAATGCTCGCGGGAAAGAGATTTAGCTCTAATGAAGAAGTTGCCGCCGAAACTGAGGCCTATTTTGAAGGCAAAGACAAATCCTTCTACAGGAAAGGTATAGAAACGTTAGAAAAATGTTGAACTCATTGTATTGCTCTTGAAGGATGCTATGTTGAAGAATAACGTCGACTCTTGCAAAAAAAATGTGTTTTAAGTAGCTAGACTAAAAACTTTTTAGCTTATGTGAGAGAGAGAAAATGGAATGGGCTTTCAAATGGTACTAAAATCCTTAAAAATATATGAACACTAAATTCTACGATCCGTGTTAAAAAAAAAGCGTTCCAGTCGATTTCCTTGCTTATCAGTATATATATATATATATATATATATATATATATATATATATATATATATATATATATATATATATATATATATAGGATTAGAGCAGCAGCGGCTAGTACAATTCATTAATTCTTATCATGTCGAATTTTAAACAACTTTTTCTACAGAAAATTTAAAATTGTAACATTTGCTGAAGTAGGGTTTTCTCCACGAGAAATAACGAAGGGGATAGTGCCAGCAATCCACTATGGTAAGAGTAAAAAAAAAACTTTCTCGGAGCAGCACAGAGCGGAAGAATGTTACTACAAGGAAAAAGAGAGACAGATGAGTTATTGGACAGCCTGATGATGCGATTATCTTTAGAAAATCCCTTCAAAACTACTAAGAAAATATCAGAGGATCTAGCAGATAAGAATTTAAATAACATAAGTCAAGAAACAGTCGGCCGACGGTTAAGGGAAAAAGTTTTATGAGCAAGAAAACCAGCCAAAATACCACTTCTCAATAAAAAAAATTAAGGAATCACGCCCGAATTAGGCGAAACAATATAAGAAGGGGACATCAGAAGCCTGGAGAAAAGTAAGGTATTCAGATGAAAGCAAATTAACATCTTTAGTTCTGATGTAAGACATCATGCACATGAAAGATTTCATGAATCCTGCACATTAAAAATAGTGGAACATGCTGCAAGTTTAATAATCTGGATGTTTTTCCTACTTTTGGATCGGCCAAATAATCTTTATAGATGGCACTGTTAATGCAGGGACATATATAAAAATTTTGGTAGAGAGTTTGATTCTCTCAAAGAGAAACTATCTTTCATCACTTCGTTTTTCAAGATGATTTTGCTCCATGCTACAGAGCCTCATCTGTGTGTGTACTCATATTTATTGATTGAAAAAATGTTACAATCACAAAGTTCTACAGTTTCTATTTTGTGTATGGTTGTTCTTTTGGGTAGGTAAGGGGAGGAAAATGGGATCTCAGCATTGCCATGATTAGGGAACAGCCGCAATTTAAACACCACAGAGAAGTTATGGATGATCAATATGAGGAAAATTACTACAGCTAAGCCTAAAAGTAAAGATGAGCTAAAGCCAACAATTAAGAACGTGTGAAATCAAAAGATTAGTGATAAAATCATAAAAAAATTGTTGATTCGGTTCCAACCAGAACTGCATCAGCGATAAAGTCCAAGGTTGCTCAACGAAATTCTAGACGAGGAAAAAAATGTTTCAAAACATACTTTTGATGTTTGTACCTTCTCTCAAGTTCTTTTGTACTTCCATGAAAAACGGAACTATTCTCTTAATCACCAATACATTAGAGATTAGATTTATTATTTTCCATGTTTATTTCCTTTAGGTTTTGTGCCTCCAATAGCCATTATTTATAGTTTTCCTTTTCACATCATTTGTTACAATCATCAGAAGTGAGAATTAATGTTCAGTTTTGGAAAAATATCATTTTCATTAAGTGATACAATTTCTAAGACCGGCTATATATATAAATATATATATATATATATATATATATATATATATATATATATATATATATATATATATATATATATATATATATATATATATATATATAACATATATATATATATATATATATATATATATATATATATATATATATATATATATATATAACATATATATATATATATATATATATATATATATATATATATATATATATATATATATATGTATATATATATACAAAATCCAGTTGGCACTTTCAGCAAAGCTTACATTGGGCGAACTAATATCGGTCCGACTGGAAGAGCATGTATTGGCTGTTAAAAATAAACAAACTACCCCTGCCCTTTTTCAACACCAACTGCAGATAGATCACAAAACAAATTTTCAAATCGGCAAACGACAAGACATGAACAATCCATAACACCAAATAGGATAAAAAATGCGACTCTGGGACAAGAAAGACAATGTAGTAAACTTACCCAAGACGTGGAAAACGATAACTCAAGAAGAGATCTACCAATACACAAACAGAACAACTACTTTCCATCGAAATCATTACAACCTCTGACGCGGATATGTGAGTTTTCAGTACGCCTTTTAACTCTGACGAGTCCAGCGGTAGTTTGATAGGCATTTCTTTTTATTTATTTGAATTAAACTTAGCCAAGATATGCAAAACGATAACTCAAAAAGAGATCTACCAATCTACAAACAAAACAACTACTTTCAGTCAGAATCGTTACAACCTCCGACGTGGGTACGTGGGTTCTCAGTATGCCGACGAGTCAATCGGTAGTTTGATATGTACTTTCTTATTTATTAGATTTTTTAAAAATATAAATATTAAATATCCAACTGCAGTCTTTAAAAATGCCATTTAAATGTGTACTACTACCATCTCGGCATTCTTCTAGGGAGCAGAGAACTTCTAGCTTACAGCTCTTGTCAGATATTTTCTTTGAGTTATTTTAGAAAGTACAAATTTTTACTATAAACTAACTTGTGCTATGTATCGTCTCTTTTAGAACTTATTATTAAATTATTTGGTAAAATTTCAGGAATATCTTTGAAAGAAGTATTTGCAGTCTGGGATATCGCTCCAGTCATTCGTAGGTTATAACCATCCAGATTTTGTAAAGTAGGTATGAACAAGTTTTTAATCCTTTCCACATATAGCTCTGAGTTCAAAGTTATTGTGTATCATGGTCATTCCTCGCGAAGTTCAGACTGTATATTGCCCCCCAAATCTTCGTTTTAGGGGAACTTAAAGTAATTTTATATTGAACTATTATAACTGCAATTATGTTTATTGACTTGGCTGATAATATGAGAATGCGCCTCATCCCACAATAAGACGTTGTCAATGTTAAAGAGCGTTTAAACATTTGATTAACGAAATTGAGCTTTTGAGCAGTATCAATCAGTTTGAATTATTGCACCACCTATTTATTATAAGTTGTACAGACATAAATCAGCAACTCAAAATTTTGCTAGACTTCCGTTAGGAATGCCCAAATTTATTTATCTAATAGTTTTGTTTTCTAGTTACTATTTCCCCAGATCAAATTTTATTGATGTACCTTATATCATTCTTAAGGTACCCATGAGAGTGAGTTATTTTAGAAACACTTTAAGAATATTTTTATTCCTATTTGATGCCTTTTTTAAGGTACACGCCTATTTCCGAATTCTCCCAAATAACATACTTATAATAATTGCGAAATTAAAATGACTCTGCAAATATAAAATAATTATATGAAATATTCGCACTTATTTGAGTCTCTAGGTCATCCATATCGTCGAAAATTATACAGGTTTTTATATGGCCTTGTTCTTAAATCTTTTTCTGTCGTGTCCACTTGTTTTAGCTGGATCCACACGCAAAATCTCAATTAGAACTCCTATTAATTTCACTACGCAATTTAGGGATACTAATTGGTCTCTGGCGTAACACGTCCCATTATTTGGATATTTAGGCTTTCCATGTTTAAATGACCATATTAATTATTATTTTACCTATTTAACCTATTTCAAGAGCTCTTATGGTAATTGCTTCATACGTGCCTTTATGAAATTGCTTTATTTGCATTTTGGTCCTATTTGGCAAAATATTTTATAATAAAGAATGAATTTTAAAAATATAAAAAACTGTGAAGTTATTTATTTAGATGATATATTTGAAACTGCACTATTACCACGCCTCTCTGACCATTTTTATTACAATTTCTACTTACATTCTTGAGCAATATCGCTCGAGAAATATATATTTCTTTTCAATATCAAATATTACATGTATATCAACTTTGAAACCGATATCTCATATAGACCAACAGACTGGCAACAATGAGAAAACGTGGCATGGAGATATTACAGATTGAAAAGATACAAGATTATTGGATTTCTTCGATTACAATAATTTTCTCATTAAAGGAAGTAATACTTTAAAACTCAACTATCTCCTTTCCTGTAACTATTTAAGGTGGGACTAGAAATATTAAATGAATTAACTCGATTTTTAAATTTCTCTACCTCGAAAACATGCAACATAATATGTTATATATATCAACAACTACCGCTTCTTCGTGTTTCCAAAATTTCTTATAAGTTTACGCAAATAATTATGCTCTTGGAAACAAGATAAAGTCGAAGAATACTACTGGAATCCTGAAGAATTTATTGATCATCACCCTCTTCTCTTAAAGTGATATTGGTCAAAAATACTACGCTTCTTCCCCTCCTTGCTCAGTAGTTATCGCCATTACAAATCGACAGGCTGACTAATACCATATTATTCGTGAGCTAGGGATCAAAGAATGTAAAAAATGTCAGACGTTGATTTTAATACGAACTTTTGTTTGTGAGGGAATAGGAAATAAAACAATGAATAGTCATTAAAGTGGCTCTATTTCATATTCTTAGTTTAAGTGAAATGGCAGTAATTCTTCTTCTTTTTCTACTTTTGGTGAGATGAATCGCCTGTAAAATCTGGTCGCTTTTCTTGTGATTTTGATTGCTAACTGTCTCGCCATCCCTTGGGGGGTCTTTTCGGTGGTCTGCTACCCTCTGGTTTTCCGTTGCGTTCCAATTGCGCCATCCTAGTGCCCGCCATTCGAGCCACATGTTCATTTCAACCACGCCTTGTGGATTTGAACCATCGCACGACCTTACGTTTCTCTCTTATGTTGGTGTTTCTTTGTCTATCCCACTTTGTGTATTCTGCGATTATTCTGAGAATCTTCATTTCTGTTGTTATCATTTACCTTTTTGTGAGTGTGTTGTCTGCTCTCCCCTCAGTTTCATAAGCTATAACGCAGGTTTTGTATATTCTGGATTTACAGTCGATAATTAGAAGTTTGTTTCTCCAGATGACTTATTTTAAATGTCTCAAGATAGTGACTGCCTTATTGATTTCTTATCCAGCTTCATTTTTGAGAAGTCCACTACCAAGGTAATCAAACTCCTTAATTGAGGTGTTATTCATTACCACGTAACGGTTCTTTGGAGATTTTCATTGCGTTAGTTTTTGTTGTGGAAATTTTCATATTGTCATTTTCTGCTGTGTTCTTAAATGTATGAAGTAGTGGTTGTAGGTCGTCTTCAGATTCAGCTATCGAGACTGCATTATCCGCGTAACACGAGATACTCATGTGTTGATTACCAAATCTATATCCCAAGTCACATAATTTCACATCGTTTATGATCTTATCCATGATAAAATTAAATAATAGTGGGCTGAAACTGACTTCTTGGTGAATTCCCGTTTGCGTTTTTATTTCTAGATTTAGTCTACTCATATTTTGGTTGTGTTGTAGGTGTTTAGATCTGATTATTTTGATTTATTGTCTGGGTACATCTTTCGCTTCCAGTACCCTATTCACGTTCCTTAATTATATGAAGTCAAACGCTTTACTGAAATCTATAAAACCGACATATGCCAGGGTGTTTTATTTCATATTTTCAAAATCCGTCATGAGATAAAAATGGCATCTATAGTTGATCTGTTTCTGCGAAAAACTGGTTGTTCCTAGCTCATGGTTATAACATTAGCTTTTCTGTTGCTTGTTTACTTGTGAGAAGCTTCATTACGAAGTTTAACAGTGTTATACCATTATAGTTTGATGGTTCCTTTTTGTCCCCTTTTTTGAACAGTGGAATATCGGAAACTGAAATATAAACGGAAAGAGAATCAGCAACTGCAACTTGTGATGTTCTTAGGCTCTGATAGCGTGGAACAGATTACCTCAGAGTGCAATCGATGAGTATATATCCCCGTATAGAGAGTGTAAAAGATGTATGATAAAATTATAATGAGAAAGTTAATAAATTAATAACAGCAATACTAATAAAATGGCTGCATTACTAATAAATGCAGATTTTTTTTTTTCATTTTTTATATTGTGTCGATAAGTTTTAGTACTATATTACCCCTTAAATACTCTTACTATATTTTGAATGTTCATTGCGTTAATAATTTTTAAAACCATTAAATTAATCTTGAGTAATTTTGCTAAACTGTTTATTAACTATAATTCTTTTCATTCTTTTAGTATATTTAAATTATTTTTATTGCATTAATTACGACGAAATAAAGTTAGAACACTAATATAAAATTTTATTAATTATAAAATAATCAAAGTTGTTTCTTATATTAAATATTTGTGCAACAGTATTTTTATTTCGTTTTAAATCTACTTTACTTAACTGTTTTTGATATCATAGCTAGCAATTTTCTCCTATTTTATCAATATTATTGCCCTATTGTTGACATAAAATTACGTTTCTTTTATTAAAACATTATATTCAGGAATTCATTGACTCTAAGAAATTAGTAAATATTACTTTCATTTATTTCAAAGCAATTGTGTAAGCGTCACTGGTTACCTCCGTCTTCTTCTTCATACTTCTCTGTTGCTTGTGACACCACTAAGCGGTTTAAGCTCCCTTAGGTCAGTCAAATAGCGGATATTGTGCAGCAGTGACAGATTCTAGTGCCCCATTCCTCGCCTTTCTTCGATTTCCTGCAGAACAAGGCGTTGAAACCCGTAACGCTCACCTCGCAATGTGCCCGAATTAAGCGATTTTTCTTCTCTTGATGGTCTCGGTAAGTTTTCTGTCAGCAAGACCCGCCCTCTGATGTATATCCTCATTTTTCACACGATCTGTCCATAAAATCCTCAGCATTATGTGCAGAGTTCACATCCGAGAAGCGTAGATCTTATTAATGGACGTTAATTTTAATGGCCATGACTCCATTCTGTACAAGAGGACGGACCGGATATAGCATTTCATCATTTTTCACCTGATATTTCAGTTCAGACTATAGTTTACCAGAATTTATTTTAGTTTGGTAAAGGTTATTCTTGTCTGTTCTATCTGAAATCTGATCTCCATTTCTGAGACCCAGCCAGCATGCTCTAGTTCTTCCTCCTTCATGGTGACTATGGTTTTGAGGAATATATTTCTGCTGATAATCATAAATTTAGTATTTTTGATGTTTATCTTTAACCGCATTTTGAATATTATTCGAAGGAGGCTGAAGACCGTGTGTGTTGTATGCCACGAGCACGGAGTCCGGGATACCTTTTAACCTTTATGCCTAGATCGGTATCTTAGATTTTCTCTGACTCTTTCTACATACAGATTCGAAAGTAAAAAAGGCACCCCCGTCTTACGCCTTTCTTGATTTCAAAATTGTCAATTACTCCAAAATAACAGACCTGAATTAGCGCCGATTGATTTCAATATAGGTTAGTGCTAATTTTTATCGTCCCAGTTGATCTTCTACAAATACTTCATCAACAGATCATACTTCACATTATTAAAGACCTTATCATAATTAATGAAGCACAGAAACACGTCCTTATGCTAATCTTAACAATTTTTACTCAGGCCTCTGGACGAAAGCTAGCCTCTCTTTTGCCGAACGCACTTCGGAAACCGAACTGACTTATTCCACTAACTTCTTCCCATCTTTTGTACAGCCGTGTATGTAGTATTCGTAGGAGCAAGTTTAGAAAGTGACTGATTAAATTTAAGAAAGTAACCCTTGCAATATTTTGGGCTTGATGTTTTGGGTTATAAATATGGACAGCAGCAACTGTTGAATCCGAAGATATATATCATATTAAATAAATTCACCAATAATATAATGAGAGAACATATCTCTTAAAAACATTAAAGAAATTTAAAAGGTAATGTTCAAAATAGAATAATTAATTTTGTACATATGGTTGTTTAAAACCGATTTTTCGAAATAATTTAAAAGCAACGATAAATTCAAATTCAAATGTAAAAATCGTAAATTAACCGTAGATCAAACGTCAATGTATTCCTCCACTTAGAGTACAAAATTAGGTCACCTGACTTCTGTCAGGAAGGTATTTCATTATTGAAACACCACTATTTAAACTTTAATAACAAAGATAGATTAGAAGCAGTTTCTTAGATTAAACATCTATGCAACAGAAGTAATGTTTGAGTACTGAACATCTGCATCTTGATTAAAACGGTTGTCGTTATTGTTATCGAAACAGTTCTCAGGAAATCGAACAATTGCGAAGCAACTATGCAGAGCGTTGTAAGCCATTTACTAAACCGCCAACACCGCACTTTGTAATTTACTCTTATGTATACTGATTGCTCTGCCGACATAAATATTCTTAACCTTAATAGGAACCGGAAACAGCGCGAGCATTATAGAGAACAGCAAGGGCAGTAATTAAATTAAAACTTGTTATTAGCAAACCAGAATAATACTAATAATAAAAATATTTATTTTTATAAAAACATATTAAAATATAAAAATAATAATATAGAAAATAATTTAATTTCAATTTTTTCGAAAAAAATTTGGGTCATGCTCTCTGTCTGTGAGTAAGTTAGTATCACCATACCACAGTAAATACACTATACAGTAGCGAAACTTAAGGAAAATCGCATAAGAAAATCAGGTTCGTTTTCAGAAGGTCACGTGGCAAACCGCCATGTTAAAAGTGGACCAGCGCGAGATTTGAAATACAAATAAAGTTGTGCAAAATTTTATCATTCAAAATCATAGATATAGAAATGTTTGAAAATTTTTGATTTGTTTTTTAATACAGCATGAGTAATATAAAAGTTAATGCAGCATGAGTAATATAAAAAAAAAAAACCGGTCAAGTGCAAGTTGAACTTGCACAATTAGTGTTCCGTACGTTGAAAAAATTTTGTTAGGGTGGTATAAAATGATCAGTGACTTCACAAAACACACCCCAAATGAGTTTTCAACAAAGTTTGTTTCCAATCTTTACTGAAAACTGGTGACCTTGAAATTTTGTTTTTTTTTACATACCAAATAAATTATTAAAGGTAATGCACTCGTGATAATTTTCATTCAATCTATACCCCGTGGAGAATATTCCAGAATTTTTTCAAAATTTTTTGATCAGTACTTTTCGAGATAAGGTAGGGGACAGCGATTTTTTAAAAGTAATACGAAGAAAAGTGTGCGCAAGTATTACATTATATACGAGTATATATATATATATATATATATATATATATATATATATATATATATATATATATATATATAAATATATATATATATATATATATATATATATATATATATATATATATATATATATATATATATATATATATATGTATGTATTTTTACTCGTGTTTTCACAAGCTTTCATTTGACATCACACTCGATGACCTAGTAAAAAAAATTTTTTTTCACTTCCGATTTCACCCCTCAAAACGAACCCCTTAAGCCAAAATTTATGTTACGGTGGTATAAAATGATTAGTGACTTCACAAAACACACCACAAATGAGTTTTCAACAAAGTTTGTTTCCAATCTTTACTGAAATCTGATGACCTTGAAATTTTTTTTTTTTTATATACCATATAAATTATTAAAGGTAATGCACTCGTGATAATTTTCGTTCAATCTACACCCCGTGGAGAATATTCCAGAATTTTTTTCGAAATTTTTTGATAAGTACTTTTCGAGATAAGGCCCGGGACAGCGATTTTTCGCCAATTTTTAAAAATAATACAAAGAAAAGTGCGCGCAAGTATAATATTATATATATATTTTTTACTCGTGTTTTCACAAGCTTTCATTGGACATCTCACTCGATGACCTAGTAAAAAAATTTTTTTTTCGCTTCCGACTTCACCCCCCAAAACTAACCCCTTAAGTCAAAATTTAATTCTCAAAACTACATGGCTCTGATGAGGCCATCAATTCCTATATTATTACCAAATTGCACCTTTCTATGTCAAATAGTTTCGGAGAAAATCGGGTGTGACAGACAGACAGACAGACAGACAGACAGACAGACAGACAGACAGACAGACAGACAGACAGACAGACAGACAGACAGACACCGAAGTGATCTTATAAGTGTTCCGTACGGAACACTAAAAACAAAAAGAATGAAGCACTTTGTTAGAAAAGAAATGAATACAGGTGAAAAACTTGATAGGAAGGTATTTGATGGAATTCTTCATATTCAACTTCAGTTTTTAATAACCTTATCCAAAAATTCAAAAGTCTATCAAAGTTAAACGTCACTGTTTGAGGTTAAAGTTTTATTCACATCATTTCTCAAGTAAGTTTGTGATTAAAGATGTTTTTTAAGCGCTAAATTAATTTAATTTTAATTGTCATTACTAAGATGTCAACATCTTCTAAAATAAGAGCATTTTTTTTAAGCAGTGTTGTGTTGTTTGGTGTGATAGATCTCTCGTTAATTAAAAAACACTGTATCTATTTTTTTGGTACTTATTTTTTTTAAACTACAAAACTATATTGTGTAACTTCGAGAAAGGTTAATATAATATTGTTAATGAATTATGAACGTATATGTATAGACCTCTATTTTCTATGTGAATGATTCTTAGAGGTGTTATACCTTTTTGTGTTCTGTTATCTGTATTGCTTTTTGATAATGTAATTAACGCTTGCTTTTATTTACAATGAATTAATATTTAGATCAAAGAGTCAATACAGTAATTTCCTAATTATAGTTACATACAATACTCAGTTACGACCAAGCTGACTTGTCAATTACAACTATATTGGGAATGTGGAATCTTTGACACAATGACACTACTCAGTATATATCACCACTACACCAAACACTTTATTTTTGCACTCAATGCGCGTTTCGCTAACCATATTAGCTTCATTAGGAGAAATGATGGACTCATATATACTGAGTATTTTCAATTACAGTTTAAAAGGAAAATAACTATATTTAATTTGTAGTATAGGTATACAACAATAGAAATAAGTTCTTTATAGGAGGAATATTAATAACAGGTAACTAAATCTTCAAAATTTTAATAGTAACCATAATTACCATCAAAATGGACTTCGATTAGGTGTACTGTCCATTTAACGAACTTATTTTCAGAATATTTTACCCTCTGGCACACATCGTCTGACAAAATCATATTACAAAAATTTCTTTGGAATCACATTTTCTTATTTTAATAGCATATTTGATTCAATAATCCATTTATATCAGTTATTTCAATAATCCCATTCCCCAGTGGTTTTGTGATCTCAACACGACACTTAATATTTAAACTTTCAAACCCAGCTTATAAGAAAATAAAAAATATACTGTCTAAAATTTGAAAATAATAAATATGTTGTTATAGGTTCTGTATTCCTTACAATATATTCACAGAAACTTTTGAAAGATTGGCATGAAAAGGAGCAATGTAATTTATAGAGAAAAGTAGAAAAAAAAGTCACTTTCAGAGTATTAACTGTAGTTGCAATTAAACAGTGATAAATTTATCAGGTTTATTATTAGAAAAGATGTGTCAAACAATTAATTCAGATGAAGTTATTGAAAACTAGAAGCCTCTTGAGAATACACCTTTTAGAAAAAAATAATATGTTTTATTTATAATTTATCAAATAAAAATACTGGTAGTTTTAAATAACTGAATACTAGTTTACACAAAAATAAATCTTTCTAAAAACCAGAATTTGGAGGATTATTTATTAATCATAAAAAAATTACACAGGCACACAAAAAAAGTTTTTCACTACCGAACAGATCACTATACCTATACATACGAGGCTGGTTTGAAAAGTCCGTGCAAGAATAAAATTTACTTTTGTGTTTGGGGTAAACCTTTTTTATTTTTCGACATAGTCTCCTTTTAGGCCTATACACTTCGTCCAACGATGTTCTAGTTTGTTGATCCCTTCCGAATAATAGGATTTGTCCAAGTCTGCAAAATAGCCATTAGTGTCTGCAATCACCTCCTCGTTTGAATAAAATCTTTGTCCTGCCAGCCATTTCTTCAAATTGGGGAACAAATAGTAGTCCGAGGGAGCCAAGTCTGGAGAATAGGGGGGATGTGAAACGAGTTGGAATCCTATTTCCATTAATTTTGCGACCACAACTGCTGAGGTGTGTGCTGGTGCGTTGTCGTGATGGAAAAAGACTTTCTTGTGGGCCAATCGCGGGCGTTTTTCTTGCAGCTCGGTTTTCAAACGGTCCAATAACGATAAATAATATTCACCTGTAATAGTTTTACCCTTTTCCAGATAGTCGATGAGGATTATCCTTTGCGAATCCCAAAAGACAGTCGCCATAACCTTTCCGGCCGAAGGAACGGTCTTCGCCTTTTTTGGTGCAGATTCCCCCTTGGTAACCCATTGTTTAGGTTGTTGTTTGGTCTCAGGAATATAGTAATGTATCCATGTTTCATCCACAGTGCTTACAGTCCTCTGGATTCTTCTGGAACAGCTGCAAACCATCCTTGCAACACTTCACACGATTCCGTTTTTGGTCAAGCGTGAGCAATCGCGGCACCCATCTTGCGGATAGCTTTCTCATGTCCAAATGTTTATGCAAAATATTATGTACCCGTTCAGTCGAGATGCCCACAGCACTAGCAATCTCATGCACCTTAACTCTTCTGTCATCCATCACCATATCATGGATTTGATCAATGATTTCTGGAGTCGTAACCTCCACAGGCCGTCCAGAACGTTCAGCGTCACTTGTGCCCATATGGCCAGTCCGAAAATTTTGAAACCACTTATAAACTGTTCTAATCGAAGGTGCAGAGTCACCATAATGTTTATCAAGCTTCTCTTTAGTCTCCTGAGGCGTTTTGCCTTTCATAAAGTAATGTTTAATCACCACACGAAATTCTTTTTCGTCCATTTCTTGAAAATCACTCGACTTCCTTGATTCACACGAATGCCAAACACAAAGAAATAGACCAATATGGCTGAAACTTGGTGTGCGTTCATTCAAGAGATGCTACTAACTAAACATGACCTCGATACGCGCCGGTGGTGCCATCTCTCGGACTTTGCACGGACTTTTCAAACCAGCCTCGTATGTATTTTTGGGCGCTGAAATCGAATCTAAGGTCAGAATTGAGCAATCACGTCAGGATTTTTAAATAACCAGCCGAACTAAGTTTAGAAATAAATTTCAAGCTTTATTTACCAAATCACTCTACCAATACGAACATTTTATTAAATCAATCAAGGTTCCCTGGAAGGCCGTCTCTTGAGCAAATATGCCTAAACAAAATGTACATTAGTAATGATAATATTGTTTCATGCATATGTATTTTTTCAAAAATTCATTTAAGATAGTGAAAAGTTGTCTTATGAAAGCAAGCAATAGAGATTTATTAAAATAATCAACTCCAACAACTTTAATCGCATACCATGATTTCTATAAAATCATTGTTTCAACTAAAAGCAGAGGAACTGCAAAAAAATCATTAATGCAGCAACTTAAACTTTGACGGATAATACTTTTTTTTTAGTTATGATTTAGAATAATAGTCTTAGCGCGCCCTGATTGAGTTGGAAATTTCTTATTTGCAAATTTTAGAGCATAAAAAAGTGTGACTCGAGCAAATAATTTGCGAAAATAATTATATGGAATATTG
Organism: Pachyrhynchus sulphureomaculatus; assembly: GCA_019049505.1. NCBI lineage: Eukaryota > Metazoa > Arthropoda > Insecta > Coleoptera > Curculionidae > Pachyrhynchus > Pachyrhynchus sulphureomaculatus. Next base: position 176,468,940 of record CM032446.1, read on the forward strand.
CAATTCTGAACGGCACAACAATAACCTCCTTTCCCCATGATTATGTACATTGTTTCTCAACCTTTTCGATTCTCTTCACTTACAAACGTTTTTAATTCTCTTTTTCTACAAACTCTCTTTTCCTTCTGTCTTTATATTCATATAAACTGCAGTCACATCAAGAAACGATGGACAATACATTTCCAAAGATACATCCCGAGATCGGATGTAAACACTGAGCGGCCATTTTGAAAAAGGACCCGTCGACGCACGCGCCGTCAAAATCTCGTTATCAAATTGGAGCTCAGTTTCGCTACTGTAGTATGTTTACTGTGACCATACTTTGGTCAGTTTAGATAAAATGTAAATGGGAGATAGAACTTCATTGCTTTTAGTATAACCTTATCATTATTTATCTTGGGAGATTGACGAGGGAAAAAAGAGAATTTGTTATCTAGTAATAAAATTCAATAGCAAATATATCAATAAAAGGGAGAAAGTATTATAAAAAACTTAATGTATGTTTAAGGGAAGTGTAAGTTTGCTATTAATTGTTTATTAAAAGGAATATATATATATATATATATATATATATATATATATATATATATATATATATATATATATATATATATATATATATATATATATGTCTATATGTTATGTTAGTATAAGTTTAAGAAAAAGAAACACGTAAGATACAAAATACCTCAGCATAACTAGTCAAAAATTATATTAATTTGTAGGGTACTTTTATTTTTCATTATTTTTCCGTTCCGTGTGGAACACTTATAAGATCACTTCGGTGTCTGTACATCTGTCCGTCTATCTCTCGATCCTTCTGTCCGCCTGTCCGCCTGTCCGTCTGTCACACCCGATTTTCTCCGAAACTCTTTGACATAAAAAGTTGAAATTTGGTACTAATATAGGAATTGATGGCGTCATCAGAACCTTGTAGTTTTAAAAATTAAATTTTGACTTTGGTTTAAAAATTTTGGAGAGTGAAATCGGAAGTGAAAAAAAAATTTTTTTTACTAGGTCAAGTGGAGTGTCAAATGAAAGCTTGTAAAAACACAAGTTCAAAAATATATAATGTAATACTTGGGCACACTTTTCTTTGTATTATTTTTTAAAAATCTCGAATAATAGCTGACACCCCCCCTTTATCTCGAAAAGAACTGACCAAAAAATTTTGAAAAAATTCTAGAATATTCTCCAGGGGGTGTAGATTGAACGAAAATGATCACGAGTGCATTACATTTAATGCCGTAACCGTAACAATTTTTTTTATTTCAAAAGCAGTCAACGTACGGAACACTAATTGCGCAAGTTTAACTTGCACTTTACCGGTTATTTTTATTGCTTATGCACAAATCAATTTGTCAACTTTTTGGGTTAACACGAGGAAGGATTGAAAAGTTCGCGGCCTTACCAAAAAATAATTATAATATTTTTATTATAGTACCCTGAATAAGCTCATACTTTTTTTGGTTATCACAGTGTAAAATTTTGTTGCTGTAGAATTTGTGGTTTTTAAGTTAGAACGAGTTTAGTGAGACCAAGTGCAGCGTTTTTGAAAAAATGGAAAAAATTGAACAACGTGCGGTCATCAAGTACCTGTTTAAATTAAAAAAAAGATTAACACCAAAGGAGATCCACGATGATATAAAAACAACACTAGTTGAATCTGCTCCGTCATATACCACTGTGAAAAAATGGGTTGCAGAATTTAAACGTGGACGAGAGATCATCGCAAATGACCCTCGCTCCGGCCGTCCCACAAAGTCTACGACTGAAGAAAACATCGGCAAAGTGTGTGATCTCATATTGAAATTCCGTAGATTAACTATCAGGGAGATTGCAGACACTATAGGTATCTCGTAGGAACGAACACAAAAACATCATTGCCAACGAACTCGAATTTTCTAAGGTTTCCGCTAAGTGGGTACTCAGATTGCTTCCAGTTGAACAAAAACGAATTCGACTCACGATTTCTCGCTACTGTTTGGAGATTTTTGAGGCTGATCCGCAAGATTTTTCTTAACAGGTTTGTGAAAATTTTACGGAACCTGGGTTCACCACTATTCTCCAGGGTCAAAACAACAATCCAAGCAGTGGAAAAAATCGGGTGAACCGACCCCAAAGAAAGCGAAGGCAATTCTGTCGGCTGGAAAAGTGATGGCGTGAGTTTTTTTGGGATGCTAACGGTATTATTATGATGGACTACCTTCAGAAAAGCGAAGCAATAAACTCCACTTACTATTGCACCCTTCTGCGTCGTTTACGTCAAGAAATTAAAGAGAAACGCCCAGGATTACTGAGAAAGAAAGTTTTGTTCCATCAGGACAACGTTCGCGTACACACGTCTGTTGAGTCTATGGCGCAAATTCGTGATTCTAGTTTCAAATTGCTGCCCCACTCGGCTTATTCTCCTGATTTGGCACCTTTGGACTTTCATCTGTTTGCAAACCTAAAAAAAACACCTCGGTGGCCAGAAATTTTCATCAAATGAAGAAGTCGAAGCTGCAGTTAACTGGTATTTTGTTGTTTGTTGTATTAGGAATCTTTTTTTCACACAGGTGTAGATGCTTTAGTAAGCAGGTGGAAGAAGTGCATAGAGCTAGGTGGAGATTACATCGAAAAATAAAAATATTTTTGTACGTATTTATTTTGTTTTCTTGACTCATCCTCGTAAATGTTCGGTTATGATCCTTCAATGAAGCGTGGTGATATTTAGTGAGATAATATTGCAACAACTGAAATAAACAGTAATCAGATTCCGAAAAAAAAGATAAAATCTCGCGTCATTTATAATATGTGGCTTGTCGTCTTTCAGAACGTGCACTACCCGAAAGGCCAACGTCATCGCTTGAAAATTGCTAGTACCCAAGCTCCAAGAATTACAAACCGAAGTAAAAAAGATCGGTTTAGAGATGAACATCACAAAAACCAAATTCATGACGATCGAACAACCACTAATGACGCAATATCGATGCACGGGCAACAAGTGGAAAGGGTGGATTCATATGTGTATTTAGAATAGGAAGTTATAATCGGAACTGGAAGTCACTCGAAGGATGGGCGGCTTACGGTAAAATGAAGCAAGTTTTTTAGTCCAAACTGCACGAAAAGTTGTTAGAAAATTGTAAATTTACCAAGGAGTAATTGAAAGGAAAATCCTAAGTATATTACACAGGAGTCCACGAGATAATTGAAAAGATATCTTCTCTCAAGTGGAACTGGGCTGGCCTTGTGGTCAGAAATACTCATAACTGTAGCGGAAAAGGGACTAGATGGAGATCATGGGGGAAAAAGAAGTACTGGCAGACCTCAACAACGTTGGTATGACGATATTAAAAAATCAGCTGGGCTTAATTGGTATCAAATTGCTCAAAACAGGGACATAAGGAAGTACAAGAGAGAGGCCTATATCCAAAGAATATGGCTAGAGAAAGAAAGAAGAAGGATAGAGTATCACACAAATACAAATTTTAAATTTATTTAATTGTTTATAGATCAAAGATCTCTCCTAAGGCGACAAAAGTCACGTCACTGACGAGATGAAGATTTATTTTATATTAACACTATCCTGCATCATTTTAACACTCTTTTCTGCACAATATAGGCTTAAATATTATTAGTATTATTCGCTCATATTTATATTGGTTGAAATAATTTTTATTATTATTGTACCAACATTCTAATGCTGATAATAATATTTACTCAAAATAATTATTCTAATATAAAATATTGACGACAAAATTAATGTAACTAATATTCTAATAAAATAACTAAATTATTAGAGCTGCTAAATTATTGTTGTAAATCAGCAATTACTAAACCAAAATTGGAATATCCAGACCATCATTGGTTTCCATAATTTGAGAGAAATAATCAAATTAATATTTTGAAGACCAGTTGGAACTGTATAATATCATTTCAGCATTGTAGCTATTTATATGACATCTTCATAATTTATGTTTGTGCTATTTAATTATTCCTTTTATAATTTATTTCGATACATTTTAACTTTTGTTGTAGTAATACATCAAAAATATTGTTTTTGAAATACTTCCGCCCGTTAAATAATAATCTGACATCAGAGTTGTTCTATCCCAATGATTATCAAAGTTTCCAATAGTAGTCACAAGTCAATGGAAAGTGTATTACCCAAAGGCATAATGTCAAAATTCTGATAAAACTTTATTATGTTGGCCTTCTGCGCGAGAACTAAATAAAATATGGTAAAATAAAAAAATTTGACCTTCCAACGGCCTTTGTTCGATTGAACATGTAAAGCATCTGTTGCTTTTAAACAACATGCCTACCGACAATAGTGTGATAATCCTGACGTCATAAATCGTAGCATCTTCATATTTCTCCATTCCAAAAACCTTCAAGAGGATATATAACACGATGTATACTAAGCAACCTGTCTAATTTCCTCTGTAACTTTCTTAACTTTATATATTTTACTATAAATAACATGCTTAAAATCAGTCCATTACCCTAACCAAATGCTCGTAATTCTATTAAAACTATACAGTATTTAACAACCCCCCCTGTTTACCCTCTTACATTGTTAAAATTGAAAGCAATGAAAAATAACTTAATTTTAAGATATAGTGAGTCTTAAAGCCGTGAAAAGAGCATGTAACATGATATAAACAACACAACCTCTGTAACTTCCTCCTTCATCCTTATATCTCATTTCGTTCGAAATTTATCGTGCCATCAGACCGACAAACTGATAGACCAACGGAAATCGATGACTATGTTTTCCATGATCTAGGGATTCGAAAACGTGAAACACGCAAAAATTCCGAAAGGGAATTTTTTCACGAATACAGTACTTCTTTCTTTAGCACAGAAAATAATAATCATTTTTCACGTTTTTTTTTTTCGACTCCAAAAACGTTAAAGAGTAGGTGCAACATAATATATTCGAAGCAACCCTTCTAACTACCTCCTCCACCCTTTTAACCCCCTACGAGCTTTAATAATTATACATAAAGCTTGTTGAATACGTCAACAAGAAATATAAAAATTACCATATAGCTATTCAAATCATAATAAATTTTTTGACACTCGCCCATTGTACCCTTTTCCCCTTAACCGATGTCGCTCAGCGGCTTCATCCCTTCTATAGGTTTTATATGTATACTACTCAGTATATATCACCACTATACCAAACACTTTATTTTTGAGCTCAACGCGCGTTTCGCCAACCATGTTAACTTCATCAGAAGTGATAATTGACTAGTCAATCATCATGGTATTATATGTATACCAGATTTGAAATTGATATTTCGTTTCTTCCAGAGTTATTGTGCCAACAAACCGGCAGACGAATAGACCGACGGAAATGAGTGACTTTAGTTTTCGTGATCTAGGGACCCTAAAACCCAAAAAAAGCAAAAAATTTGATTTTTTCTTCATGAATACAATACTTTCTTTTAGGAAGGAAAGTAAAAATCGATTAGCTTTCCAAAGAAAAATTGCTATTTATATTGGAATTTAAAATCACTGGATTCTTTCTCGTAACAGAAAAAACTAGGAAGAGGGCAGCGGGGATGAAAGAAATCCTCTATTAGGATGAAAAATAAACCCTTTTTAATATCATACCTTAAAAAATCGGCGAACTTTCCAACGAAAAATTACTTTTTTGTAACGGAGCTTTAAATGTTTCAATCCCTCCTCAAAATAATTTTAAAAAATTAGGACTCGAGAGGGGACAATAGGGAAGTAAAGACCCTTCTCAGAAATACTGTGCCTCTCTTGAGAGGATAAACTCGGGCAAAATCATTCCCCTCTTCTCGTCAGCACTGGTTATATTTCTAGCTTATATTAAGTACAAGAATACGTGCTCTCTACCAAAGGCTAGTCAATTATATGTCAGAAATTAAGAGAGGAATGAGTCGATCAGCCGTGATATAATGAAAGGCTCATCACAAGATTGTTCGACGGATAGGAAAACGAAATTGTCGAAATATACACTTTCTTGACTTTTGGTCGCTTTTATATATATAATAATCGCAATTTCATGCTTCAGATAAGTCATTTTGAAAAAAATATTTTGATATTAAGGATTAATATTGTTACAGATACGCCACGCTGCAAAAAAGGATATAAAGAAGTACGAGTAGGCGTTGTACCTTATGAAACAATTATTGCTCAGTGTGTTGTTGATTCAGTACCGCCGGTAAATAGGTTTTTCTGGACATTTAATACATCCCAAGGTGTTCTGCCAGTTCAAGGAGCTAAAATTCAAAACAAAGGAAATACGTCTATTTTACATTTTCCATCGGTATCGGACGATGTGAAATCATTATCATGCTGGGCTGAAAACGATGTTGGAAGACAACAAACTCCTTGTTATTTCTACGTTGTTCCTGCAGGTAAGTTAATACGGTTTTTCCAGCTATTCGGTAAATAAATAAAATGTGTTAACTGATACAGAATTTTGTATTAGTAGAGGCTAATATTGAAAATCATTTTCATTAATCGAATACATTTGCATTCTAACTAAAACATTATTTAATTGCAGTGATGTGGTTAAATTGCTGATGACCATTAAATGTACACAGTTGTAATGAAAGTGATCTAAATAAAAATTTGTAGTTAACACTAGTTCCCCAATTTCCACTGGTTAATATGTAGTATAGCAAAAATCAAACAACAAATTTATTTGTTATTAGAAACCTTGAGGAATCTGTGTGCGATTTTGTAATCCACAGAGTAAAAAACACAGCGTAGATAATTATGGTAAAAAATAACTTCATTTTGTACAAAATTTTTAGAAAGGTTTATTTTTACTAATGCACATGTGTCTATGCATTATTATTTAAAGTTTATTAAGATTAAATACATTATGTCAAGCTAGAACCTGTCCGCAATATTTCATGTTTGGTAGGTGCGATTTTAGCGATTAAACAAAAAAAATCAGTAGTGGAAACTTTTGTCTACGACGCATTTTACTAAAAGTATCAGTGGACTGATATGAGTCACTTATTTGCGCGTCGGTTCGAGGCAGTCTTTCTTTGGTTCCATCCAAATAGCACATTCTAGGGCCGCTAAATATATTAAAAAGTCGGCGTCGTTTGTGAAGAAGTAGGCAAATTATTTCAACGAGACGAAAAATGCCAAAACGTAGCTCGGTCGGGAAAGTCACCCCGAAAGTCGAAAAATTAATCGTGTCTTTGTTTTCATTGAACTCGAAATTGACGCTGCGTTAAGTAGCAGCAAAATTAAGAAAATCAGGTTTGAATGTGTCCTATAACACCATTCGACAACATCCTCGTGCTCATGATGTCATATTCCGAACTACGTTGGAAAAACGTTTGCTGGACAAAAATAAACTTGGAGATCATTGCTGTAGTATGCAGAAAATCTCATCGATAGCATGCCTCGAAGATGTCAGACGATTATTGATGCAATAAGTGATCAGACAACTTACTAAGGTAATTAACGTCGTTGTTAGCATACCAAAGAATACATTGATGGCAAAAAATGTTCTCGAAACACATTTTTTCAAGAATACGCGCGGTCACATTTTTACTTGATTTATATATATATATATATATATATATATATATATATATATATATATATATATATTTATATATATATATATATATATATATATATATATATATTATATATATATATATATATATATATATATATATATATATATGTATATACATATATATATATATATATATATATATATATATATATATATATATATATATATATATATATGTATATACATATACATATTGTCCATCAATCTATATTGGCCAAACTTCTCAATCCTTGAATCGTCGTATAGCACTCCATAAAAGTGATACTAAATGCCATCCACACAGATGTGCTTTGGCGACCCATTCTGTTGACAATGGTCATTCTTTTAATTTCAGGGAACCCAAAATTCTTCATTTCTCTAACAATCTTTCCAAGAGAGAATTCCTTGAGATGTGTTACATCCAGGAGAATCACCTTAATATCAATAAAAGAACCGACCTAGATGGTCTTAGTAGCATATATAGTTTCCTCCTCTCCTGTGATAAATCAATTCCACACAATAATTCCCTGTCTTCAAGTGTTTTATGATCCATCTGAACTGCGTTGGTCGTTTCTCTTTTAGCTCCGTAATTTCCAGGGTTTCTCTCCTCCTTCCTCTCTTTATTTACGGTTCTCTTTGATCCTGGGCTCCACAAATTCCTTCCATTTTATCTGGGCCATTTTGTGCACCTAGTGATTACTGTCTTCCTTCCATTGACAGTACCTTGCGTCACCCCTCTAACACCACCTGGTGCCTCCAGTCTTCATTGGTTTTTGCTAACAATCTCCTCCTCCAATCAGATTCCAACAAGAAATTAATAAATTAATAATTATTTCATTAGATAATCTTCTTCTTCGTTGCTCCCATTATTGTCTCTCTCTCTCTCGCTCCCTCGCTCACCCTTTACTTATAATTGGGTTATGATTTATCCTTCCTCTACCACATACCGGATCTTTCTTAGGGTCCAATATTTGCACTTCCTTTTCTATCGGTTCCTTCCAGTTGTCGACCCCGCATTCTGGTTAATTGAGTTTTCTTGACTAAACCCCTTATCTCTGTCGGGCAGCTGTCTCCTGTCGTGCTTGTCATCTTTCCTAAATGGCGGTGACCATGTGTGGTTGGTCACAGGTGAAATAATTAACAATGTTCTCAACATCCAAGGTTCCCAATTACATCCATGTTTTAAATTTGGTTTTTAGAATTTTGTCTACAGTGTTTTAGTGTGTATTTTATATATTTTATGGATTAACCAACTTTTATATGTAACAACTTTTTATGTATAAGCTACCTACGGCCATTCAGGCTAACGAAATCTTTGCACTTCTCATGTGAGTTTTTTTAATTTATTATGACTAATATCTTATTCTTGTTCTACACTAATTTTATTTGTTATAATAACCTAACAATTACATCATTAATTTAAAGTTGTCCCAGACACGATCAGTGAATACGCTTTGTTCTTCTTTTCAGTTCTGCCCTGAAGAAGGTCCCAATCCAGGACCGAAATATTAGCTTAATGAAAATTGTGTGATCTCTTATCACGCCCTGTTTTTGCCGAGTTCCCCAACTAAGATTGTATTTTTAATAATTTTGGTAGATACGGCAATCTCTTGCTTTCTTTCTTTATTCTATATATATATATATATATATATATATATATATATATATATATATATATATATATATATATATAATAATAATGATGACTTTATTGTATAATATACAAAAGGCGAAGTTAAAGCTTGGCTTCCTATCTTAACCTATCCTAACCTAAAAATTATTATATTACTTATGTATCATATATAATTATGGGGAATACATGTACTGTTGCAGACATATTTCGGATATATCATGTAAACATAAGAAAACAATTTATAAAAATAATGATATAATTTTGCCAATTTCATTTTTAAATTTCAAGCCTTTGAGACTTTTTAAATTATCTGGAACTTTATTATAAATGCTATAGACCTGGTAACTGAATGGTCTTTGATATTGTGCTGTTCTATGCAAGGGTGGTGATATTTGTTGTTTATGCCTTAAGTCTAGGTTATGAGCATCATGTCTAAATTTAATTTTTTGATACAAGTAATTTGGGCGCATCTTACAAATTATTTTATTAAATATTACTAAACTATGAAGAAGTCTCCTTTCTTTCATGGAGCGCCACCCAACTTCTTTCATCTTTGCAGTCACACCCCTATCATATTTTCTTATACCATCAATCAGCCTGACACAGTAATTCTGAATGCGCTGAATACGCCGAGCATCCCATTCCAGGAGACAGGGACCATACACTGTATCACAAAATGTGAAGTGGGACAAAACTAAGCTATCGCATAATAGTTTTTTCAAATTTACACTTAATAAATGACGCTGGCTATATATAAGTTTAAGATTAGTAAACGCCTTTTTTATGCAATTATTTATATGTGCTGTGAATCTCAACTCTATATCCATTATCAAACCCAAGTTCCTAGCATTATCCAAGTTTTCTAGCTGCTCAGTACCTACAAAAATGTTTAAATGGTTAGAATATTGCTTTCTCCAAGCAGTACGTCCAAACAATAGCAACTGACATTTTTTTGGGTTTAGTACCAAACAGTGTTTTTCGGAGGCACTCACCAAAAGTGCAAGATCCTCGTTAATTTTATTATTACCCCCAATAATTTGTTTAGGCTTGAAAGACAAGTAGATTTGTGAGTCGTCAGCGTAAAGATGTAAATCTGAATATTTAAAATAGGTACAAAACTGAGATGTATATAGAGTGAAAAACAGAGGCCCTAAGATAGACCCCTGTGGAACACCATTACAGATTTTGATTGGCTTGGACTCTTATCCATTTAGTTTTACACACTGCAGTCTTCCTGCAAGATAACTCTCAATCCTAAAACAAGCTTCACCACTAAACCCAAGATATCTGAGTATAGCAATAAGCAGATGATGATCTAGTCTATCAAATGCTTTGGAGAAGTCCAGCAGAACAATCACAGTAAGCTCACCACGATCGGTAGCCTCGAAAATGTCATCGGTCACTTTTAGAAGAGCAGAGGTACAGCTGTGATCTTTGCGAAATCCTGACTGTGTTGATGGCAACAAGTTATGGGTTTCGATGTATCTACATATTTGAGCATCTAGGACTCTTTCAAGGATCTTTGACGTAGTTGGTAAGATGCTTATGGGTCGCAGGTCTTTTAGTTCACTTGGGTTGGAAGATTTTGGAATCGGGAGTAAAAACGAGCTATTCCACCGATCAGGAAACGTTTTGGTTTCTATACAACTGTTGACCAGATGCAAAACAATGAGTACAATATATGGACAGCAATTGCATATCATTTTAATTCCAATGCCGTCAGTACCAATGGCCTCCGATTTTATGGAACTCATTGCTCTTTCAATGTCGTCCATGCTTGCCAAAGTAAAATTCAAATCACCAGCGTCTTTTTTTTTATTTTGCAAATAAAAATTTAACGTGTCTGCATCTGGATTTTTTGAAGTAGCCGCGTCAATAAAGTACTGTATATATATATATATATATATATATATATATATATATATATATATATATATATATATATATATATATCAGTTATGATATTTTAAAGCCTGTTGTTGTTGTCTTCTTGAAGTTATTGTTTGAGATCATAGTCGTTCAGTTTCGTTTAGTCTTACTGGTGCTGTGAGGATTTAAATAATGCTGCCATCTCAAGATAGTTACACATACAGATACATCCTTTTATACACACACATACACTTTAAGAGGGTAAGGTTTTAATTTTGTACTCATTAATACTTGATTTAAAATATTAGCTATCCCTTTTTTGATCAAACTTAACTTGTAGAATGATATATTAACTGAATTATTTCCTCAAAAATCGATTGGGTATGTGCATACTATCAAATGCCAGTAAACAAAGACCGCATTTGATGATATATATATACCAAAGGAATTTTCAAGGATGCAATTCTCAACATTTATCCCATTTAAAAATAGTGTCAGACAAATTATACAACGTAACAAACTCATTCCTAGAAAATATTACTTTAAGATTTCTGATTTATTCTTCTTAAGTTATTTCTTGAAATGTATAAATAAATTTTTGAAGTAGAAAAATTATCACGATACTGTAAATGATAAAATAGCTCCGACAAAACTATATGCTCTTATAATAAAGTTCATATTAGTTTTTATTTAAACAATCTCTGAAAAAGAAAATTTCTTTCTTGAAAAATTTTTCATTCAACAAGAAAAACTCATAACCCTACAACAAAAATATTTGCTTTCTGTTTTTAAAATCCAGTTAGTAATTTCAGTTCATGTTATCAAAGTCAAGTTACCGCACCTTTTTAAGTGTTAAAAAGGAATTGTTTTAAAACTTATAATTTATTATATATCTGATAATATGCTATACTCTTCTTTTTTATATTTCTTTTTTGCATTTAAACACATTTAATGAATATAAGTGAATTTAAAAAGGAATAATATTGTAATTCTATATTCGCAAGAGCTGTGTTAATTTTCTTCTGGGACGTTTGGGTCCCTAATAATCATAAAATAATTTCTTTGGGGAAGTTGAATTTAATATTCAGACTGGCAATAGACTTTAATGTCTGGGTCTAGTTAATAATATTGCGGAAAGAATATGCTTTGAAAAACAGTTGTTGAATTGAATTAAGGGAATACATAACCGAAACTTTATTAAGAAATTTTAATATTAAGTGTCACTTAAACATGAATGGTCATTGTAAGGTGCGAAAAATAAGATGTTTCTGGTATTAACGTGGACTCCGAATAAGTTTTTTGGCTTACTTACTACAATTTAATTTATTATTTCCAGCCATAAATACAAGCGTAACAGAAATTATAAGCTTAAGGGAAACAAAGCACATAATATAAACTAAAACAATAATTGTGGGATTTTTATGAAAAATAATACAATACAAAAACAATTAATTTAGAACTACTTCTAGAAAAAAGGAAAAAACATATTTCTACCTGTTCTTAGATATGTTACGAACAGGCTTGCACAATTTTGGTTCTTTTAAAATATATGGCGTCTTGTATGGTATTCTAAATTGTATAATATTTTTTATTAGTACGCTTTCTAGATCCCTAGAAATGCATCTAATTTCAAGTCCGTAACATATGTTTTCCGTTATTTTATGTAAGAAAAAATTCGTATAAAAATATATAAAGGTCATTTTATGAAACCACACAATAGAGAACAAGATATATAAAAGAACACTATTTTTTTAAGAAGTAGTGATCATCAACAGACTACAACAAATTTTATTTTAATACAAAAACATTGCTTTACTTATTAGGTTAAGCTGATGTTTGAATATTAGCGATATAAATGCCTATTTTTAAATTGCTGCAATATTTATTTACCCCTTTCCTAAATCCATTATCCATATAAACTAATATTGAAAACATTGCATAGAGAATGCGTCAGTACATAATACAAAAAGTATTAAAGTTTTTGAAAAAATAATAGTTACTTATCCTCGAAAAGTGGTGCGTGAAAAGTTTCAGAACATGATTGCAAATTAGTGGAAAATTATCTATATTACGCTGTACATTGAATCAAATGGCGCATAAATATATTTAAGCGATGAACAAATTGACAATGATTTGCTTTATTATAAATAATTTAGACTTAAGTGGCACTGCATCATTTATTATTCGGACCAATCTGAATATAAACTAGAATCAAAACGAAGGCTTTTTCCCACCTCAATGAGAAAAGAGCTAATTTTACCGCATATTCTAAGAAGAAAATCAAAAGGACCACACTTTATAATAAAACAATACGTGGTTCACAGTACTGAATGAATAGAACTTAATTTGCAAACGACCTAGACTAGAAAACTGACCTTACGTCAAAAAAGGGTATTTATATTCACTAAAAAAAGACAGAAAACAGAAACAAATTAGTAATATATGCCATAAAAATGATTGTAACTATTATTGCAGAGTAAAACGAATTTGTGAGAACCACAATAAATCTCAATTATTTTTATGAGTAAGTCTTATTGACTATCTTAATAAAATATTTTATATCAGTAATTATTAGATACAGATAAAAAGTGTGGTATATAATAATTATTATCATAATATTATACCATAAAAGAGCAGCGGGTCCGTAAGGTTCAGAATTCCCTTTTATGTAAGTAAAAGAGTTTGCCCAGACCTTAGATTGGATTACATCTCTCATTAAAGAAGTGTGCAAAATTATCTGTACCAAGCTATAAAATAAATAACTTGATCCCTTTAGTATAATTTGGAAAAAAATATTTTTTCTTAAAAGGATGACATCCTTTATTTTAAATTTATATTAAATTTCAAAATATGGGTGCTAAATTAAGCAAAATTTGGTAAACATAATTATATTTGAATATTTCCTGACAATTTCTAACTGATCTCATTAAAAAAAAAAGAATACAGTGGCTTATACAAAGATGTGCATAATTTGGTAGTGATTTTGCAAAATTTATGCACGTATTCTTCATTTCTAGAGACATCATTAAGCGTTTTAGGTAGTAGTATAAATAGATATTTATTGTTTCTCAAGTAAATATTTTAATTGAAGAAAGAAATTAAAAATAACCGGCCAAGTGCAAGTTGGACCTGCGTGTTCCGTACGTTAATTGCTTATAAAATAAAAATTTTTGATACTGGAGAAAATTTTCACGACAATGAAAGATCGTTGTGAAGCATTTATATTACCTGTTGTGGCAGATTTTAACAATGAAAATATAAAACAATATATAGCCATTAGCTGTACTTAAAGATATGTATCAATGACGTGACATCACGTTGAAAGTATTCCCGTTGTGGTATCGCAAGTCAGCATATCATACAGGACTGGAAAATACTTACAAAAAACTTCATTTACAAGACAAGCAAATTAGAATAATGCAAAAGGCAGCTTTGTTAGGTACTGTAAATATTATCAGACAACATAACTGAATTGGTTTAAGATACACAAATTTTGACTACTTATATGAAACCATCATAGTCTTTTGCTTTACGTAGCTATGATGCCAAACAAAAGTACATAAGAAAACGTAGCAATAGTATTATTTTTTTGCTCCTTTTAAATAAAGTATTTCTTTAGTTCTACTTTAAGAAAGAGGAAATAACTATTTTCCTTTTTAAAGCAAGAAGTTTTTTCCAAATTTACCTTACTAAAATTTTTCTAGCAGCGAGTTTCTAAATCGCATTATATTTTTTTTATTTAATTTATAAAGATTAATTTAATAACGAGCACTTTTAAAAAAAAAAATAGGAACATGTACTAATATAAGCAATTCAATACAATATGGCGGAACAACACATACTTGTGAAAATAACTAAAAATATTATAATTATTTTTCGTGCAAAAGATTTTTCAAATTACTAGTAAATTTACTAATAATTTATTTGTGAAACATTGTATAACAGGCTCCAATTTGAATATAAATTATTACGCTTATTAAAATATTTCTTAGCTATTTATTCGGAAATTATAAGCATTTTTCACAGAAAATGAAACTAAAAGACTATTTCGCGTGAAGGAAAAAAATCACATGTTTGAAAATACTGTTAGTTCACATATTTAAATTTTATACTACGCATTCACAACGGATTGAAATATGATATGCATTTCCTTTTGTTGCTGTGATATTGAATACAACTGGAAATTTTGCCGGATTCCAATCGTACTATAAACTTTATGGCTCGAAGTTGGGAATTCCGAAAAATTTGAGTTCTTAAGCTAGTATTTCTATCAAAGTAATGCATAGGTAAATAAAAGAAAGATACGTAAATACTAGGGCAAAAAATTTTAACTTTTTAGAAAAATATACATCTAATTAGGACTGGTAGTGTAGAAATGTGAGGAGATCCTTATATTTAAATTTATATTTATTAAGGTATTATTCTTTTACCTTTTATAAATATTATGTACAAATACACACATATTTATATATATATATATATATATATATATATATATATATATATATATATATGGCAGAGTAAAGTAAACCACCGAAGTTCAAGAAATGTAGGAACAAAAAATAAAGAAAAAGCAAAAATTTTTGAAAATGCCCCAAATTCGTGGCGAAACGTAAAAAAAATAAGTTGTTTAGATTATTCCATGAACCTAAAACCCAAAAACTCCTAATTTTAATATATATATATATATATATATATATATATATATATATATATATATATATATATATATACATATAAATTTATTGTATTAAACATAACAGTATAAACTATTATTACCACTAAATCTGAAAAATTATATAACACTCTGTCTGAAGACAATATCGAGCATCTTTGACTGTACTATAGTAGGTGGTGTTTTTCCTTGGAAATCGACTGTAGAATGTGAAGCCAAGTTCGCTTTCTCAATAGGTGTTATTACAAAAGAATTATCTAGCCTTGTGAGTGGTGGTATGGTGGATTTGGTGAAATTTTGACTAACTGCCTTAGCTACTAACCAAAAGGACCTGGAATTATTAAGGCAAGCATGAAGTTTCTTTCTAATTTATTGATTGTGTGCCTCCTTGGTTTCGTCGATAATTTTTTTGCATCTATTCCGGGCACGAACAAAGATGTTACGATTTATGGCGTAAGGATTTTCACGCCATTGCCGGTAGGCAAGATGTTTAGAAGCAACAGCTTCTTTGCATTTTCAGTCGAACCAAGGCCTGTCGTTGGCAGGGCATTTATTCGAAAAAGGGATATAACTGTCCATACCAGCCAAAATAACATCGGAAACCTTCTTAGCGCAGTCAGATTGGCTGTTGGATCTACAACAAACGTCTAACCAAGAGAAAGTTCGAAAATATCCCGTGAGATCCTCTCATTTAGCAGATTTGTAGTGCCAAATCTTGCACGGTTTAGGCGCCTCTCTGTCACTGATTGATAGGATACTCGATGTCGAAAGCAGTTTATGGTGAGAAGAATAAAACGGCGGATTTACGATGACAGAAGACTGGCGAATTCGCCGTCTCAATTAGTGATCTGTGTTGGTTCGTCAGTAAGCTGAGTTAAGCCACAACTGATTGCGATTGATTCAGTTTCAGGACCTTGTTTTTCGGTAGTATTTGAGTACTTAAGCCACTTGATGTTGTGGATATTAAAGTAGCCCAGGATAGCAATTTCGGTATTTGGATAGTTAATCTGCAAGAGAAGCGAAAAGTGCTTAAGCTAAAGTTAGTATCATTTGGTAGTCGATAGCGGTAGCAAATAAACCTTGTGGTTTGTTGAGTTATTATTTTTAACCACATAAAGTCGAAGTTTCGGGGCCTCGGAACTTCCTCTCGTTGGCAAGAGAGGTTGCTTCTGACAAAAAGACAGATTCCAAAGTTACGCCTAAGCCGAGAATAGAAATCGTACCCAGGATAGAGAAAATTGACTGGGCTG
This sequence comes from Pachyrhynchus sulphureomaculatus, assembly GCA_019049505.1. Classification (NCBI taxonomy): domain Eukaryota; kingdom Metazoa; phylum Arthropoda; class Insecta; order Coleoptera; family Curculionidae; genus Pachyrhynchus; species Pachyrhynchus sulphureomaculatus. Next base: position 176,485,913 of record CM032446.1, read on the forward strand.
GTCGATGAACTGACCTTGGTTTCACAGAGAGCTAGTACATGAGGTTTATTTGATTGTAGGTGTTATTGCATTAAATTTATGTTCGAGTTTAAACGTCGTAAGTTGCAAAAATCTATCCGAACGGAGGACTATTTTTACCTCCGAATTTTTTTGTATCCAGCTGCCTCATCATTCTATTTGGTCCCACAGTCCGGAGATATCGGTACAGCCACGAAATGTTAAGCTTCACGCTGCCTACGCCGATGCGATGGTATCACACCAGGCGATGCCTGGTGGGATCTGGGCATCTAGCATCTAAGTTGTTCTTTTAGTCGCCTTTTACGATGGGCAGAACGTACGGGGCAGATATTCTATCCCGCTCCCTCACGGGGAAAAACCGATTTACCAAAATACTTAGAGGTTCTTCACGTGAATACGCTTTTTTTTTCTTATTTTTATTTTAATATCAACCATATACTAAAAATTATATTGTAAGGTGCGGGGAACTTGCCCGCTTTTTGCGGCGTCATTTTGTACCCTGTGAAAATTGTTTTTCCCACGCTTGGGCGCAATTTTCTTGCAACCTCCTTTTAATTTCTGATAATGAATTGAGTGAATCCTGATTTTAAAAGAACTAAAGAAATTAAACACACACTAGCTCAGTTTTCCTTGGTAGAGAATATGGGTAAGAGATAATTGTTATACGTCTTTTTGGAATTATTTTCTATTTTTTAAAAAAGCTTCAGTCGTACAAATTTTTGGGCACCATTCATTTTAAAATAGAAAGGATCTAACTTCAGTTAAAAAAATGAAAAAATACTGAAGGGTTTTACGGATATTACTAAAAAGAATTATACTAGTACAACTTTTCTTATCCTGAAAAGAAAAATAGGTATTCAGTGAGACACTAGCTTTAATCAACAAAAAAAAGAATTTATTCATGATTTAAAATAAAAGTTCCAACCTTTGTAGTTTTAAGGAATACAAAAAAAATTCTAGCCTAAAAGTAGTTTTTATAAATTAGAGTCCCTAAATCAGAGATTTTACTACTAAATCTTGACTACACCCGAAATCGAAGAGTCGTGATTTTCACTTCGCGATTTTTCAGTTCAAATTGCTGTTGAAACACTTATTTGCGGGGAATATATGTATTGATGTATGTACTGGTAACTTACGGTCTTCCTATGGGCTTCTAGGCCTTCAATGCAACACAAAACCGATTTCACACTTTTGAGAAGAGCCTACTTTAGCTACTCCATTTAGAAAACACACAAAGCCCACTACGGCTTTATAATAAAAAGACTCGTGCATAACTTGGCTCTCGTAGATATTGTCGTAAGCCTCTACTGCGGCTCGGTGGAAAATAAGCCTTGCTGCGGCTTGATGGTACTAAGCCTGGCGGCGGCTTGATGTTACTGCCTGGCGGCGGCTCGGTGTTCTAAGCCCGGCGGCGGCTTGCTGTTACTGAGCCAAGATTCGTGTCCTCCGGACCCTTAAATAAGCCGTGGGCACGCTGTCTGTAATATGGCGACGCCGGAACCAAAACTCCGGATACAAAATTTGACCAATCCCGGCGTATCGATAGATTTGGTCGCAAACCCGCACAGCACACTATATAACGAGCGGCGAGGAATTTCTGATTAATATTCCGCTCGATACAAAAATGAAAAGAAGTACATTATTAAGAGAAAAATCAGTAACATTATATGGTCTTAAAATCTAGGAAAAAATGAATGTTACATTACCCCCTTCCAAAAAGAAATAGACTACACTAGTCTATTAAACTAAGGCTACTTATGAAAAGGTACAAAGTGGTACACTATCACTTAATACTAAGGTCAGAACTTAAAACAAAATTACAAACTTCGGACCTTACTACTAGACTTAATTCAATTAAGCACTAATATTAAGTACAATGAGAACCAAATGAAAATCTTTGCATGTACACAAGAATCTTATAACTAGACTTAACTTAATTAAGCACTAAAAAGTAAAAAAGCACACATCAAAAAGTAAATAAAAATCCTTGCATGAACATAAGAAATACCTGTTCAAAGTAACAATCGCGGTCTTCTTATATAAAAGAATCAGCTCTGTTATTGTTACCAAAACAAAAAAAAATATAACATTGTCTAGACTTTTGTCTAAATCAAAGAAAGTGAACTGAAACAAAGTATGAACACCCCCCTTAAAATATTTTAAGGATTGTCTGAAAATTTTCTATTTCAGCAAAAGAAATTTATAAAAAAATTCTTAAATAAAGAAAAACAAAAAAAATAAGTGATTCTAGTGCAAACACTAACACTAAAAGGAGAAAGTCTTGTAAGACCATTTAGCACAAGGCTAAGAAAAACACCTGGATGAAAATCCAGACAAACGCTCGGAAAAAATCGCCATCAATGCTCTAGCTCACCGCTAAGAGAACATTCTAAATCTAGTATCACTACTAGTCGCATCAGAAAATAATCGCACTCTATCGCGCAATGTCGACGTCCTAAGACATCTAGACATGCTAAAATCGCCAGGGAAAACGCTCTGGTTGATCGCCAGATAATCGCACTCTATAACGCAATGTCGACGTCCTAAGACATCCAGACATGCTAAAGTCGCCAGGGAAAACGCTCTGGTTGATCGCCAGAAAACACGTCAGCTCATCGCCAACTAAACACTCTGGTATATCGCCAGAAAAAACCTCGGCTCCTCGCCAAGAAAACACTCTGGTATATCGCCAGAAAAAACCTCGGCTCCTCGCCAAGAAAACATTCTGGTACATCGCCAGAAAAAAGCCTCGGCTCCTCGCCAAGAAAACACTCTGGTATATCGCCAGAAAAAACCTCGGCTCCTCGCCAAGAAAACATTCTGGTACATCGCCAGAAAAAAGCCTCGGCTCCTCGCCAAGAAAACACTCTGTAAATAGTCCTCGACTACACAAAGTCTGCGTTCTAAAAGAACACTTTCGCCATTAACATAGTGAGCAGCTATAAAAGCTAACAATATCACTATAGGCACAGTGAATAGCTACAAAAGCTAAAATTCACTCTAAACACAGTGAATAGCTATAAAAGCTAAAATTCACCAAACTGAATGATCCTGCTTCAAAAAGCAATGTTCACAAAGAACAGAATGATTAGTCCACGCCCAACTAACATTCAAGGAAACATTCCTAGCATAACTATGTGAGACAGCTAGTCTCTAAATAGGACCTCCCTAAAGTCATAATCCTATATATAGGAGTCCATAAACAAAACGACTCAAAATCACACATTTTGAGCACATGCCCTCAGGCAACCAACATACACTGAAATATATACAGAAATATATACAGAAATATATACAGAAATATATACAGAAATACATACAGGAGTTCAAATCCCAAACTCTTGGTTATGATAACTCCATACTGAGCTTGGTGAAAGCTCTTAGCAAAAGCTAATCAAATCTTCGGCACATTGCACCAAAGTGACAAATCTGCCTAGAAACATGAGCCAGAAAAAAACGCCCTCCGTCATTCTTCAGGGTGGCTACACAGAGATATAAAATTTAACCAGCATTGCGCTTCTCCAAGTTGCATGAAGAACCCTCGTGTACTGGTCTCGCCCTAGAACAACAACGAAAAACATTCAATCCATCCCACATAACAGGAGACAAACACCTCACTACGATATACTGAAAGGTGGAGACAATAGAATACGGAGATGGTGACCCTGGTGTCCACCAACAAAAGGGAGTAGATTATAGCATCCACTAAACTAAAACGGTGTCTACCACACCACCATAAGTCAAAAAAAAAAATTAATCAATAGGGTGTTCCGAAACACACTACTGCCAACAGCCTGTCACCACTAATAGGCTAATTGGAGCTGAGGTCGACTACAGTAGCTAGGCTCTCTTTTGGCTCAAATAGAACTAACCATTGAGTAACAAAACCTTTAAAAGGTCCCAAAGGTCAAACGTTTGCCCCCCATAGACTACCCTTCCAATCAGTCTGTTCCTCAGGAAGACGAATTTCCTGCCAAACGTCGTAACGGCATCTGTTAGCACCCGGTGCATCACAGCCTGTAAAAAATAACTTATGGGATACAACCTAAAAGGTTTACAAGGTTGACTTAACCAAGCTTCTAACGGAAATTTCCAAACTACGAAAATGAGCTTAAAAAGCTACATGAAGCAAAAATTTCTCTATTTTTCGGTGGCCATGCAACAAAAACTTTTGAAGACGACAAGAGCTTTTCCAGCTTAATCAGAAACAAGAAGAAAACATCGTTGACAGCTAAAATATTCGATCATGGTGTTAATCGTCTCCCTAGACAATAGCCTCTAGAAGAAACTGCTACAGGTATCAGGCATAACCGTTTTCTGTCAGCCCAAACTTCTAGATTACCTCTTGGAAATCTAAAAATTCGGTTAGGAATCTTCCTTCACTGCGCTTAGCCACTCTTAACAAGGTTCTCATCTCGGTATCAGATTTTGATCATTTCTTTGTGAAACGACTGTCTTACTCTGCTCTCATCTCCTGTAAATGATCAGCCTTTAGTTCTCCTGCAGGGCTTCAATTTCCTATCAATCTGATAGTATACCGAAAAAACTCAACATGCGCCTATGAGTCTATGCAAAAAAATTTAAAAAAATTAGTGACTCAAAGGTAACGTTTAAACGGCCCTGAAAAGAATAGAGTATACCCTCAGTTTGTCAATTCAGAAGAAGATCTAAATCAAAATAATCCAAGTCTTAGACTTACTGGATAAACCAAAATCAATTTACTCTTAATTGCACCCAACATATACCACTAAGGTAATAGAAATCCACCCACTCGGGTAACAAACTTTGAAATTGCTCATAAAAATTTTGACTCTACATCACAATACACGAGCTACATCTTGCGCTTGTCCTAACTCAAGATCCCCTTGGATTGCCTCTAATCAAAATTTCGCTTCCAAGTGTCAAGAACTGGATATTATTTGGGGTCATAAGCAAATCAAATCCCGCGACCACCGACATACCAGTCTTATGATATATCCTGAATGTGACTCCTTCGCAAGCTCGCTAAAACTGAGTCGATGCTAAACATCAACCACAATCAACCTAAGTTTGGGATATGGCCAATACCCAAAACCTTAGCATTAAACAATAAAAGTAAGCTATTCTCTGCTCAATTTTTATAACAGTCAAAAAAAAAACGAGGTCGTCACCTCTACAGAGCAACATCAAAAAACATAAAGTAAAGCAATTAAGATAATGTAAATATAAATTATTCTTCTTCTGACAAACTTTCATTAGGGTTAGGTCCATTGAATGGTTTTAAGTCTTTAATATGCCATCGTCCTATTTTAGTCCCATCTAAATTAACCAAACCATAAACTAAATCTGAAATCTTTTCTCTTATCACGCAATGCACATACTTAGGTACCAACTTAGATGTGAATTTATCAGCTGCACTGGAAAGAATTTTATTTTTTCGCCAAACGTGATCACCTATATTAAAGGCAAAATCCCTTTTTCTAAGGTTGTAAGACTTACTGTTCCGTTCATAAGCCTTATGTATCCTACTACGCACGTCGGTGAAATTAAAATTTACTAAAATTCCGAATTTTTGTGCATAATCACATCCTAAAACCAAAGTATGTGATAGAGAAGGCACTACTAGAGCAGAGATTACTAAACAATGACTATTGCAGACTAGCGGCAACTCAACCGTACCTAAAACTTTTAGACGGCTGCCATCTGCAGTGGTAACACTTCTATTTTCGACATGGCATATTTTTATACTTAAACGACTTAAAATTTTAATACCATTCTGACCTACGGAGGTATTTGCACGAGAGTCAAATAAAGCCGAGAAATGGACACTTAATAGATTTATCTTTATATGCGGTCTATTATCTAAATATTTATGCACGAATAAAGGAGATATGTGACTATTTGGAGAAGCAGGAGTTTTAACTTGAGAAGGAGGATTTTTATTAGACTTAAAAAAAAATCAGAAACTTTTGTAACTATTTAGTCCAATCTGATCTATTGGATTATTTCTTTACTTAAGATCCTCGTTGGAATCTTTCTTTTATCCACGACCGGACGTTCTGAGAAAATACGACGGATTTTCATTTCATAGTCTAACTCATATTCCAGTAGGTGATTGACTTTAAAATTGAAAGCTTCCATGATAAATGTATAAAATTTAAAAAAAATTGTTTAAAGAGTCGTGAAAATATTTCTCCTGTGCTCCCAATAGTCAAAATAAAAAAATATGTAAAGGCACTTAAAATATGTAAACTTCTTTACCAAACATTTAAAAAATCTTCAACAATTTCAAAAAAAAATTTCTAATTATTGCCTTCTATTGAAATTCTTTTACCAAATATGTTAAGAATTTTCAACAAAAAATCTCCAAATACCGTTTCGTATCAGCAAAGTATTTTTAATATTCATGCAAAACATCGGTGAGAAAAAAAGTACAGTTTTTTCTTCGGTTTACCGCAAAATAAATCTAACACTGCAAAAATTAAAGTAAACCAGCACATCTGCTAATCTGAACTATAAAAGTAGCTTTTAAGAAAAAAGTAGGAATCTCTTATCTTAGAGTCGATTAACAAAATTCAAATATCTATACCACCATCAGATAAATTGAAATAAATAATTCTACAAATTTCCTGCTTTTGTCTTATTGCTATTGTGTAGTTTCGTTTAAATAAATATTATGAAAATAAAAATATCTGAAAAGTTAGAGCTTTTACTTTGTTCGAAAGCTAGTACACTGAACCCTTTAAAAAATAAAATTCCAAAAGCCCCGCGTTGACAGCGCTATTTTGTATCATGTGCGGGAACTTGCCCGCTTTTTGCGGCGTCATTTTGTACCCTGTGAAAATTGTTTTTTCCCACGCTTGGGCGCAATTTTCTTGCAACCTCCTTTTAATTTCTGATAATGAATTGAGTGAATCCTGATTTTAAAAGAACTAAAGAAATTAAACACACACTAGCTCAGTTTTCCTTGGTAGAGAAATATGGGTAAGAGATAATTGTTATACGTCTTTTTGGAATTATTTTCTATTTTTAAAAAGCTTCAGTTGTACAAATTTTGGGCACCATTCATTTTAAAATAGAAAGGATCTAACTTCAGTTAAAAAAATGAAAAAATACTGAAGTGTTTTACGGTTATTACTAAAAAGAATTATTCTAGTACAACTTTTCTTATCCTGAAAAGAAAAATAGGTATTCAGTGAGACACTAGCTTTAATCAACAAAAAAGAAAATTTATTCATGATTTAAAATAAAAGTTCCAACCTTTGCAGTTTTAAGGAATACAAAAAAAATTCTAGCCTAATAGTAGTTTTTATAAATTAGAGTCCCTAAATCAGAGATTTTACTTCTAAATCTTGACTACACCCGAAATCGAAGAGTCGTGATTTTCACTTCGCGATTTTTCAGTTCAAATTGCTGTTTTTAAAACACTTATTTGCGGGGAATATATTTATTGATGTATGTTCTGGTAACTTACGGTTTTCCTACGGGCTTCTAGGCCTTCAATGGAACACAAAACCGATTTCACACTTTTGAGAAGAGCCTACTTTAGCTACTCCATTTAGAAAACACACAAAGCCCACTACGGCTTTATGATAAAAAAACTCGTTCTTAACTTGGCTCTCGAAGATATTGTCGTAAGCCTCTACTGCGGCTCGGTGGAAATTAGCCTGGCTGCGGCTTGATGATACTAAGCCTCTCGGCGGCTTGATGGTACTAAGCCTGGCAGCGGCTCGGTGTTACTAAGCCTGGCGGCGGCTCGATGGTACTAAGCCAAGATTCGCGTCCTCCGGACCCTTAAATAAGCCGTGGGCACTCTGTCTGTAATATGGCGACGCCGGAACCAAAACTCCGGATACAAACATTTGACCAATCCCGGCGTATCGATAGATTCGGTCGCAAACCCGCACAGCACACTATATAACGAGCGGCTAGGAATTTCTGATTAATATACCGCTCGATACAAAAATGAAAAGAAGTACATTATTAAGAGAAAAATCAGTAACATTATATGGTCTTAAAATCTAGGAAAAAATGAATGTTACAATATATCTTGAAGTGCTTCAACTACATTTGCCAAATTTCTCTTTAAATGTCATATTACTGGAAATATCATATATAGTGATTTTTTGAATTGCTTCGTTTTCAGCTATAATCAGCAAACATTTTCTTACACACAAAAGGAAGGACGGATCCGAAACTCTTATCAGGCTCAAAACAAAAATAAAATTACAGTTATTTCCTTTCTCTCTCTTACTCTAACTTAAAAAACACGTCTCACAGAAGGATCCCTGTTAAATATAACATTGGTCAACATTTCAACAATAAAATCTCAGAACCATACTGTTAACAAAATTTAGCTACGAACACTTTTAAAATATAGAAGATATAAATTAAGTAGCTGTACGTTTAAAACTTACAAATAAATACTGAAATTAAATCCATTCTACTATAACTAGCATAAATTAATCTACAAGTGACATATTTGATCAATTAGTTAATATATTCCAAATTTAGGCATTTGTTCTTTTTGAATCACTGTTTACCCAATACTACAGAATTTGCAATGGAAACTACTAAAACCAAAAATTATTATATTTAAAATATATATTAGTAACAGTTTCTTTTGTATAATTAATAATGAGATATTATTTAATATATGTTAAATGTTTAATAATTTATTATCAAGATAACAACTTGTTTTAAAATCTATTATGATAATTTGTCAGCACATTAACCCATTAAATTACTATATCGTTAACAAAATATTTGCTTTTGTTCTCTAGAAATAGTACACCCTTGTTAATAGGAAATTGTATCTGCTTCAAATAATCTACATAACATAAGTTTACAACAGCCACAAAGCCACAAAGGGATGTCAGCTAACCCAAAATAAATTCACACCCAAATAGGCGTATTGGCACGTAGCAAGTAAGGCTTTTAGCCTGTCGCTTCTTACAAGGATCAGCACTTAGACCATCCGTTCACTGACCGTTAAATTCGTCATTATTTACTGTGGAAGTCCATTGTGCCCGTACTTTTTTCTAAGTATATAGTCGAGCAATTAATTTTGGCTCTGTCATATTTGTTTTATATATTGTCTATAGTAATTGAATTAGTTCATTTTTGCCCTATTTAGAATTTAACAATATACAGACAAATTAGGAAATTTTGATGTAGACATTTTTAAACGAAAAATCACAATAAAATGAAAAATCTAAATATAACCTGAACTAATTTATTTGAAGCGCTGTTAGGAGAATATGTCTTATGTCAAAAAATCAGTTTACAGCAAAGTCGAAAATAAAATATTAACTGCTATAATATATAATCTATTTCGCCAGTATCTCTATAATGAAATTTGATCCTTGTTTACTAGAAAATTAATAATCACAGCAATATTTCAACAGCTCCAGTATTTATTAAGAAATTTCGGGCATTACATTGGTTGCGATAAGAAAATTCTCAAAAAATTATCTGTGAAATGAAAATTAAAAGATATTTGCGAGGTTTCAGTTGATTAGACTCTCGGATTCACGATAAAAAAAATTATGAAGGTTGTTGAAAATACATGGATTGTAATGGAGAACTAATTTGATTAATATATTATTTATTATGTAACTATAAGAATGATAAAAATTTTATAGAACATGTAACAACTCCTGTAAAATCTACACACGAAATTTCATATCTTTTTACTCTTTAGATTTCTAGCAATAATACTTTATCATGTGCAATGAAAATAATTAACCTGGCGTTATGGCTTTATAGACGTGGTAATATAGTAATTGAGGATATGTTGAGCGTGCGCGGTTCTTGAACAGCGAAAATCTATTTGAAAATATAATTTTTTATATACTTTGTTTATAAAAATGCTGGATTGAAAAGGATTGAAACTTCATTTCATAAACCTATTTATTATAAAGGACTATATATCGTTATTACAAACAATCACAAAATACTTTGGTAGAAACTGAAAAGAATCTTATTTTTTTTTAATAGATAGTTAATATTTACTAATATTTATCAATATTTAATAAAATTGTATGATGACAATGAACAGTAAAACATTTAATAGACATAAAAAGATAATAGAAACCGAAGAGATTTTTCAAAAACATATAGTTAGGAACCATTTTTTAAAAAAGAAAAACTTAATCTTAGCACTTTTAGTTTATACAAAAATAATTGTTCTCTTCAAACACTATTCATGACTATAAGGTACCAACTTTATATCAAATAACCTGACATTACGAAAATATCTATCATTGATAATTTGAATTTGCTTTATGGACAACAGTTAAGCCAACCTAAAGATTTCACATGTCTGCCTTGCAACGTTGCCATGTTTATTACTTATAATACTTGACATAAGTTACAATCATTTTTTTTTAACTAAATAATTAATATAGTGGATCTATTCGATAACAATGATAATTAAACGTAGAATGAATAAAAAAGATGGACATTTATCATTGTAATGTAATAAAAATAATTAATATAATTTAATTTTTCATAATTGGTAAGGTTCTTCGTTAAACATAAATTAATAATGAGCACAGCAATAACTACAGAGAGATAGATAATATAGTAATAAGAGAAAATTTAATGTATATAAAAAACATTTCCCCATCTTTAGAAATAATGAAAATGATAATAAATAAAAGTTATTAATTTCAACTTATTAGTGTTCGTGTTTTTTGTTGCTATTGATAAAGTAATATTTTTATTTTTAATTTTGACAAAATATTTTTAAATTTGAAGGTTAACTAGAAAATGTTGTCAGACAGCAAATAGAAAAAGTAGCACTAAAATACTAAAGGGCTACCTGGACTTTTATAGTGCAAACCGCTTTAGATACTGTAAGGGTGTTGCCACGTATATTTAGTAATTCTAATAACTGGTGACATTTATCCTGTTCAAATATAAATTAAATATAATATTATTTATTTTTCTCCATATTAACTAAATGTATACACTTTATTAGGTTAAAGTTTTAATAATACGAAATAATTTTTTGCCATATGCTAAAAACTGATAAAAATGTATAAGCAGAATCAAACCAAGAAAAATATTGAGGTGACAATACAATTTGTAAAATGAGAAATATGTTAAATAATTTCGATAAATATATTCTATCTAACATTTTGAGTTTAATGATGGAGTACTAATATAAACTTAATGAATTATTTGATTATGTAATGAAAAAGAAATACTATCAGACAAAAATAAAGTTAAAATTACTAATTTCAGGTTAATGACTGTTATGAAATGTGTGTGTAATTAACTTGGTAAAGTAGTTAGATATATTCATAAGCCGATATGGAAATTAAATTACTTTAAGTTATCTTGCAGATACTTAAAGTTTAGAGACTTTATGTTATTAACAAACTTCCGTATATATATATATATATATATATATATTATATATATATATATATATATATATATATAAAATGAACGTCTCTCTGTCTGTCTGTCTATCTATCTGCCTGTCTGTCCGTTAGTGCGCTTATCACTCGAGAACCACTTAACGATTTACATGCTTTTTTTTTAAAGATACATATGTTCTCTGGCGAGGTTATAGACTATATTTTATTATGTTAGATAACATAAGGAATAGGCAGTGACGATAATAGTGAATCAAGTCGGAAAAAAGTTTACCGCTAGCGCGTTTCTCTTGCAATACACTGCCTAAACCATTAAATATGGAACAATATCACGTAGCAAAGAATATCTGTAATATATATAAAATGCAACGTCTCTCTGTCTGTTAGCGCGCTTATCTCTCGAGAACCACTTATCCGATTTAAGTGTTTTTTTTTTTAATTCATACATTTTTTTTCTGGCCAGGTAATCTAAAATCTTCTAAATATATATAAAATGCATCGTCTCCCTGACTGTC
>CM032446.1:176497911-176545411 GCA_019049505.1 Pachyrhynchus sulphureomaculatus
TTTTTAAAATGAAAATAAAAAGTTCTAACCTTTACAGTTATACCAAAAAATTCTAGCCTAAATAGTAGTTGTTACATTTAAACTTTAAACTTTTACAACCCCCGAAGGCGAGACATCGTGTTTTACACTTCACTTTTTTGTCTGTTATACGTTGCTGTTAATGCACTACTCTCAAATAAGTCTATTGGAGGGAGTTTTGTTGACTTACTGTTTTTTCAGTCCTGCTGTGATGGACTTCGCCCGATTTCACACTTTTTTCTTAACACTTAGAAAGCTCACTACAGCTTTTATTGTCGAAACTGGTACTTTTACTTAGCGGCTTCTGAAGAAAATTAGCCTACTTCGGCTAGATGGAAAATAGCCTCTCGGCTAGACGGTACTGCCTGGTCTGCGGCTCGATCGAAAAAAAGCCTAGCTGGTAGTTTCTCAGGCCCTTAAATAATCGTGCGATTTTTGCCGGTAATATCCGGACGCTCCAATCAAAACTCCGGGTCAAACATTTCGCCAATCGTGGCCTGGCGGTAGGTTCGATCAGCAACCCGCACCACACAGTATATACTGAATGTCCTAAAACTTTTGTTTAATATACCGGTCGATGTTTTAAAAATAAAAATAAATACAATTCGAAGTGAAAAAATCAGTAACATTGCATGGTCTTAAAATCCAGGAAAAAATGAATGTTACAATATACTCGTATATATATATATATATATATATATATATATATATATATATATATATATATAAATAAAATTGGATAAAGCCCGATATAATGGGCGGAACAACAAAAAACATAATAATAATCACGAACAAACCTATACCCAAGAATAAACAACCAAGAGCAAATATATATATATATATATATATATATATTATATATATATATAATATAATATATATAAATATATATATATATATATATATATATATATATATATATATATATATAATATATATATATATATATATATATATATATATATATATATATATATATATATATATATATATATATATATATATATATATATATATATGTATATATATACTCGTATATATATATATATATATATATATATATATATATATATATATATATATATATATATATATATAGAAGAAAGTAACTTAGGGAGGATGCAGTTAAAAACAGTTGCCATTGAAACCCTTTGTTTAATTGTTAAGCTTCCGCATTTATTTTACCCTTCTTCAGAACAACTAAAAATTATTTACAATTGGTTTTTTAAAAAAGAGATACACAACTATAAGGAAGTTAAACTTAAAAACGTGAGATTATCCTGTGAAAGCTGACATAATTCCAGGATACTTAACTCTGAAGTTTTGTAAAGGCTATATATACTATAAAACTACATTTTCCGGTGATATTTTTTAGGATACGGAACAAACAACGTGGTTCTAATTTGTAGGTTAGTAGAGATAAACTGATTGTCAGTAACTAGTAATAGTCGTGTTGAACAGTTAGTAGACAGGAACTAAATTTGACATTGATTTTAAAATTTTTAATTAATTATATACAGCGTGGTCTGCTATGATGTAAAACTTTTTACATATTGTGTATTAAAGAACTAACGAGAGTACACTTATTAGGTAATATTAACGGCAAGGCAGGAATGCAATTGTCAATGAAAAACAAAAGAGTTCGGCATAAACCATTTTTTATACCCTTGTGGTATTACATAATGTCTCAACTTTATGACCGATGTTTGAGGATATAAGAATAAATGATGCTGAGGTCTGCCACATCAGTACTTCTATTCATCGCATTGTCGGAGGCATTAATAGCAACCATCTCAACATTTTCTTTTATAACAGTTTCGCTGTTTGTAAACTATTTCCACTTTTCGTAGTCTAGACAATGATCATTGTCAATTGCATGTTTTGCAAGGGAACAAGATTTACTTCTGCAGTCACTCCTGTAAGAAGTTAACCTTCCCTTTATGCTACGGGACGTTTATCCTATCCATCCTCTTACATAGGACAAACATTCCGTAGCATAAAAGGAAGGTTAACTTCTCACAGCCATGATTGCAGAAGGGGTACTTCATCTTGTTCTCTTGCAGAACAAAGTCCGAAACAATCAGCCTTACTTTACAAACATTGCAGGGTATGAAACAGTCACTTCAATTACCTCTGCTCAGTAATAACAAGCAACGGCGGATGTGAGAATTAAATACGCAGACATCTTGCTATGGCCAGAATGGCGGTCGCCAAGCTAAACAAAATATGGAGAGACAGTGACTTGACGCACGACTCATCAACATTATTATTACCAATATGCAGCCGAAACTGGACCATTAAAAAAATGATTAGAAACGAATCTGAAATTTGGGGATACAGAGGATGCTCCGGATACCCTAAATAGCTCACCGCATAAATTTTTCCAACCTAAATGAGCTCAACATGAAAACAAGACAGACTACTATAGTCAACAGAAACATACTGAGATACTTTGGTCACATAACAAGAGGGAGGGACACAGTGGAGCGGTTGATTGTGGAAGGTAATGTTGAGGGCAAAAGACCGAGAAGACGGTCTCTCACACGGTGGTTGGACCATATTAAAACAACTGGCCCACATTCCCGGACACATCACATCAAGTCCAAAACCGAGAAACATGGGCTAAAATAGTGGCACAAATAACATGATATCACCACATCCTTACGTAGGATGACGGATAGAGAAATATATATATATATATATATATATATATATATATATATATATATATATATATATATATATATATATATATATATATATGTTATATATATAAATTTATAACATGCAGATAAAAGGACATATCCTTTTGGCATTTGAACATGCAGATAAAAGGACATCCTCGCCGATATTATGCGATATAGAAATACGATAATCCCTATTTTTTAGGAGAGGAGCTGAACGATAAAAAAAATTGTTTCACCTCGGTTGTATAGCCAATACCATTAACACTTGTTTAAAGTTAGAACTTTTATGTTGGCAAATCTAGATATTTCTTTCATTTTGTTCATAAATTTTAAAATAACATGATGTGGAGAAAAAGGAGATTAATTATTAAACGCGGGTGTAACTTCGTATTAGCTAAAAAAGCATATTTCCTAATTTTGTGTATATTTATTTTCAAACAATTTTTTAACTTATTTTCTTCAATACAATGAATTTTTCATTAATATGATCGGATTTGTTTTGTATTACTCGACAAAAAATTCCATTATAATCCAGGAAGAATCGAAATTCAGCAAATAAAACTCTCTAAAGGAAGTTAATAAATAATAGCTTCCAATAAAAGTTTTATTTCTATGCCAAAAGAACTGTAGACAATACTTAAAGCCATTTTTTATTCAGAATCGAAGAGACTGTCTCCAATAAATACCGTTTATGCGTTTTAAATTAAGTAATAAAGTAGTGTCGGATTTACTAAAGCAAACTATGCTTTAAGATTCCAAAATAAAACTTTTTTCACTTTTGTTCATTCGGGTTTATAAAATTGGGGGTGCCCAGTTCCTTGTCCAAAATACTTTGGGACATGATAGCAAAAGAAGAGAAACAAATGCAGCTTTCTCAAATATGAGCTTGAGTAATTTTAATCCGACAAAAATATGCTTTTTTTATGGGCATAGCACACGTGCTGCAACGAACTCCCTAAAGCGCTACAGGAGTGACGCATGTGCGAAAAAAGCGACTCACATTGGTCTTGAACTTTATTCAGTTGGAAACACAGTCCTGGGAAAATCATTCCAAAGGGATGAGGTTCTCCATATAAAAGACTGCTTGAAAAGGGTTGTACGAGTAACCTGAACTTCATACGAATGTAAAGTACTAGCGTGGCGTACTAGTTTTCTCGGCATTACTCCCGAACCATTTTACAGATTTTTTTAACATAAAAATACTAGAATATGTCTAACAGATAGGAACACACCAGTTTAATGTAAATAGTGACATTATCGCTTAGATGTTTTATTTTATCAATTTTTCAAAATGGCTACCATTTATCTCACTTTCATAATGAAATCGCCTTCTTAATTTATTTGCCTTATTTAACGTTTAGTAAATATTTCGTATGTATCTTCGTCCATATTTTTTTAAAAAACTTCTATATTACATATTTTGCTTAAATTTTTAGATAAATGTGTTGGAACGGTGGTCTATTTATAATCAATAACCATGTACCTACAGTATCGAAAAATCAAACATAACACGTAGGCTGCAAAGTTTTTGGTCTGACATATATATGTTGCCCTTTTCAAAAAATCCATATGATTTTTAGGAAGTACCAACATTTAAACGATACGTGTCAAAATTTCATGACATTTCTACCATGAGTTTACAAATTACAGTGGCTTTAGTGACGCCACTTTTGATATTTTCAAAACAATGAAAAAAATCGAATTTCATGTGTTGATTAAACACTGTTTCTTGATCGGAAAAAATACCGTTCAAGCAAAGCAAGGGCTTGATAAGTGTTACGGGGACTCTGCCCCTGGAAAATCACTCATCATTAACTGGTATGCTGAATTTAACGCGGTCGTACAGATACAAATGATGCTGAACGATCTGGACGCCCAAATGAGGCAGGAAAACTGGAACACATCAAAAAAATCCATAAAATTGTTTTGGATGACTGTGAAGTGAAATCGCCTAAGACAGCTGATACATTTGGGCGTGAGAAAGCTCTGTTCGATATGGGTACCGCGTTCGCTCACAGTGGACCAAAAACAACAACGTGTTGCGCGCTGTTTGGACCTGTTTAAGCGCAATAAAAAGGATTTTTTTATGCAATATGTGACAATGGATGAAACATGGATTCACCACTATACACCGGAATCAAATCAGGCAGTGAGCTGAGTGGACAGCAGCGGTAAAAACCGCCCGAAGCGACCAAGAATCGGCTGGGAAGGTTTGGCCTCTGTGTTTTGGGATATGCATGGAATAATATTTATCGACTATGCTGAGAAGGAATAAAATCATTATTAGCGTATATTATATAAATTTATTGGTGCGTTTGAAGGCAGAAATCGCAAAGAAATGACTCCAAATGAACAAGAAAATGTAGTCTTTCATCAAGACAATGCACCGTGTCACAAGTCAATGATTACGATGGCAAAATTGCATGAATTGAAATTCGAATTGCTTCAGTATTTGATCCCCAGCGACTATTATCTATTCATAGACCTCAAAAAATGCTCACAAGAAAGAGATTTGGCTCCAATGAAGAATCTGTCTCCGAAACTGGGGCCTATTTTGAAGGCAAAGACAAATCCTTATACAAGAAAGGTATAGAAATGTTAGAAAAGCTTTGAACTGATTGTATCGCTTTTTATGTATAAAGTCGAATTTTGCAAAAAAATGTTTTAAGTAGCTAGACCAAAAATGTTTCAGCCTACGTGTTAGTTTTACTAAACATTAATACTCCAATTACTGAATCAGAAATTTACCATGAAATTCAAATTTTAAGCTCTATTTTATTTCTTTGGCATTAACTGCTTTTATTATATCAAACGTCCTAGATGTATATAAATAACATTCATCCCATATATCTATTACTATAAATGGTAATTATTATATAAATTATTTCAATTATAAACCAGGAAAAATTATCATGATAATTTTAAAACTAAACAATATTTAATATTCTTCACCCCCTTCCCCTGTTAACTTTAAAAATAACGCTGACTCTTGTAACTCTCTCTACCACTTATACGTTGCATAATTGTTTAGAGTAAATAAATAATAATGCTTAAAACATCTTCATTATTGCAGCCAAAAACCTAAAAAATTTTCATAATGTTATTAAAACTATACTATTGACCAGTTCGCCTCTTTCATACCCTTCCACCATTAAAATTGAAAATAACGTAAAAATAATTTAATTTTCAGATCCATCGACTCCAAAAAAACTCTGAAAAAGACCTACAACATCATATATAAGAAACAGCCTTTTTCACGACCCTCCTTTAACAACTTACATATTTTACTATAAATAATGCTTAAAATTTATCCAAAAAGCCCATAAATATTTCAAAATACTGTTTACATATACAATATTAAGCAACCCCCGCCTTTTTCAGCCCCTACTTGGGTTCAAATTAAAAGGACATTTAACATGACATACACGAATCAACCCCTCTAATTTTCTTCCTCACTCCTTTTAGCTCTTATATGTTTTACTATAAATATTTAAGCATAAAATTTATTTATTATTTCAACGAAGACCAGAAAAAGTTATTATTACTATGAAAACATATAAAATTTATCGACCCCCACCCCTTTCCCCCCTTAATATAAAGCAATATCGTTCAAAAACTATAGACTTATTCCTCATTAGATAATATCTATGCACCAAGTTTGAAATCAATATCTAATTTTGCTCGGGAGTTAACGTGCCAACAGACCGACATATCGACAGACAAACCAGTGAAAATCTGTGACTATGTTTTTTGTGATCTAGATATTTTAAAACGTGAAAAAAAGCAAAAATCTCGAAATGTAATTTTCTCCCTAATAGAACGCTTTCCTTTTGCCAGAAAAGCACAAAAATTAACTTAAAAAACATTTTTTTAAGTAATAAAGAGATTTTGCAACGTTTCTTTTTCACATGCTTTTGTCCTTATCGTCATCTCGAGCATGCGCAGTATTAACGCAAAGAAATTGCAAGTTTAGGTTAGTATTCATCTTCTATGAACTTGGGACTTTTTTTTATACATTTCATGGTTAAGCACACTGGTTACTAGTTTGAGGTGGGTCAACACAAGTTCCTAAATTACAGTAATGTCTCGCAGGTTTCTATCACTTCCTTTAATATTTCCAAGGTAACGAATGTGCGATAAATAAGATTTAATTTGAAATTAGCACTACCCATACTGTAATGTCATTGTTACAAAAATTGCAAAATCCGAACATAATCTGAACACTAATTAACTGTTGTTAGTGTTATTTACAATAGAAGATTATTATTTCAATTTTACTGTATTTTCTTAGTGGTTTGTATACCTAAGTAGAAAAAAAAACAGCCCTATCATAATAGCAATAAGAATAACGAACTTCAAATAACCCCTCCTCTAAGCTTCTAAATAAGGGAAATCGTTATCCTTTATAAAGGTTTCTTATACTTAATTTCTTCCCTTTACTACTGCGTAAGTTCAAGACAGTGGGCACATATTTCAAATAAAGATAAAGACACAGCCTATCAAAATAAGCCTTGCAAAATCTCTCTATTTATTTTCTATTTTTCAGTTAAGATATTTATAAATATAAAGTTGGTGTAGTGAAATAAAAATTCTACGAGCGATTGTTTCTGTTTTAATTTTGTAAATAATTCTTTAAAAACGCTACAACGTTTGTATTAAACATTTTTCTGTTCAGCTAAGTAAGTTAGATCGGTAATTCATTTACAGTATATATTATACAGAGAATGCATATAATAATAAATAGGGAAACTAAATTAGCATATTTAAATGTCAAAAGTTAAGGCAACATATTCAACACATTGTTAAATAACAAATCCGAGCATTCTTTAAGAACTATTCATAATGTTATTTAAGTTGACATCCAACAATAATTCCGTGTTAAAAAGAACGCTCACAATCGTTTTTTTTTTTAAAAAACATTCATCAATAAGTTTTTCCAAACAATCTCAGTTTTTTCGGTTCTAGTTCACTACTTTAGTGTTTCTTTGGTCGATATTTCTATGTAATACACCCTGTCATGGCCAGAGATTTCTATAAAATATGTAAGAAGAACGATTTAAGCATTGTTTCTTTTTATTTCTGATTAATTTATTACATTTGTAACAAGCCTGAAGATGCCTCCAAGAAAGTGTCTTTTAATGATTTAATTCATAATTTTTCATTAACATTTGTTTCAGAGCCTCCAGAAACTCCAAAAAGCTGCATCATAAGAAACGCTAGCCATGGTGGCCTTGAAGTTTCATGTATAGCTGGACATGATGGAGGGCTCCATCAAAGTTTTGTCCTGGAAGTGAGTGATTTATCTGGACCAGCACCTCCAGGTATCCACTCTACAATGAATGATCAAGGTTAGATTAAAGAAACTGGATGTTGTAATGTGTTTATGTAATTCATATTGATAAATTAGGTGCCCCAAATATTCTTATCTTATTTAACACTTTTAGGCAAAAATGTAATATTGCTTTTGCTTTAATAATTAATTATTACTAAATAGCACGTCCTGCATTTTACTCTTAATAATGACATTTGTACATACACTATTTTATATCTTTTTACAAGTCTTATGCATATGACTAATATTAGTAACAACTCTAGTAACTATACTGTCTTACGTTGTTCATATCAGAAATCCATGGTGCTATAACTAAAAGTTTTTAGCTAACAAAAGACCGGCCAGGTGCAAGTCAGACTTGCGCAATTATTGCTCCGTACAGTGATTGCTTTTAAAATGAAAAATCTTGTTACCCTAAATGAGTTTTAACACGCATAATTTTCTTCGTATTATCTCTCTCTCGCCTTATCTCAAAACGTACTAAAAAAAATTATGAAAAAACTTTGGAATATTCTCCACGGAGTGTAGATTGAACGAAAATTATCACGAGTGCATTACCTTTAATAATTTATCTGGTAAAAAAAAATTTAAGCTCTTCAGTTTTCAGTAAAGATCGGAAAAAAACTTTGTTGGAAATTCATTTTAGGTATGTTGATCATTTTATACCTTCGTAATCAAAATTTTTATTTTAAAAGCACTCCACGTACGGAACACTAATTGCACAAGTCCGACTTGCATTTGCCCGTTTATTTTTATTTAAGCACGAGTGTATATTTAAGAAGAAAAATGTATCATGACATATCCGACGAATATCCTCAATTGGTCTTGTTTTTGCACTAAAAGTTATGATTTGTTCCATTTCAAAACTCATCGATTAGCTTAGGTGAATAAACATATACCAAAAGATACATATATCCAATAAACTATTTTTTTTTTTTTTTTTTTTTTTTTATTGGTCTAGCACATGCTGCAGGGAAATCCCTAAAGCGCTCCAGGAGCGGCACGAGTAAAAAGCGATATAATCGCTGTAAATTGTACTCGGTGAAACACAGCGCTGGGCAAATTATTCCAAAGGGATGACGTCCCAAAAAAGATTTTGAAAAGCGTCGTATAACAAGCTGAACCGCCGAATAGCAGAATTTGATATAAATCCAACGAAAGATCAAAAGCAAATTTCAAGAGCGGAAAACTTAGTTACATCTTGTCAAATAAGCGACATTTTAATTAACACACATTTAACAAGTTTCTTTCCGATCTTTGTTCGAATCTGATGACCATGAATTTTTTTTTTTTTTTTTTTATATTCCAGGTAAGTTATCAGAGTGTGGAGAATATTCCAGAACTTTTTAAAAATTTCTTGGTCAGTACTTTTCGAGATTTATTGCAATATAATAATAATATAAAGAAAGGTGTGCTCAAGTATTGCAGAATATTTTTCAACTCGTGTTGTTATAGGCTTTCATTTGACACCCAGTCACCTGGTGATTTTTTTTTTACTTTGGATTTCACCCCCAAAACTAACCCTTTAAGTCAGCATTTAACTTTCAAAACTACACGGATCTGATGGGGCCACCAATTTCTATATTAGTGCCAAATTGCAACTTCCTATGTCAAATAGTTTCGGAGAAGCTCGGATGTGACAGACGGACAGACAGACAGACGGACAGACAGAGGGACAGACACCGATGTGATCTTATAAGTGTTCTGTACGGAATACTAAAAATAAATTTAGTATAATAGTATAATGGGCAATGTGGCGGCCCGTTTCTCCTTGGCGTAGTACTTAATTGGGGTACAGAAGGTCTCGGGTGTCAATCCCGGCAAGTCGGGTAAAATCGCTACTCAGGCGGGGAGATGAACAATAAAAAAAAAATTATAGTAGACGCCATTTTAGATAGAAAAACAATCGACAATCACGTTTAGTTTGATGGCAAACGTAATATACATATTTAATAATTTAAATGAAACATTCTAAATATTTTTAATGTTTAATTTCCACAGTCAAATAATATTATCTTAAATAATAACCGTTTTTGAGGTAATAGCCTCTGAGAATCACCAAAGCTTTTACCATAATTCGATTTTTCACTACAACATTATAACCATTTCAAATAATATTAAAAATATTCTACAATTTTAAAGCGTATTAATTTCTAACATTGAATAACGAAAAATGTTTCTTTTTATTCTAATAATTTTTATAAGTAAATCAAAATTGGTAAAATTATATTAATTCCCTACAATACAACCAAGTCCATTTAATTTTTTTGTTGTTTTTTAAGAAATCAAAGCATATTAATATTATACTGAGAAATGATAATTCTTTTTGGGGTACCATAAAAGGAAGTCTTAAAAAATTCGATTAAACGTAAAAAAATACTGATTTTCAGAGGGCGTTACCTCAGAAACGATTAAATATTATGTTATTCCATTTTCTGTGAAACCGGTAGCTACAGTCGATATTTCTTAGTGTTCCGTACGGAACACTTATAAGAACACTTCGGTGTCTGTCTGTCTAATACTGGCGCACACTTTTCTTTGTATTATTTTTAAAAAATCGCGAAAAATCGCTGTCCCCTACCTTATCTCGAAAAGTACTGATCAAAAAATTTTGAAAAAATTCTGGAATATTGAACGAAAATTATCACGAGTGCATAACCTTTAACAATTTATCTTGTATATTTGAAAAAACAAAAATTTCAAGGTCATCAGTTTTCAATAAAAATTGGAAACAAACTTTGCTGAAAACTCATCTGGGGTGTGTTTGTGAAGTCACTGATCATTTTATACCACCGTAACAAAAATTTTTATTTTAAAAGCAATTAACGTACGGAACACTAATTGTGTAAGTTCAACTTACATTTGACCGGTTACTTTTTTTTTATCTAAAAAGAAGACTAATATACTAAATTTATTTTTACCGTGTAAGTTACAATTATGGGCAGTGATTAGGAATATCAGGGCGACGCGGTATTCTATTTTGGTTTTACAGAATTTTTCCAATCTTATTTAGAAATAAAACTTCATTATTATGACAGGCGCTATATATAAGTTTTAACATATGAGTAATAATTTCAGTAGGTATATTATTCAACATCAGTTAGAGAGCTATTAGTCTCTACATACACTGAACCTATTATTTTTCTAAAAAATTCACAATCTACAGACCAGCAACCATTTTATTATATGTATGCGGTTCCATACACAAGTTGAGATCTTTTGTGCTGGCAAGTTAATAGAAAATATTGGCAACTTTTCTTATAAATAAAAAAAATTCAAGAAACTTTACATTCATTAATTCTCACTTATTGCTTTTGGTTCAGTCATACAAAATATATATCTACTCTCGACTTTGAATTGATTAATTTGATGATTAATCTACGGTCTGGAAAAATTGTATATGTAGGTGTATCTTTGAATGAGTTCTAAAACTACTCTTGGTTCTATAAGATATACACCCATAATGCTATTGTATAGTGAAAAGTGTAGACACTAAATACTTCTTTGAATATTCTGTCGGTATTAATAATATCTCGGTAAAGAAAAATCTAATACTTTCGGATAGTTTCTAAAAGAAAATGATATGAAATTCGAACTGAATCTGTCATAATATAGCCAACACATTATTTATCGTTGGAGATTTTCTCATAGCACTAAGTCGGTCTACACTCTAAGTATTTGTTTTTTATAAATCAGCAATAAAGCGACATAATTCAAAACTAAAACACCTATTAAAATTACAGCGAAGTAATATATGTTCTAGGTGCGAAATTACACAGCTCATGTAATTTTGTTGTAAAATTATAAAATATTTTTTTGTTGTAAATAACAATCTGATGATATGAAAACATAATTTTATTTCATTGACACGTAAAACTGCCCAATTATTAGCATTGAGTTTTGAAAGATACACATTTAAAATTAATCCAAATATCGTACTGTGATGGTGTTTCGAAATTTCACTAGCAGGACCTACCCCATTTCATAGAAATTAATATCGAGCACGCCAGAAACATTTTTATCAAAAAAATAATTACTGCTTTTTCTTTTAATTTAATTCAAATAACATTTAAAATTGCCTTTTTCAGGCCTTAAATGTTTTTATTTAAATGTGGTAACTATAATCTATTTGTCGATTTGTCGCATTATTTTGAAAATTTTGTGCCAATAATTCTTTTTGCTGTTTTTTTAATCAATTTAGAAGATAGTTTTCCCTCAGGCGCAATTTTTATTTCTAGGTGATGGGCTATCACCAGCGTTCAGAGTACTAGGGGAGCGACCTGTATTTAGGTTACATAATTTAAAACCAAACAGAGAATATCAGGTGATGGTTTACGCTGAAAACGCAAGAGGTCGCAGCGATCCACCTGTGATCCTACCCAACATTCAAGTAAAACATGAACCGTCTGTTGAAACTCTTCAAGAGGACGGTAAGTGAATATATATATATATATATATATATATATATATATATATATATATATATATATATATATATATATATATATATATATATATATATATATATATATATATATATATATATATATATATGTATATGTATATATATATATATATATATATATATATATATATATATATATATATATGTATTATAGATTTAGATAGAAATAATACAACCAACTTTTTTAAACAACACAACTATTTATGACAAAAGTTAATAAAAAGAAAAGAAGGTTAAGCAAATTTTGGAATAAAAAAAAATGATCTAATATTTATAGCCCTAAGAATTAAAACTAATGGCTAAATCATATGACGTAATTTGGACGAAATAAAATAATCGAAGGAAAATTTAAAATCAAAAGAAAGAAAATTAAAATTTAAAATCCCTTTAGGTTTTAAAAGTGAGAAAATCCTCAGCATAGGATAATCCCCCAATCCTAAGTGAAATTTAAATAAAATTTTTCAAAAATATTAAAAAAATAAAGAAAACTATTTAAATTACCGAAAACGTTGAAACACATTTAACCAAAATCGACTGAACTGCAACAGATCTAAAACGAGATTACAGTCCTGAGATTTTCAAATGATTAAAGTCTTCTTCGGTACCACCCATTTTCCTCCAGGTAACCGTATACAAAACTATCGTTAGGCAATGGCGATACGAATTCATTCTTAAAGCACTCCCTCTTATTAAATAAATGATTAAAATTCAAAAATATTCAAGTTAGGTATAACAATATGTTATACGAAAAAAACAGCAAATTTCAGAAGTTTTCTGAAACGAAACAAATATATAGGATGTTCCATTTAAAACGGGACTTTAACAATTTTTGAAAGGAACCACCATGTATGGTCTAAATAGGATTTCGTTATAAAATGTAATACATTTTGGCTTTAACTTATCCCAACCTAGAGTTGAGATTTTGAAAGTTCTGGGAGCATAGATATTTTAATATTGAACTAATGGAATAATGGAAAATGATTAAAATCTAGAAAACAATAAGAGTCAGGTATAGGATAGTCTAAAAAAGTGATTTGAGATAGGAAATCCGAAAATGATATAAGAAACAAGATATTTTATTTAACATATGTTGCCGCTACTTTCCGCCAGAAACGGCTCCAACTATGTATGTATACACATATACATATATATATATATATATATATATATATATATATATATATATATATATACATATATATATATATATATATATATATATATATATATATATATATATATATATATACCTATGTATATATATA
Organism: Pachyrhynchus sulphureomaculatus; assembly: GCA_019049505.1. NCBI lineage: Eukaryota > Metazoa > Arthropoda > Insecta > Coleoptera > Curculionidae > Pachyrhynchus > Pachyrhynchus sulphureomaculatus. The sequence goes on from CM032446.1 coordinate 176,511,679, forward strand.
CCTATACAAGGAAGAAAAAATATATTTTCCTGTTTTTTTTCTTTTTTTTTTTCAGATACCAATACCATATACGAAATCTCAAACATTCCATCATCGAAGAATCCATCAGATTCTTCAACAAATCAAAATCTTACACTTATTATAGCAGGAGTAGCAGCAAGTGCAGTATTACTTATACTAGCAGTTATCATCGCAGCTACTATCATTGCTTGCAGAAAATCATCAGGTAATTGAAAATTATGTGCATTTATAATAATAACTTTTACTAAATATTTATCTAGAAGGACCTCATTTAAAATTTCGGTATTAGAGACCTTGTATCTTTTAAGTGCTGACTTGAAATAAAATACTGCATAAGTTTTACCTTTTCTAGTTATTATGTTAAACAAAATCAATTATTATATGTTAAATGGCACATCTCCTATAGGTTGTATTCTACAGTGTATTCTAAATACGTCTGATGTTCTGATGTGTATTCACTACGCCTTACTTAACACAGTTCGTAATACTGAAATTTGAAAAGAGACATTTTATATAAATTTATAGCTTGTGGTCTGCAACCAATTCATCTAGGAGCTAAGCAACTTTTAATTTCTAACTTATATTTTCGTGCTCTAAACCACTTTTGGTAATTAAGTTATTGATTTTTAAAATTTTTCAGAAAGTTTTTTACTGAAAAAATTATGCTCGCAAGTACGAATTCTTACCTCGTACATCATTCTTTAAATGATAAACTGGATATTTAGCTCATATGCAATGATAAAACGTTTTCTTTTATTATAGCAACGTATTACTGTTTAGGTGCTTTATGCCTTAGCGTGGCTAAAAACTTACACTTAGAAAGTTGTGTGTGCGATTAGTTGCGCCTAGTTGCATTATTAAGACGCTAGCGGTTGTTTAAAGGAAAGATCATTTATAATTAATGTAGGAACATGAAATACTAAACCAAAAAGTCAGACAGATACATAAAACATCATGCTTATTATCATGGACCTCTCAACTGTTTTATGAGCTTTAATGAAATGACTTTGATAAATTATAAATTTTGCCACGTTGAAATAGTTTAACAAAGTATTGTCTCAATCTGATTTTGAATCATTTCAGAGCGAAAAATATTTTTAAATTTTCAACATTTGATGGGTCTGTACTGTATAAGACTTTACAAATCCTCACAGCGGTAATCAAATTTCACAACATCTTAAAGACTGATTAGTAGGTCCGTTTCTTGAGATAATCAAATAATTAAATGGTAATTTTAAAAGTATTTTGTAAATTTGCAAACAATTGTACGGGGACATTTTTTTAAATGTCTCACCTAATTCATTATTTTCCCATTCTACATACAAGAGAATTCTTCCAGTACTAAACTTAGTTTTTTATGAGGAAGCCAAATATTTGCCACTTCTCAAATTTCATAGATAACAAAGCCAATTAGGATTTTTTTTAAAATGGCATCTCTACGTATAAGTACACCATTAAATGGCATTTTTCAGTTCATTTACAAAAATATGTAATACTTGATATTTATTATCAGTCGTTAGCAATATACAGGGCATTCAAGTTATTGAATTGAATATTAACTTTTAAAAGCCTCACCCGATTTAATATTATCCAATTTAAGGTATTAAAAAAAGTCCTTTACAAGTCAACTTAGTTGTTTGTAAGGAAGCTAAATATGATAACATAAACTTTGTCATGTGTTAAATTTGACACTTTCCAAAGCCAACTAGAATTTTTTACATTGCACCCTCTACATATTAGCATACCATTAAATAGCATTTCTCAGTCACACTTGATATTTGTTACCGATATACAGAGCATTAAATTTAGTGAAGAAAATTTGAACTTTTAACCCAATTTACTATTTTTCTATTTGGCGTATCGAAAAATTTCTTTCGCTACTAATCTTACTTCTTTTGTTAGAAAGCTAAACATAATAACAAAAAATTTGTTACTTCTTAAATTTGAATTATTTGAAAAGTGACAATTTTTTTGCCCTCATATTTGTCCTCCTTACAAAAACAAATTTTTTGTTGTGACAAATAGGAAGGTAGTAAATCGGGTAAGCTTCTCAGTGGTTAAAATTCAGTTCAATAACTTGAATGTCCTGTATATCGGTAATGACTTAAAATAAATATTAAAAGTTACCTTTTTGTAAACGGACTGACATACTATTTAATGGGGTGCTCATAAGTAGAGAACGACATTTCAAAAAATCTGAGTTGGTTTTGGAATCTGTCAGATTTGTAATGGCAAATTTTTTGTATCATGTTTGGATGCCTCACAAAAAACTAAGTTTACTACTAAAATAATTTTTTAAATACACCAAGTAGAAAAAGAGAAAATTGAGTGAGTCACTTAATTAATAGGTAAAATTCAGTTCAATTGGAATTATCGGTAACGATTAAAAATAAATATAGTATTAGAGATTTTGTAAACGAACTAAAAAATGCTATTTATTGGTGTGCTCATACGTAGAGGGTGCCATTTCAAACAGCCTAGTGGGCTTTGTAATCTGTCAAAGTTGACAAGTAACAAATTTTTTATTATCTTATTTAGCTTCGTTATAAAAAACTTAGTTTAGTATTGAAAGAATTTTTTTGGTTTGTAGATTAGGGAAATAGTAAATTAGGTAAAACACTTAAAAAAATATCCCTGTATCATGGGTCTGTAAATCAATTCATTGCCTATGAGATAAATTTGTCATTTCCTTAGCCAATTCTGCTGACCCTATGTGGGATGAATGATAACTATTTTTTCTTTCAATGTAAATTTTGACTATTTTATAGCCTTGTTGAAATGTTAAACTATCCATGATGATTTGTTATATATTCGGCACTAAATCACGAAGCGAACATAGTTGCCAGATCATTTATAAGTGCTGATATCTACTAATGGCAACTCGGTATACAACAAAGCTATTTTTTCTTAGACCGATTCGTATATAATTCTTTTGAACTATAATATGCTTTTTATTTTTGAAAAACATTTGGCTGGTTTCTGTAATAACCTATTCAAGTGAGATATTCAGTAACACTAAAAAGAATTTTGAACTTATGCCACCAAACGATCATTCGAAAAGGTGTAAGGGGGTTACATACTCATGGGTGCTGCAAAAAGTATGTATATTTAAAAAAGTATTATTTAGTTGTTATTTATTATATGAATAATACAAAATAATGGCGATTATATATTTTTACTTTACTTTGAATTATAACAATTTTTTTTTAGTGTTCCGTACGGAACACCTATAAGATGACTTCGGTGTCTGTCCGTCTGTCGTCTGTCTATCTGTCTGTCTGTCTGTCTGTCTGTCAGTCTATTTGACCGTCCTGTCTGTCTGTCTGTCACACCCGATTTTCTCCGAAACTATTTGTCACAGAATGTTGAAATTTGGTAATAATATCGGAATTGATTGCCTTATCAGAGCCATGTAGTTTTGAAAGTTAAATTTTGACTTAAGGGGTTAGTTTTTGGGGGGTGAAATCCGAAGTGAAAAAAAATTTTTTTACTAGGTCATCGAGTGTGGTGTTAAATGAAAGCTTGTGAAAACACGAGTAAAATATATATATATATATATATATATATATATATATATATATATATATATATATATATATATATATATATATATATATATATATATATATATATATATATATATATATATATATATATATATATATGTATATATATATATATATATATATATATATATATATATATATATATATATATATATATATATATATATATATATATATATATATATGTATATATATATATATATATATATAATGTAATACTTGCGCGCACTTTTCTTTGTGTTATTTTTAAAAAAAAATCGCGAAAAATCGCTGTCCACCCGCCTTATCTCAAAAAGTACTTAGCAAAAAATTTTGAAAAAATTCTGGAATATTCTCCACGGGGTGTAGATTGAACGAAAATTATCCCGAGTGCTTTATCTGGTATAACCTTTAATAATTTATCTGGTATATAGAAAAAAACAAAAATTTCAAGGTCATCAGTTTTCAGTAAAGATTGAAAACAAACTTTGTTGAACACTTATTTGGGGTGTGTTTTGTGAAATCACTGATCATTTTATACCTCCGTAACAATTTTTTTTTTAATTTAAAAGCAATCAACGTACGGAACACTAATTGCGCAAGTTCAACTTGCACTTGACCGGTTATTTTTAAATATGTTTTCAGTGTTAACATATTTTTAGTCGGGTTAAATAAACCACTTTGTTTGCAGGATAACTTCACAAAAAAATAATCCAATCTGTAAAAATAAAAATTAATCTTGTAAAATATTGTAATACTTAAAAATTATCGAAGGGTTTTTTTCAAAAATAAAAAATTTACAGTGTGTCAAAATTTCGACAAAAAAATTAATTATTTAAAAAAATTGTCTATTAGAAAAATTTAAAAAACCTTTCGACATTTTTTAGAAAAATTAATTATTAAGATTTAGAAAGAAAAAAAGTTAAAAAATATTAAAAATTAATAATATTGCAGACAGTGCATTTAGACCCGGTCCCAATCCGACGCCAGGTCACATTTTAATGCTATAACTTTTTAATGTAATATAAAACTTTCTTAAATTTTTTTTTTTGAATAAGTATAGAGAATAAAAATCTATAAAAAAAAATAACATCGAATTTTTCGAGGTGTATGTAACCCCTTACTGTTGTCAAAAATACATATGACCCTTAATGAGTACCGGGTAACAATAGTTTAATGACAAAGTTTATATTTCTACTTATAAAAGCTAATACAAAAACACATTAAGATTTGAAGAAATAAATTCACTATTTTTTTCTTAAAAAACAATTAAATAAGCACTCGAAATTCATTGCAAATTTTTTCTGAGCTACTGAATAATTTTAGCAACTCCTGTGGTAAGGAGGAGAAGTAGAAGAAGTAGTAAACCTCCGAGTGAACTTGAATTATCTGAAGCTGGATTCAATGAGGGTTTTCATAGGAGAAGTGCCTTATATAGAGCTAGTATGTACGGAGAATGTGAAGAGAGGATATCGCGACTTATAGAGGGTAAGTTTTTCTTGTATAATATATTGCATATTTTGTATAACCTAAATTGCATTTTATAAAATTTTGAACATTATTCCAGAAAATATTAAAATATGAATTTTTACGGTTTTTGTCTTTCTGTTAAAACTTAATAAACTTTAATATGTACAATTAACTCTATAATTGATAAAGGATAATAATTCACACATTCTAGTGTGTTACTAATTTTAATTTGACGTAAAACAAACAAATTGAGTATTATAAATCCAGTTTCTCAATCTAACCGTTTATGTTGATTGTACAAATACTTTTAGGTAGCTAAATATAATATAAAAACTTTGCGGTTAACCTATTGCGGTAATTAACATAATTTCTAAATCATCTCTACGTGATCAAGTTTTTTCAGGAAAACTTAAAATTAAAACATGACTTGCAGGTCAACGTCGACAGCCAGCATATACTAAACGATAGAGAAATGATATGTGTGTCGTTGAATTATCTTAACTGGCTACTAAAACTAATCTAATCCATTTGGATTCATAATAGCATCAAATTATCATGGGTGGGATACAACGCTAAAACATGTTTTTAGTGTTCCGTACGGAACACTTATAAGATCACTTCGGTGTCTGTCTGTCTGTCTGTCTGTCTGTCACACCCGATTTTCTCCGAAACTATTTGACATAGAAAGGTGAAATTTGGTAATAATATAGGAATTGATGGCCTCATCAGAGCCATGTAGTTTTGAGAATTAAATTTTGACTTAAGGTGGTAGTTTTGGGGGGAGTCGGAAGTGAAAAAAAAAATTTTTTAATAGGTCATCGAGTGTGGTGTCAAATAAAAGCTTGTGAAAACGCGAGTAAAAAATATATATATAATATTATACTTGCGCGCACTTTTCTTTGTATTATTTTTAAAAATTCGCGAAAAATCGCTATCCCGGGCCTTATCTCGAAAAGTACTTATCAAAAAATTTCGAAAAAAAAATTCGGGAATATTCTCCACGGGGTGTAGATTGAACGAAAATTATCACGAGTGCATTACCTTTAATAATTTATATGGTATATAAAAAAAAATAAAAATTTCAAGGTCATCAGATTTCAGTAAAGATTGGAAACAAACTTTGTTGAAAACTCATTTGGGGTATATTTGGTGAAGTCATTGATCATTTTATACCTCTGTAACAAATTTTTTTTTTTTAAAAGCAATCAACGTACGGAACACTAATTGCGCAAGTTTAACTTGCACTTGACCGGTTTTTTAATTTAAGTTTTACTTTGGAAAATAAAGCGTTATGTTGTCATAGCTTTAAAAGTCAATAAAATAAATATTCTGGAATACTGTTATTACGAAATGACTCACTAAAACTGAAATATTAGGTTGGCTACTAAAAAAAATAGATTTATTCTATCTAACATTTCAGTGAGGTGTCAAATGGAAGGGGAAAACACGAGTTAAAAAATATATATAATGTAATAATTGTGCACATTTTTTTTGTATTATTTTTAAGTAACCGGTCAAGTGCAAGTTGAACTTGCGCAATTAGTGTTCCGTATGTTGATTGCTTTCAAAAAAATATGATCAGTGACTTCACAAAACATCCTAAATGAGTTTTCAAGTTTTTTTCCGATCTTTGCTGAAAACTGATCACCTTGAAATTTTTGTGTTTTTTTTATATACCAGATAAATTTTTAAAAGAAATGACAATTTTCTGTAGAGAGAATTCCAGAATTTTTTCAAAATTTTTTGATCAATACTTTTCGAGATAAGGGAGTATATAGCGATTTTTCGCAATTTTTAAAAAGTAATGCAAAGAAAAGTGTGCGCTAGTGTTACATTATATATGTTTTTGAACTCATGTTTTTACAAGTTTTCATTTGACACCCCACTTGATGACTTGGTAAAAAAAAAATTTTTCAATTCCGATTTCAGCCCCCAAAACTAACCCCTTAAGTCAAAATCTAACTTTCAAAATTATACAGCTCTGATAAGGCCATCATTTCCTATATTAGTGCCAATTTCAACTTTCTATGTCAAATAGTTTAGGAAAAAATCGGGTGTGATAGACACACGGAAGGAGACCGAAGTGATTTTATAAGTGTTCGGTACGGAACACTAAAAATTTTCTGAAAAAATTCTGAAATGGCCTCCACAGGTGTAGATTGACGAAAAATGGACGTTTTAAAAAAAAATTAAGTTAATCACAACAATGAGGTGTATGTTTTGTGAAGTTATAGATCATTTAATACCTCTATAACAAAAATTTTTGTTTTAAAAGCAATCAAACACGCGCAAAACTTTTATTTTTATGTCCTTTCATAGTTTTTGTAGTCGAGGAATGGATTATCGTGTCTTCTCATTTATTTTAATTTAAAATAAAACGTAAACTTTTCTTTGTTTAATGGATTTGAATAATTTTTTAGAACGAGAAAGATAAGGTTTTTAAAATGTACGTATGGACGTATGGACGCTAAAACTTAGATATGCATAAATTAAGGGCCTTTGAGCAATAGTTGTTATACTCATTACTAAAAATGTAGCTGGTAAAGAAAATAAAAATACACCATAATTACAGAGAAGAGACGCAGCACTTGGAGAAAGTTTTGTGGGTAGAAAAGTAATATTTGCTACAGCTATGTTGGGAATGTGGAATCTTTATCACAATGACACTACTCAGTATACGAGGCTGGTTTGAAAAGTCGTGCAAAAATAAAAACTACTTATGTGTTTGGGGTAAACCTTTTTTATTTTTCGACATAGTCTCCTTTTGGGCTTATACACTTCGTCCAACGATGTTCTAGTTTGTTGATCCCTTCCGAATAATAGGATTTGTCCAAGTCTGCAAAATATCCATTAGTGTCTTCAATCACCTCCTCGTTTGAATAAAATCTTTGTCCCGCCAGCCATTTCTTCAAATTGGGGAACAAATAGTAGTCCGAGGGAGCCAAGTCTGGAGAATAGGGGGGATGTGAAACGAGTTGGAATCCTATTTCCATTAATTTTGCGACCACAACTGCTGAGGTGTGTGCTGGTGCGTTGTCGTGATGGAAAAGGACTTTCTTGTGGGCCAATCGCGGACGTTTTTCTTGCAGCTGGGTTTTCAAACGGTCCAATAACGGTGAATAATATTCACCTGTAATAGTTTTACCCTTTTCCAGATAGTCGATGAGGATTATCCCTTGCGAATCCCAAAAGACAGTCGCCATAACCTTTCCGGCCGAAGGAACGGTCTTCCCCTTTTTTGGTGCAGATTCCCTCTTGGTAACCCATTGTTTAGATTGTTGTTTGGTCTCAGGAGTATACTAATGTATCCATGTTTCATCCACAGTGACGAAACGACGCTTAAGGTCCTCCGGATTCTTCTGGAACAGCTGCAAACCATCCTTGCAACACTTCACACGATTCCGTTTTTGGTCAAGCGTGAGCAATCGCGGCAATCTTGCGGATGTTTATCATGTCAAAATGCGAAATATTATGTACCCGTTCAGTCGAGATGCCCACAGCACTAGCAATCTCACGCACCTTAACTCTTCTGTCATCCATCACCATATCATGGATTTGATCAATTATTTCTGGAGTCGTAACCTCCACAGGCCGTCCAGAACGTTCAACGTTACTTGTGCCCATATGGCCAGTCCGAAAATTTTGAAACCACTTATAAATTGTTCTAATCGAAGGTGCAGAGTCACCATAATGTTTATCAAGCTTCTCTTTAGTCTCCTGAGGCGTTTTGCCTTTCATAAAGTAATGTTTAATCACAACACGAAATTCTTTTTCGTCCATTTCTTGAAAATCACTCGACTTCCTTGATTCACACGAATGCCAAACACAAAGAAATAGACCAATATGGCTGAAACTTGGTGTGCGTTCATTCAAGAGATGCTACTAACTAAACATGACCTCGATATGCCCCGGTGGTGCCATCTCTCGGACTTTGCACGGACTTTTCAAACCAGCCTCGTATATCACTACTACAACAAACACTTTGCTTTTGCACTCAATCATCGTTCCTGATGAAGCTAACATGGTTAGCGAAACGAGCGTCGAGTACATAAATAAGATGTTTGGTGTAGTGGTAATATATACTGCATAGTGATTTGCTACAGCTGATAATACACAGACAGAAAAGTGTGGTTTAACTTCATAACAAATCCACTATTGAAATTGCTAAAATCATTATACTAACAAAAAAGTAACTTTGACGTAATTTTTATTGAGAGCGCCTACTATGAGTTACCGGCTAGGTGCAAGTCGGACTTGCGCAATTAGTGTTCCGTACGTTAATTGCTTTTAAAATAAAAATTTTTGGAGGTATAAAATGATCAGTAACTTTATAAAACACACCCGAAATGAGTTTTCAACAAAGTTTGCTTCCAATTTTGTTGAAAACTTATGATCTTGTAATTTTTGTTTTTTTTTTTATATACCAGATAAATTGTTAAAGGTAATGCACTCGTGATAATTATCGTTCAATCTACATCCTGTGGAGAATAGTCCAGAATTTTTTCAAAATTTTTTGATCAGTACTTTTCGAAATAACACAAGGAAAAGTGTGCGCAAGTATTACATTATATATATTTTTAAACTCGTGTTTTCACAAGCTTTCATTTGACACCCCACTCGATGGCCTGGTATAATTTTTTTTTCATTTCCGATTATACCCCCAAAACTAATCCTTTAAGTCAAAATTTAACTTTCAAAACTACACGGCTTTGATGAGGCTCTCAATTCCTATATTAGATGGACAGGTACACAGATGGACAGACACCAAAGTGATCTTATAAGTATTCCATACGAAACACTAAGAATGAAGCCCAAGAAGCATATATTATTCAATCGATATATAGTTATAAATATTATGTAAACTACAGATCATTGCAAATGAATTCGCAAGGAATTACATTAGCGCTTGAAACAAATTAATTATATCACACCTTGTTAATTGCAACATAAACTATATTGTTGTTTCCAGTGTTTGTGAGAATTATATTATAGGATATTATAATTAAATTATCCCATTAGAACATATTCTAAACATATAGTAATATATACATCGGCAATATAGAGATATGGAAACTCCCTTAATGCATGTAATTTAGTTAATTCCTCATTCTACAAGCTAATTCTGCGGTAGTTTTGGTAATACGCTGTAAATTATTAGAATAAATGATACGGTAAGCTAACCCGCACTCCATGTTAGGTAGTTATAACTAAAACTTATAATCTTGGTAATTTTCATAAAATTCTTATAATAAATTTTGCGTTACATGTGGAAAATTGTTAGAATTAATAGTTTGCAAAATAAATATAAGATTATAAAGGATCTTCCTGAAGGTTTATAAAATTTAAAGGAATATTAGACCGCCAAAAATAACGAAAAAAAACCTAATGAGAGGAGTCCAGAAATACCTAATATTCTATATACAAAGTTTTTGATATATAAGTATTAATAATATAAATAAAATAAATATATAATAAAAGACTGTTTTTAGTCAACTGGTTTATTCATGATTTTGATGACGCGTTTCGCTGTCGATGCAGCTTCGTCGGATATAGATTTAACACACAAAATCATAAACAAACCAGTAAAAATTGACTAAAAACAATCTTTTATTATGTATTTAAAATGAATTTTCTCATCAAGTAGAAGCGACAACCATCAGAAAAGAAATAAAACAGTTTCTAATTAGATTTTAGTTGTTTTACAGGTTGAATGATTTAAATTTTTTATACATAATAAATTTTGGAGTATATATGTAATATTCTATTTATCTATAATTTCGCAATAACGCCGCTAGGTTAAATGCATCCTACTAAAAAACCATGATTTTCTATTGTTCTGATACAATTCTATAAATTAGAAACGGTAATAGAGCCAAGTGCTTACTCTGGATTAATTATTTATATTATTCAAATAACTTTAAACTTGGGTCTTAAAAAGTAAATTAGAATAAATTTTTTACTTTAAAAATCAGTTAAAAATTGTGAAAGTTCAGAGAATCACATATACTGGTCAGTCAATAAGTTTTGAAAGCGGAAATGAAACAGGACGAATTGACGAGTCGAGATACATTTATTCTTCATTGTAATCTCTTTTAAGCTCAATATATTTTTTCCAGCGATTTTCAAATTCATTTATCCCATCTCTGAAGTAGTTTTCAGGAAGACTTTCAAAACACCGATCTACGGATGCGAATACCTCATCATTTATTGAAAAACGTTTCCCACATAGAAATCTTTTGAGGTTTGGGAACAGACGGAAATCAGATCTGGCGAATAGGGAAGTTGTTCCAATAATTCGTACTTTAATCCGACCAGTTTTGCCGTTGTCAAAACACCTCTGTGAGCAGGTGCATTGTGATGACGATTTTTTTCTTCTGCAAACCGATTCTTTTCTCACATCTTTTCTCATCCAACTGGTGCAAAAGGTCCCAATAATATTCTGCTATGATTGTTTTACCGATTTGAAGGTAGTCAATTAACAAATCTCCTTTTGCATTCCATAAAACTGATGCCATAATTTTTTTTGACGACTTTTTTTGACCCCTTTGGCTGCTTTGGAGCTGTACAACCGAGCTCACTCCACTGTTTGGTTTGTTGTGGCAGTTTAAAATTATACTGATAAATCCAAGTCTCATCCATAGTTACACATCAATGCATAAAATGAGTTTTATTTTTTATGAAACGAGCCCAATATTGTTTAAGAAGTTTCTCTCGAGTGTGTTTTGTTTCGATGTTAACAAACCCAGCACCCATCTTGTGAATAGCTTTCTCACACCCAAAACATTAGATAGGATCTCATGTACTGATCCATGTGAGATGCCTATAATCTCAGCAAAATCATCCATAGTTAATTGACGGTCTCCCGTTACAATATCTTGAATTTGCACAACAGTTTTTTCAGTCGATGCAGTTTTTAGACTTCCTGAATGTGGATCATCATTGACGCTTGTATGGCCACGTTTAAACTCTAGAACTCCATGAAGAGTTGGAAATGAAGAAATAGACTCCTTCAACACTGGAACTAACTTTGCATGGATTTCAGTTGCCGATAAACCTTCCAAAACAAAGAATTTTATCACTGCACGATATTCGATTTTTTCCATTTTTAAAAAATACTCACACACTTATACTTTACCATACACAATGAATGAATTGACAGATCGACTTGAAATTTAAGGTGTGTTCATATGACAGATGAGGCTTCAAAATGGTGTTCAATATTTGGTTCAAGGATGCAATGGTGGTGTCGCTTTAGAAACTTTATTGACTTACTTGATAATTATCATCATACAACATCTTAGCTTGATATCCAGCTTAAATGCCCGAAGCGTATGTAAGGCCTACATTTTTTGAAGACTTTAAATGGCTGATATCTTAATTCTTCCACCTTCAAGCACTATTTGTATTCTGAATCACCCTTAACAAACATATTTATAGTCCTGATACTTAGGTTTCATATATTGAACTTCACTAAGAATCTGACATATTCAGGGCTTGGTACCATAATAAGAATTAGATTTTCTTATTTCTGGTACCTTGTTCCACTCACTGGAAAACTTACTAACCGTTAGATTGGTGACACCCCCTCATAATGCTGCGGTTATCAGTAATTTTTTATCTGCCAATTTCGACAATAACCAACCAAGGTCCGAACCGTTGGCCGGCAAGGTCACCGTATATAACACCTATGGACTTCTATTTCTGGGGAAGATTGAGAGACTTAATTTTTAAATTGCCTACAAACACCAGGCAAGAATTAGAAGTCGCAGTGATACAAAGTTTTGCAGCTCTCACTCCTCTTAAACTAATCAACTCGGTAAGAAGTGTCCAGAAAAGGTACCGCCTATGTGTAAAAATATTTTGAAGTAGATTTCTACAAAATATAAAGTGTGCTATATTTTTAGAATGGTAATTTAAACCTCCATTCGGATAAGGAAAAATATACAGGGTATCTCATTTAAAAAATATATTTTTGCGTTAATAAGTATTAAAATATTAGTTGTAAAAAAATGTAACTTACAATATTGAAATCGACGTGAAAAAGTGCTTTAAGAATGTTCTTACAGAAATCAAAAATTTTTAATAGGAAAAGAATTACAAACATTTTTCCAAAATGCAGGTTTTTGAAAAACACCCTGTATATCTGAAACGGTACTAGATATCGATATGCGGTTTTCGCCATTGAATTTATCATAAAAATTGGGACTCAGACACTGACATCAGTTTTCGTCTATCTCTTTTAGATAAAGGGGGTTTACCTTTAAAAGTGTCTAATTTGGACCACCCTGTACACTCAAACAGCAAAAGGCCCTGTTTTAAAGAAAGCTTTATTTCCTACCTCCATAGGGCCGAGAAGGGACCCTTTAGTTATGCCTCTGACAGGATCTTAAAAAAAGTTTAATATATTAACATGAGTGATTATTCTAGTGCGTTATATTGCCCAACAACCTTTTTTAATAATATATTAGACTGCTTGCTTTAACTGTTGTTTAATATGTTCAAATTGCATTTAACAGCTCAAAGTTATCTCATTCTACCTCATATATGAGATTAAAAGTAGTATAAATTGGAACTCAACAAATATTTAGTATTTTTAAAGATAATCTAACCAAATTAAAATATAACTAAGAATTTTTTAGACCAAATATCACTTCATAATATACTGAAAATTGTACATACTCTAATGTAAAAAATATGAAAAATACTAGCGATTAGAAAGTTGTAAGATAAAATAAAGAACCTGCCTTTTGAAAAAGTACAGAATAATATTGAAATTGTTCCCTCATATTTGCTTCTTTACAAAAACCTACAGTCTGACCGCTCGTATTCTTGAAAAAATGTGTTTCGAGTTCATTTTTTATATTCAATGTATTTTTTGGTGTGCTAACAATGGCGCAATTACCTTAATAAGTTGTCAAATCGCCTGCTGCATCAATATTCGCCTGGCTTCTTCGAGGCATGCTGTCGACGAGATTTCCTGCATACTCTGCAAATTTTTCGAATCTCGCGAGACGAGTGTGTCAAAGTCCTCAGAGTCTTTCCTTTGAGCTTTCTCTTTATAGGAGATGGAACGTTTTCAATAGGGTTGGCGTTTCGCGATTGTGAGGGCCAGTGTCTTATCGTAGGGCAAAACAAGCCGCTTCACGACGTGGTTTTCGCCCAGCAAAGGTTTCTTCAATTTGCTTTGGAATTTGACATCATGAGTACGAAGATGTTGTCAAATAGTCTCATGGGGCACATTCAAACCCGATATTCTTAATTTTGTCGCTTCTTGACGCAGCGTTAATTTCGGGTCCCGTGAAAACAAAGATACGATTCGTTTTTTTGACTTTCGTAGCGACTTTGCTACCGAGCTACGTTTTGGCAAGTCGCCGACATTTTTCGTCTCGTTAAAATGATTTACACACTTCTTCGCAAACCATACCGACTTTTTAATATCGTGTGTCGAACCGATGCGGAAAAAAGTGATTCATGTTGGATTTCGATGAAAGTTCAGAATGATACTTTTACTAAAATGCGTCTTAGATAAAAACGATTTTTTTGTTGAATCGATAGAATCGCATCTACCAAAAATGAATTATCGCGGACACGTTCTCACTTGACAGATTGTATACCTCAAAAAAAGGAATAAAGGACAATAACTGTTTAAATGAACAATTTGGAAGCCAAATTTCTTGGAAACGACTAAAAATAATTAACAATAGTTATGTTCTGAATCTGGATTAAAAAGTTACTTAATACTCTACTCTCATATACAGTGGTCACAATTTAAAAGAAAAAAAAAACAGTTGTTTTATAAAAAATCACAAAGTTCTTGTTACTATATTTGACTTCTTCATAAAAAACTAAGTTTGTTACTAACAGTTTTATGAAATACTAAATAGTGAAATTATACTGACTTACTTACTTAATCCCTATGCCTTTCTACCCCTTGTTAAGAGTGTAAGGCCCGTGGAGTTGAGTTATTCTATATCTGTCTTTTCCATATTTCCTTCTATATTTTTCCATCCTGTTTAAATTGCCAATTGCCTCTTTTGTTTCTTTGTATTAGTTTCTTCTGTTTGTATAAGTTCTGTATCTTGTTCCGGTATTATGTCTCTATGTTGATTTTTGTATACTTTTCCTTCTAATTTTTTACATCCATTTCCTTTCCTATCTGTTTCAGTGATTCCTACATAGTGCATTTTTTGTTCTTCTGTCAGTTCATCCTCTTTTCTGTTTATACCCCGATTATTCCGTGTTTTTAAACTAAAAACTGGATAATTATTTCCCATTTTTTTCTTCCTATCTATTTCTTTGATTATCTTCTTATTTTTATTCATTTTACTAGTCCTCTCTTCCGTATTCTTTATCTTTGCCAGGGTCGTCGTCAATCTACCTATCTCTCTCCTTTTTCTCAGTTTTTTGACTTGATGGTCGTAGTATTCGTTATTCGTTCTTTCAGTTTTTCTTCCTCAATGTCCCATTTATATTCTCTTCCTTCGATTATGGTTTTTTGATATCCTATTTTCACCCTTTTTCCATTCTTTCTCTCGTTCTCTGCTATATGCTTCAGTTTCTTTTGAATTTCGCGTTCACCTTTTGTTAAATCGTTGTTTTTTTTTTTTTTTTTTTTTTTTTATTTTTATTGGTCTAGCACACGTGCTGCAGGGAAGTCCCTAAAGCGCTCCAGGAGCGGCACGAGTGCGGAAAAAGCGATTCACGTTGTTCTTGAATCGCTGTAAATTGTACTCGGTGGGAAACACAGCGCTGGGCAAATTATTCCAAAGGGATGACGTTCTCCATATAAAAGATTGCTTGAAAAGCGTCGTACGCGGAGTAACAAGCTGAACCTCATACGGATGCGAAGCACCAGCGCGACGTGTATTTCTAACATGCACCGCTTTGGGAGGAATTAAGCGGGCTACATCCTTCGAACACTTTCCATGAAAATACTTGTAGAACAGACTCAAGTCGCCAACCGTTCTTCTTCGATGTTCCAGCGAATCAAGGCCGCCGGTCAATTCCGGGTCCCCAATCAGACGGACCGCTCTTCTCTGAACAGAATCCAACAAATGCAGTGTATGTTTGGGAGCGGAGCCCCAAACGTGGGAGCAGTATTCCATAGTTGGTCGAATTTGGGCTTTGTAAAGAATTAACAGTTGCTGTGGGGTGTAAAGCTTTCTGGTTCTAAATAATATTCCCAACTTTTGAGAAGCTCTCCTTGCTATGCCTGCAACATGTTCATGCCAAGACATATTTGCTCCCAAACTAACGCCCAACAAATTGAGCGACGATGCTAAGGGAATGGAGTGCCCCGACATAACTATGTCGGGTTCAGCAACGTTAACTTTTTTAGAAAAAACTGCCGCTTGGGTTTTTGTAGCGTTAAATTCCACTTGGTTACTGTCACCCCAAGATAGAATTTCTTCCAGGTCTTTGTTAAGTTGAACGACCTCCTGCTGTCTGCGGATATTCGCCTGAGCAGCCGATGTCCGAGCGTTCAAGGTGAATGAAGAGACAAGCGTACTGTCATCTGCAAAGCTATAGATTGGATTCCCGGTCTTTTCCAGCAGATCGTTAATGTAAATGAGAAAGAGAGTAGGAGACAGTATGGAGCCCTGGGGCACACCGGCGTTGATAGTGAGGGTGTTAGAAAGAAATCCGTCGACCGCCACTCGTAAAGAACGCTCTCTGAGGAAACATGAGAGCCACAAACAGAACCTTTCAGACATACCATAAGAGCGCAACTTAGCCAACAGTCCATCGTGCCAAACACGGTCGAATGCCTTGGATATGTCAAGAGCAACCGCTCGAGATTCTCCAAAGTGTTCAATTGCGTTGTTCCAAACATGTGTTACATAAGTCAGAAGATCTCCTGTTGATCTATGTTTACGAAAACCATATTGGTGATCGCTAATAATATTGAATCGTTCAAGATATTTTAGAAGATGCTCATTGATAACCTTTTCCATGACTTTCGATATTATTGAAAGCAGTGCAACTGGTCGGTAGTTATTTGGCAAGGTCTTCTTACCTTTTTTAGGTATCGGCTGAACCGTAGCACATTTCCAGCAGGACGGAAATATTCCCTTTTTGTAGGATAAGTTAAAAAGTCTACAGAAAACTGGTGTTAGTTCCCTTGCACAGTTTTTGAGAAACTATGGCAGGTATTCCGTCAGCGCCAGAAGCCTTCTTGGTGTCTAGCTTCATTAAAATACGCTTTATGATGCGCTGTCTGAAGACAACATCGGGCATCCTTGACTGCAATATGGGAATAGTAGGTGGTGTTTTTCCTTGGAAATCGACAGTAGAATGTGAAGCAAAGAGTTCAGCCAACAAGTTCGCTCTCTCAACAGATGTGGTTGTAATGGAATTATCTGGCCGTGTGAGTGGTGGTATGGTGGATTTGGTAAAATTTTGACTAACTGCCTTAGCGACTGCCCAAAAGGACCTGGAATTGTTGGGACAAGCGAGAAGTTTGTTTCTAATTCGTTGATTGTGTGCCTCCTTGGTTTCGTCGATAATTCCCTTGCATCTGTTCCGGGCATGAACAAAGATGTTTCGATTTAAGGTGTTTGGATTTTCACGCCATTGTCGGTAGGCAATATGTTTAGAAGCAACAGCTTCTTTGCATTTTCGGTCGAACCAAGGCTTGCCGTTGGAGGAGCATTTCTTCGAAAAAGGGATGTAAGCTTCCATACCAGCCAAAATAACATCGGAGACCTCCCTGGCGCAGTCAGGTGGGTTATCGGATCGAAAACAAACGTCCATCCAAGGGAAAGTTCGAAAGTATTCCATGAGATCTTCCCATTTAGCAGATTTGTAGTGCCAAATCTTGCGCGGCCTAGGCGCCTCTCTGTCACTGATTGGCAGGATACTCGATGTCGAAAGCAGTTTATGGTCGGAAGAACCTAACGGCGGATTTACGGTGACCGTGTAAATCTCCGGATTGGTGGTTAAAAACAGATCAAGAAGACTGGCGAATTCCCCGTCTCGATCAGGGATCCGTGTTGGTTCGTCAATAAGCTGAGTTAAGCCATAACTGATTGAGAATGATTCAGCTTCACGACCTTGTTCGTCGGTAGTATTTGAATATTTGAGCCAGTTGATATTGTGGACATTAAAGTCGCCCAGGACGGCAATTTCGGCACTTGGATAGTTACTTTGTAAATGTTTATATAAACTCTCTCTCTCTCTCTCTTAGGTTTCTCAGTTTGTTTTTATTTTTTATTACAGCTTCCTTATCTGCCGTGTTTCCAAGTTCTATCTTGTATATATATATATATATATATATATATATATATATATATATATATATATATATATATATATATATATATTTATCACATCTTTAATCTGTACTTTTATGTCCATACTCCTCTCCATAAAAAGTTATAAACCCATTTTCAGATCTGGTTGGCTATTCGCTTCAAAACTCATTCCCGATATTACAATATTATTCCTTACGTTGTCTTTTTCCAGTCTACTCATCTTCAAATCCATACTTCTCGTGTTTTCTCTAATTATCTATTTTCCTCTTTCAATACTTGATTCTCCTTTCTTAGTTCCTCCAACTCTTGTTGGTATCTCTTCTGATCTTGTTTATATTCTTTATATCTGACATTAGCTCTCTGATCATTTCTATCAAATTGTCTATCTTATCTACTCTTCATTTTTCTCTCTCTGTGGTGTTCTTATCAGCTATTTACTCTTCTGGAATAATCCCAGGCTCCTCTTTTTCTTCGACTTCCTCTTTTCAAGTCTGCTGAGGCATAATCATCGCTATCCATTGTTCTTCCTGTATAAAAACTTAACGTGTGTTCCCCGTATATTCCATTTTCAAATACAGAAGAAAAGCAAAAAATTGTTGTTTATATATTTTCACCGTAAACAGTAAAATGATCAAGGTCGTCGCTTGTCGTTTCGTTAGCTTCATACAATTTCACAAAATTATTCTCATAAATCTCCAATTTTTTACTTATTGTCTTAATCTAACACTACACTCTGCTTTATTTCTAGTCCCTCTCGTTTGCAATCGACAAAATAATTAAATAGATCGTGTACACACATCGCGATCCGAAACTCAACTCCTGTGAAATTATAAAACGAGTAAAACACTGAAAAAATGTATTGAGTTTAAAACCGAAAAAAATATAAAGCATGTAATATAGGGTATTACACTCCTTATATATTTTTCGGACAAAATTCAATCCAATTTCAAAAAATTTAGTATTTCCTAACACAACATTATTGGACTGTTTGCAAAATAAATTGAAGCAGAAACGACCAAGATTAACGCTAACATATCGGTCATTCCAATAAAAAAAGTGCACGAGCTGTGCTTCAAAATGGTTCCCCATCCATTCTATTCTCCAGATTTGGCCCCAAGTTACTTTTTTTTGTTTCCTTACATTAAAAACTAACATAAGGGAAGAAATTTTTGTCGAAGGAATTGGTTATCCATGCGGTACAACGAGTTGAAAACTTTTTTTTTTCTGAGAAAATAAAAAAAACTAGAATCTGGCTGGATCAAAGATATTGAGCTCAACTGAGATTACGTTGAGAAATAAATTTTCATATTTGCGAAAAAATGTTTGTTTTTTACAAGACTGTTCAATACACCCTCATATTTCTCCATTCAAAGCAGCGAAGATACATATCTCAGTGCATTGTCAAGTTACAAGTTTCAATCCCTTTGACATCTTCACAAAACCATTACAAATCTATGTTTTTTAGTACAACACATGTAGGTCCAGATAACTATCATCCCCTATTCTCAAAGAAAGTATAAAATATATATTTGAGTAGTTCGATATGTCAGCCTGTTATTCAATTGAATTTGTTCGCTATACCTATATAGATAAACTTTCCTTTTGTGGATTTCTTGAACACCGCAGAGCACAATAAAAGATAAATAGTGCCAATATGCATTTCTTTTGATGTTGTGACATTTTTATTTGGAGCTGCTTATCTTTCCAGTTAGATTCCATTTTTTGACATAATATTATATAAAATAGTTCTTTTTTTTTGAAACTACAAATGATATTTTAAATTCTATTAAGGACATGCCTTAGACAAAGTCCTAAAATTCTTGATCTAAGGTACACTAAAAAAAAAACAAATAGATAAATGGAAAAGCTTTTATTCTATGTATATATATATATATATATATATATATATATATATATATATATATATATATATATATATATATATATATATATATATATATGTATTAATATTACCATTTTAATGTGAACTATCAAGTCCCTGGCATTCCTTTAGCCGAGCGTGGTGTTATTGATGATTACTGTCTACTACGTAGATTTTGTTATCCTTACTATATTTCAACTTTATGTTTTATCTATAAGTTCTATGTAAAAGTCTACTTATGACACCTTTTTGGAAAGTTAACTTATCCGGGGAAAATCTCAGAAGAATTTATTTAACCTGGGTGACTTCACTTCATTTTACTCAAATCATCAAAGTTTTACAATTCTATTTACTGATATTGTTATTCAGGTGTACCACATCGCACAATAATATACTGGAAAAAGTTGAAAGATCTTTTCTAAAATATTCTGACATACATACATTTTTTTAGCAAGAGATCTTATTCTATTAATATAAAAACCTTTTTTTTTACTAGAGGCGTATAGATACAAAGGGGGATCCTTTCGGAGAAAAAAAGAAAATGCCAAAAACCAATAAACAAACAGTTGGCGACAAATGACAATCGCGGGGCTAAACCACTTGAAAAAAAACTTTTACACTGGAACTCTAAATGCTCCCTCCTAATATAGCGATCTAAATATTTGCAGAAAAAGAAAACAAAAGGAAAAAAAATTCAAAAATCGATAAAAGGGGGGAGGGGTAGATTTTTCCAAAAAAAAAAAAACACCTACCTACCTATATATATATATATATATATATATATATATATATATATATATATATATATATATATATATATATATACAGTAGAACCCCGGTTATCCGAGGTAACGGGGGGGGGGGGGCACCCTCCTCGCATAACTGAAAACTCGGATAATCCGGATTTGTTTTTTATTCATTCAAAAAATAAACACCAATACTTTAAACCGATGTATTAACGTTTTTAACATATAAATAGGTACATACATTATAAAACAGTGAAATAGGTATCTATGCGCTTCTGTTTCATATTGCATCTCCTTTTTCTCGCTGCAACGTTTCTCCATCTATTAAGAAGAAACAAATCCGCTGGCGTTGCCTCTGGTTGTTGTTCGATATACCTCAAAGCTTTTTCCAAAGACGCAAAACCTTCTTGATGAGAGATCTTAGTGGGAGACTGTTCATCCACCGCCGCTTCGTCATCGTCATCGTCATCTGATTTTTCGGTTTCCTGAAAGACATTCGTTATTTCTTCAATACTTATTTCTTCTTCTAAATCATCTGCTGTAATCCATTCAACAACATCTTGTCACATTTTCGCAACCTTTTAATTTTTACATTAATTCAAATACACTTTTTTCTTTTTCTTCTATCTCGTTGTCATGGCTTCTCAATTTCAAAGCTAATTCATTTAATGAAGTATCATCTTCACTGTCATTATAGTCCTCAAAATCAACAACTTTTGACCAAGATTTTTGAATAGTGGTAGTACGCACAGAATCCCATGCTTGACTTACCCAGTAAATAACATTTTTCAGTGTAACCTTTCTCACCCCATTGATAATATCCTCCTTTTCTGTGTATTCTAACGGATGTTCAAGATATAAACGCCTATAATTTTTTTTTAATGTTTTCGAGGATGCCTTGATCCATTGGTTGCATTATGCTGGTTATATTTGGAGGAAAAAATTTTACAACAATTTCGCCTACATGATGTCCTTCTTCAGGGTGAGAGGGGGTATTATCCATGAATAAAATTGCTTTAATAGGAAGACGGTTTCTATTCAATTTAGTCACAGATGGCACGAACTCTTCTTCAAACCAGTTAGTAAATAAGGTCGCATCCATCTATGCGCTCTTCTGACTTTTGTAATAAACTGGTAGGGCTTTGGGTGAGATGTCTTTAAAAGCTCTTGGACGTGCCGACTTGCCAATCACCATCGGTGGGATTTTGTGCTTGCCAGATGCATTGGAACATACCATTATAGTTAATCTTTCCTTACTTCGTTTGTGCCCAGGAGCTGATTTTTCCTGTCGAGATGCCAATGTTTTTGATGGAAACATTTTATAATTCAGACCAGTTTTGTCACAGTTATAAATTTGATCACATGTGTATCCACAATCTTCGATTTGCTTTTTAAAGTTCTGCTCTCTCAATTGATGACACATCAGCAGAAAGTTTTTCACCACATACAGTCAGTTGTCGTACACCGTACCGTTTTTTCCAGCGGTCAAGCCATCCATCCATATCTCTGGGAATTGCCTACTAATCATTATTGCTTTCTGCTGTAAAATTGGACCTGACAGAGGCACACCTTTTGGTCTCTGTTGGTTAAACCACATGAATAAAGCTTCGTTAACCTTTTCATAGTCGCCGGTTTTCATTGATTTTCTTCCTGAGGACGAGGAGGCTTGATTTATACACCACTCTTCTATTTTTGTGCGGTTTCTTTTCCAATCTCCAACTGTTCCCTCACCTACTCCATAATCTCGTGCAACAAATTTAATTGTCTCTCCTGCTTCAATTCTTCTGATGACTTCTAATTTTTCTTCAATAGAAACGACGATTCTTTTACGCTTGTTTTGCTCCATTATAATACGACAAACAAAAATTCAAACAAAGCAGCTCGAATTAATGACACTTAACTACCAGAACTTCAACCAAATAAATTATGTGAGTATACTCGTACTTCTCCGTAGTAAACGCTATAACGTATTACATTCACGCAAATTTACATGCTGAAAGAGTTCAAAAACATAAATAGGGGAACCCCTCACACGGGCCAGGGGGATTTTCCGAAGGCCCCGACGAGTTTAAATGGAAATATGTACATACATATTTTAGAAGCTCGGTTAATACGCAGCATAGACTCGCGTACCTCGGATAATCAGGTTCCTAAGATTCGTTCGGTTAATCCGGAGCTCGGATAATCGCGACTCGGTTAATCGGGGTTCTACTGTATATATATATGGGACGTTTTACGTCCACGGGAATACCCATGTGACCAGAACTGAGGTCGCTTCTGACAAAAAGACAGATTCCAAAGTTACGCCTAAATCGGGAATAGAAGTCGTACCCAGGATAAAGATAGTTAACTGTGCTGGTGGATGAACTGACCTTGGTTTCACAGAGAGCGAGTACATGAGGTTTATTTCATTGTAGGTGTTGGTGTACTGAATTTATGTTCGAGTTTAAACCGCGTATGTTTCAAAAATCCATTTTAAAATTATCCCTGCATGTTGACGCCCCCGAACCAGCCCCCACCTGGATATCCGAACAAGCATTGTCCGGCTTACTGCGTTTGAGCATTTGGACCGGAGTTGTCGTTCCGCCTCTCATATCTTTGCTGCAGGAATGCGCAGGTTGGTTAGTCCCTTCGTTCTTCCGCAGCTTTTTAAAACGGCATCTGGCCGCGCAGCTGTAACGAATGCGGGGTTTGGGGCCTGTTGGTGCCCCCGCTTTAGATGTCGCTTCGCCCTCCGGTTGTTCGCTATCCAAGGCAGCCACCCCCTGGAGGATTTCAGCGACAGTTCTTATTTTATTTTTGTTTTGTTGTGTGGCAATAGATAGTCCCACGAGAACCGCAGATTTGTGATTTCACCCAACCAGCGCAGGGTATGGTTGGGGCTTGGCTCGTTACTCCCGGTATCCGGGAGGCACCTATCGCGACGCAGCACTCCCTGCGCCATGCAGCCCTCGGCATGGTAGCTAATACCTTAGCTTGGAGGATCCCTCTTAGTTGAACCGTACCCGTCCCATCCCCTTGAGGACAGTTACGAATGCAGTCTTAAGCCCCGCCACCACGTCAAAGTGAAGATCCGTCGGGGATATATATATATAATATATATATATATATATATATATATATATATATATATATATATATATATATATATATTGTAGGGTGTGAAAAAGTGTTTAATTGCGCCCCACGTAGGCTGCGTCATTTTGTAACCTGTTGAATTGTCCTCAGTTTGAGGCATCTTTTTTTGTACCCTGTGAGAAGTTGTTTGTCCCACGCTTGAGCGCAATTTTGTAACATTGGAACTTGCCCGCACGTTGTGGTGTCATTTTGTACCGTTTGAATATTGGATGCCCCAAGCTTGAACACAAATTTTCTTGCAGCCCCGCTTTAATTTCTGATAATAAATTGAGTGAAACCTGATTTTAAAAGAACTAAAGAAATTAAAGAAACACTAACTCAGTTTTCCTTGGTAGAGAGATATGGGTAAGAGATAATTGTCTTACGTCTTTTTGGAATTATTTTCTATTTTTAAAAAGCTTTAGCTGTACAAATTTTGGGCACCATCCATTTTAAAATAGTAAGGATCTAACTTCAGCTAAAAAAATGGAAAAATACTGAAAGAATGTATTGTTGGTAAATAAAAAAAATCAGTTTGGTACAGCCGTTCTTGTCCTGAAAAGTAGGGTAGGTATTCAGTGAGACACTAGCTTTAATCAACAAAAAAAGAGAATTTATTCATGTTTTTTAAAATAAAAAGTTCCAACCTTTGCAGTTCTACAAAAAAAATTCTAGCCTAACTAGTAGTTACTACATTTAAATCCTGAAATATGATAACCCCCGAAGACGAAAAAATAGTGCTTTACACTTCACTTTTTAGTCTGTTTTAGATTGCGGTTAAGGCACTACTCTGGAATAAGTCTATTGAAGGAAGTTTTGGTAACTTACGGTTCTTATTCCTGCTTTGATGGCATTCGACCGATTTCACACTTTTCTAGCTAACACTTTGAAAACCCACTACGGCTTTTAGTTAAGAAACTGGTACTTTTACTTAGTTCGCATGATGGTTGTTCTGAGCTTTGCTTTTGTAGCTCAGTCGAAGGAAGCCTACTTGTCGGCTCTGATGAAAATTAGCCTGTCGGCTAGATGGTACTAAGCCTACTCAGCGGCTAGATGGAAAATAGCCCGGCTGCGGCTAGATGGAAAACAGCCTCCACAGTCGGTCTTCAGGCCCTTAAATAAACCATCCAAACTCTCCGGTAATATGGCGACGCCGGAACTAAAACAGCGGATACACACTTTTCACCAATCGCGGCGTGGCGGTAGGTTCGGTCAGGAACCCGCACAACACACTATACCGAACGTCTTGGAATCTCTGTTTAATATACCGTTCGATACAAAAATGAAAATAAGTACAATTTGAAGTGAAAAATCAGTAACATTACATGGTCTTAAAATCTAGGAAAAAATGAATGTTACATTTACCCCCTTCCAAAAAGAAATAGACTACACTAGTCTATTAAACTTAGGCTACTTATGAAAAGGTACAAAGTGGTACACTATCACTTAATACTAAGGTCAGAACTTAAAACAAAAGTACAGACTTCGGACCTTACTACTAGACTTAATTCAATTAAGCACTAATATTAAGTACAATGAAAACCAAATGAAAATCTTTGCATGATCACAAGAATCTTATAACTAGACTTAACTTAATTAGACACTAAGGTTAAGTACATCAAAAAGCAAATAAAAATCCTTGCATGAACATAAGAAATACCTGTTCAAAATAACAATCGCGGTCTTCTTATATAAAAGAATCAGCTCTGTTATTGTTACCAAAACAAAAAATATAACTTTGTCTAGACTCTTGTCTAAATCAAAAAAGTGAACTGAAATAAAATATGAACACCCCCCTTAAAATCTTTTAAGGATTGTCCGAAAATTTTTTATTTCAGCAAAAAAAATTTATAAAAATTCTTAAATAAAGAAAAAAAATAAAAAAATGATTCTAGTGCAAACACTTACACTAAAAAGGAAAAGTCTTGTCAGACCATTTAGCACTAGGCCAAAAAAAAAATATCTGGATAAATATCCAGACAAACGCTCGGGAAAAATCGCCATCCATGCTCTAGCTCACCGCTAAGAGAACATTCTAAATCTAGTATCTCTACTAGTCGCATCAGAAAATAATCGCACTCTATCGCGCAATGTCGACGTCCTAAGACATCTAGACATGCTAAAATCGCCAGAAAACACGTCAGCTCATCGCCAACAAAACACTCTGGTATATCGCCAGAAAAAAAACCTCGGCTCCTCGCCAAGAAAACACTCGGTAAATAGTCCTCGACTACACAAAGTCTGCGTTCTAAAAGAACAATCTCGCCTTTAACATAGTGAGCAGCTATAAAAGCTAACAATCTCACTATAGGCACAGGGAATAGCTATAAGAGCTAAAATTCACTCTAAACACAGTGAATAGCTATAAAAGCTAAAATTCACCAAACTGAATGATCCTGCTTCAAAAAGCAATGTTCACTAAGAACAGAATGATTAGTCTGCGCACAACTAACATTCAAGGAAACATTCCCAGCACAACTATGTGAGACAGCTAGTCTCTAAATAGGACCTCCCTAAAGTCATAATCCTATATATGGGAGTCCTTAAACAAAACGACTCAAAATCACACATTTTGAGCACATGCCCTCAGGCAACCAACATACACTGAAATATATACAGAAATATATACAGAAATATATACAGAAATATATACAGAAATATATACAGGAGTTCAAATCCCAAACTCTTGATTATGATAACTCCATACTGAGCTTGGTGAAAGCTCTTAGCAAAAGCTAATCAAATCTTCGGCACATCGCACCAAAGTGACAAATCTGCCTAGAAACATGAGCCAGAAAAAAAACGCCCTCCATCATTCTTCAGGGTGGCTACACAGAGATATAAAACTTAACCAGCATTGCGCTCCTCCAAGTTGCATGAAGAACCCTCGTGTACTGGTCTCGCCCTGGAACAACAACGAAAAACATTCAATCCATCCCACATAACAGGAGACAAACACCTCACCACGATATACTGAATGGTGGAGACAATAAAATACAGAATTGGTGACCCTGGAGTCCACCAACAAAAGGGAGTAGATTATAGCATCCACTAAACTAAAACGGTGTCTACCACACCACCATAAGTCAAAAAAATTAATCAATAGGGTGTTCCGAAACACACTACTGCCAACAGCCTGTCACCACTAATAGGCTAATTGGAGCTGAGGTCGACTACAGTAGCTAGGCTCTCCTTTGGTTCAAATAGAAATAACCATTGGGTAACAAAACCCCTAAAGGTCCCAAAGGTCAAACGTTCACCCCCCATAGACTACCCTTCCAATCAGTCTGTTCCTCAGGAAGACTAACTCCCTGCCAAACGTCGTAACGGCATCTGTTAGCACCCGGTGCATCACAGCCTGTAAAAACAGATAACTCATGGGATACAACCTAAAAGGTTTACAAGGTTGACTTAACCAAGCTTCTAACGAAATTTTAAAAAAACGAAAATGAGCTTAAAAAGCTACATGAAGCAAAAATTTCTCAAATTTTTGGTGGCAACGCAACAAAACTGTTGAAGACGACAAGAGCTTTTCCAGCTTAATCAGAAACAAGAAGAAAACATCGTTGACAGCTAAAATATTCGATCATGGTGTTAATCGTCTCCCTAGACAATAGCCTCTAGAAGAAACTGCTACAGGTATCAGACATAACCGTTTTCTGTCAGCCCGAACTTCTAGATTACCTCTTGGAAATCTAAAAATTCGGTTAGGAATCTTCCTTCACTGCGCTTAGCCTCTCTTGACAAGGTTCTCATCTCGGTATCAGATTTTGATCATTTCTTTGTGAAACGACTGTCTTACTCTGCTCTCATCTCCTGTAAATGATCAGCCTTTAGTTCTCCTGCAGAACTTCAATTCTCTATCAATCTGATAGTAAACCGAAAAAACTCAACATACGCCTATGAGTCCATGCAAAAAAAATTTTAAAAAATTTTATTGACTCAAAGGTAACGTTTAAACGGCTCTGAAAAAAAAAAAAGAAAATACCCTCCGTTTGTCAATTCAGAAGAAGATCTAAATCAAAATAATCCAAGTCTTAGACTTACTGGATAAACCAAACTCAATTTACTCTTAATTGCACCCAACATATACCACTAAGGTAATAGAAATACACCCACTCGGGTAACAAACTTTGAAATTGCTCATAAAAATTTTTTTGACTCCACATCATACAACACGAGCTCCATCTTGCGCTTGTCCTAACTCAAGATCACCTTGGATTGCCTCTAATCAAAATTTCGCTTCCAAGTGTCAAGAACTGGATATTATTTGGGGTCATAAGCAAATCAAATCCCGCGACCACCGACATACCAGTCTTATGATATATCCTGAGTGTGACTCTTTCGCAAGCTCGCAACAGCTGAGTCGATGCTAAACATCAACTACAATCAACCTAAGTTTGGATATGATCAGTACCCAAAACCTTAGCATTAAACAACAAAAGTAAGCTATTCTCTGCTCAACTTTTATAACAGTCAAAAAAAACGAGGTCGTCACCTCTACAGAGCAACATCAAAAAAAATTTAAGCAATTAAGATATTGTAAATATAAATTATTCTTCTTCTGACAAACTTTCATTAGGGTTAGGTTCATTGAATGGTTTTAAGTCTTTAATATGCCATCGTCCTATTTTAGTCCCATCTAAATTAACTAAACCATAAACTAAATCTGAAATCTTTTCTCTAATCACGCAATGCACATACTTAGGTACCAACTTAGATGTGAATTTATCTGCTGCACTGGAAAGAATTTTATTTTTTCGCCAAACGTGATCACCTATATTAAAGGCAAAATCCCTTTTCCTAAGGTTGTAAGACTTACTGTTCCGTTCATAAGCCTTATGTATCCTACTACGCACGTCGGTGAAAATATCTTTTAAACCCTTTAAATTTTCGGCGTACTCACCCCTGTTACCCGGAATTATTTCGCTGTCAACATTGACATCCAAATCTAAGTTTTTATAATATGATCCAGATAGAGGTATATGTCTGCCGTAAACTAAGAAAGACGGTGTGAACCCTGTTACTTCGTGTCTTGCGGTATTTATCGCTTGTTGGATTTTGGAAATATTGCCATCCCAAGTGTCATGTGAATCCACGTAACTTCTTAAAGCGGTCCCGACTGTTCGGTTATTACGTTCCACAAAATTACATTGGGGAGAGTACACGGGATTAAAACGGATGTTAAAACCATAAGTTTCACTTAAGCTCTTAAAACTCTTAGAGGTAAAACTGAGTACCGTTATCGCATATTAAGAGCGATGGAACACCGTGGATTAGAAAGACATTATTTTCCAAAATTCTCTCTATATGTCCAGCTTTAGAGCTTTTCAAAGGAAATAGCATGGTATACTTTGTAAACCAGCAAGAAACCACGAGAAGCCATTTATTTCCCTTTTTTGAACGTGGGAATGGGCCTACTAGATCAGCTGCTATGACTTGAAAAGGGTAATTAACCGTTTTCTCTTTTCCCATCAGTCCCATAGGTAGTGCATTTGGAGATTTCTGCGCTCCACATACTTCACAAGTCCTCACAAACTTTACGATGTCAAAACGCATTTTTGGCCAATAATACTGTTCCTGAACCCTGTGAAGAGTTTTATAAAAGCCAAAATGACCAGAAGTAGGAGGAGTGTGACACACGTCTATAATTTCCTCTCTCTGTGGCTTAGGAACTAGTATTTTCCACTCTGGTACATTAACTTTTAAAGGCAACTGGTTTGGGATAAACTTGTACACGAAATCATTTTCCACTTTCCACTGCGGAAAATTTTCAGGAAATTCTTTGATTTGCTGCCGTAAATTGTCGTACCATGGATCTATGCGATCTATGTCAACTATATCGATTCTTACGCCAATCTGTGCATTAAGACTGTTTTCGTCCACGGTATGATCTGGGATTCTTGACAAAGCGTCAGGAATAACATTGTGGACTCCTTTTCTATGAATTAAAGTAAATGTGTGTTGTCTCAGCCTAATCGCCCAACGCGCTAGTTTGCCACTAGGGCTTTTAATTGAATTAAGCCACAATAAACTATAATGATCTGTTATGACCGTGAAAGGAACACCTTCTATGTAAGGTCGAAACTTTTCGATGTTAAAGAGTACTGCTAAACATTCTTTTTCAACAACCGAATAATTACGTTCAGCCTTTGATAAAGTTCTACTGGCATACGCTATCACTCTTTCCTCACCATTGATTTTCTGTGTTAGGACGCCCCTAAACCGGTATTAGAAGCATCACTAGAAATATAAAACTGTTGGGAAAAATCTGGTTGGGATAAAATGGGAGCTGAAACCAATAGCTCTTTAATCTTTATAAAAGATTCTTCGGCTGCCTTTGTCCAATCTATCGATTGTCCTTTTTTTTTTGTCCTTTCAAAAGATCATTAATAGGCGACAACAGGGTAGAAAAATTCTCGATAAAACGTCTGTACCACGAACACATTCCTACGAAGCGCTTAACTTCCGTAGTATTAGTAGGTCTCGCATAATTAACCATGCTTGCTACTTTATCCGGATCGGTACGCAGGGAATTTGAGCCTACAATATAGCCTAAAAACTTTAGAGAAGTTTTGAAAAAATCACATTTGCTCAAATTTATCGTCAGTCCGGCCTCTTTCAATTTATCTTTTACTTCCTTAAGTAAGCGAATATGCGATTCGAAGTCTTCCGATGTTACTAAAATATCATCGAGATAGGTAAAAATATGTGGCTCATATTTCGGACCAAATATAGCGTCCACTAAACGTTGCTGAGTTTGAGCAGCGTTCTTTAGACCAAACGGCATGGTGACGAACTGAAATAGACCTCGGCCTACTACTGCAAAAGCGGTCTTTTCCTTAGAGGATTTGTCTAAAGGAATTTGCCAGAAAGCCTTTCTAAGGTCTATCGAGGATACATACTTAGCATTCCTGAGTGATGTCAAAATTCTGTCCATGTTCGGTAAGGGATAGTTATCAAATTTGCTGACCTCGTTGAGCTTTCTACCGTCAAAGCATAGACGATATCACTCCGAGTTTCAACATTTCGTCTAACTCTTTATTTAATACTTTTGACATATAAGGAGACATGGCGAAGGGCCTTGTCTTTACAGGACTGGCATCAGCCGTATCTATAGACATGTTGATTTTATTCGTTCGGCCTAACCTATCTTTACTACTTATTTCATTGAAAGAGCTTATTACTTTTTTTCTGCTTTTAAGCGTTCCGTCCGCGAGAGATCATCTAGGGTACATAGACGCGAGAAAAGGTTTTCTAAAGAACTTTCGGAATAACAATCTTTAAAACTTGTATGAGAATTGACTTCTAGGGACTGTGGATACCACGAATTATCTTTAAAATTTACTAAAATTCCAAATTTTGTTCAAAATCACATCCTAAAACCAAAGTATGTGATAGAGAAGGTACTACTAGAGCAGAGATTACTAAACAATGACCATTGCAGACTAGCGGCAACTCAACCGTACCTAAAACTTTTAGACGGCTGCCATCTGCAGTGGTAACACTCCTATTTTCGACATGGCATATTTTTATACTTAAACGACTTAAAATTTTTATACCATTCTGACCTATAACGGAGGCATTTGCACCAGAGTCAAATAAAGCCGAGAAATGGGCACCTAATAGATTTATCTTGATATGCGGTCTGTTATCTAAATATATATATGCACGAATAAAGGAGACATGTGACCATTTGGAGAAGCAGGAGTTTTAACTTGAAAAGGAAAATTTTTATTAGACTTAAAAAATCAGAAACTTTTTGTAACTATTTAGTCCAATCTGATTTATTGGAGTATTTCTTTACTTAAGATCCTCGTTAGAATCTTTCTTTTATCCGCGACCGGACGTTCTGAGAAAGTACGACGGATTTTCATTTCAGAGTCTAACTCATATTCCAGTAGGTGATTGACTTTAAAATTGAAGGCTTCCATGATAAATGAATAAAATTTAAAAGAACTGTTTAAAAAGTCTTGAAAATATTTCTCCTGTGCTCCCAATAGTCAAAATAAAAAATATGTAAAGGCACTTAAAATATGTAAACTTCTTTATCAAACATTAAAAAAAATCTTCGACAATTTCAAAAAAAATTTCTAAGTATCGCCTTGTATTAAAATTCTTTTACCGAATATGTTAAGAATTTTCAACAAAAAATCTCCAAATACCGTTTCGTATCAGCAAAGTATTTTTAATATTCATGCAAAACATCGGTGAGAAAAAAACGTACATTTTTTCTTCGGTTAATCGCAAAATAAACAGTGCAAAATTTAAGTCGACCAACACATCTGCTAATCTGAACTATAAAGCTAGCTTTTAAGAAAAAAGTAGGAATCGCTTATCTTAGAGTCAATTAACAAAAAATTCAAATATCTATACCACCATCAGATAAATTGAAATCAAAAATTCTACAAATTTCCTGCTTTTGTCTTACTGCTATAGTGTAGTTTCGTTTAATAAATATTATGAAATAAAAATATCTGCAAAGTTAGAGCTTTTATTTTGTTCGAAAGCTAGTACACTGAACCCTTTAAAAAATAAAATTCCAAAAGCCCCGCGTTGACAGCGCTATTTTGTAGCTTATGAAAAGGTGTTTAATTGCGCCCCACGTAGGCTGCGTCATTTTGTAACCTGTTGAATTGTCCTCAGTTTGAGGCATCTCTTTTTTTGTACCCTGTGAGAAGTTGTTTGTCCCACGCTTGAGCGCAATTTTGTAACATTGGAACTTGCCCGCACGTTGTGGTGTCATTTTGTACCGTTTGAATATTGGATGCCCCAAGCTTGAACACAATTTTCTTGCAGCCCCGCTTTAATTTCTGATAATAAATTGAGTGAAACCTGATTTTAAAAGAACTAAAGAAATTAAAGAAACACTAACTCAGTTTTCCTTGGTAGAGAGATATGGGTAAGAGATAATTGTCTTACGTCTTTTTGGAATTATTTTCTATTTTTAAAAAGCTTTAGCTGTACAAATTTTGGGCACCATCCATTTTAAAATAGTAAGGATCTAACTTCAGCTAAAAAAATGGAAAAAATACTGAAAGAATGTATTGTTGGTAAATAAAAAAATCAGTTTGGTACAGCCGTTCTTGTCCTGAAAAGTAGGGTAGGTATTCAGTGAGACACTAGCTTTAATCAACAAAAAAAGAGAATTTATTCATGTTTTTTTAAAATAAAAAGTTCCAACCTTTGCAGTTCTACAAAAAAAAATTCTAGCCTAACTAGTAGTTACTACATTTAAATCCTGAAATATGATAACCCCCGAAGACGAAAAAATAGTGCTTTGCACTTCACTTTTTAGTCTGTTTTAGATTGCGGTTAAGGCACTACTCTGGAATAAGTCTATTGAAGGAAGTTTTGGTAACTTACGGTTCTTATTCCTGCTTTGATGGCATTCGACCGATTTCACACTTTTCTAGCTAACACTTTGAAAACCCACTACGGCTTTTAGTTAAGAAACTGGTACTTTTACTTAGTTCGCATGATGGTTGTTCTGAGCTTTGCTTTTGTAGCTCAGTCGAAGGAAGCCTACTTGTCGGCTCTGATGAAAATTAGCCTGTCGGCTAGATGGTACTAAGCCTACTCAGCGGCTAGATGGAAAATAGCCCGGCTGCGGCTAGATGGAAAACAGCCTCCACAGTCGGTCTTCAGGCCCTTAAATAAACCATCCAAACTCTCCGGTAATATGGCGACGCCGGAACT
>CM032446.1:176547911-176653381 GCA_019049505.1 Pachyrhynchus sulphureomaculatus
TATACTCTATCCTAAGGTTTTCAGTTGATATAGTCGAAATATCATTCGATCATCATCAATAAAATTTAACATATTTACCTATAATACGTAAATAAAGAAAAATAGAAGATGAGTCAAATAAAAACGAAGGGACGGTATGAACGTAAGCCGACGTAGTCGCACCACATATCCAATAATGTTCGAGTTTTCAGTAGCATATTATGGGCATCACTGAATTGAAATCTGGGTGCCATAGCATATCATTTGCAAAACGATAAAGTATCTCTTTGTCGTATATAAAGATTGATTTAAATGATATTTATAAAGCTTTTAACGCACAGCTGAAGAGACAAGCAGTCAGTGATTACATGTGTTCAAACAATTACTGAAGTATATCTGTAGAAAATGGACAAGTAGTGCAAGCTGCCTACTATGGCTTAGGCTATAACAGACTATATTTTATGACGCGAACAGTGTGTCTAACGTGACTTGAGAGGCTAAAAAGAGTGGGGCAGAAGACTCTAGTCCAGTTACTAAATTTAGAGACTTAAAAACTCTCGGTCAAACTTAAGTTATAAAGTTAATAAGAAAAGGTATGTTAACATGTTGGTGAAAATTTAAATTCAGCCAGATGTTTAAAACGGAAGTTATCAATTCCAGATATAAAATAATTAATGGCAAAAATTCTTATACGTAGGATATTCTACTAAAAATAAAGAATTTGGCATCTATTTCCAGTTAAACTGTTTGTTATACCCAACCTAAATTATTTCTGTAAATACAGAAAGGCAGGAAATAAGTTGTGCAATTTTTCGAATTTTGACAGCTTGATTTTCCAAGAGAAATTTACAAATGTCTACTTTATTGTGGTTAAGTATGTTCTTACAAACAATACAGAAGTATTATGAAAGTAAATATGCGATTTTGATATTTGTAAGATTTTTTAATATTTCTTTAAGTTTAGTCTGTCGTGTTTTGCGTTTAGTAATGTATTTTTAATATCTTTCATTTCTCTAATCCACTCAAGTCTTTTTTTTTCTTAAGCTTCATATTGTTTTTTATTTAGGATTGCTCTCTCTGTATATACTATTAAGTATTTTGCAACATACTTATTGTTATTTCCCACTTTTCAGCCCTGTGAAGCAGGCCTCAGATAAAACACTGATTTAATATTTTTATTTTCATATGTATTTTAAAACATTTGCTCTTACTTTGCGAGCAATACCCTTGTATTAAATCTGTCTATTCCATTCTATTTAAATCTGTTGTTTTCATTTCTCTGTTTATTTCTATGTTTTTCCAGTGTTATATAAATATATATATATATATATATATATATATATATATATATATATATATATATATATATATATATATATATATAATAACATATATATATATATATATATATATATATATATATATATATATATATATATAATACCTATGTACATATATATATATATATATATATATATATATATATATATATATATATATATATATATATATATATATTATATTGTTTCATCTTCGTTCCATTCGGCAATATAACTCCCACCTATTTCCTCTTTCTTTTAGATTTTTTATCATTTCCAGTAGTTTCAACAATCTTCTGTAATAAATACTACATATATCTTAGGTGTTCTATTATTTTAGGCACACACAGACAGTATTAACATAGTCCTTTTAAAAAGTCTATACATAAGGATAATTATTATTATCAACTAATTAAACTGCATTGATAAATAGAGCATGTAAAGAGCGGATAAGATTAAATAGGATCGTTAGTAGTAATGCCTTTTTTTAGTTTTTTGGTACTTTTTGAATTGTTTACGTAGAATAATGTGTTGTTCTTATACATTACCATTACCATATTATAAGAAAATAAAAATTTATTTTATCAGTTCTCTGCTTACTAAGTCAGAGTAGTAAATTAAATTTGGCTTAAGAAAAATCGTTCTTTAACGAATAAATGATATTTCCTAATTTATGTAACTAAGAATATAAATTCTATTCACTTTCAAAACCATTTACCATAAATATTTATTTCGCTGTAATGTTTTATATTAACACATTATGCCTCTCTACAGCAATTACTACGAGATAATCTGTCAAGTCTGTGGCATGTTCCATTTACGTAAGCCTGCACAAGTTATTAAACATTTTATGGTTTGAACTGCTTGAACACATTATCGAATCGAATTATTTACTCGAGTGCTGTAGTGAATCCATCTTACTAGAAATGGGATTTACTTGTCATATATAAACATTTTATTTGATATATCCCTGAAGCGGTGCAAAGCTCAATAAAATATGTGTTGGGCTGTCAAGCATTTCATTCTGTTGTTGTGGCAGTTTTATTTGCACGTACTTATCGGTTTTTTTATGCTTATTTGGTTACTGAAGATATAAAGCGTAAGGGAAATTTTTACTTGAAATGTGACGTTTCGAATAACTAGTTTTGTAGTAAGTACATGAAAGCTTCCATATAATGCTCCCTGACAAAGAAATAATATTGTGTATTTTTAGTTCAATTTTTAACTTATGCCGCAATCTAACTTTTATTCATGTTTATTTTTACTTATAGTTAGATCATTAAGCTATAAAGTAATGAACTTAAAGTATGTAATATATATCCTAGGTGAAGTAAAAAAAGGAAAAAATAAATAAAACAAATTACCAACATAGTACTCGAACGCAAAAATACATTTTATTATTAAAACTTAAAAAATATAAAAAAATATTATATTACATTTTATTAAGTTATGTTCTGGAAATAATTCAATTATATATTAATTTCTTTAACCTATCATAAAATTATGTAACTAACAATAAGTAAAACTACTACTTAAAATATGTAATGAAATCCATATATTTCTGAAAAATTACATTATCCGCAGGAGTATTTTACATTTAAAATATGCAAATGTATTATATGACCTAACAAAAAACAGATAAATTAAACTAAATCAGAAATAGTATTAAAAGATACACTAATTTAAAAAAAAAATGATATGCAAAACGTTAGCATCACTTACTCAAAAAAATACAGGGGAAATCTAGAAGAATTATACCTACAAATCTTTCATATTTTCAAATTGTACCTTTCAAGACTAAAGTGGAAAAAGTTAGCACCAATCTTCTTCTTAGTTTGTGGTCTCCTGACGAAGGTTGGTGATCTAAATAGTAATGGAAACAGCATTAATAATAAGATCAAAATATGGACTACTGCTCTTAATCTCATGAAAAACTTTAGGAATATTTTCTTGAAAGCGAGTCATACTGTAATTTAAAGGATAGTAAAGTAATTTTAAAAAATATATATGCGTGTGTGTATGTAAAAATTTCGAAACTGTACCTTCAGTAAATTTCCAACAGTATCAGCAAGACTAAATGATTGTCGACAGCCTCAGATAAGGGCAAAATAATAAAGACCAAGTCCCAAGGATTATCGAGTGATTTACACATTTTACAATGTAAATATTACATTTTATAATAAAAATTACATAAGAAGCACTGAAACATCATTGCTCTATGTAGTTTTAATCAACTTGAAGTCATAAAACATGGGTATCTAAAAATAAGTATTTATGTAAAATTCCACTGAAATAAAATAACTTTTTTGATGATTCTCTGTGTGATTTTATATTATTAAATATATATATATATATATATATATATATATATATATATATATATATATATATATATATATATTGTTATATATATATATATATATATATATATATATATATATATATATATATATATATATATATATATATATATATATATATATATATATATATATATATATATATATATATATATAATACCCGGCTATCTTGAACTGAGTTTAATTTAAAGTTATTGTCAACTGAAATCTTATTGGTGGATCTTCATCCAGTTATTTTTAGTGTTCCGTACGAAACACTTCGGTGTCCGTCTATTTGTCTATCTGTCACACCTGATTTTCTCCGAAACTATTTGATAGAGGAAGCTGAAATTTGGCACTAATATAGGGATTTATGGTCTCATCAGAGCCGTGTAGTATTGAAAGTTAAATTTTGACTTAAGGGGTTTTGGGGGGCGAAATCGTTAAATGAAAGCTTGTCAAAAGAAGAAATGTAATACTTACGCACTATTCTCTTTCTATCATTTTTAAAAAAGTGCGAAAAATCGCTGTCCCCCCCTTATCTCGAAAAGTACTGATCAAAAAATTTTGAAAAAAATCCTGGAATATTCTTTACAGGGAGTAGATTGAACTAAAATTATCACGAGTACATTACCTTTAATAATTAAATAAAAACAAAAATTTCAAGTTTTCAGTAAAGATCGGAAAAAAACTTTGTTGAAAACTTATTTAGGATGTGTTTTCTCACTGATTATTTTATACTTTCGTAAGAAAAATATATATTTTAAAAGCAATTAAAGTACGGAACACTTATTGCGCAAGTCCAACTTGCACTTGACATTTTTGATATAGCGCGAAATTTTAAAAAAAAAAAACGTGCGTTTTTGAATTTATGATTATATTAACTATTTAAAATAAAATAATGCGTGTGTACGTGCTTATGTGTGTGCGTCGTGTATTATTCTATGTAGTGTATGCGTGGGCATGTGTGTTTGTGTGTCTGTGTATGTGCGCGTGCGCGTACAAGTGTATTGGAGAATGCAAAGTACTATTTAAATATTTAATAAAGCTTAAAATGAGTAAAATCGAAAATGAATAATATTTAGATAAGCTTCTATATTTGTGTATGTTATATATATTTTTATCTCACTAACGTGCCCTACTTCTGCAATTTCCCATGATAACTTGCACTACTGTATACTTATATATATATATATATATATATATATATATATATATATATATATATATATATATATATATATATATATCTATATATACATATATATATATATATATATATATATATATATATATATATATATATATATATATAGAATTTAAACGTTGATGTTAATTTGGAACAATTCTGTAAATTTTTTCATTTATATGTAATAAGCGTTATCGCTTAAGTGTGTTATTCCGTTTTTCATTTTATTAAAACATTTTACACAACATTTAGTACTAGTTTTTTTTTTCTTACCTAATGATAATAACGTTACTGATGTGGAAAGATTTACTAAATCGAATTTTTAAAATCTTGCCAACTCACATAAGTGACACTGAGAGGTTTTCAGTATATTTGATCTTGTAGTTATATTTTCTCCCGTGAAACTTAAAAAATCAGGTAAACTTATAGTTCGAATGTCTCTGTTTGGATTACTACGTTTCGGTAAAGCAAAATATACATTTCTATTGCATGAGGAACAGCATGCAGTATATCGTATAAAAAATTATATCACACTTTAATAACTTATCTGAATTTTTTTGTAATGCACCTTGGATTTAGTCATTACGTTTGTTTTCTTAAAGCACAATTAACAAATTTTATTCCTATTTTCTGAACGTGGGAAGGCATGATCCAGCATGACAAATTTTTATTTTCACCATTATATTTATTATTTTTAAAAGCGCGAGATATTTTATACCGAACTTAAGAACTGACGAAGTAACATAATATTAATTTTGAATAACTTAAATGAGTTTATCAACTAAACTAAACCAACCTAAACCAAAAGAGAAAATTTAGATATTTGTGTCTATGATTTTGTAGGGTCAAGAATTGCAATTCTTTTTATTACATTTTTTTTTATTATTATAGTTTTATTATTATAATTATTATAATTTTTTATTATATTTATACGTAATAGGCGATATCGGTTATTATATATAAATAAGTGAATTCGCAAAATTTTTCCGAAATAACCTCTATGTATAAATTCTACATCTACAAGTAAGTATACGGTAGCGCAAGTTATCGTGAGAAATTGTAGAAGTGGGGCACTTTAGGTGAGAGAAAATATATATATAACATACACAAATATATAAGCTCATCTAAACATTATTAATTTTCGGTTTTACTCATTTTAAGCTTTATTAAATACTTAAATAGTACTTTGCATTCTCCGAATACTTGTACATGCACGCGAATATATACAGACACACAAACACATGTGCCCACGCACACACTACATAAAATAATGCACGACGCAAGCACATAAACACATATACACACATTATTTCATTTCAAATAATTAATATAATCAATTAAATTCAAAATAACCGGTCAAGTGCAAGTTGAACTTGCGCAATTAGTGTTCCGTACGTTGATTGCTTTTAAAATAAAAATTTTTCTTACGGAGGTATAAAATAATTAGTGACTTCACAAAACACACTACAAATGAGTTTTCAACAAAGTTTGTTTTCAATCTTTACTGAAAACTGATGACCTTGAAATTCTTGTTTTTTTATATACCAGGTAAATTATTAAAGGTAATTCACTCGGGATAATTTTCGTTCAATCTACACCACGTGGAGAATATTCCAGAATTTTTTCAAAATTTTTTTGATCAGAACTTTTCGAGATAAGGGGGGCCCTTAGTTCAAAATTTAACTTTCAAAACTACATGGCTCTGATGAGCCTATCTATGACAAATAGTTTCGGAGAAAAGCGGGTGTGACAGACAGACAGACAGACGGACAGACAGACACCGAAGTCATCTTATAAGTGTTCCGTACGGAGCATTAAAAACACGTTTTTTTTTAAAAAAATTTCGCGCTATATCAAAAATAGCTCGATGAAAGATTTCAAAATATATTTTTTTTTATTTTATATACTTTCACTTTCAAATTTTGATTATTGCTTGTCAGGGCGGCACTGATTCGGTACCGAACCTCGATTGTAATTTTTTTAAAAGTAAAATCGAAATGGCATTGTTTTTTTTTTTCTAAACGGACCGTTCTCTCCCCTCCCCTATATATAATAAAAAAACGACGGTATAAGTATTTTCATAAAAAATATTTATGAGTTACACAAATCCTAAAACCTAAAAAACGCGAACATAATTCTACAAAGCATCATATGCCACATAAAGCACAAGAAGATAAATGTTCTAAAGAAAACGAGAGGAAGCAAATATGAGATACGAATTTACGTTTATTTACATCGTCAAAATTGCTGTGGACATTTTTCGTTCTTATCAAAATATAAATTGGAACCAACTGACAATTGAGAACACGCGATACACAAGAGCAGTTTATGGAAATCGGCTAGTTTAGGTGTATGCAGGAATGACAAGCGGTTTGCATGTCGCGGCAAACAACTCTACAGTCGCTTCATATCTTGCCGATCTGTGGTTATTAGGGGAACGCGATGCTACATTTAGTGTTTTTGACTCAGTGGCGTACACTTATCTTTTGTCGATTTTCTTTTAAAGGTATATTTTCATTTTCTCGCCTTGGCCAGTTGTAATATTGCGACATCATTTGTAAAACTTAATATATTGAGTCAATTTAGTACCCGGTAACTAACACAGCTAACAAGGATAATTTGTGTATAAAAAAAAATAATAATTATAATTTGTTGGCCTTTTGCTTAAATTTTGTTATTGACATTAATTCATATAATTTACATTACATGATTTGGGAAAAGCTGCTTTCGATCAAAATCCACGATATAAATGATCAAAGATCTATATTGATTTAAAAAAAAAACCGGTCAAGTGCAAGTTGAACTTGCGCAATTAGTGTTCTGTACGTTGATTGCTTCTGAAATAAAAAATTTTGTTACGGAGGTATAAAATGATCAGTGACTACAAAACACACCCCAAATGAGTTTTCAACAGAGTTTATTTCCGATCTTTACTGAAAACTGATGACCTTGAAATTGTTGTTTTTTTTATATACCAGATAAATTATTAAAGGTAATGCACTCGTAATAATTTTTGTTCAATCTACACCCCGTGGGTAATATTCCAGAATTTTTTCAAAATTTTTGGATCAGTACTTTTCGAGATAGAGGACAGCGATTTTTCGCGATTTTTCAAAATAATACAAAGAAAATTGTGCGCATGTAAGACATTATATATATTTTTCAATACCCCACTTGATGACCGAGTAAATTTTTTTTTTTCACTTCCGATTTCACTTCCCAAAACTAACCCCTTAAGTCAACATTTCACTTTCTAAACTGCACGACTCTGATTGGGCCATCAATTTCAATATTAGTACCAAATTTCAACTTTCTACGTCAAATAGTTTCGGAGAAAATCGGATGTTACAGACGGGCAGACAGACGGATAGACGGACGGACAGACAGGCAGACAACGAAGTGATCTTATAAGTGTTCCATACGGAACACTAATAAATTAAAATTAATTAAAAATCACACCTTTACTTTCCAGTTTAAAAAAATAATAATAGTAACATGATTTATTTAGCTTCTTGTATATTTAAGTATAATAATCTAAGAAAAGACGAGGTATGCAAGGTTTCTTCGTTGAATTTTGCACGCAGATCGTTACATGAGAAAGATAGCCGAGCAGACAACATATTTAGGTTCAACACTGATCGGTGGAACAGACAATAATCACTTGTAAGCCATTTGAAGAAAATTAGCTCGTTGACCACTATGTCAAAAAGAATTATCTCTATTTTCATTATTGTATCTATGTGGTCATTAGCATAAACTTCGCTAGAAGCAGCTCTGTGTGTCGCATGATTTTTGCTACTTCGATTTCCAGTTCTTCCTCGAACGAGAGATTCATACTCATTATGATTGTCATGTCCTAACTGTGGATATTTAATTCGAGTGAATATAGTAGATGAAACATGTTACATATTATACTTAACAAAAATAATATATTTTTTTAATAAAGTCAAAATACCGAAAATTCAATCCCGATATTTTGATGTATTCCTTAAAATCAGATATCTCGATATTTTTGAGATTTGGGATCTCACTAGTAAACCACTACCTATCACAACAGCAAAACTCTTAGTACTCATCAGTACTGCTTAGTGCCCACACTATTTTTCATAAAAAAATTAAATTTTAACACAGATGGAACAATTTGCTGATAATGTTTGTGTGGCTGATAGTAACATTTTTTATACTGATATTAAAAAATGGAAAGAATCGCCGTTAAATTGAAATGCCTTAATTTTCTTTACTTTTAATAAATATTTTATTTATTAAATAGAAGCCGTTTTTTGCTCCTTATATATATCTTAATTTTGAGAATGGATTGAGTGGATATTAATACTGATAGAGGACAGAATTATGACATAAGCTAGCTCGTTTTTTACTGGTAGAGTACATAGAGATCGAGGTAACTTTTGTACGCCTTTTGAAAATAGTCTCTATAGTTCTTTAAAATTTGGTTGTACAGTTTTTAGGCACCATTCATTTTAGAATAAAAAGAATCTAAGTTCAGCTCAAAAAATGAAAAAATACTGAAGTTTTTTTAGTTGTTGAAATAAAATTAATTTACGTACAACCGTTGCGTCCTGAAAGAAAGAGCAAGAGTTTAGTGAGACACTACACATTTAAATATTTATTAACAAAATAAAAATTCATACCTTTATTACACTCCTAAAAATTACTTCTACTAAATAAAAACCCCTTGAGCTAGAAGAGTATATACTATTACACAAAGTCTTTAATTACGATTATTAAGTTTTTACTAAAAGGCTTGATAAAACCCGATATTAAAAGTTTATGAAATTAACTCCGCGAATTACACGTGTAGAGTAGTCGATGGAAACGCACTTATAGACAGGAAGTGATATTTTTAGACTGGTGCGCTTATGACTTACGATTGGTTTCTCCCCGTGGGTTTTTCATAAGTTACTCGGCCTCTCCTGGTCTCCTGATATTGTCTCAGGCATCACCATCCTAGTTTCATTTAGGCTGCTAAACACTTTTTGGCCTGAAATGCCTGAGGATGAGTAGGATATTTCAAGAAAGGAAGAAGGCCTTAAACTTGAGAACTAGAAACTGTTACTGCACTACTACATCACTGAGAAAAAAAAAACACTCTGCCGTGCTGGAGAAGAAAACCACTACGGCTTCATGCTCGAAAAAGCCACTATTGCTTCTTGGCGGAAAAAAGCCCTTCAAAATTCGAAAGGGCTGCTTAAATATTTTCGTCCCTTCCTTAAAGTGACGTCTTTAAAATGGCTCACTTCCGGGCGAAAAATTAATGCAAACTAAATAAGTCAAGTCGGCAACACGCGTTACACACTGCCGGTTTAAATTAAACTGCTCAAAAATTTAAAACACGTTTTAAACTACACTGCAAGAATTAAAATCACTGCAATAAATAGAAAAATGTAATAAAATACAAATTATATAGGTAGAAAAACCGTGTCGTAACATAATCTTAAAATCTAGGAAAAAATGAATGATATAAAATATGATAGTTTAAATTATTTGTTTTTGTTTTCGAAAAGAAGTTTTTCTAAGGAAACAATTTTTTTGCTATATATATATATATATATATATAT
The DNA here is from genome assembly GCA_019049505.1 of Pachyrhynchus sulphureomaculatus. Taxonomy (NCBI): domain Eukaryota; kingdom Metazoa; phylum Arthropoda; class Insecta; order Coleoptera; family Curculionidae; genus Pachyrhynchus; species Pachyrhynchus sulphureomaculatus. Next base: position 176,558,314 of record CM032446.1, read on the forward strand.
ATATATATATATATATATATATATATATATATATATATATATATATATATATATATATATATATATATATATATATATATATATATATATATAGGTGAAGAGGCAATCACAACATGCCCGTGACAGCAGAAGAAATCTAAGAAGAATATATTTAAGGACCATAACAGCCAATAAACTCTAAAGCCCATTTGACGCTAAATTTTTAATAGCTTCCTATTCGCACAGCCACAAATTTTTGCGAGACTGTAAACCCAAAGTTAATTACGAATAAATAGTACTTTACGTGACTAATTCGGAAAATACTATTTTATAGAATAAGAAAGCAAGATTCCAATATATTGTTTATATTATACAAGTACTATTTTATTTCTATCGTCTTTTCTAATGTCATTGAATGCTGAAGTCGACCGGTAAAGCTTGCTTCCTTCACTAGTGCAGGAACAACTATTTTCGGTTTAGAGGATTAATTACTATAATTCGCAGCACAAATACACAAAACACTAAATTAATTGAATAAACAAGATAATGGGGTAATCCAAATATAATCGATAACTCTGTACACATATATTTCAAAATTCAGGTAAATCAAACCAATGTTTATAAGTTTATTATGTTACCAAAGTGGAGATGTTGAAAAGAAATTTTCTGTATGGGAAACATAAAATAAAATTAACACGTTAAATTACTTTGTTTCCAGGAAAGGATTTGCAATAATGGAGAATTCCGAATTTACTGTTTAAAAATAAAATATAAGAACATTGCATTGCTATGCCATTTTTATATTCATACGAAAGAAAAAAATAATAAGAATTCATTAATTTAAATTGCAACTTACTGGCTGTAAAAGTACAAAACATCCTCAAACCCAATGTTATATAAAAAATATATTAAAATACACCCCGTGCAATGTCTCACAAAAGGAAATTAACAGGCTGCTATTTATTACTTTCATTTTATTCAACTCGAAATATTACATTTTGTAACAGTACATAAGTTGAAGACAAAAGACACAAAATTCATGTCGTCGCAGACAGAGAGTTTCTCATTTCCTGCATGTTGCGACTTATCATGCATATTTGACGTTAACTATATGTCGTATTTTTCCTTTTATGATTTTTAAAGAATTCTTTATTGACTTATTCGAAAAATTGTCTTTAAATAAAAAGGCTATCATTCTTCTACAAATATACATGGTAAATTTCTAGGAAATGACTATTAGTATGCGTGATTCAAACAGATGTAACGCCGGGTTGTTTTGTTGACAGCTATTGTAAGTGATCGGTGTTATACGTTTTGTAGAAATTCATAAAGCCAAGTATTGTGCAGTGTTAAAACATTTTTATTTAAAGAATTAGACTGCGGCCCAAATAGAAACTATACTGAAGGAAGGGGATGTACTGGGGATCCTACAACGGCACTTAGTATCATTTATTATTGGATAAATGAATTGAAACCTGACCGTACGAGCACCGCGAGTGGTGCACGTTCACTACGCCTAATTGAGTTTTCTTCAAAAAATGAAAAAGCTGAGTTCGCGATGGGTGCCGCGTTTATTGATTCCAGACCAAAAACCCACGAGGATCGACATTTCAAATTAGTGTTTGTAAAAATTGCAGCGTAATCCGAAGGACTAGTAGACGTGGATCTACCATTACTCCCAGATACAAAATTCAGTCAAAAAAGTGAATTGGTGAAAGTGTACTAAAAAAGTGAAAACAATTTTATCGGGGGGGGAGAAGAAGTGAGGACAACTTTTTTTGGGACTCACAGGGTATTATTATAATTCACCATTTGGAAAAGAGTAAAACAGTGAATCGCTTGGACCATTTGAATAGGGAATTGAAGCAGGAGGGACCAAAATGAGCACGCAAAAAGTTCTCCTTCACTAGGACAATGCGCCTGCTCACACATCGCCAGGTGCAATGGCAAAAGTGCACAAGATGGGCTTTGAAATAGTTTCCCACGCAGCCTATTTCTCAGATTTGGCCTTAAATAACTTTTTTGTCTCCTAACCTCAAAAATTGGCTAGAGAGAAGATTTTTTTTTTGAGTGAATAAAAAAATTTTGAATCTTGGAATAAACTTTTATTCTTGCAAAAAAATGTTATTTACCTTGTTTTTTACAAGAATTTTTAGTCAACTCTCGTATATATCTACAGTATCGTCAACAAGTTTAAAATCACCTATGTTAATTCGTGTATGGGACAGTAATTTTATTTGTTTATACTGTAGCTTAGGAATATATTTCATTGCTTGTCTATATCTGCATCAATACAAGAGACTTTTCGAAAAAATCTGACATAGTCTTTTTTTTAGACGAGTATAGTGTAAATATTTTCACAAGTGCCATAACACAGAGTTTTAATATATTTATTAATCTTTCAAGTGTCTTCAAGTTCAGTGAATAATAAAAATATTTGTCTATGTTGAGTTTTGGGCAGTTGAAGGTCATTTTACCATATAACGTTGAAGTTTTAATGCTTTTCGTTTGCTATTGAAAAAAACTGCTAAAAGTATAAAAGGGGGTTAATCAGAGTGAACTTTAGCAAAAAGGCTTGATGTTTCGTCAAAAGATGTTTACTATACATTTCTTAGGAAACAAGGAAATTGAAGTTCCAGTGTCCAAAAACGTAGCCGAGCACCGAGGGTAAAAATGAGTTTACAAAACCAGCTCATTCTGACAATTTCCATTTAGTTCATTTGAAAGATATTGTACATAAATTAAATGAGATGTTTGTTAAGAAAGTGACAAATCGGTTATTAAAATCATCTGTTATATGTTGGTCTCCGTGGATATTTATTATGATGAATTCATAATACGAAAAGTTTATGGTGGACAGGTGCAACTTAACATGAATATTGGAAAACGAATCAATGAAAAACAGTGCTATGAATTAACGAATCTAAAGGACAACGCACACTTCAAATGGAAATTAGGTTTCGGTGAAATAGCTACAAATTTTGCACAGAGGTAGATCTTGTACTGCTGAACAAATATCTCAATGAGGACAACTCGCGAAAATGCTTCCTATCCCCACTGTTCACCGAATCAACCCCAATGGAGCCCAAGCGAATTCAATCGATCATTCACTGACAATCGAAAAAAAACTATGTTCCGATGCTCAAAATAGGATGATAATCTTACCTACTAGCTAAAATTGGACGCTCTTTCAAATTAGGCTATTAGTTTTTTGCTACAATCCCTACAAGCCTCAAAAAACGGGGTCGTAAGGGGATGAAATATTAAAATTCATGTATAAAATCTTATACATTCATATGTAAGGCTCTTTTTACCCAAGCAGGGAGCCATGGAGTTTTTGGGTGAGCCCAGTTCAATTTTTTAGACATTAAAGGTATTATTTAGGCCTTACTGGCCTTCCAAAGGGTTGTAATAAAGGTTGTGAAGGGGCTGAATTATAAAATTCATATATAAGTATTTTTTAATCAGACATGTATCCATGAGGTTTTTAGAGCCGTTTCATTCCTCCGAAGAGGGTGAAAAAGGCGTCGTGAGGGAATAAAATATTACTTCTAAACAAGTCGGATCCGCTTGTAATATGTTTAATTCTTGAGTAATAGATATATTACAGTTATTGCAAATTTTTTTATCTTGTACATCTTCAGGTTCGTTACCAATCGAACTTTTTGCTGAATAAGGCGCTTGTGTAAATTCGCCTCCGCAGTGGCACAACTTAACACCTAAATATTTGTGGGGTAAATTAGAAAGACAAAGATCGAGACCGATTATCAGGAGCATCTACCTCATTGCTTTTGTAACGATTGAGTGTTGACCCATCGTCATCCGACGTTTCCGATATTACATGGGCTATCATGATGATTTTGGCTCATATTGGGCACTATTAGTGACCCCTTGAATATTGCTAGCCGCTGTAGTTTACTATAGCTTATTTTTCCAAGTAGGGGAACCCAGGCTGGACGATCAGTATTATTATTATTATTTTAATATTTAAATTCTCTAATTATGTTAGGTAATTGAAGTGCAGTTTCAAGTATTGGAAAAATTAAGATACTTGAGAAATATTGAGTTTTTTTTCTTTATTTTATTAGCCCATTAACCACGACCGTGTATATTTTTAAAATCTGGAACGTCATATACCCAGCCGCTAGCGTCGGATTCGAACTAGCGACCATTAGTACACTTGACAGGCTCTATACGCACGGTGGTACCAAAGCCGGAATTGAGTTTATATCGATGTTTAAAAAGGAGGGCACTATAGACATTGTTTTCTTTCTCCCAATAGTAGTTTTAGATATTAGCATTGTTTGGTATTCTAATGTTGATAATATAGGTTTTCGTTTCTTCTTTATCAATTAGAGCTATATCGGACCATTTGCTGACAATTATTCAATCTGTTAACCTAGATGTGTTTCGGTAAAGCTTGTGCCATATTCTTTGATAGCCATCATGAAACTCTTTTTCAGCGAGAATCATTAGGTTAAATGAAATTAAAAATAGTCACAGCAAATATTACATCAAAAGTTATCACATAAGAAAGGAAATAATCTCAAATAAGGCATATTTCTTTTTCGTTATGGACGTTTTCTTTTCCTTCCTTCATATTTGACTTCAAAACAAAAGCCACTATAATATATGATATAAAATTTATCATGTACAATTTAAAATATCAGGAAAAAAAATGATACTGAAGTTATACAAGAGATTTTACATGAAAATAAGAAAGACAACGAAAATTATTTCGTATCTGTAACTCATAATTTCTTCCAATTTAGTAATTTAATTGACATCGATCAACTAAATCTAGCAGACAGTAAACCTAATAATTTTATTAAAATGTCAATTAAGAAAAGACGATTCAAGTAAATTGACAAATTAATGAAGTAAAGTATAATTAGGGGAAGAAACTTTTCAGATTTCAGTCACTCCAATTTGACACGGTTCGGTTATAAGAACCATCATTTCTAAACGATAACTTTTTAAATAATAAAATTAATAAATATATTTAAATGCGACGACAATTTAATTCGAGGCTTGATTGAAAAGTCTGGAAGTGCAATGCGCAGTTGTTTGTTGGCAGCTCTTTTAAGTGATCGGTGTTACATGTTTCGTAGAATTGGATCAAACCGAGTATCGTGGTAAAATATTTTTATTTAAAATTGGACTGAACTGGCGGAAGTTCATGGGGATTTTGCAGCAGTTCTCAAGACCATTTATTACTGGATAAATGAATTTAAACGTGACCACTCCAAATGCTGCACATTCTGAACGTCCTATAGAGGTTTCTTTTGAAGAAATGGCGAAGGTGAAAGTGAACCGAAAAAACTAAAACAGTTTTATCGGTGGCAAAAGATATGGTAATTGTTTTTGGACCTCACGAAGGATTATGATTGACTATTTGAAAAATAGTAAAACAGGCTCTTATGCAACGTTATTGGACGGTGTGTAGGTGAAGCAGAAGCGACCAAAATTAGCGCATAAAAGAGTACACCTGCTTGCATATCGATCGTTGTAATGGCAATAGTTCATCATTTACCTCATTCCCCAGATTTGGCCCGCGTTATTTTTTTTGTTTCCTAACTTTAAAAATTGGTATGGGGAGAAGAGATTTTTGTCGAATGAAGAGATTAGATATCTGTGCGCAGTAAACGTGTATTATGTACATTTCGAATTTTTTTTGTTTTCTAAGAGAATAAAAAAATTGAAATCTCGCTGTACCAAATATATTAAGCTCAATGGAGATTATGTGAGAAGTAAATTTTTATTTTTGCCAAGAAATGTTATTTGCCTTGTTTTTTACAACACTTTTTAATCCACGATCGTATATAATAATTTTTTATCGTATTGTAATAAATGTAATGAAAGACTGATTTTGTCAAATTTCCACTTTATTTAGTTTCACTGAAACTGTATGACGCGTTTCGCTATACTATAGCTTCGTCTGATTCAAAATGATATTTGAATATTAGTGTTGTTACATTTATACAAATACCCTAAGGTAGATAGGTAATAAAATTAATACTATATGCTAATGAATATTGCTGGGAAATTCATTCGGAATATTAATTGTATAAATTGAGTAAAGGTGAGTTACCATGGGCCAGGCAGGTATCTTTTTGTTCGTTTAAGATGACGTCTGAATTTTTAATTCTATTTATTTCTAAATTTTATAACAGGTTTAATTTTATGCCTTTGTTTGGTATGTGTAGAATTTTAAATTTATCGTCAAAAAGATGATTTGATTCTGTTAAATAATAACTGTACGCTGAGTCAGTTATGTTTTTTAAATAGCTTCTTTTATGTTCTGAAATCCGAGTTTCGAATGAGCGATCTGTCTAACCTATGTAACTTTTATGACAAGAACCACAATTCAACTGATACACTCCAGATTTTTTTGATCTATTTTGTTTTCCCTTTGCGTTTTTAATGAATTTTCCTAACAAGTTGTTTGTCCTAAAAGCTATGTTGATATTATATTTGTTTAAGTGGTTTTTAATTTTCTCTGACGTGTTACCAAAATAGGTTAAAACATTGTATTTTTTCCCTGTGTTTTCTTTCTTGGGATATACTAAAGAAATAGATTTATTTTTTAATTTTTTGTTTAGAATTGAGTCTATGGAGCCTGGAGAATATCCGTTGTTAACAGCAATTTGTTTTATTAGATTTAATTCTTTATTAAAATCATCTACAGATAAGGGGACACTTACAAGTCTATGCATACATACTGTGGTAAGCTGCCAATTTGTGTTGTAGGGGTGAGCTGATTTTATGTTTATTGTAGTGTCTTTATGTGAGGGTTTGTGAAAAATAGAGAATTTGTGTTTGTTGTAATGTCTGGTTATCGTTAAGCCAAGAAAATTGATTTTATTGTCGACTTCTAGTTCCATAGATAATTTAATATTTTTACATATTGAGTTTATATAGTTAAAAACATTGTCAAGTTGACGCTCCGTACCATGAAAACAAGCAAAGATGTCGTCTACATATGTGTACCAATACAAAAATGATTTGCTAAATTCCTGTCGATGTATTTGTTGTTCTAGGTTATCCATGAATATTTCTGCTAAAAGCGGGCTAAGTGGACTACCCATTATGAGACCCTAACCTGAACTATTATAAAACGTATTATTAAAGTAAAAATAATTTTGATTGAGGCTCGTGTTTAATAAATTTAGTATGTCTTGTTGTATAACGATATTAACTTTATTTTTGATTAAAAATATTTTTATGATTTTTACTGTTTCATCCGGGAGTATGCTAGGGAAAAGGTTTTGGACGTCAAATGATACTAGTTTTGAATTATCTGGTAGAAAGACGTTGGAAATTTTTTCCGTTAATTCTAATGAATTTTTTATTGTGTAAGTTGGGGTAAAGTTAATGTTCGTTTTAATGATATCTATGAGAAATTTGAGAGTTTGTAAGCTAGGGCAAAATCAGTCTTTTATTACATTCGTTACCAATTTCCATCAAGTAACAGCCACAACAATTCAAAGTATTGTAATAAATTATACTCTAAATTTTATTACTTCTGACTTTTTGCAAATAAAATCTAATTTTTCAATTACTGCTGACTTATACTAACGTTACCCTTATGAAATCAAAATGTATTTTTTATTTTTTATATAACTAAATTCCATAATATCAACAACACCTCAAAACATCCCTTTATTTTAAGGAATAAAAAGCGGCAATTTCAAGAACACGAAGCCTGTACGATGTATCATTCCGAATTTAGATTTAAACGTAAACACCAGAACAACGCTTTTCACAAACACACGTAGGTTGAAAAGTACGTCCGTCATATCTTTATTATATTCTTAAGATACACGACAAGAAGAAGAATGGGCCTGACATAGCAAGGCACTGCAAATTTATTTCAACTCTCTGAGGAATGTTATGTTTTGAGACTATGATGTATAGATTCTTTTACAGGGCACAAACTGTGTAACTTTCTGGGGCCAGAATGTCGGTATTAAATGGATAATGTAACTATATATAGATATTTTAATCACATATGTTTATTGCCTTTGTAGCGTCACTTTTCCCTTAACAAATTTTGTCTTGTTCACTAGAAGTTTAAGTCGGATGAGTTTAGCTTATAACAACGCTCTTAAGCCAATTGCTATAGTACAAAAGCGCGTACTCAAAATATTTTTAATCTTACTATACTTTGATTTTCTAATATGTTTTTGTACGGGTTTGAAAATGTTCCAGAAGCTGCAACGTTTCATAAAAATTTTTAACGAAAGTAAAAGAGAAACAATTGCGCCTTGCGTTTTTGACGTTTTAATAGAAGCCTTATATTTTTTGGGTGGAACCCCCAATATGGGAGGTTGTAAAAAAAGTATTGTGTCTTTTAAAGTCAAAATTGCGACAACCGTTTTGTATATTTTGAAGCAACTTTATTGAATCAAATATGTATTATTTTGTTCGGTGACCTTCTGCCATTTTTTCTGTCAACACCATAATCCTTTCATTGGAGAACTTCTGTGATTTGTGGGCAAAAAATTGTGTTAAATAGTTTTCATAGGTCTTCTTTAAAACTAACCCAACACCATTCAGGAAGTTCTGCAGAGACCAAAACCAATGGCAGTCTGACAGTGCAAGGTTCGGGCTATACGGTTGATGCATTAAAACTTCCCAGCCAAGCTTTCTTAATTTTTATCGGATCATAAAAGATGTGTGTCGTCTAGCGTTGTCGTGGTGGATTCCAGCTGATTCTTTTGGACCACTTGCTTCAATCTTGCGAATTACTGATGTTAGAATACAATATCATCCTTTTTCGACCACGATCTTTTTCGCATATTATTTTCATATATGAGCCACTTTTATCGTTCATGATCAACCGCTTTAAAAATGGCTCGATTTGGTTACATTTCTATAGAAATTCTCAAATAAAAATTCGATCAAGTAAATTTTTTTGCGTCAAATCATATGACTTTTCTGTCATTAGTCCACCAGTACGAGGAACATCTTTGGCATCGAAATTTCCAGAAGGAAAGTGACTGAGCCATCTTTCGGCTATTTTTTTTTATGGATCTAGCACACGTGCTGCAGGGAAGTCCCTAAAGCGCTACAGGAGCGATTCACGTTGTTCTTGAATCGCTGTAAATTGTACTCGGTGGGAAACACAGTCCTGGGTAAGCCATTCCAAAGGGATGATGTTCTCCATATAAAAGACTGCTTGAAAAGCGTTGTACGAGGAATAACAAGCTGAACTTCATACGGATGTGAAGTATCAGCGCGACGTGTACTTCTAACATGCACTGCTCTGGGAGGAATTAAGCGGGCTACATCCTTCGAACACTCTCCATGGAAATACTTGTAAAATAGACTCAAGTCGCCAACCTATTCTTCAATGTTCCAGCGAATCAAGGCCGCCGGTCAATTCTGGGTCTCCAATCAGACGAACAGCCCTACTCTGAACAGAATCCAATAAATGCAGTTTGCTTTTGATAACATATTTTGACCATAAATAACACAAATTTTTTCATAGGCATGCACAGCATTTGTGCATTTTACAATTTAATTTCGAAAAAGCACAAGTGGTGTGCAATTTGTGCTTTTTCGAAATAAAATTGTAAAATATAGCAGAAATTTCACTCATCTTCAAGGCTTTTTAACTTAGGTCTGAATGAACAAATTTCATCAGTTTTTGCATGTCTTATACTGTCAAATGTCAGCTTTTAACTGACGATAAGTATAACTGGATGTGACTTATATTACGTGCGATATGTGACACTCTAATGAGAAAAGGCTCAATACTATTTCGACAACCTAATTTATTATTTTTCAGTATTATAAAACTCTTACTTCTAAAAACGCCAATATAATTATATGGTATTATTGTGCAAAATAACAAAGAAAAATCGCTTTTTTGTCAAAGCTAATTATGCTTGTTCGACAATAATGTAAATTGTTTATGTTAAAAGTTTTAATACGGGTATCCAGTACAGGTACCTACATGGTACCACTTAGTAATTCATATTTAACAGCTCTTTATTGTTTGAATTTTGACGTTTGCTTAGTTCGGTAAATAGAATCGTGGAATAATATTCTCAAGACCAACTAATTAAAGTTATTGAAACTTACTTTTTCCTTCTAAGCTAGTAAATTTAATTTCGTCAGCTACAAAATATCGGGCTCTAAATAAAAAGAATTAAATTAAAATATCTTTAAAAATAGGTATATTAATCATAGTAAATTAAATATCATTCTAACTTTCTGAATGATAAGAGGAAAAGGCTGGCCCCACGCCTATATATTTTCCTAGAAAGCAGAAATATATTTTTTATTATTTTGGTATGTATAATTACTGGAAGGACTTTATTAAATCAAATATATATTATTTTGTTCGGTGAACTTCTGCCATTTTTTCCGTCAACACATTAATCCTTTCACTGGATAACTTCTGTGGTTTGTAGGTAAAAAATTTTGATACGTAGTTTTTACAGATCTCTTTTAAAACTAACCTAACACCATTCAGGAAGTTCTGCAGTGACCAAAACCAATGGCAGTCTTACAGTGCAAGATCCGGGCTATACGGTTGATGCATTAAAACTTCCCAGCCAAGCTTTCTTAATTTTTATCAGATCATAAAAGATGTGTGTAGTCTAACGTTGTCGTGGTGGAGTCCAGCTGATTTTTTTGGACCATTTGCTTCAGTCTTATGAATTACTGATGTTGGAATACACAATCATCCTTTTTCGATCACGATCATTTCGCACATTATTTTCATACATGAGCCACTCTTATCGTTCATGATCAACCGCTTCATAAATGGCTCGATTTGGTTACATTTCTACAGAAATTCGCAAATGAAAATTCGATCAAGTAATTTTTTTTGCGTCAAATCGTAGGATTTTTCTGTCATTGGTCCACCAGTTCGAGGAGTCTCTTTGGTATCGAAATTTCCAGAAGGAAAGTGACTTAGCCATCTTTCGGCTATTGCTTTTAATAACGTATTTTGACCATAAATAACACAAATTTCTCCATAGACATGCACAGTATTTGTGTATTTTAGTTCAAAAAAGCACTGCTTTTCCGAGATAAAATTGTAAAATATAGCAGAAATTTCACTAATCTTCAAGGCGTTTTAATTTAAGTCTGAATGTACAAATTTCATCAGTTTTTGCATGTCTAATACTGTCATATGTCAGTTTTCAACTGACGATAAGTGTAACTAGATGCGACAGGTCTCTTTTAAAACTAACCTAACACCATTCACGAAGTTCTGCAGTGACCAAAACCAACGGCAGTCTCACAGTGCAAGATCCGGGCTATACGGTTGATGCATTAAAACTTCCCAACCAAGCTATCTTAATTTTTATCGCATTATAAAAGATGTGTGTAGTCTAGCGTTGCGTGGTGGAGTCCAGCAGATTTTTTGGACCGCTCGCTTCAATTCTGTGAATTACTAACGTTAGAATACAGAATCATCCTTTTTCGACCACGATCTCTGCGCATTGTTTACATACATGAGCCATTTTTATCGTTCGTGATCAACCGCTTAAGAAATGGCTCGATTTCGTTACATTTTTATAGAGATTCGCAAATGAAAATTCGATCAAGTAATTTGTTTTGCGTCAAATCATATGACTTTTCTGTCATTGGTCCACCAGTACGAGGAACATCTTTGACATCAAAATTTCCAGAAGGAAAGTGACCGGGCCTTCTTTCGGCTAGTGTTTTTGATAAAGTATCTTGATCATAAATAACACAAATTTCTCCATAGGCATGCATATCATTTGTGTATTTTAAATTTTAATTGCTAAATTCCTGTTTAAAATTTAACAGGCTACTTGTTATTACCTTCCAAACACTTTTAAATACTATATATATTTTTTATAAGCTAGCACACGTGCGGCAGGGAAATCTCTAACACGCTCCAGGAGCGAAATGTGTTCCATCAAAACGATTCACGTTGGTTTTAAATCGTTGTACATTGTACTCGATGGGAAACATAGTCCTGGGCAAATCATTCGAAAGGAATAAGGATCTCCATATAACAGATTGTTTAAAAAGGGTTGGACGAGGGGGACAAGGTGAACCTGTGTGTATTCCTAGCATGGTCCGCTCTGGGAGGAATTAAGCGAGCTACATCCATCGAACATTTTTCATGAAAATAATTATAGAATAGTCTCAAGTTGCCAACTGTTGTTCAATGTTCCAAGGAATCAAGGTTGCTGGTAAGTTACGGGTCTCTAATTAGGCAAACAGTTCTCTTCTGAATAGAATCCAACAAATGCAGTGTATGTTTGGCAGCAGAGCCGCCAATGTAGGAGCTCTATTTCATCGTTGGTCGAATTTTAGTTTTGTACATAAAGAACAGTTCTTGTGGAGTGTAAAGCTTTTTAGTGCCAAATACTCTTCCCAGCTTTTGGATAGTTCTCTTTGCTATGGATGCAACTTTCCCACTTCAAGACATATTTGCTACCAAATTCACGTCCAGCAAATTGAGTAATAATTCTAAAGGAATGAAGTGTCCCGACTTAATTACGTGGGTTCAGCAATGTTAATTTTTTCAGAAAAAAACTGCCCCCAGGGTTTTTGTAGCATTAAATTCTACTTAGCATCAGTAACCAGAAGTTCAACGATTTCCGATCTGTGAATATTTGCATGAGTAACCGATTTCGAACATTCACAGTGAATGCAGAAATAAACGTACTATCATCTGCGAACCTGTAGATTGGATTCTTGGTTCTTTCCAGTAGATCGTTAATATAAATGGGACAGAGGGTAGGAGATAGGGACACACCGACGTTGACGGAGAAGGTGTTAGAAAGAAATTCCACAAACCTTCTTAGACATATCATAAAAACGCTGGTTAGCCAACTATGTCATGATATACACGGTCGACTACGTTGGATATGTCAAGTGAAACCGCTAGAGATTCTCCAAAATGTTTAATTGCGCTGTTCTAAACATGTGTTACATAATGATGGTTGCTAATAATATTGAGTACTTCGAGATATTTTAGAAGCTGCTGATTGATATCCTTTTCCATAACTTTCGATATTATTAAGAGCAGTGTGACCAGTCGGTAGCTGTTTGGCAAGGTCTTTTTGCCGTTTTTAGGTATTAGCTGACCTGTAGCTCATTTTCAGTAGAAAGGAAATATATGTTGAGAAGTCTACAAAAAATTTGTATTAGTTAGCTGATGCATTTTTTGAGTATTATATGGCAAGTATTCCATCAGCACCAGAAGCTTTTTTGATGTCTAGCTTCATTGAAATACGTGATATGATAATTATGATAAGCTGTGCAAAGACAGTAGCGGGAATTCTTTACTGCACTATATGAATAGTTGGTGTTTTTTCTTTGGAAATCAACAATCGAATATGAAGCAATGAGTTCAGCTAAAAAGTTGACTTTCTCAACTGGTGTTGTTGCGATAGTATTATCTGTCCATGTGTCACTATTTAGTAATGTGAGTATGTAGAATTAGAAATTGTAGTCACTGGTAATTAAACGTCAATTGGCTTGAATAATATTTATTAAAATGAAGCCACTTCTCTGTTCCAGAGACATTAGTTTACGCTTAAAAATAAGGATAATCAGGTGCTATGTTTTCTCAACCCCCTTGTATGGCTTAGGAGCGTGGACAACGTCAAAGGTCACAAAAAAGAAAGTTTAAGCATTTTAGATGTAGTTCTACAAAAATTCCTGGGCACATTATGTTACAAAGGAAGAGGTTTTCCTCAAAGTCAGCCTAAACTCATGATAAAAATCAACAAAAAATTAGAGTATCTCGGCCACATCATGAGAAATGAAAAATATCTGTTATTACAAACATCTTTCAGAAGAAAATTTATGGCGAGAGAAGCACTGGCAGACAAAGAATATCTTGGTTAGCAAACTTAAGGAAATGGAAACTCTTCAGGGTGGCAGCTAACAAAATCAGAATCGCTAACATCTGAAACGGATAGGCACCAGAAGAGGAAGTCTACTTAAATTTATAAAGAAATTGGAGAAAAATTTACTTCAAAATACCAAGACAAATATAACTTAGGAGAAAAAGAGTTATATTTTTCATTATCTTCTCCAAAAACAATAGATTTGCTCTAGAAATAGGGTTTCTGGTTGTTCGCCTGGGGTACAACAAAGAATAAAAAAAATCAGTGGCTCCCCATTAAAAGACCACAGAGGCTAAAGAACCGATATAGCTCATCCACTACTCCTGTTCACTAAACAATAAGAATACTATTGAGAACTGAAAGGCTACACTTTTAAGAATAGTAATATTAGTTTTAGTTTTAAATTTTTCAAAAACTGACCAGTTTGCCACGTTTTATAGTGAATATTTAACCGATGTATATATATATATATATATATATATATATATATATATATATATATATATATATATATATACATCGGTATATATATATATATATATATATATATATATATATATATATATATATATATATATATATATATATATATATATATATATATATATATATATATATATATATATATATATATATATATATATATATATATATATATAATATATATAAATATGTATATATATATATATATATATATATATATATATATATATATATATATATATATATATATATATATATATATATATATATATATATATATATATATATATATATATATATATATAAGAAATTTGTATTATGGGAGTAGATTTTAAAAGAAAGAAATTTACTAAGCTTTGATTAGCTTTTTTTATCCAATCACAGTTTATAAAACTATAATCCATTGCTTGCAGCTGATGGGAATAATTGTTAGAAACTGTTAACCCCGTGCATCGTATTGTTCGCATTTTCAAAATATATTAATAATATTAGAATAAATAGATGTAGATCGGAATTATTTTTCAAATGTAGAGTGGTATTAACAAAACTCTCTCCTAAACAGAGTGAAAAAAAAAATGATTGCCACCGAATAGCTATTTTTCCGCTTACACTAGAGTTTGCCAAAGTCGAGAAGAGAGAGAAGGAAAAGGAAATTGTTAATGATTCCAAGAAAATATGTAACAGTAGATATCGGACTTTTTCGATTACAGTGAGCATTTAATTTAATTTTTTGATTGTCCTTTACTTATTCGTGAAAGATTCATAATAAATGCCATCCCTGACAAAAAATTTCATTAAATATTTAATTTTATTGCTCCCGAGTAATCTCATTGTTAAGAGTATTTGAATAAAATTCATATTAAAACTTATTTAAATGTTGTCTCTAAATACATTTCAAATCAACACAGTTATTAGAATACTGCAAATATGCAATAATTTATTTATAAGTTATCATTGACATTAGAAAATATATATTGTTTTTAATAAATAGTCATGAAACCATAGCATCATTTAGAAAAAAATGATAAAAATTACTTCAACAATATGGACCAGTTATTTAAATGAGAAACAAAATGAAATATTAGTTGAATAAGTAACCAAAACATTTACATTTACCACTCGAGGCTTAATTTTTACCAGTTACACTTCGCATGTTTTTTTTAATTCAAAAATAATATATCGAAAAAGCATCTACCCCAAATTTGCCCTGTAAAACTATTATTAACTAACTAAAATTATTATTTAAAATGTAGATCATATAACGGTCGGTAATGTCTATGCATTAATATACAGAAATGTATATTAAAAATATTGAGGTTATTATTTTAGAAATAATAAAATTTAAAATAAAAATATTTTGCTTCACTGTTTAATTAATACCAAAAATATAGTTTAACTAATAAGGTATTGCTTCTTAAAATGTATGTCATACATCGTTCGGTTATGTTGCTTTGATGTGGGACGAGTTATTAATGCACAAAGAAATGTAGGTACTAGCCGAGAACAGATTTGCGCCCGGATAATCATCTAGTCTGGCTATAGAGTTAAAAACAAGTTACAAAGTCTAAATCCTTTTTTGCATAAACAACTATCAATTTCATTTTGGTTATTGTTTTAAAGAAAAAAAGTTTTTTTTCGAAAGTGCAAGTCATAATCCTTTGGTTGTAGTATACAGAAATGTTTCAGAGAAAAATAACTCTAAATATACAGTGGTAATACTCGTGCCTGAAAATTAATAAATATCTTCAAACATTGATTTTTTTTTCAACACGCACAAACAAAGCCATAAAAAAATGAAAGTACCTTCTTATGTTCGATTTTATTTTAGCAACAAATAGAACCTAGTAGTATTGTAGGTGACATATGGACAAACTTATTATCTAGAGTAATTATTATATATATATATATATATATATATATATATATATATATATATATATATATATATATATATATATATATATATATATATATATATATATATATATATATATATATATATATATATATATATATATATATATATATATATATATATATATATATATATATATATATATATATATATATATATATATATATATATATATATATATATATATATATATATATATATATATATATATATATATATATATATATATATATATATATATATATATATATATATATATATATATATATATATATATATATATATATATATATATATATATATATATATATATATATATATATATATATATATATATATATATATATATATATATATATATATATATATATATATATATATATATATATATATATATATATATATATATATATATATATATATATATATATATATATATATATATATATATATATATATATATATATATATATACATATATATATATATATATATATATATATATATATATATATATATATATATAAAGAAAGTCGTAATTTTACCGAAAAAAATATTTTTTCTGTGGATCATGAAAACTTCAAAGTTTAAGGAGTATGTTATAATTATGTGTTTTTATTTCCCTTACTAAATGGAAGCATTGTATTTATGAAAAAGTTACACTCCGAGGTTTTTACATTTCAATACTTTTCAGTGAGTATCCTCAGATCAATGAATAATGAAAAACATAGGCCCACATTTCCTTTAGTTTATCGGTTTATTTGCCCGTCATTCTGATTGCCTCTCGGTCTATTCGTACGATATTTCTCGTACGAAATGGTATAGTAATCCTAAATATGGTACACATAATATTTGAAGTTGGACACCTGCTAGTTTTAGACGATATCGTTAAAAAGTGAGAGTGAAAGAAGTGGAGATCAATAATTTTGTTTATTTCCTGTGTCACCAAGATAATTTTGAGTTTCAGTTATAATGAATATATTTATAAATAATTATTTACAGATAAACATTTAAGAGATTAAAGTGATGGAAGAGGATGTTAGAGAGGTTACTTCATATGTAATATGTTATACATCTTTTCAGTATTCTTTGAATTAAGTTGTTCAATCTTTTCATTAGTTCCAATTGTTTAAACATATAAGGAGCTAAGCTAATAATGTAGGGGGTGTTAATTGTGTTAATTTTTCAATAATATCAACTAGTCAAACATATAAAGTATTAATGAGTTAAGGGAGTGGGTTAAAGCTGATGATTTGTGCATACCTTGTTATATATACTTTTTAGGGTTTTTTCAGTCAAGTCTGATAGACCTATTATGTATCTGGATATGTCAAATTTCAGTTGTAAATATCTCTGAAACTTCTCCGCTCAACTTTTTTTATTATTAATATATTTCCATAAAATGAACATCGTTTGAAATATCAGCTTGTAGTATTTGGATTAAGTCATTGTCTCCTGTGGGAAAATCAAATATGGTACTCATTTTGGAATTATGTGATGCAAGGGAAGTGCAGAGTACACACTACTGCTTTTTTATGTAATATTTATGTCCGAAATATTTAAGATTTTCTTGTAATTTTTTTGCTATTTCAATACCTATTGATTTTTTGTTCGTGTCATATTTAAATAATATGTGTGTTCAAATTATTTGCCAATATTTTCGACGAAAATTCTAGGTACGACCACAAATTGTAGCAAAACACGATAATATATTTATGTACTAACACATGTCTAAAATGTATCAGGAACTTAACCAGTTAAAAAAATGCATTATACTTAATATAAAATAGCAGGTTTCCTTTAGAATTAACTACTTTCCCATTTTCTCAAATTAAAGAGTTACAAAAACCAGCGCAATTGTGCATGTAATATTAAGTTTAATATTATTTAAAAAATTGTGTTTTGAAAAGTATAAATACAAGAAAACTGTTAAATTTATACGATAATTTAATTAAATTCCAGTTTCTATAGTAGTTTAAACTGTTAGAAATTCTATTAACAATTATAAATTTTCAATGTATATTCCTATGCTGGTGCTTTGGTTACTAATGATGGATTCCATTAGTTTTAGAAATAAATTAGTAACTGTGTGTTGATAAATGTTTGTGTAAAAGAAGAGAGTATGGTTTTCGAAATCATAAAGATAGTTATTCCAAAAACTGAAGTATGTTTTTATGAAAGCGTGTAAAAAAAGTTATTATTTTCCGTAAATGATTTGAGTTTTGCAGAAATTGCAGGAAATTGCAAAATTCTTTCGTGTCGCAACTTATAGTATTTCGTAGGAAAAGATACCTCACAGTAACTCTCTGTTACAACTTCCAAGATGTTCAAGATAGTTTTTTCATTTTTATGGTATTAGTTTTGAGCAAGAGTTCCCTTCTAATTGGTAATGAATTACAATACCTTAAGAGGGTATATCACAAAACATGTTCTCTAAAATCAAGCCTTGGATGTCTTACAAAAGGTTTAATAGGTAGTCACCACAGAACTTATTCTTCTAAAATAAGTATGAAAATCAAAATTATAATGCTGATAACTTACTGGTGATTGTCAATAGATATCCTTAATTTTATATGAAAATTATTGCATTCAACTTATTTTAGTATTATCTTTCCATGGTATGTGGTGGCCATGGGAAGTTCAGGAAAATTTTAACATTATTATTAATAGCTTATAACTTTGGAATCTGTCTTTTTATCAGAAGCGACCTCTCTTGCCAACGAAAAGAGGCTCTGGAGCCCACAAACTTTGATGTTATGTGGTTAAAAATAACGTCTCAACAAATCACAAGGTTCATCTGTATCCTGTATCGACCACCAAGTGATACCAATTTTCAAACACATTTCGCTTTTCTTGCAGACACCATCGATCATTTACAAATTAACTATCCAAGTGTCGAAATTGCCATCCTGGACGACTTTAACTGGCTTAAATATTCAAATACCACCGACGAACAAGGTCGTGAAGCTGAATTATTCTCAATCAGTTGTGGTTTAACTCAGCTTATTGACGAACCAACACGGATCCCTGATCGAGACGGGGAGTTTGCCAGTCTTCTTGATCTGTTTTTAACCACCAATCCGGAGATTTACACGGTCACCGTAAATCCGCTGTTAGGTTCTTCTGACCATAAACTGCTCTCGACATCGAGTATCCTGCTATTCAGTGACAGAGAGGCGCCTAGGCCGCTCAAGATTTGGCACTACAAATCGGCTAAATGGGAAGATCTCATGGAATATTTTCGAACCTTCCCTTGGATGGACGTTTCCGATCTGACAACCCCTCTGACTGCGCCAGGGAGGTCTCCGATGTTATTTTGGCTGGTTTGGAAGATTACATCCCATTTTCGAAGAAATGCCCCTCCAACGGCAAGCCTGGGTTTTACTGAAAATGCAAAGAAGCTGTTGCTTCTAAACATATTGCCTACCGACAATGGCGTAATAATCCTAACACCATAAATCGTAACACCTTTGTTTGTGCCCGGAAGAGATGGAAAGGAATTACCGACGAAACCAAGGAGGCACATAATCAACGAATTAGGAACAAAGTTCTCGCTTGTCCCAACAATTCCAGGTCCTTTTGGGCAGTCGCTAAGGCAGTCAGTCAAAATTTCACCAAATCCGCCACTCACACGATCAGTTATCAGTTAATTCCATTGCAACCACACCTGTTGAGAGAGCGAACTTGTTGGCTGAACTCTTTGCTTCACATTCTACTGTCGATTTCCAAGGAAAAACACCACCTGTTATTCCCATATTGCAGTCAAAGATGCCCGATGTTGTCTTCAGACAGAGTGTCATAAAGCGTATTTTAATGAAGCTAGACACCAAAAAGACTTCTGGCTCTGACGGAATACCTGTCATAGTTTTCAAAAACTGTGCAAGGGAACTAACACCAGTTTTCTGTAGACTTTTCAACCTATCCTACAGAAAGGGAATATTTTTGTCCTGCTGGAAATGTGTCACAATTCAGCCGATACCTAAAAAAGACAAGAAGATCTTGCCAAATAATTACCGACCAGTCGCACTGCTTTCAATAATAGCGAAAGTCATGGAAAAGGTTATCAATCAGCATCTTCTAAAATATCTTGCACGATTCAATATTATTAGCGATCACCAATATGGCTTTCGTAAACACAGATCAACAGGAGATCTTCTGATTTACGTAACACATGTTTGGAACAACGCAATAGAACACTTTGGAAAATCTTGAGCGGTTGCTCGTGACATATCCAAGGCATTTGACCGTGTTTGGCACAATGGACTGTTGGCTAAGCTACGCTCTTGTGGTATGTCTGAAAAGTTATCTTTGTGGCTCCCATGTTTCCTCAGAGAGAGTTCTTTATGAGTGGCGGTCGACGGATTTCTTTCTAACACCTTCACTATCAACGCCGGTGTGCCCAAGGCTCCATACTGTCTCCTACTCTCTTTCTCATTTACATTAACGATCTGCTGCAAAACACTGGGAATTCAATCTACAGCTTTGCAGATGGCAGTACGCTCGTCTCTTTATATACTTTGAACGCTCGGATATCGGCTGGAGGTCGTTCAACTGGAAAAAATTCTATCTTGGGGTGGCAGTAACCAAGTGGAATTTAACGCTACAAAAACCCAGGCTGCAGTTTTTCCTAAAAAAGTTAACGTTGCTGAACCCGACATAGTTATGTCGGGGCACTCCATTCCTCTAGCATCCTCGCTTAATTTATTGGGCGTTAATTTGGGAGCAAATATGTCCTAGCATGAACATGTTGCAGGCATAGCAAGGAGCGCTTTTCAAAAGTTGGGAATATTGTTTCGAACCAGAAAGCTTTACACTCCACAACAACTGTTAATTCTTTACAAAGCTCAAATTCAACCAACTATGGAATACTGCTCCCATGTTTGGGGCTCCGCTCCCACACATACACTGCATTTGTTGGATTCTGTTCAGAGAAGAGCTGTTCGTCTGATTGGAGACCCGGAACTGACTGGCGCTGCTGCTTTATATCCGTATGAGGTTTAGCTTGTTACTCCGCGTACAACGCTTTTCAAGCAATCTTTTATATGGAGAATATCATTCCTTTGGAATAATCTGCCCAGCGCTGTGTTTCCCACCGAGTACAATTTACAGCGATTCAAGAACAACGTGAATCGCTTTTTCTGCACACGTGCCGCTTCTATAGCGCTTTAGGGAGTTTCCTACAGCACGTGTGCTAGGCCCATAAAAAAAAACGAAGGGATGGTCCATCCTTGAAAGATTCAAAGATATTGTTCTCTGCCAACAAAAAAATGGTAGCTATTTCCTAGTAAAAGTAAAATTACGTCACAGTTTTATTCTTTGTATTCACATTTTTTAGTGTAATGTAATATCACCTAAGCTTTTGCTACTTCATTTAACATACATGTATAACTTTAAAAGTAATCCAATTTAGCGATGAAAGGTTTACATTGATAAGAAGTCATCATCATTTGAAGTTATTAGCTGTTGAGTTATAATATTGACGCGCAGTACAATCACGTGCCATTAACAATGAACCAATATAATTGAAAAAATGTAAAACTGTCAAATTCGAAAAATTATTGATATTTCTAGTTATTCTAACTTGACTTTTAGTTTATATTTTCTAGTCATTTGTTTTGGTAAAAACACTTATAAAAATAAAAGTTATTTGTATAGTGATTTTAAAGTTGATGTCTGATTGACTTCAAGTCTTACACGTCTGTTTCATATTTAAACGCCCTATATTAAGGATGCACATTACCAGGTGTACAAGTATGAAATGCGGATTTCGGACAACAGATTGTGCACCAATGCAGTTTGTGCTATAAAGGTTTGACACTGCGCCATTTTGTTGTGTCATCAACAAGTGTCAGACGCGTACGAGTGATAAATTGGAAAAGTGTGTGCATAGTGTTGTGTTGTTGTGTTCAATATATCGAAATTTATACCGAACAAAGAGCATTCGCGGACAACATTAATTTTTTGTTTTCATTTGAAGAAAACTGCTGTTGAATCATACCGGTTACTTCGAGAAGCTTATGGTGAACATGTCCCTAGCAAGATATGTATGAAAGATGGTTTCGGCGTTTCAAAAGTGGTGACTTCGATGTTGCAGACAAGGAACGTGGAAAACCGCCAAAAAAATATGAAGATGTGGAATTGCAAGCATTGTTGGACGAAGATAAATCGCAAACACAAAAACAACTCGCCGAGCAATTGGACGTTAGTCAACAAGCTGTTTCCAATCGGCTACGAGAGATGAGAAAGATTCAGAAGACCGGTAGAGGGGTACCACATGAGTTGAACGACAGGCAAATGGAAAAGCGCAAAAACACATTTTGCTCGCTCGGTACAAAAGGAAGTCGTTTTTGCATCGTATATTTACAGGGGATGAAAAGTGGATTTAATTTGAGAATCCCAAGCGCAAAAAATCATGGGTAGACCCAGGCGCACCATCCACATCGACCGCAAGACCGAATCGCTTTGGCAGAAAAACTAAACGTTACCAACAACAATTGACCGATTTGAACCATTCGCTGCTTGAAAAAAGGCCAGAATAGCCGAAAGAGGCAACACAAAGTCATTTTTCTTCATGACAATGCTCCATTACATACGGCAAAATCAGTTCGCGACACGTTGGAAGCACTCAGCTGGGAAGTCCTACCCCATGCGGCTTACTCACTTGGCTCCTTCCGATTACCACTTGTTTGCATCGATGGGTCACGCACTTGCTGAGCAGCGCTTTGGTTCGTACGAAGATGTGAAAAAATGGATCGATGAATGGTTCACAGCAAAAGGGGAAGATTTTTGTTGGCGTGGTATTCACAAATTGCCCGAAAGATGGGAAAAATGTATAACAAGCGATGGAGCATACTTTGAATAAAGCTCTTTTTATCATTCTTTGGAATTTAACATTTCATACTTGGTAAGACATGAAGATTTCTGTCCAACGAATTGTTTAAATATATTTTGAGCTAGTATTCGTTTAATATCAAAATGGTATTCACCGGCAGACTCTCCCCTCAATGACGTAATTAGACATAAAATAATGAAATTGTAGCTGGTTTGAATGAAATAAATAGGATAGATTATATGATTTTTTACTAAATGGTCATGCTACGAAGATGTAAAAATAGTTTTTAGGTGACTAATTTTAATTAAATTCAAATTTCCTATATTTTCACAGTTTACATTGGAAAAGAGTAATTGTAGAAAAAGTCAACATACTACAAAAATAAATAGAATAAAATATCTAAGTAATAGGACAAGTTATAAAACATTAGTCAAAAATCCTCTTGAATTTTATAACAACTTTTCTGGATTAAAAGGCAACTTAATCTAATTTTTGAACATATTTGCATTTTACAACTCTTTGATGTTAGAATCCAGAATATAGTAAAGTAGTAATAGCAATTCTCTATTTCTTGTTTGTATTCATGAGCTACAGTAGTTATTCCAAAATTTTAGAGCATAAAAATTAATGCATAATTCCTCAACATACATTCCCCAATATAGAGTTTAATCAAGAGTTGCTCCAAGTATATTGCAGTACTGGGAGATTCCAGTAAGTTCTCAAATAAAGTTAATTTAAAATCTTCTTGGGCTCTATTGGCAAAAACCACAAAGTTTCCTTTTATACTTTTGTTCAAATTTAAATTATTTTTACCATACTGAAGAAGAACTACTGGATAAAATCTGAACTAATAAAATGTTTAATTAATTTAATGTGTTATCTATCATTTGCATAGCATATTACTTTGACTTGTTCAGTTTCAGTCAAAAAATATATCCAGTCGTTTGAACATATGAAAAATATTAATGGACCGAAGAAAAGACCTTGAGGAATACTCTGTTTTATAACTTTGGTATCACTGTATAGTTACAAACTGTTAATAATTTTCTAACTATATTACTAAACACATCAACATATCAAATGCTCGCGCAAGTGTGAATAAACGGAAACTAAGTTGGGAATATAGAATGGCCCAATGACACTACTTAGTATATATCGCCACTACACCAAGCACTTTATTTTTGCACTCGACGCGCGTTTCGCTAACCATGTTAGCTTCATCAGGAGCGATGATTGACTAAAGCTAAACTACAAATCTACCCTATTTATACTTAGCCTAACCCTTGAATTACTCAGGCGGAACTAATGACATATCCAAGGCCATCAGTTCCGATCAAGTAGCCAGTAGAGGGGACTATTAGAAATATGCCCTCTGTCTTTATTTAAAATACTTTTACACTTTATAATTTCCATACTTTCGTATGCTTTCAACAATCTCCTATCAGATACATTTTTAATTAATCTTAGATTATCTAATGTTCAACTTCAGAGGCATGTTCGGTAATGCTAGACTTTTCTATTCTACTGTATTTTAAGTGTGCTAATGTTCTTTAAATCGTGTTCTAATTGACCTTTTAGTTTGCCCAACATACTTTTTGTCACAATCATTACAACTAATTTCATAAATTCCACTTTTCTCACAATTAGGAATCTTATCTTTGGGATATCCTAAGATATTCGTCAGATTGTCTGATGACTTATAGACTAAGGTGAGGCCTGCCTTATTAAATACCTTATTGAGTCCCTTGCTATATTTCGGATTATATGGTATGGTAACCATACTTGGTGTTATTTTCTTCGCGTGTAAAAAAAGTGGAATTCTGAATATTTAATCTGAACTTGTCTATTTATTAGCTTGTTTACTAAGTTATCGTCATAACCATTAACTCTAGTTATATTTCTAATACGATTCCTTCCGCTATTAAAGTTGACTCTGTTCAGAGGAAAAGTGACCAAACGATGAGCCTCATTACATTTTTTAGTTCATCGTTTGGTCACTTTTCCTCTGAATAGAGTAAACTTTAATAATGAAAGGAATCGTATTAGAAATATAAGTAGAGTTAATGGTTATGATGATGACTTAGTAAACAAGCTAATAAATAGACATACGTTCAGGTTAAATATTCAGAATTCCACCTTTTTGACAGGCGAAGAAAATAACACCAAGTATGTCTCCATATCATATAATCCAAAATATAGCAAGGGACTCAATAAGTTATTTAATAAGGTAGGCCTTACCTTAGTCTATAAGTCATCAGACAATCTGAGGAATATCTTAGGAAATCCCAAATATAAGATTCCTAATTGTGAAAAAGTGGAATTTATGAAATTAGTTGTAATGATTGTGACAAAAAGTATGTTGGGCAAACTAAAAGGTCAATTAGAACACGATTTAAAGAACATTTAGCACACTTAAAATACAGTAGAACAGAAAAGTCTAGCATTACCGAACATGCCTTTGAAGTTGATCATATTGCAACATTAGATAATCTAAGATTAATTAAAAATGTATCTGATAGGAGATTGTTGAACGCATACGAAAGTATGGAAATTATATAATGTAAAATTAGTTTAAATAAAGACAGATGTCCTATTCCTTATAGTCACCTCTACTGGTTATTTGACCGGAACTGATGGCCTTGCATATGCCATTAGTTCCGCCTGAGTAATTCAAGGGTTAGGCTAAGTATAAATAGGGTAGATTTGTACTTTAGCTTTAGTCAATCCCCGCTCCTGATGAAGCTAACATGGTTAGCGAACCGCGCGTCGAGTGCAAAAATAAAGTGTTTGGTGTAGTGGTGATATATACTGAGTACCGAAACGGAAAATTTATTTTTAATTTCAAAATCACAAGAACCGACTCGGTTTTGACGTAGTAAATCAAAATGTCATTTTAGTGCACTAAAAATAGGTCAAAATAATGATGAGATAAGCATAGTTTAGATACAGCAATATTATAACTTTATGCTCTCTGGGATATCATCAGAAGTACGAAAAATTTGTGCTGTTTTATTTATGACCAATTTTAATTTTCAAAACGCGTTTTTTGAGCTTAAAATGTGAATAACTCAGGTTATGTCAGTGGGATCGAGACAAACAAAAAACTGAATTCTTTGTAATGAAATTTTCAGTAAATCTTCGTTGATGTTAAATAGATGAAATATGTACAAAACCTACAAAATGGAAAATACAGGCAAAAATGTGTTTTTTTTTTTCATTTTATTGTACAGGTCGACTAAGTGAACCGATCAGCTTGAAACTTTCAGAAAATATTCCTTTTGTTATAGCAAAAATATCCTGAAATTTTGGTACAAAAATATTGAACCCACTGGACACAATTGAATTTATTATTTAAAATTTGAATTACCCGCCATTTTATTTCATTTAGTCCAAAATGGATTTTTTTTCAAAATTTAGGTCTCGACATCAGTTCTCCGATGTTATTAAAAAAAATTTTTTGGAGTCATTTTAACCGTTTTTTTTGCATTTGTTTATTAATCAAATAACAACATTTTGAAAAAAAAAATCTTAACGAAAATGATTTTTAATAAAGGTCTCGTGATTCTCTACCAGTTACGATAAAAAAATTTCAATTTTTTTTTCAAAATCACCTAAAAAACGCATTTGTTTTTATTTGACTAATGAACAAATGTAAAAAAGGGTTAAAATATCTCCACAATTTTTTTTTTAATGGCATCGAAAAGCTGGCGCCAAAACCTAAATTTTGAAAAAAAAGATCCATTTTGGAGCAAATGGCATAAAATGACGGCAATTCAGATTTTAAATAACAAATTCAATTAGGCCCACTGGATTCAATATTTTTGAACCTGTACAATAAAATAAAAAAAAAACAATTTGTTGTCGGTTTTTTTCAATTTTGTAGGTTATGTACACATTTGAGCGACTAACAAGGATTTGTTGGAAACTTTATTATGAACAGTTTGGTTTTTTTTTTTGTCTCGATACGACATATATAACCGGAGTTATTCGCATTTTAAGCTCAAAAAACGCGTTTTGAAAACTGCATTTGTTTATAAACAAAAAGCACAAGTTTTTTGAGGTCCAAAATACAGGATCATACTCCTGGTGATACCCAGAGAGAATAAAATTATAATATTTCTGTATCTAAACTGTGCAATTTCAAATGCTTTTTTTACCCGTTCGATAATCTTCTAGTTGTAGTTAAAGAGAAAAGTTAGAAGATCAAGTCTCTTTTCGTCTGCTATCATTTGTACAACTTCAGGATATATGTCGTTCGGACAGTTACTTTTTAGTTCTTTGGAGAATTTGGTTTACTTGCGGTGGTGTGCTCGGTCTATTATTTCCCCACGTATTTGGAGTATCTCTCCCACTACCTGAATTGCTTCGTGATTTGTAACTCGTAAGTTAGTAGTTGACATTTTCCAGCCGTATTTATTATATCTTTAATCGTACAATAATCGTGTCGTATTTTTCTTCGATAACTTACATTTCTTAGACATTTGTTGTTTGTAGGACACAATGAATTCTACCAAATACGCATACCTAGTACTTGATCGGAGGCTGACACAGCAGCCACAAGCCGACAGAGTGATTGGCACAACCAATACTAAAGATAGGCAGCGCTGTTTGCGAGGGATCTACCTCAGACCGTATATGGTTTATTGTAAAACAACTGGAAACAGGCAAAGCCCATATTTCAGTACTGTTCTCTTATTTGTCTATCGATCCCAAAACGCATTTCGCCGTATCACAGCTCATTAATCGGGTTAGAATCGATAAACGTATTTGGTACAATACATTGCATCTTACCGTCGTGTTCCGTTCTGTTCTCTTGTTTGTCGATCTTAGCCCGACTGATGAACCGTGCCAAAGGCATCTCGGAATGGATGGACGAATAAGTGAACAGTGGGTACACTGCTGAAATATGGGCTTTGCCTATTTTCAGTTGTTTTACAATAAACCACATTCGCTGTTCTTTGTATTCTCTACATTTCTTCCGAATATACTTGTCGATTTTTTTTGTAGACAAATCCATTTCTCTGTTATAAGTTCCCAGACTTTATCTTTTATCCTATCCATATCTTTACAGAACCCGACAACCTAAATCTGTTTCCTCATTTATATAAGTAGTTATCTCATCCCAGCTCCCTTGTATATCGATTTGTTTCTATGTCTAGAATGCCTTCAGTTTCCCTTCAAATCTGACACCTACGTGTTTCGAAACATTGGAATGTAAACCAGGGTATCTTGTTGCTACTGGCAAATATTTCCTCAACTAAATTCTAACTAAAATGAAATCATTTTTTCTTTGTAAAATTCTCAAACTCTTTTAAAATTTTTTAAAGTCAGGTAAAATAAAATCAATTTGGTTTTGCAACATTTGCGAAATAAATATATCGGCTAATACTGATTATATAAATGATTTCTACATAGTTCAAAACTGAAAACTCAAACTAGAGTATTATATCATCATAGTGACTTGTCGTGTTCTCTGCTGCAATTTATATTCCTAATAGAGAGGAATAATAAAATCCCAATCTTTGCGTACAATGTACATCAAAAGAACTTTTGTATCATCATCAAACACTCATTACTAGCAAAATACGTACATTTTCCATTTCCTGTAACCCATTTTCCCTTTTCCGAAGAGAAACAATATAATGATATCAAATAGCAATTTAACACCACATGTTTCGCTCCTATCAGCTGCGATATAGAGTTTTAAAACGTGACTTCAGCAGGTTTCTGCAAAGATGTGTGATGAGTTTTTACATTAGCACATTTAGTTTTATAATGCAATAAACACTTTTATGTTGGAACCTGCTATCAAAAGACATATTTTACTTAAAAAGTTTGATTATACGAGTTTATCATTTGTACAGTTAGATTTGAAAGTATGTACTGAATTGAATAAATGTGGAATAGGAGCTGTCGCTGCTTTTACTAGATGAGATATCATTATTATTTAGATTAAACTGTATCAGATTAAAGTAAATTTCCGACGTATCTCTTAAGGTTAAGCGAAGTATCTTCAGGGATCTTTACTCTCTACGATAAAGCTACTAAATGAAACAAGAGGTACTGTTTTTAGCTTGATAATATTCACAGATTGGTGAATTGGTCTAATAAATGGTTTCTACATATGTCGCAAACCGCTTATAGAAACTGAAAACTAAAATAGAAAGTTCCTCTTATATTGATGATGTGCCGTGTAGAGTGTTGATGTTCAGCGACAGTTCATTTTACAATTTGTTTTCTTTTTATAAATTTTTCATATTGCAGTTTCCTTCACGTAGGCTGTACCACAAAATTATGGTATTTTATAAACACCTTCGGATCTTAAAAGAGTTGTGTATTTGGTGACCGCAAGCATTCCGCAATTTTTCTACAAAGGTGGAAGTTGGGCGAATGTTCGGTCTTTTAAGTAATTTGCCTATTTTTTTGTGGTATCGCGCACCATTGACTGATGCAATCTTCTTCATGTCGTGTCTGGGAGTCGGGCTCGATTACAGGAAATTCTATTTCATTGCTTTTTAGAGCACTAGTCAGTAACTCTGTTCCTAATGAGACCGAGAATTCATCATTTATTAATATAGTTCGACTTACTATTATGTTGAAGACAGATCTTTTTCAAGAAGGGTGATGGTACAAGTTAACATTCAGGTATCAACTTGTAAGGATGGATTTTGGTAAACGAAACGACACGTAAGGGCTATTTAGTCTACAAATCTAGTCAAAAATTGAAATGAACATTAACTGCATATGAGTTATTACCTTTAATTTATCTTGTTAATTAGTATGCTTTAAAAAATATAGCATGACTGATATTATTAGCCAATGTCAATGTGAAATTATTACTTCCAAGACAAGTTAATTGGCTGTTTATACGACATTTATTTTAATGATTTGATTGAAAAGATCATTATTTATATTTAGGACTTCAATGCGGTATTTGTTTCTTTAACAAAATTAGGAAAATACAAGGAAATGAGTGGAAAGATACTTTTTAGTGATATTAAGCAATGATCTGATCTTTTAATAATTATAAAAATAGATCAAAAAATAAAGAAGATTGATTCTTTACAATGGATATTTCATTTTATTAAGTTACAATTGTGGACAACCTACAAAGATTTTAAAGAGGGTAGTGGCCAGCCAAAGTGGCGAAAAACACGACAATCAAGAGAAAGGGTATCAGACGTTTGTTACTTAAATAAATTTAATGGTTGCTAGTAAAAGCGTTGCTACTGCAGCTTTAAAAGAAGATTTGTTAAACCTTAACTAGATCAAGGCAAAAAGGTATCAAATAATTAACGACAATGGTAGAGGACACGAGTTTGGGGAAGCTAACTTAGCTCATTGAAAACACAATAGAATCCAAAGTATTTCCCCTGCTGAAATAAGACTACCTGATTTAATAGACTTTGTGCCGATGGATGTAATAAATAGATTATTACTCACTGCAGACCCACTACTTTCATGTTTACTTACCTATTTAAGACAATTATTATATTGTAATTATCGTTGTCTCAAAAAATTTTAGAATTTTTGTACCGACTGACACAATATTGCCGATGATAACAGCTGGAAGAACGCTTCCCACCGCGTTGGGGATAAAAATTGAGATGATTATGATAACCATTGATTGTAAATAAATAACAACTTCGTGTTCCTTTATAATTCAAGCAAACAAACATCGAAACTTTCTAACTGAAACTGAAGACCCTGAAAAATAAATAAAAAAAAAGCAAAGAATTGCACCAGCTGTAGGTAAATATTAATATTCTACAGGACTCATCATCAATGTAAGAGAAGTCAGGGTTCGTTTTCAGATTTTATAACCGAAAGTTCAGAGAATTGATTGAAATCTATATAAATGACTACAATATTTTGCATCAGAAATTTCCTGTTGTATTTGTATTTATTAAATAGACCAAAGGTTCCGGCTCAACTGTATGTTGTTGCACATAATTGATTCTTATAATGATACATATCTTCTTCTTCTCATGCCTTCTTGGAGGTTGGCGACCACTTCTCTAAATGTTTCTCATTTTCCTCTCAAAATGAAACAACTCCCCTATATTCATGCCGGTCCATTCTCTGATGTTTCTTAGCCAAGACTTTTTCTTTTTTCCGACACCCTTTCTACCGTCAGCTCTTCCCTGCATAATAGATTGCAAATGTGAATATTTGTCATTTCTGAATACACGACACAAATAGTTTTCGTACTTTCATGATTGTCAAGAGTTTTCTGCTTTGGCCTATCCTTCGTAGAACTTCCTCATTAGTGATTCTGGCTCTCCATGGGATTTTCAATATTCTTCGATAGAGCTACATTTCAAATGCTTCTAGCTTCTTAGTAGTATATTACTTCAACGTCCATGTCTTGACTCCATACAAAAGTTGGGATCACACGTAGCATTCCAGGAAACGCAATCTTAGAGCGAGGGATAACTTTCTGTTGCAGAACATTGTACGAAATTTTAAAAATGATTTTCTTGCAACCTCTATTTTAGTTTTGATTTCAGTGTCTTGGTCAATGTCGAATGTGATATAGGTACCTAAGTATTTGTACTTTTCTGCACGTTCTATTTGTTTTCCTTCGAGGAATAATTAGCAATTGTTGGTTTGATGTTTAAAAACGACCATAAATTTTGTTTTTCAATGTTTATCGTCAGACCCATTTCGACACTTTTTCTATTCAAGTTGTTAAACAATGCTTTCAGGTCCTGTAATGTTTCTTCTAAGATCACGGTATCGTCGGCAAAGCGAATGGTGTTTATCAATCCACCCCCTATCCTGATTCCTTCACTTCGTTCCCATAATGCTTTCTTGAAGATGACTTGGGAATACAAGTTAAATAACACAGGTGACAGTACGCAGCCTTGCCTAACTTCTCGCTGAATCGGTCGGAACTGTTATTATTTCATTTACTTGTACTACAACAGTTTGATTCCAATAGATGTGTTTTATTATTTGCTGTACTTCATCAAACGCTTTTTGATAGTCTAGAAAGTATATGTAGATGGTCTTGTTGTACTCTCCACTTTTCCCAGAAAGTGCTTCTCTTGTTCCCATGCCACCCCTAAACCCAAATTGTGAACTGTTGAGTTGTTCTTCATATTATAGATTCTATTGTGTATAATTTTCAATAAAACTTTCAATGGGTGGCTCATGAGACTGATCAAGCTAAAGTCTTTGCATGATATGGGTTTATTTTTCTTAGGTAATGATATAAAAGCTGATCGTAACCATTCTTTGGGGACTCTTCCTTTATATATCTTGCTGAGTAGTTTTGTGAATGTCTTTATATTCCTTTTATCTAATACCTTTAGCAGTTCCATTGATATTTCATCAGAGCCTGGTGCCTTTTTATTCTGTGACTAATGATACATATAAAGAATGTAATTTTAATATCAGGTCCAATTTTAATTCAATTAAAATGTGTTCACAGTCGAAAAAAATCTTATTCGTTTAAATTCAACATGCAATCAACCATGATTTTATTGTCCTCACTATCGAATACATTTCAGCCAATATATTTTAAACCCCAAAACTTAACTCACAAAAGCGCCTCGTCGGAAATCTAAAAGCTCTAAATAAAAAGGGTTTATTAATTTTCAAAGTCCGGCCATTTTTCAAAGAACGACTGTGTTTCACATTTACGTATTGGGTCGGTAAATCAAGCGGTCTTTAAACGCTGCCGAGCAAATGAAAGGGCACGTTTATTCCGAAATGGATTGAGGGTAAATCTTTCAGCGTTATCGAAGGAATCCAGTTGGCTTTTGCGGCTTTGTATCCTTCTAATTTCGAATCCTGCACGGGGTCTTGTCCTACGTGCGTTTATTTTCCTAATAAAAAGGTTTATTGCCAATAGCTAAAGTTTCAAAAACGGCCAACTTTATTTAATTATTGAGTTAAAGGAAATAATTTGATTGGTTGAGCGAAAATGTTTCAGATTTGTGACTCTTTTATTCTTTAGATCTGGAAAGTAAAATACAAAAAGAGATTTGTTGCATATTTGTTAGCCCTAAGTGTATTGATTTATCTATCCTCTTTATTTTCATGAAATAATTTTTCTATAAACTAATGAATAATTATAGATTTACAATGATAATATATAGTCAATTGTAGAAAATTAAAAGCTTGGCCCAGGGGTTCCCAATTTTTTTTTTACTGTGACTCCCTTTACAGGTTGAAATTTTTTTGCGACGCCCTTCTAAAAGAAGATACCTGTGTGTAGCTCTAGCAGTGAATAAAATTATTTTATTATTCAAAGAAAACTCCAAAGAATATAGAATCTTAATTATTATTTATTAGAAAACATAAATAAAACTACAAACAATACATTTAATGAGAGCATAACTTCTCAAATCGGAACTGAAGTTTTGAAATTGCTACTCTCATTTCTTTTTCTAAATTTATTTGTGACCTGTACTCCGATTTGATTACTGTAACTGCAGAAAAGCCAGTTTCACACCAGTGCGACGTAGCAAATGGTAAAAGAACCCTCAAAGTCGTAGAACTGATAGTAAGATATTCTTGGGATGCATTGCTCCAAAATTGAAACAGTTTATCTTTATCGAATCGTAGTTTTAGGCTCGTATCATAAGATATTTCTAACAGCTGTTCTTCCTCGACTGTTGAAAGTGTAGATGGTGGTGGGGTCTATTGGAATGGGTTTCTAATCCAGTCATATTGAATCAGATTCTCTGGAAAATATCTATTATTCTTGGGATGCATTGCTCCAAAATGAAACAGTTTGTCTTTATCGAATCGTAGTTTTAGGCTCGTATCATAAGGTATTTCTAACAGCTGTTCTTCCTCGACTGTTGAAAGTGTAGATGGT
The DNA here is from genome assembly GCA_019049505.1 of Pachyrhynchus sulphureomaculatus. NCBI lineage: Eukaryota > Metazoa > Arthropoda > Insecta > Coleoptera > Curculionidae > Pachyrhynchus > Pachyrhynchus sulphureomaculatus. The sequence goes on from CM032446.1 coordinate 176,592,207, forward strand.
GGTGGGGTCGATTGGAATGGGTTTCTAATCCAGTCATATTGATTCAGATTCTCTGGAAAATATCTATTATTCTTGGGATGCATTGCTCCAAAATTGAAACAGTTTGTCTTTATCGAATGGTAGTTTTAGGCTCGTATCATAAGGTATTTCTAACAGCTGTTCTTCCTCGACTGTTGAAAGTGTAGATGGTGGTGGGGTCGATTGGAATGGGTTTCTAATCCAGTCATACTGATTCACATTCTCTGGAAAATATCTATTATTCTTGGGATGCATTGCTCCAAAATTGAAACAGTTTGTCTTTATCGAATCGTAGTTTTAGGCTCGTATCATAAGGTATTTCTAACAGCTGTTCTTCCTCGACTGTTGAAAGTGTAGATGGTGGTGGGGTCGATTGGAATGGGTTTCTAATCCAGTCATATTGATTCAGATTCTCTGGAAAATATCTATTATTCTTGGGATGCATTGCTCCAAAATTGAAACAGTTTGTCTTTATCGAATCGTAGTTTTAGGCTCGTATCATAAGGTATTTCTAACAGCTCTCCTTCCTCGACTGTTGAAAGTGTAGATGGTGGTGGGGTCGATTGGAATGGGTTTCTAATCCAGTCATATTGATTCAGATTCTCTGGAAAATATCTATTCAAATGGGTGCTTAATGTTAATAAGTATTGGATAACTATCAATTGCAAACTTGGCTCAAGATTTTGAATAGATTTTTCTTTCAGAAACCCTTTCAAAACAGGAAAACAGTCAGTATTTCCTCTTCTATTTTTCCTTTTCACAACAGCAACTTCTTTTGAAACGCTGAAATTTTATAAGTCACAAAGATACGCCAATTTTATTAAAAAGTCAGTGTTTTTAAACTTTCCTGCGTCACGATCCGATTCTGTCAATAAATACGTGTAAACTCATTTTTTCATTCGTGGACACGTGAGGGTACGTTACCTCTCGACAACCAACGAGAGTTACAGTAATAATACAGTGCTCGACATCCAAATCTTCACAAAGCTTATGGAAAAAATCTTGCCTTCACAGGTCTTGTTTTGATGAACTTTACTACTTTGATAATTACGAGTATATCCATTACAAAATTTATTTCAGATGAAAGATTTTTTGCAGCCAGGGCCTCCATATGTATGTGTCCATTTTACATTTGGAGCCTTGGTTTTAACGAGAGCTTGAAGTCCTTCATACGGCCCCGACATCGCGCGAGCTCCATCCGTACACACACCGACACACTTCTCCCATTGAATGTTATTACCGGTATTAGTAATTTTTTGCAAAATAACAAATCCTCACGTATATTTGTTTCTTCCATGTACCGCCGTAACATATTATTTGAGCGTCGTTATTACTGTCTGTCGGTTCATCCAGTTGAATGGCAAATAAACCAGAAAGATTTTTCTTAATTTGCTCATTAATGTCTTCAGCTACGTCATGAATGCGACGACTAATCGTATTGTTAGAAAAAGGAATATTTTTTTATTTCTTTAGCCGCCGATTCTCTAATGGTCACCGATACCATATCAACGCTGCAGGTAAAATAAGATCTTCAGCAATCGTATGTGGTTTCTTACATTTGACAATAAGGGGATCGGCCTTGTAAGAGGCGAGTAGTGCTTTGGAAGGAATAGATGCTCTGGAAACCAAAGATGTCGACTGATGTTTCAGTTCTCGCAATTTTCTTGCAAAAAAATCTAGCGGCTTTTTTTGTAAATTACTGTGAGTTGTTTCTAAATGACTTCTCAATTTATTTGGAAGCATACTTTCAGCTGCCAGCACCTTTTGACAAACAACATATGGTGGAAGTTCCATATTTCCTTTGCTAACGTAGGTAAATACAAAATCTAAATATTGGTCATCATATTTTCGGTACTTTTCTACTCTCTTCTACGTCTTCAACACGTTTTCTATTTATTTGAATAAAGTTATCCATTTTAAGTAATGAATACGCTCGCGTAAATTAAATACAACACACTTGAAATCAAAACACTGCATTCATCAACGCTTGTAATCGATGAACAAATAAAACACCGAAACAAAAGACCGAACTATGAACGAACGAAAGCGCGGAGAAATGAAGGAGGGGCTTACTGAGTTGCTGATGAGACGCGCACTAGCTCATTACGTCGCGTGCAGACGACCTGTGACTATCGTTTCGCGACTCCCCTAGGATAGCTCCGCAGTTAGGGAACCCCTGGCTTAGCCAAATGGCAGAAGCGGGTAAAAAGGCTCTAGCATTTTAACATCGATCGAAAATTGGTATCGGAAGTTGGCGTCCATAAACAAACTCCAATATTCAATATTAAAAAGGCTGTCTATTACCGTTAGCTCTTAATATATTTTTTGTACAAGCGTCAACATTAACAATGTTTGCCTTTTAATATCAGTGTGCAGTGCACTTCGGTGTCCGTTTGTCTGTCATACCTGATTTTCTCCAAAATTATTTGGCATAAAAAGTTGAAATTTGGCACTAATATAGAAATTGATAGCCTCATCAGAACCGTGTAGTTTTAATTTAGAAGTTAGTTTTGTGGGGTGAAATTGGGAGTAAAAAAAAAATCAAGTGGGGTGTCAAATTAAAGCGTGTAAAAACAGGAGTTCAAAAATATATATAATGTAATACTTAAGTACACTTTTCTTTGTTTCATTTTTAAAAAATTACGAAAAATCGCTGTTCCTCCCCTTATCTCGAAAAGTACCAATCAAAAAATTTTGAAAAAATTCGAGAATATTCTCCACAGGGTGTAGATTGAACGAAAATTATTACAAGTACATTACCTCTACCAGTTTTCAGTAAAGATTCGAAAAAACTTTGTTGAAAATTCATTTGGGATGTGTCTTGTGAAGTTTTATACTTCTGTAAAAAAACATGTATTTGAAAAGAAATCAACGTACGGAACACTAATTGCGCAAGTCCAACTTGCACTTGACCGGTTATTATTTTTTATTGACCACATTTCATAACGTTACCATAACACCAGGCGCAAAATATTGTGAGCAAATTATTTTGCACAGATTACCAAAATTTAAATTACTAGTTTTTTCAATTTTTTTTTTTATTTTAAACTTTTAATATGATGAATCAACAAACATGCAGAAAATAAAAAATATTTTTCTAGCTATTATTATTTACAATATTAACATTATTCTGCAACCACTATATTTACCATTAATTAAATAAAATTCCCTTGTAACTGGCACTCATGCCTATGTTAGGAACAATTTGCGTAATTTTTAGGTTAGTAGTAACACTAATGGCTTTTTTCTCCTTAATTTTTGAAAGAATAATATAAAAAATTACAATGCATAGCTAAATGACTGGAACGTAAAAGATCAATGAGAACACAATAGTTAAGGTCCGAAAGCTTTTTCAAGCGGTAAAAATAGCACTTTTCACACAAGTATGACCAGTTGGTGATATGAGCTGCTACTGAAGAAAGTCTTTCGAAGGTCAAAAGTATTTTTCACACATGTTGCCCTCTATATTTTTTAATGTTCCAAATTTTAAACGCAATCATTTATAATATATAAAACATATAAGGTACCAATAGGGTGGAGAAGCAAAGTAGAAGAGTAACTTCAAATTTGTATTGTTATAGGTTTTTTCGTGGTTCTTTCAGTTAAGAAATCAAAATACTACTTTTGTTTTTATTATTAATAGAGGAACAAGGTTTAAGAGGTTATTGTCATTGTATCATTTCAATAGCATTGTGAGAATTTTTCTAGTTTTTTATTGAGAGTTTGGATATTTAATATAACATGATTTTTCAATTGTAAAATGTATTCAGGTGGAAAGAGATGAAGGGTTAGAAAGGTGATTACCTGTATGCATGTCATATATTTCTATTTCGTTGTTTTTTTTCCAGTTTTAACTGAAACAGTATATAGAGGAGACTGGGACCTGATTATAGAATAACCTTAAAAAATATTGAGTTGATTATAAAAAAAGTTTTAGAAATACAAACGGTTAAGTTGAAGGAATCATATTTACGAAAGGACAAGTAAATTATTTATTTTTCTTGCTAACGGAAAGTATTTTATTTATGAAAAAATTACCTTCAGACATTTTTCTTTTCTTCCGGTCCTAGACTTTTTAGGTCACAAAAAAAAAATTAAACTACAAATTTTATAATAAGTGATATTAACTATCGCAAAAGTAACGATCCAGCCACAAGTATATATATGTATACATATATATATATATATATATATATATATATATATATATATATATATATATATATATATATATATTATATATATATATATATATATATATATATATATATATATATATATATATATATATATATACGTATTATTTCTCTGCCGGAGGTGGGTATCAATGTAAAAACACGTTCAATTTTTCTTCTCTACTCTCGCATGAATTTGGATGTGGTATTAGTGCAGAGTGGCATTTTGGGCCACTTCCCATGGAAAAGGAGCTTGCGATGGAATTGGTAGTCTGCAAGTCTTTAGAGAAATAGTAAAAATCAAATAACATCTCCCAAACGCTTATTTGATTGGGCAGTTAATTATTTTAAAAATGTAAGCTTCGATTTTTGTACAAATGAGAAATGTCAGGCTCACAAAAACGTTTATCAATTGAAGCATCGAACTTTTAAAACCATGTTTAAGACAATTCTATGCATTTATACCGAAAGAAAATAACCAGTCGATGCAATGTATGTTTGTGTTGAGTCCTAATTGTACTAAGTGTGGTGTGAATATGGTTAGTGTAAGGCCTGTGGCTGACATGACAAGGGGGACAAGATGACATTTTCTTGTTTCCGTAGCCTCGTTTACGTGGCTTGGTTTGGCTCTGGTGGTTGTGTTTGTACCGCATCTGTGTCGGTTGTGTATGGAATAGATTTCGATGGGTCCAGACGGTGAGTAATTTTTTTCTTACTGATTTCTTTGTCTGGTTAGTCCAGATTAGTTGTGATTTAGTTATAACAACGCATGACGTGTTCGTTGAATTCTGTGGTGCAACTTATGCGTTGCTTTGATTTTCCCGCCTTGGTGGGTGTCGGCTTACTCGCCGGCACAACATTGTCTAGTTTTGAAGAAGCAGTAACATTTAATATTTGAAATAATTTAATATGTATTGTATAATTTTTACTTAAATGTTCATTAAATAATAAATGCAAAAGGTCTTGATATTACTACTATGATCCCTTCGTTAAAAATTTTTCGAGAGTGTCAGTGTTAGCGGCTCGCGCGTTAGATTCCACGAGCGCGTTGGAAGCCACGCGCAATCAGAAAAATATTAATAGTTTCTTTAATATAAGAGGTTACTAACTTTTTTTAAAATTTACTCAGTGATGTCTTATGCATTAAAAGAGCGTGATCTTATTTTCAAGTGAAACCGATAGCTGATTTAATTCGCAATTATTTAAAAAAATTGTTTATAACTTTAACAAATTATGTTTTTGCAACAAAACTGAAAAGTATAAACACTTAAAAAAAATATACTCAGTTATCTCTATTCGTTTCTGAAATAAGAATAAACGAAAAGTTCTATACATAAATATTCAACTAGCTGTTATTCGCAAACTAATTGAAGTATTGCAAAAAAAATTTAGGTAGTAAAAATGTAGTTTTACCTGTATCGAAAAAAATCTACAAGTTAGTCAAATTCAGTGCTTATTTAGAACCACGAATTTTACCCAGTACTTTTTTTACCCATAAGTACTGGGAAAAATAAAATTCTTTACCGATTTTATACTCTAATATTCCTATTCTAAAGTATCTTAAGGTGCACCATGATGATAATAACACGTCACGTTAGATTGTGTAGCTTAGCGCAACTTCTAATTACAGCAATCTTGTGTAAAATTATATTTGTAGATTATACAGTTAATAAACAAAGTTTTGTCAACTACTAACCAGGTGTGAACTAAATTTATTCCAACTAAATTCGAAATGAAGATATAGTCTTAAAACTAACGTATTCTCCTTATATACGTAACTTTTACTCACGAATACAGACACAGCTTCTGTAAAGACAGGAAGTTGTTAAAGTCGAATACTGGAATTAACTTCAAAGACGCGATTACCTCCACCCTACCAAAGAGAAAGTAATTTATGTGTAAGTGTATTATCTTGGGCCTTATCTGGGATTTTAATGATTTGCGACGACAATGTTATCTTTAATTTATCAAGTTGTAGAGTGTTTTATTAAAGACAACAATTTTATAGGCCAGGGGTTAAAAAACACTTTAAAAGTTAATTGCTCATGAAAAATGTTTTATGATTCAGGAAATTACATTCATTTTATGTTGTGAAACTTGGAATTATAAATCCTGTGATATTAAAAGGTGTTGTCGCACAGCGTGGCGGACCGTGCACAAAAATGCAAAAATCGTATTTTTGCACGCTTAAAAAATAGCTGTTAATGGAAAATGTTTTACTTGTTATTCAAGAAAAAAAATTATTTTATGTATATAATTTTAAAAAATTACACCCTCATATGGGAAATGAAGATGCTATAGAACACAGCACATTAAAAAAATTTCAGTTTTTGTCCGGCTCCGGAACATATAGCCTAATTCCGATAGCAATTTTTTCTGCAGGAAACAGATCCTTTTAAGAAATTTTCTACTACGTTTAGCTTCAAAAATTTTTGCTGTAGAAGTTTCAAAAAACTCGATTTTGAGGGCTCCTTATGCAATTACAATTCAAAATAAAGTAAGATACTCGACGTTGTATGCAAATTAGAGGTTAAACATTCAGTGAAACAATATTTATATTTAAATAGATGCTTATACTGCACTCTGTCGGTACTTATTTAAAGTCTTTCCGAACAAAGCGACCAGACCACAGCTACAGCTTCCCGCTCGAAGGAATATATATGTATTTATATATATATATATATATAAATCTACAAAATCAACATTTAATAATAATTTATTCCAAATTTTAGTGGCTATGCGTACGGTCGATAGTGTACCTCAGTTTCTCGCATCGAGATTGTAGTCTTCCGGTTCGGCCGTAAAATAAGAGATTAAGTATATCGAAAATGTTATAGATTTTTCGCAACCATGTTATAGATGTTTTTTAATTTTCTCGCTGGATTATAGTATTTAAATAAACCCTCACTAAGTTCATATGTTTTTAAAATCTTTTAAATTCTTTAACTAATGAAATTGCTTTAAGTTCTTTTAACTAGGGAAATTGCATACATGACTGTAAGAGAGAAATTTAGATTCAGGAAAATTAATTAATAAATACCTAAATAAATTTACACAATTTTATTACAGATATTTAAACTAATAACCGTGTAGTGGCTGTACTCTCGATAAGTGGGGTGGACGCGTACAAAAAAAAAAATGTTGCTAAGCCGTTAAAAGCGTAAATAATATATCAATTCTTCCCCAAAATTGGTTGTTCCACTTCCAGTTTGTATCTAGTATAAACTGCATTACTTTACTGTACTACTTTATTATTATTGCATAAAATACATATATGTTTATGTGTTGGTTGCAATATATATACCATATATATATATATATATATATATATATATATATATATATATATATATATATATATATATATATATATATATATATATATATATATATATATATATATATATATATATATATGTATATATAAAGACAGGAGTAGTCGCGACTGACTAATGTCCCTTTGTGCTAATGATTGCTTGTTTCTTTGTTATAAAAAAACCACTTTGGTAAGTCAATCATTTTTCTTTTTTTTTTTTTTTCATGTTTTTTTTTTTCCAACATTGTACTCAAAAAAAAATCACTTAATATTATGAACAAAGAAGAAATTTTGTTTTTCCAGATGTCCTGAAGAAGAACTAAATATAATTTCGAAAGCTCGACTAATAAACTAAAATTATAACCTATACACTCAAAAGTAAAGAATTTTGTCGATTTCGGTAAATAAAGTAATTACTCTGTGAGAAATTAAATTCTTAGATGAACCAAGTAATTCTTATTATTCTGTCATAGCATTACTGATGATAGTTGAGTTGAGAATGATTTCATTCTTTTCAAAACAACCTATTTATTAAGAAATTCTATGAATTTATGTTCTTTCTGCAATTAAAGTTTCACTTGAATGTGTTCGGTTTAAATACTAATATCATTAATCATGAGTTCGTGCTTTGGCGTAAACACTTCGTTTATCAGCTCTATCACAGCAACGTATTATTAGAATATTTATGCACCTGGAGATGTAAGTAGTATTTACTAAGACAAGATTACACCCTAGTAATACAGAATGTGGCAAAAAGTATAAATTAGTTGAAATATTTCCTAAAGTTTCTGTAACATTTTTATATAACGTTCAAGTTTGAATAAAAATCTGGTTTTAATTTGTGCACTTTAAGTATCTTATCTTTGATATTATTGATGACATAAACTCAGAGAGATTTAAAAGGAATTTTGGAAGCGGATCTCGACAGAGATGGTACACGAATTATACAAGCAGTAATGTAACGAGCACAAAGAAGAGAAACGAAAAAAATGCGGATTAAAGGACTAAACACCTCAAAAGAATAACCAATATCCAGAGAATAATCAGAAATTACCAGTGAAAAAACTGTAATTAACTAGTCAGAATTTGAAGAAGTATAGACCAATATCTTAATTTTGAGAATGGATTGAGTGGATATTAATACTGATAGAGGCCAGAATTAAGATATCAGCTAGCTCGTTTTGTTTGGAGAGAATATGGAGGTCGAGGTAATTGTTTAAAAATAGTCTCTATAGTTGTTCATAATTTGGTTGTACTGTGTTTAGCACCATTCATTTTAGAATAAAAAGATTCTAAAGAAAAAATACTGAAGAGTTAATTAGTTGTTGAAATAAAATTGAATTGGGTACATCCGTTGCGTTCTGAAAGATAAAGTGGGTAGTCCAGTGAAACGCTACACATTTAAATAAAGAAGGGTATATTATTAACAAAATAAAAATTCCTAACACTATTACACTCTTAAAAATTACATCTACTAAATAAAAACCTCTTAAGCTAGAAGAGTGTACACTATTACATAGAGTCTTTACATCAGTATTATTAAGTTGTTAATAAAAGGCTTGACAAAACACGATATTAAAAGTTTGTGAAATTAACTCCGCTAGTTATACGTGTTGAGTAGTCGTTGGAAACACACATGTAGAGAGGAAGTGAGATATTTAGGCTGGTGTGCTTATGACTTACTTATTGGTTTGTACTCGTGGATTTTCTATAAGCCACTTGGCCTCTCCTGGTAAGATTCTCATAAAATATTGTCTCAGCCATTACCATACTAGTTTCATTTGGATTGCTAAATACTTTTTGACCAGAAATGCCTGAGGATCAGCAGGATATTTCAAGAAAGGAAAAAAGCCTTAAACTTGAGAGCTAGAAACCGTTACTGCACTACTGCATCACTGATAAAAAAAAACACTATGGCGTGCTGGAGCCAGTAGGCCGTAGTGGCTACGATCTACTGGCGGAACAAAGCCGTTACTGCTTCATGGTGGAAAAGGCCCTTCAAAATTCGAAATGGCTGCCTAAATATCTTTGTCCCTTCCTTGGGTCATTTCCCGGCATGCAGATCTCGACGCATTCAATGCGAACTAAATAAGTCAAGTCGGCAACACGCGTTACACACTGCCGGTTTAAATTAAACTGCTCAAAAATTTAACACAGTGTTTTAAGATACACTACTCAAAAATTGAAATTACTGCAATAGATACAAAAATGTAATAAAATATAAATTATAGGAAGAAAAGCAATGTCGTAATATGACCTTAATATCTAGGAAAAAATGAACGTTACAATGTAAGAACTGAAATAAGATAAGGAAACTCTTTAAATCCTTTACTATTCCAGCTTGTAATTGCTGAAATAATAAGGAGCTTAAATAACGAAAGTAGGCACAGAATGAGAAAAAAAGAATTAAAATAACCGGTCAAGTGCAAGTTGGACTTGCGCAATTAGTGTTCCGTACGTTGATTGCTTTTAAAATAAAATTTTTGTTACGAAGATATAAAATGATCAATAACTTTTCAATACACACCCAAAATGAGTTTTCAACAACGTTTTTTTCCAATCTTAACTGAAAACTGATGACCTTGAAATTTTTGTTTTTTTATATATACCAGATAAATTATTAAAGTTAGTGTACTCTTGCTAATTTTCGTTCAGTCTACACCCTCTGGAGAATATTCCAGAATTTTTTAAAGATTTTTGTCAGTACTTTTCGAGATAAGGGGTAGGGACAGAGATTTTTTGCATTTTTTTAAAAATAATACAAAGAAAACTGTGCTCAAGTATTACATTATATATATTTTTGAACTCGTGTTTTCACAAGCTTTTATTGGACATCACACACGATAACCTAGTAAAAAAAAATTTTATTTCACTTCCGATTTTACCCCCCAAAACTAACCCCTTAAGTGAAAATTTAGTTTTCAAAACTACACGGCTCTGATAAAGCCATCAATTCCTGTATTAGTACCAAATTTCAACTTTTTATGTCAAATAGTTTCGGAGAAAATCGGGTGTAACAGACAGATAGATGAACAGACAGACAGACGGACGGACATCGAAGTGATCTTATAAGTGTTCCATACGGAATTCTAATAATTTACTATTCAGATGATGAAGTACTAATAGCTTAGAATAATGACAGCTTATGAGTTCACTGATTTATTTCAACAATAAAAGTCTGTAATATGATTATGTTAGCTCACTAAATAGCATAAGAATCGCTAAAAAGCTCTTCAAATACAAACTAGAAATTGAAGGTGTAAGTGAAATTACACTAGGTAGCTATGGAGATACAGAATCAGAAGTTAAGAACATAATATAGGAAGCAGCATAGAAAACACAACAATGTGTGAAAATGGCACATCACAACAGAAACAAAAATGAGAATATACAAAACCACTATAAAATTTATGCACGGTAGAAAGTCGTAATCTTAAGATACAACGGTAATAGATAACGGCAAGGATGAGAATGCCAAAATTTCCGGCAAATATATTGGCAGATCAAATAAGGGGCGATGGAGGCGGAAGAAAATGTAGTATATAAAAAAAAACAATGAATAAACATTAAAGATAATCAAATAATTATGTAAGTGAGGCCTTTAGCTTCAAAACCCTCTCGTTCAATTTTTATAAATATTACAGGATACACGAAAAACCTCCCAGTATCAAAATATCCACTTTTGATACAATTTTTTAATATTTTTTAAAACTCTGTAGGATGCTTAACAAATTGTAAACTATAAACAACCAACTATGTCTTTTGCAAGTAGGGTAAAAATGCTCAAAATTCTTGGATCAAGCGGGTTTTGAAGCAAACCAGCATAAATACCAGTTCTTATTTAATTTGCCAAAGGATTACCATATTACTGTACCTAAGTTTTTTTTTTAATTTAAAAAATGAGTATTAATAATACAAAATAAATGTTATTTAAAAAAAAACTAAATAAACATGTTTTCTTCTATGTCGATTTCACTTGGGCAATATTCTTCGTTTTCAAGATCATTATTAAAATCAATAACTTTTTTTAAAAATCTAGCATTTCTAACGACTTCCACTCTTTTCCATAATGCTTTTCTAGCAGGCTGTTGACATAATTTATTTTAGAAAGTGCAACTGTTATTCTCACATTTATTTTTTTCGAACGTCTATTAACCTTTTGTTTTTCTTGGGAATTACTTTAAAATTTCCCACGTCACTAAAGAAGTTTTTTCTCCCTGCGGTAGATTTTGCGGCTTTGAAATCAAAAATTTTCCCGCAAGATTCACTGTTTTTCCTTGGAGAGAAAATATTTTTGTATACTCTCGGGGTCAACGACAGTGTTTTTCTTTTTAATGTCCTTCTCAATTCTACCGAACACTCGGTCTGGGGGTAAAAATGAATGATTCACTATTGGAAATAATATTTCTACGTCTTTTATGATTGTGAATGCATTGTTAACCAGCCATAATTCAATTATGCCTATGAAGGTTGTATTTTTATTTTGACCGTCGCACCCGTCACAAAAAAATTCTGATCTTGTACACCTCAGGAGGGATGTTACCATAATCCATCAAAAGATCATAAACTGAAGAAGAAACCTCATTTGAACCTTTCTTCTGTTCTTTTTTTTATAGTTCACCTCCCCGCCTGAGTAGGAATTTTACCCTTTTTCATATCCTAAGGATATCGGCGAGGATGTCCTAATACCCGTCAAAGTTGTCCAAGTGCCGAAACATACACTTCTGTATTTCACAACACCTTCTTAGATAACGCGGTAGTGCCGTCTCGGACGTAATTGCATTTCTGCGAACAACTACTACCTATGTACATGGCTAGGACAAATATACTTAAATAATTTAATAAATACGTAAACCAACCTGCGGGATTGAAACCTCGAGCTTCCGCACCGTAAAAAAGGTACTACACTACGGAGCCACGGGTAGCCACACCACACCAATGATAGACAAATACGTTGTCTTTAGTTTGCTTATAACCTTCCCAAACTACGACATAAGCGTCCATGTGGACACACCCCGCAGCTTTGATTCAGAGTGTTTTGAAACAAGTGAAATTTCACCGCTCTTTTTAAATGGCTTAGGGAGGGTTTTGATTTGAATTATTTCTCACAGTTACAGTGTCCCGAAGAAGTGATTTTTGAAAAATGATGGATGAGTGAATTTTAAAATTAAACGCCTCAAGTATGGATGTTGGATAACAGAGTAGTTGAGATAGCCAGATACCAACCACTACTGGACCGAAGAAGTATAGATCAATTTAATATGAGATAAAGATTTAACATGACATAAAGGAATAATAAAAAAATTATTGACTGCCTATATGAAGAAAACAAATAAAAGTTTGAAAATATTATACACTCAATTAAATGCCTACTTTACATTTATTCCCAAGAAAAAAATTCCCACTTACGACTCATCATCATTGGCAATTGATATTTTCTGTATCGACCTCCAGTAATACCATGTTATAATTATTAACTATGTAAGGAGCAAAATAAGTATTGTAATAACACATAAAAAAGATCCTTGTAATAACACGTAGGACGAAAAGTTTTTGGTCTGACACATAGATGTTGCCCTTTTCAAAAAATCCATATGATTTTTAGGAAGTGCCAATATAAAAACGATATATGTTAAAATTTCATGACATTTCGACGATTAATTTACAAGTTATAGTGGTTTTAGTGATGCTACTTTTTATATTTTCAAAACAATGGAAAAAATCGAATTTCGTATGTTGATTAAACACTGTTTTTTGATGGGAAAAATACTGGTCAAGCAAAGCAAGGGCTTTATAAGTATTACGGGGACTCTGTCCCTGGAAAAATCACTCATCATTTACTGGTATGCTGAATTTAAACGCGGTCGTAGAGAAACCAATGATGTTGAACGCTCTGGACGCCCAAATGAGATGGTTACACCAGAAAACATTAAAAAATCCACAAAACTGTTTTCAATGGCCGTAAAGTGAAATTGCGTGAGATAGCTGACACCCTAAGGATATCAAAAGAACGTGTTGGTCATATTTTGCATGAACATTTGGTCATGAGAAAGCTCTGTTCGAAATGGGTACTGCGTTTGCTCACAGTGGACCAAAAACAACAACGTGTCGATGATTCTGAGCGCTGTTTGGACCTGTTTAAGCGCAATAAAAAGGATTTTTTCATGCGATATGTGACAATGGATGAAACATGGATCCACTACTACACATCGGAATCAAACCGGCACTCAGCTGAGTGGACAGCAGCCGGTGAAAGCTGCCCGAAGCGACCAAAGACATAATAGATGGCTGGGAAGGTTTTTGTCTTTTGTATTTTGGAATGCGCTTGGAATAATGTTCATCGACTATGCTGAGAAGGAAAAACTATCAATATTGAATATTATATAAAGTTATTAGTGCGTTTGAAGCTAGAAATCGCAAAGAGTCGACCCCGAATGAACAAGAAAAAAGTGCTCTTTCATCAATGCACCGTGTCACGAGTCAATGGTTACGATGGCAAAATTGCATGAATTGAAGTTTGAATTGCTTCCTCATCCACCGCATTCTCCAGATTTGACCCCCAGCGACTACTATCTATTCGCAGACCTCAGAAATGCTCACGGGAAAGAGATTTGGCTCCAATGAAGAAGTTATCGCCATAATTGAGGCTTATTTTGAATGTCAAGACAAATCTTTCTACAGAAATGTTAGAAAAGCATTGGACTGATTATATCGCTCTTGAAGGAGACTATATTAATAAATAAAGTCGAATTTTGCAAAAAAAAATGTGTTTTAAATAGCTAGACCAAAAACTTTTCAGCCTACGTGTTATGTTAAGATGCAGCTGACATTTAACGTCCTCTTACATCCGAATGTACATAGTAGCAACTTTGCAGTCTTATCGTAAAACCAAATCTTTTCGTGGTATTTTCAATTTCCTAGGTAAATGGTTCAATGTATTTATAACAAAAAAACTTGAGACTAATTTATTTTTATTTCTATTACAGTAAGTTGAAACTTGATAATCATAAACTCTTCCTAAATTTGAAGATCTGATACTATTAAATTGTGATAAAGAACAACCAAATATATTCTAATCTGTACGCGATTACGCTTACTTTGTATGCTAAATGGCATCTCATTAGACAAAACAGTAATTGAAGTTGAAAATACCTCTCAGATTTTAGTCAACTTGCACGTGTTTATAACAGTAGCAATTCTGGCGGCTAACCTCATTTAAAGGGTTAAAATACTTGCATACATAACAGCCATTATAGCAGGCTATATATTAGAATAATCATGTTAGAAAAGGGAAGGCTGACATCCTGGTAATAAAGTAAAAAGCACAGAAATTAAAACATTGTTTAGAGAATTTTATTTAGCTTGACAAAATAATCTAAATTGATAGAAAATTTTCTTAAATGAAGACGCACTTCTCTTTAGAAACAATTGTTTTGGAATGGGAAAAAATATTGTCGTCGTTCCGCACAGGTGTCTCCTATAAAACTTGTCACCGAAGCAAATAATATTCTAAAGCCATATATCGGTAATACGTCGTTAGTATCATTAATTTTATTTATTAACAATATAATAACGTAGAATATCGTTTTTAAAATTTAATTACTCGCTCCGCCTCCAGATAGTATCAATTGTAATCTCCGTACAAAATGATTACATCTCTTGAAGTTGTCTCTGTTGGTCGTTTTAACTTTCAGCGACCAGTGCTGCGTCGTCTGCGTAACAAACCAGACTAAATCTGTTGTTACTCGTTCTATATTCTATTTCTAGTGACTTTACGTCTTCTATTGTTTTGTCCATTAAAAAATTGAACAAAACCGGACTGAAACTGTCTCCTCGTCCAATTCCTCCAGGAGTTGGCTAGCCTAGAACCAGGCCCAAACTACCTCGGGAAATTATCATATGTTCCTGCACTTAAAGAAGCACCTTGGCTGTCAGCGCAACGACGACGCCAAAACGGCTCTGCTGCTGTAGTTAGCAAGCCAGGAGGCAGATTTCTATAATGATGAAATCCAGAAGCTGTTCCTACGCTAATATACGTGTAGATGGAAATTAGTCGAATAAGGTCCTGGCGTTCATGTAAAAATAGAATTGAAAAAATGGCCTTGTGTTTTTGTAATATGAAAACAATACTTACTTCAAAAATGACCCTAATATATATATATATATATATATATATATATATATATATATATATATATATATATATATATATATATATATATGGGAGTTGAGTTTCGGATCACGAAATGTGTACATGTGAATCGAACGCCCGGCAATGTCAACTTGTTCAATGAGCATTATTACGGTAGTGACTCGATCTATTTAATTATTTTGTCGATTGCAAACGAGAGGGACTAGAAATAAAGTAGAATGAACTGTTAGAATTAAGACAATAAGTAAAAAATTTGGAGGTTTATGAGAATAATTCTGTAAAATTGTATGAAGCTAACGAAACGATATGCGACGACCTTCATCGTTTTATTGTTTACGGTGATAAGAAATATAAACAACAGTTTTTTTTCTCCCGTGTTTGAAAATGAAATATACGAGGAACACACGTAAAGTTTTTATAACAGAAAGAACAATGGATAGCGATGATTATACCTCAGGGGACTCGAAAAGAGGAAGAGTCGAAGAAAAAGAAGAGCCAATGGGATTATTCAAGAAGAGTAAAAAGTTGATGAGAACACTACAGAAAGAGAAAAACGAAAGAGTGGATAAGATAGACAATTCGACAATATTGAACAAGATCAGAAGAGATACCAACAAGAGTTAAAAGAACTAAAGGAGAATGAAGTATTGAAAGAGGAAAATAAGATAATTAGAAAAAACATGAGAAATATGGATTTGAAGATGAGTAGACAGGAAAAAGACAACGTAAGGAATAATATTGTAATATCGGGAATGAAATTTGAAGCGAATAGCCAACCAAATCTGAAAATAGGTGTAGAACATTTTATGAAGAGGAGTATGGACACAAAAGTATAGATTAAAGATGTGATAAAAATAGGAGCGACTATATACAAGATAGAACTTGGAAACACGGGAAATAAAGAAGCTAATAAAAACAAACTGATAAAACTAAGAGAGAGAGTTTACATAAACAACGATTTAACAAAACATGAACTAGAAATTCAAAAGAAAAATTGAAGGCATATAGTAGAGGACGAAAGAAAGAATGTCAAAAGGGTGAAAATAGGATATCAAAAAATCGTAATCGAAGGAAGAGAGTATAAATGGGACACTAAGGAAGAAAAACTGAAAGAACCAACAAAGAATACTACGACCATCAAGTCAAAAAACTAAGGAGAGAAATAGGTAGATTGACGACGACCCTGGCAAAGATAAAGGATACGGAAGAGAAGACTTTTTTTTTTTTTTTTTTCATGGGTCTAGCACACGTGCTGCAGAGAAGTCCCTAAAGCGCTCCAGGAGCGGCACGAGTGCGGAAAAAAAAAAACAAAAAAGCGATTCACGTTGTTCTTGAATCGCTGTAAATTGTACTCGGTGGGAAACACAGCGCTGGGCAAATTATTCCAAAGGGATGACGTTCTCCATATAAAAGATTGCTTGAAAAGCGTTGTACGCGGAGTAACAAGCTGAACCTCATACGGATGCGAAGCACCAGCGCGACGTGTATTTCTAACATGCACCGCTTTGGGAGGAATTAAGCGGGCTACATCCTTCGAACACTTTCCATGAAAATACTTGTAGAACAGACTCAAGTCGCCAACCGTTCTTCGATGTTCCAGCGAATCAAGGCCGCCGGTCAATTCCGGGTCCCCAATCAGACTGACCGCTGTTCTCTGAACAGAATCCAACAAATGCGGTGTATGTTTGGGAGCGGAGCCCCAAACGTGGGAGCAGTATTCCATAGTTGGTCGAATTTGGGCTTTGTAAAGAATTAACAGTTGCTGTGGGGTGTAAAGCTTTCTGGTTCTAAATAATATTCCCAACTTTTGAGAAGCTCTCCTTGCTATGCCTGCAACATGTTCATGCCAAGACATATTTGCTCCCAAACTAACGCCCAACAAATTGAGCGACGATGCTAGGGGAATGGAGTGCCCCGACATAACTATGTCGGGTTCAGCAACGTTAACTTTTTTAGAAAAAAACTGCCGCTTGGGTTTTTGGAGCGTTAAATTCCACTTGGTTACTGTCACCCCAAGATAGAATTTCTTCCAGGTCTTTGTTAAGTTGAACCACCTCCTT
Source organism: Pachyrhynchus sulphureomaculatus (assembly GCA_019049505.1). Lineage (NCBI taxonomy): Eukaryota > Metazoa > Arthropoda > Insecta > Coleoptera > Curculionidae > Pachyrhynchus > Pachyrhynchus sulphureomaculatus. The sequence continues at coordinate 176,609,928 of CM032446.1, forward strand.
CTGTTTGCGGATATTCGCCTGAGCAGCCGATGTCCGAGCGTTCAAGGTGAATGAAGAGACAAGCGTACTGTCATCTGCAAAGCTATAGATTGGATTCCCGGTCTTTTCCAGCAGACTAGTAAAATGAATACAAATACGAAGATAATCAAAGAAATAGATAGGAATAAAGAAATGGGAAATAACTATTCAGTTATTAGATTGAGAACACAGAATAATAGGGGTATAAACGGAAAAAGAGCATGAACTGAAGAAGAACAACAAATGCACTATGTAGGAATCACTGAAACAGAAAGGAAAGGAATTAGATACAAAAAATTAAAAGGAAAAGCATAGAGACATGGAGAAAGAGTTACTCTGTTCGTGTATTGGAAAGACTCACTCTGTTTGTGCATGTTGGGAGGAGGAGAAAGAGGAGGAGTCATTCCCGTAAATTACTGACCCTTGTTATTATTTTTTTATCATCACTTTGGACTCGAAAGCTGCATACTCCCCAAGGGATTTTTAATAATCTGCAGAGCTTAAATCGAATTATCTATAAAATACTCTTTTCCAGCTCGGTTCACAAACATACTCAATATTTGTTTTTTACTCAGAAGATAGTAGTCTTCTGATTAGGGAATCAAAAATAATTTGAAATTTTAGTTTTTGAAACAACGCTGAAAGATTGGTGACTTAAGTATATTCATGAGAAGTATTGATTCGTTTCCGAGAAGCGTAAGCAAGACACTTCATTCAAGAATTCTTTTATATAGGAAACTTAATTTATTTCCAATGAACTATCCATTCTCACTAAGTAAAATCGGCAGGTATTGACGACCAACATCAGTCGCTATTTCCGTGCATGCACCGCTTGTGTATCGATTTTGCAGATTCCTTGCAGTATATGTACTGTCCTTAGAAAACAGTAATACTAACAAAAGTACTAAATAAAAATATCCCAGATTACCAAATACGTTTAAATGTATTAAATTTCGAAATAACTGTATATGTAAAAATAAGGAATAATTTATGGAATTAGCCGATATTTGACAGAAATTAAATTTATAATAATTAAATAAAATTTGTAGTAGTTGTAGTGGCGGCGATAGCGTAGTAGTTAAGTTATTTGCTTTCTAAGCCAGCGACCTGAGTTCGTATCTTGGCTCGGGAATTAATAATAAAAAAAGGTAAATAAATAATAAAATAAAATAAAATTTACAACTTGACGGTCGCCTCTCTCGGGAAGGCAATGGCAAACCACCCGTAGTATTATGCCTAGTAAAGCCCTTTCACTCTGGTTGTTCGAAACCGGTATTAAACTGTAGGTCCTCTTTGTCTGTGGAAATACTTAAAAAGGCACCAACCATAGGGAAAAGGCGAGGGTGCACCTACGTCCGTATCGGATACGGTACCTCAAGAAGAAGACGTAGTTGTAAGTCATATATATATATATATATATATATATATATATATATATATATATATATATATAAATATATATATATATAAATATATATATATATATATATATATATATATATAGGATATATTTATATATCAATATATACCATATATATAATATACCCAGAAATAGAATTAACGAAAAAAAAAAATTCAAGGGTGTCAATTTCTTCATTGAAATGTAAGCTTTCAATTGCGACTTGGCCGTTTTGAAAAAAAAAAGACGGCGGCTCAATATGACTAGAAACAAAAAATCATGGTTTCTGAGTGGAATTAAGTTAACTGAATTTCAAAGCTGAGACAAAATGCAAATCCAATATGGCGCCTAAAACCGAAAATTACTCCGGTCAGAAAAAGTGCTCACTGCGAAGTCTCCATAATTGCTCATTTTTCGTCTAATTTTCGGTTTTAGGCGCCATATTGGATCTGCGATGTTGGTATTATATACAATTATGATGGTTACTCTAACTATTACCATACATCAATATTGCATTTTGTTTCAGTTTTGAAGTTCTGTTAACTCCGTCTAGAAATCAGGAATTTTTTGTTTCTAGCCACCATATTGAGCCGCCATCGTGTTTTTTTTTTTCAAAAGGGCCAAGTTGCATTTGAAAGCCTATGTTTCAACGAAAAAATTGACAACCTTTAATTTTTTTTTCGTCAATTCTATTTTTGGGTATTGGGGTGATTGACGCGAAATGTCCCATATATATATATATATATATATATATATATATATATATATATATATATATATATATATATATATATATATATATATATATATATATGTATATATGTATATATATATATATATATATATATATATATATATATATATATATATATATATATATATATATATATATATATATATATATATATATATATATATATATATATATATATACTTTGTTTTATTGCCATTAATTTAAAAATAAGAAACACGTTCACACAAATGTGTGTATTCAAAATGAAATCAATAGTTTTAGTCAGCCTTAATAAAGGTAAAACCTATATATGTACTTATATAAGTATAGCGTAAAACATATAACTTTTTATAAGGATAACATATTAAATAATACGGTACAAATAATGGAAACAGCACAATAGTTATAGTTACTATTATAAATTATAGGTGTAACTGTAGTAATCATACTTCGTATACAGGAACTTTTAAAAAATCAATTAATTACTATAAATACCGTTACTCTGTAATTCTATAACATTAGCAGACTGATGAAATTAGATCCCAAAATCATTGGATAAAATTTAGTTCCGTTTATTGTAGATGAAAAAAAAAAGTGGATTATCTGTGATTTTATTTTGCAGGTCCTGACTTGATCTTGGCCCCAACGAGTTTTTCCCCGCAGAATTCGGATTATTGAGCACTTAACAACTTGTACAGGTTTAGTATATTGTAGATCGTAAAAGTAATGTAAATCCGCTAAAATCACAATTTGCAGGATACGTTAAAATAGTCTAAAACTCAAACCCTACCTAGTAGTTATGAAATATGTAATATAAAAATAAAACTTCAACTTATCCAGGGAATTTTTGTTCTTGGCACTGTTGTCTTTTATGGTAATAGCAGCACAAGATCATAGAACAGGTAAGAAAGTTAAGAAAACATAGATTCTTAAAATAATTTTTATTTTTATTGGTTTAATCATAAATACAATCAAAATTGTCGGTCTACAAGACCTGGTGATCTTACTAATGTTCTTGATAATTTAAAGCCTTAATTGCCAAATTAGATCTCTTTTAAAGTTGAGAGTAAATACAGATGCCAGATTGCTAATTTAATATAAGAGTATTTTTTAAAACTTTTTTAAAACAAGAAGCAGATCTTAATAGAAATTAAAGATATATATCTAACCTTTATTAAAATTAATATTCTTCCTTGAAAAAAATTATGTTTTTATGATGACAGTTCTGTTACAAAAATAATCAATAAATTATGGGTCTTTATTTTTACGAATAATACTTCTATAGCTTTTACTATTATAAACTAATTCCTTACATCTATCTTTTGCTATCTTTATATAAAAAATGGACTTTCACAATAAAAATTTTATTGTACCGATGTAGATAATAACTCTAAAATAAGTAAGTTTCCTTTGTCATAAAGATCGGTTGAGGATAGCGTCCTTATCATAAGAATAGATTAATTATTATAGAGAAACTTTTATAATTTCACTAAATCTTTAATTATTATTATTATGGTTATTATTATCTTTATGATGAAGAAAGTTGCTTGCATCAAACATATCTTTAAAAGTGACCTAATACCATTGAAAAGGGCATACTCCAGTTAAAAGTTTGATGATCGCGATAGTGTAATTAAACTTAACTACTAGATTTAAATTTCAGTGTCAGTTTGTATTTGTTCAATTCATACTTCAAACTTGACACTAATGGGTATGAATTATGTCAAAATTTGGTGGCATCCACTAAAGCAAGCTAACTTTTTAACTTTTTAAGTGGTAACAGCTTTTATTTCTCAGTTCGAAACTGTAAACAAAAAAAATGAATCATTTTACTTACCACATACATATACTATACTATATGTTAAATAAAGTAGGGTACCAATTGAGAATGTGCCTAAAAACTGAATGATTTTCGATTAACTTGTGCTTCAACTACATCTGTTTCGGCCATTTTACTATTATCTTCTAACTCGTAAAGGTGATTTGCAATTTTTCTTTCCCGGTTTTGAAAATAAAAGTAATACATGGTTAGATGGAAACTAAATTAAATCCAAACCAAACATTGATAAACACAACTTAACAGGTATTTCCCTGCCTTGTCACCATAAGATTTTTTGAAAGATTTGTGTTATTTCACTATTAGAAGTTTAAATTGAGACAAATAATAGTATACATATTCATTAAACTTGTGAAATTATTCAAATTGAAAGATGGAATTGCATCTAGATAAACGGTCAATATATTGAGATACAAGAAGAGTATTGTTTTTTGATGACAGTTATCAATTAAAATAATAATAATAATTGAGGAAATCTAAATATAGGATAGAGAAAGCAAATGCCTAAGTCTAGATATAAAAATATGTTTAGCAAGATGTTCATCATGGCAAGCATGGACGCTGAAAAGGAGATTTTGAGGCATTTGAAATATCATTATTCAGAAGAATATTGAGAATGTGATGAATGAACAGAGTAACAAATATTCAGATGTTATATATAGTGATTAAAAAAAGAAAACTGCTGATTATCATCAAAATAACGAAAGCTACAATATATGGGGAAACTTATGAGAGGAGAAAAGTACTATTTTCTTTAGTAAATCTTAAAAAGAAAATTAGAAATGCACGGAACTTAAGTAGAAGACACTGTTTGTAGTTAGGGAACTTAAAAAATTGATTTCAATGTACGTCTAACTAACTGTTTAGATCAGCAGCATTGAAAATTGTCAAACTTCGGAACGAAAACTACCTAAAGATAAAAAGAAAAAAAACTATCTTGCTTATTCAAATGTCTTAGTTCTCCAATATTATTTTTACGTAGGGTTTTTGAAGTTTTGGATAACATTTAAAGTAAATTGGGTTTAAGTTTCAGACTTTTTTAGTGAATCTATCTGTTGCTGATTACTAGTGATTAGTATCAAATAGACCATTTATTATTCGTTGTTACTGTTTGAAATAATGATGAAACCAAATTTAGAGTAGATTTATAGAAGAACTGTTTTTTATATAATTATTAACTCATAAGATAATAGTCCAAGTTTATTAAAAATAATATCATTGGAAAGTTTCTAACATGTTTCATTACGAAAAAATCGTGGTTCTTGATATTAAAGCTCGTTAAATTGGAGTGACTTTTCGACGTTTCATATACAATTGCAATTTTTGCGATTTAGAGATCAGCATTATTCGGTATTAGATCACTGAAGTATATGAATAGCTTAGTATACAAGTCACTCCAATTTGATACTGCCCAGTTCTCAAAAATCAGCTTTTGTTTGAACAGGTGCAGTTTTATCCTAAACGCATACTCAAAGACGTGATTTAATGAACAAAATATGTCTCATTTAGTTTAGTGTTAAATCTTTTGTAAATATAAAATTAGAATGTAACATAACATAATTTGGTAGTTTAGACATAGAATGTGTAATTATTTAGGATACTAAGTATACCTTTTTTCTGTTACTATGTAATGGTATTAATAATATTTATCAGTTTAGATAGTTTACTATAAAATTCATAAATAAAAACTAGGGACTTTCAGAAACCTTACACAATGTCGTAATAGTTAAGAGATTGGCAAATGGTTTATTTTTTAAACAGTGAGTTTTCTCGTCCATGTTTTATCATCTCATGATACAACTCCTATAAAAGGACAAGGATGTTCATAGGAAAAAAATAATAATTTTGATCAAATTTAAAAGCATTGGATACAACCAAGTAAAAATCATATGTCTTATAAAATGAATGTATTATTTTTTCATATATAAAAGTATCATTTTATCATATTAAATGTATTTAAAATATTGTCAATTATTGTCTTATATAGCTAGGTTTTTTAGGCATCTACGAGTTTTCACTTATTTCATCATGTTTGAATTAAATCGTAGATTGATACTATGACATGGTAGACGGTTTAATTCTATTTTATTGAATCCTAAGCGTTTTTAAAATGGTAAAGAATGTAACTCCATGATGATTCTGGATTAAGAGGAGAATAAGTGCAATAATTTATTAGCATTTAATTTAATAATCGAGCCAACTATAAACTAAGAACCCAATAAACTGACAGCTAAAGCAAGTGAATAAGAAACATTTTCGTTGCTTAATATTTTTACCAATGAGAATTGTAAACTTAACACTGGTAAGTATTGAGAATGGTTTTTTGTCAATTTTTTTATGAGGGTTTTTTGTCAGTTGACGTTGTTATTGGTACAGCCATGATTTTAACTAATGGGAATTATTTATTTTCTATTATTTTACGCTCTTCTTCAGTTAGTTTAATTTTTATGTAAATTTGACAACCCTGGATAGTACTTAACAAGCACGTAATTTTTAAATATTCTTAAAATGTGATGCTATAATTTAAAATCTGTATTTTAGAGTGAGCTATAATTTATCCATCTTCTGAAAGTCCGTAGTATCCGTTGTAAAGTACAAACTACTGTAAAACATACCCATATTACTCCATAGTATTTATTTTATTTATAACTATATAATGTATTAGGAGATTAGAAAATAATTTATTTTATTTTTTATCGAGATTCCAAAATGTTAAGTAACACTTTATTACAAATATGAAAAAAAAAATAATCTCAAGAAAAAACACACGTTAAATTGATTCCTTGAGAAATTTGAGATTTGCTACTTACTGTGTAATATTGCCATAATGTGAAATAACTTTAAGCCGCACTGTAGCTAATAATTCGTTTTACTTTAAACTAAATATTGTAAATATATCACCTTTGACTGCGTTTATACACAACACTCTGACGCGTCATCCCGTTTAAAATCATTGATGCAGCTGGAAAACTTACAGATAGGCGACATGATCATCCATCTGAAAGCTTTCCGACTACAGCAATGGTTTTAAATTGGATACCGACTCCAAATAACCACGAGTCGCTTTTTAGGTCCAACACAATAGCTACTTTTTGTAGTACGATTTTGTGATTAGATCGCTTGGAGATCGTCGAAAGTACATATCCGTACTGTAAACCCGCAGACGTTGTGCTGAAATGTGTGACTGATGTACAACGAAAATACGACTGTCGTGCTCGGGGAATTGCGCGACTCCTAGTTATTGATTCACATTGTCACATTTATTGAGAGCAATTCTAATGAAGCTGCACACTTCTGATTGTTTTGCTCATAAAATGAAAAGGAAGATATGTATCGCTATTTCCGTGACAGCGCCGCTGCTGTGCCAGTTTTATGAAGTGATTTATATATAGGGCGTATGTACAAAAATACTATATAAATGCAGTTTATTTTATGACCAACGAATATTTTTATTTCATTTTAGCTTTATATGTGACCCTTTCACGTATCCTAAGAAAATAAAATAAGATAAATGGTACTTAAGCTTTGTTTAAGTTATAATATACAAGTTTTCATACGCACGTGTAGGCGCAAGCGCAGACACAGAATTACGACTTCTTTTTACGCAGTTATAAAATGGCGACATTGGACGAGAAATTTTGAGTAATCCTCACAAAGTAATGTCCTCAATATAACGCGACGAAATCGCTTAAACGCGCATTGTCGATGCAAAAAGTAGCATGTGTGTGGTGTGGTACGACAGAGTGGTCAGTGTGAAATGGCACCATAAATAATATACTGATTTCGATTTTTACTTTTTTAAGGTTAAGAGGCGGTTAGAGATATTTTTCTCTTGTAAAATCTATTAGGGTCTACATTTTCGTACGATAAATTATTTTTCTTGTTGAAACTGGAAAATTGGCTAGTTAAATATTTTTTTATAGTCAATTAATTGAATATTTTGAAATCGAATTAAAAAATTGAAGTGGTTAATTTTCCAACAATTTAGTTTATATTGTACCACATTTTTTATGTTCTTAGATGTATGCAACTTCTGGTCATAATTATCTCACTACTTTATTATTATATTTTTGTTCACTATTTATCATGTTGAATACCTCTACACTGATAATATTATGTGATATAACCAGGAAATATTTTAATTGTGAATGTATATAGACTAATTGTAAAATTTTAAAATCGGATTTACTTTTCACTCTAAACCAAACTTTTCTGCTCAAAAAGCAATTTTTTTCATTTTCAATTGTAATAATGAAAATAAGATTAAAAGACTTAATTAAAGTCACATTTCTTTATTTTTAAAAACATTGAAATCTCAGTACGTTAAAAAAATGAGATCACTTAAATAATTTGGAAACGCCAATGGTGTTTTCAAATCCTAAACACTTTATAAAAGCTATTCATCTAAATCAAATGAAAGTTACTTCCTACTTTTATTTTGCCCGTGACATTATAAATAAACAAGGTATTAGAAAAGTTAACATAAATTATCTTTTGACAACTATTATCTTAAGTTTCTCGAAAAATTAAACTCTGAAGGCAACTGTTATTTCATTTTTACCGATAGCTTGTATAATGTTATTAAGATTTGAAGTTATCAGTGGTGTATCAAATACCATATTATTTTAAGAGAAAAATATGTGTTAGATCAGTAATAATTTCTAACTCAGACTATCTTTCTTCTTAATAATTTTGTATCTTATAGTCCTATCTTTCTTAAAAGTCATACTTAGGCTAAGAATTTTCTAAAATTTTAGTTTTCTTCCTTCCCTAACTCCACAACTAGAAAAATAACTTCCAGAGAATTCAGCCAAACATTAAACCATATCGAATTATTTAAATTTATTTTTACTTAAAACTTTTTGATTTATTTTTCTATGAGAGAAAAACCCAACAAAAGATGTTTATGTCAACATGGCTTCTCTGAAAACTTAGATGCCACGTACGTCATAAAACGAATAATGCTAATTTTGTAAACAAAAGTCATTAAATGGACTTTTGTTATGCTGTTTTAACCCGTGACAATTTTTTTCGTTGTTTAGAAAATTATTTAAAACAAGAAAATAATTACTTAAAAAAAAAAAAATTTTGTAGTGAGCGAAGAGGCAGAAATAAATACATTAGCTTGCGTTAAAGTTGATACGAGAAATTAGAGAGATTTTGCAACGCTTATTTTTCATCGCCTTTGACCCTATCGTTATCTCTAGCATACGCAGTATTAACGCGAATTAATCGCAAGGTTAGGTTAGTATTCTCTTCTGTAAACTTAGGGATTTTTTTTTTCATTTATTTAATGGTTAAACACACCTGTTATTAGTATTTGATAGGTCAGTATAAGTTTAGAAATTAATCAATATTTCCAAAGTAATACGAATGTGCGAAAATTTCATTTGAAATTAGTACTACACACACTGTAATACCATTGTCCCAAAGATTGCAAAATCTCGAGATAATCTGATCACTAATTAACTGTTGTCAGTGTTATTGGCAATAAAAGATTCCATTTTACTGTATTTTCTTGGTGGTAGTAGGAAAAAAAACAGGCTCTACCATAAAAGCGATAAGAATAATGAATTCCAGATACGCTCCCTTATTAGTTTCTAAATAAGGGAAATCGTTATTCTTACGAAAGGTTTCTATTATTTTGTTTCAATACTGCGCAAGCTCCAAATGGTGGCCGTATGCTTCAGATAACAATAACAACTGAGGCTTTATATTTAATTTATTCCCTTTACTACTGCGCAAGCTCCAAATGGTGGGCGTATGCTTCAAATAAAGATAAAGACATTGGCCTACCAAACTCAGCGTTGCAAAATCTCTCTAATGTCTTAATTTAAAATATTTAGTACAATTTATAATTATAGTGTAAATTCTACATTGCAATACATTTAAATAACATCTAAATATACATTCTGTATATTCCATTTTTTAATAACTCTCATTACTCATTAACTGCTAAAAAGCCTTTGTAAATTTTTCCTTTTCTAAACTTAAGAATCGTAAGAAAGGATTACTTTGATAACCAAGTTTGTGGGGAAAAACTTTAAAATGCACATTTAAAAGAAAATATTAAAAAAAGTATAATTAGACATATAGTTTTTTAATTTGACATAATTTATTTCTATTTATATTTTTGCCATAGAGAAATCATAAAATGTAGTAAACAGTTAAAAAAAAAAACTTCATATGCAGATATTTCCTTGTAAGAAAAACCTACAAAATCACAGTCTTATAGATTTTTTTGATACATTTTCTCTCCAAATTGATATTACTCATTATTTGTCACAAAGACTATGTTACACATACTGTACTTAATATTTTTGTTCATCTATACGTAGTAAATTCCAAAATTTTGCAACCTACGGATATTAAAGAGCTTATAAAATCAACAATCATTTTTCTTTTTGAATATAATCACCGTTCATTTCTATACATTTTTTAAAACGAGTAATTCATTTTTTTACGTTACAGAAAAAAAATAATATGAATTTTTGTCCTTAAAATTATCTTAAACTGCCGAAATAACTTTTTCGTATTTTGTAAATTCTTCCACATAGGTGCGACTTCAATTTAGAGAATAAATAACTGGTCAAGTGCAAGTTGAACTTGCACAATTAGTGTTCCGTACGTTGATTGTTTTTAAAATAAAAATTTTTGTTAGGGTGGTATAAAATGATCAGAGACTTCACACAAAACACACCCCAAATGAGTTTTCAACAAAGTTTGTTTCCAATCTTTACTGAAAACTGGTGACCTGGAAATTTATTTTTTTTTTATATATACCAAATAAATTATTAAAGGTAATGCACTCGTGATAATTTTCGTTCAATCTATACCCCGTTTAGAATATTCCAGACTTTTTTCAAAATTTTTTGATCAGTACTTTTCGAGATAAGGTAGAGGACAGCGATTTTTTAAAAGTAATACGAAGAAAAGTGTGCGCAAGTATTACATTATATATATATATATATATATATATATATATATATATATATATATTTTACTCGTGTTTTCACAAGCTTTCATTTGAGACTACACTCGATGACCTAGTAAAAAAAAATTTTTTTCACTTCCGATTTCACCCCTCAAAACGAACCCCTAAGTCAAAATTTATGTTACGGTGGTATAAAATGATTAGTGACTTCACAAAATACACCCCAAATGAGTTTTCAACAAAGTTTGTTTCCAATCTTTACTGAAATCTGATGACCTTGAAATTTTTGTTTTTTTTACATACCATATAAATTATTAAAGGTAATGCACTCGTGATAATTTTCGTTTAATCTACACCCCGTGGAGAATATTCCAGAATTTTTTCGAAATTTTTTTGATAACTACTTTTCGAGATAAGGCCCGGGACAGCGATTTTTTCGCGAATTTTTAAAAAATAATACAAAGAAAAGTGCGCGCAAGTATAATATTACATATATATTTTTTACTCGTGTTTTCACAAGCTTTCATCTGAAACCACACTCGATGACCTAGTAAAAAAATTTTTTTTTCACTTCCGACTTCACCCCCCAAAACTAACCCCTTAAGTCAAAATTTAATTCTCAAAACTACATGGCTCTGATGAGGCTAACAATTCCTATATTATTACCAAATTTCACCTTTCTATGTCAAATAGTTTCGGAGAAAATCGGGTGTGACAGACAGACAGACAGACAGGCAGACAGACAGACAGACAGACAGACAGACACCGAAGTGATCTTATAAGTGTTCCGTACGGAACACTAAAAAGTAGTCCTTTGGAGCATGCAGTATGCACTGCAGCATTGACGTAAAACAACCTCTCTCCCTGAAAAAGTTTTCCATGCAATTCTTTTAAACATTTTAAAATATTGCGCTACAGAATTTCGACCCTAGCTGAAGTACTATTGATGGTAGAGCCATAAGATTATAACTACAGTGTAACAAAACTTGGGATAGGATGTAAACGAAGTAAGACCTATTCAAACTTACTTTAATACATTTGGGCCGAAAATTTTTGGACCTCACTATCTATCCTGTATTAATTACGTTCTTAAAATTCCTAATATCTATTGTCTTTAATTGGCGTCTAATTCTATGGAATTATATTATAATGGACGCAAATTTCAGAGCATTACCAAATAGTGGTACAGAAGCTAATACGTGTAAAAATATTATTATACGAGTACATTAATAAAACATTCATTATAATAAAGTTTTCGAGTTATTCAAAAATCTATTAAGAAAAGGACAATGTTACATTGCAAACAAAAGAACCCATGGAAGATGTTCATAGAAATCAGAGTTGGTTGCTGTAAAGATCTGTGCGATCTTTTGTTTACAGTGTTGTAAATATAAATATATATATATATATATATATATATATATATATATATATATATATATATATATATATATATATATATATATATATATATATATATATATATATATATATATATATATATATATATATATATATATATATATATATATATATATATATATATATACTATATATATATATATATATATATATATATATATATATATATATATATATATATATATATATATATATATATATATATATATATATATATATATATATATATATATATATATATATATATATATATATATATATATATATATATATATATATATATATATATATATATATATATATATATATATATATATATATATATATATATATATATATATATATATATATATATATATATATATATATATATATATATATATATATATATATATGGTAGGAGAAGGGTAGTCTTGACCGACTAGTTAAACAGCAATATTATGTTCTTGGAGTAAGCGGCCTTTGGAAAAGAACTAAAAAGTTTTTGACACCTTTTTACGGCTACAATTATAGTAGATTATCAGTATTTTTGAGATTAAAAGTAAAGAACAACTCTATTTTATATGTAACATTAAAGTACTTACTGCTAAGTGGTGTGTTCAAAAATTGTTCTTTGTGGGGGAACTTTATTACACTTATTCATAAATAAAAAAAACAGAAAAAACATGAGAAAAACTCGACATACTCATCTCTGGGAAATATAATAAACTTTTACTTCATTTTGTTAGTATGGTACGAAGAATTGTGTGATTGTAAAGTGATTTCAATTTATAAAGAATTTTTTTGTTATTTTTTCTTGTGATTTTGCTAAGGGCAGTGTGTTTCTATCTCTTAGTTAAGTTGTGGTTAATTTATATTTGAAAGTAGAATGATGTTGACATTTTATTTGATCGTTTTAAAGTTGAAAAGTTAGTGAAAATCAGTGGGATTATTATCAAAGAGATATGTTAGATATGTTGTAAGAGTTTTCATTTTGATTGCCTATTTGTAATAGATTGGAGAAAATTAAACTCAGATCTTCAATATCAGTTTTTTTATTGATCGAGTTCGGTTCAAGGTGGATTTCCACCATCTCCCTAAAGATTTTCTTGCCGAGATTTCTCTCTTTACATAGGATTTTGGTTTCAGCAAATTTAAATTCATGTGAAAATTGGCTACTATGCTGGGCAAGCGCACAAGAGATTTTCTTTAATCTGCAATCACTTTTGTGGGAAGTCATTCTGTCTTTTAGGACTCTAGATGTTTGTCCTATATAGATTTTTTCACATTGAGAGCAAGTGATGCTCCTTCATAGTAGGTTGGTATACCAAATCAACCTACTCAGGAAGATACATTAACTTCCATTCCTCTCATACCACTAAAATCAAAATAAACATGATATTGGGCTTGAGGAAGGAAGAAATTTCCTGGTAGCAGGGTGAATCTTTAGGGAGATGGTTAAATCCAATTGAAAAAACTATATAGGACAATCTAGAGTCCTAAAAAGATAGAATCACTTCCCACAAAAGTGATTGCACTCTTGTGCTCTGGCCCAGCATAGTAGCCAATTTCATTGAAAGATTTCGGCAGGAGAATGGGAGATGGTGTAAATCCACCTTGAACCGAACTCGATCAATGAAAAAACTAACATTGAAGATATGAGTTTAATTTTCTCCAATCTATTGCAAATAGGCAGTCAAAATGAAAACTCTTACAACATATCTGACATATCTCTTTGATAATAATCCCACTGATTTTCACTAACTTTTCAACTTTAAAACGATCAAACAAAATGTCAACGTCATTCTACTTTCAAATATAAATTAACCACAACTTAACTAAGAGATAGAAACACATGCCTTAGCAATATATATATATATATATATATATATATATATATATATATATATATATATATATAAATAAGAAAGAGGAAGGACAGTAACAGGGCACTGGCAACAAACAATCCCAAGTTTAACTGCTGGGAAACGCCCTTATAAAGGAGAAGAGATGAGCAATCAAAGATCTAAAGGCTCTAGTATCTGCTTTTTATATCGAGCTTTCGCTGCCTAATGGTAGCTTCTTCTGGATTCTAAAAAATGCAAACCAGGTACAGAAAATAAACTAAAACGTTCGTTTTTTAAAACGTGATTAAATAAATTGTACGACTGAATGTGAAATTACTTACAAAAATTTAGCATTATTCATCTCTGGTGAAGACAATAAATATATATGCATATACACAAAACATATATATATATATATAATAAACATATATATGATTCTCCCGATTTAGTCAAGAAGGAATTTGAGCTTAACGAAGCCGAATAAAATATTTTATTTTTTAGTTTTAATTTTAAAAAAAGGGGGGGACAAATAATGAATAACGTCAATGTGTCGATCTTTCGGTTGCGACATAGTACCAACAATATCCGGCTCGGACTCAAATATCACTAAATAGTTACTAAACTCGACGTCAAAAAATTTTAAAATGGAGTACCGTTTCAAAAGGTTTCTTGCACAGTTCAGTTTATTGATTTTATTTTCAATATATATAAATTTCATTGTCTTCACCAGAGATGAACTAACTGCTAAATTTTTGTATATATTCATTTATATAAAAAACGAACGTTTTAGTTTATTTTCTGTACCTGGTTTGCATTTTTATCCAGAAGAAGCTATATATACTAGAGCCTTTAGATCTTTGATTGCTCATCTCTTCTCCTTATAAGGGCGT
Source organism: Pachyrhynchus sulphureomaculatus (assembly GCA_019049505.1). Classification (NCBI taxonomy): domain Eukaryota; kingdom Metazoa; phylum Arthropoda; class Insecta; order Coleoptera; family Curculionidae; genus Pachyrhynchus; species Pachyrhynchus sulphureomaculatus. Next base: position 176,624,987 of record CM032446.1, read on the forward strand.
TTTCCCAGCAGTTAAACTTGGGATTGTTATATATATATATATATATATATATATATATATATATATATATATATATATATATATATATATATATGTATATATATATATATATATATATATATATATATTATATATATATATATATATATATATATATATTCTCCCGATATCAAGAAGGAATTTGAGCTTAACGAAGCCTATAAAATATTTTCACGTTGTGTCGACTTTCGGTTGCTAGTATAATGGTAGTAAGAAATATATATATATATATATATATATATATATATATATATATATATATATATATATATATATATATATATATATATATATATGTAAGCAACATAAAACACCCATTTTTTTAATGTTTACAATAGCATGTGTTATCGCCTTTGTGTAGGAAGTACCAGCATACAACCCTTTTCGTCTGATACCAGCCTAATACCGGTTTTAGATACCTAAAAAAAAATGAATTAGTATATGTGCCGAGAAATCAGTGAAAATTTAAACAAAATGTTTTTACCAACCCAGTACTTTTAGATTTTGTCATCCTTCCCTATTCTTCTCAAAATATCATTAATACATTTTGATAAATTGCTAGATATGCTTAAAAAATATCCATCTATATTATTTTGATTAAATATATATGTAGTTACGTTTAATTATTATAGCAAACAGTGCTGTAAAAACTGTCTTATTTTTCATTGTATTTGTAAGATATCTCTTTTAATATTGAAGATAGATGATTCTAGTTTTCACAATATTTTATTGTTTTTTGACGAAACGCAGATAATATCAACAGACTGATTAATATCCTTCTAGTTTTTGAGCAGTTGAGTAAATTTTTAAGTTTTGATAACTTTTCATACCTCTAATAAAGGTAAGGTAAAGTAAAACTAATTGATTTTTTTCTAGCCGCTGCAGTTTTTAGGGTATTAGGTGAAGTTGTGGTTTTTAAATATATCAACTCACATATGTTTTACATATTGTTCAAATCCACTGAAAATAGAATCTACGATCATTTTTTATTCAAAATATTAAATTAAATTTATTTTTTGTAAATTTTAAAGTTAAGGGTATAAGATAGTTTATTAAAAACGGGGAAAACGACAAATTTTTAAAACAATTGGTCATGTACAAATATAAATCCTTTATAAAATATGTGAAGTAAATAACAATTTTCAGTTTCTTAGTAGACTGTTATTAATATTTTAATTTCAAATTTAGATAAGCACTAGCTAATTTAAGCTAAAAAGCTGGACTTCTCTCAATTATACACATCTCAAAAATCTCTAATAACGGTTTTTTTTTATGTATATTTAAATGATAAAATAAGAAATCTAACTGTTTTTAGTAAAATATCTTTTAGCTCTTAGGTATAAAAAATGTAAACTCAGGTATTTTGTATTAAATTAAATGTAATATTTACAATTGTGTTTTTTTTGTAGCTATATCATTCATGACAGTTAACAACCAGTAAAAAGAATACCCTCTTTTAAAACTATTTATTAATTTAAAATTAAAAATGTCAGATTTAATGGCTTCGGTCTTAACTCTCACTAAATCGTAACATATCGTACAATGTACAAAATAAGAAATATTACAACAGCGAAACTCAGGTAACCACCTTATAGGCAAATCAGGTTCGCCATGTTAAAAAGAGATTTTAAATAGAAAGAATGTTACTGTACAAAGTTTTATCATTTAAAATCATAGATATTATATAAATGTTTGAAATTTTTGATTTAATAAAAAAAACAAAAATGTATCGCGTTTTTAGAAAAGAGATGAATACAGGTAAAAAAACTTGATACCATTTTTAGAAAAAATGTAGCAGACAAAAGTGTTACCATTTTCTCCAAGGAATTAAATAGGCATATCAAATTTTGGGACTTTATAAGGCCCAAAGGTGGAAACTGGAACCGAAATTTTTAAATACATATATATATATATATATATATATATATATATATATATATATATATATATATATATATATATATATATATATATAAGCAACATAAAATACACAGATTTATTTAATGTTTACAATAGCATCTGTTATCATTTTGGTAGGAAGTACTAGCATACAATCCTTTTCACTTGATACCAGCCTAATACCGGTTTTAGATACCTAAAAAAACTGAATTAGTATGTGTGCCGAGAAAGAATTCCGCAAGGAATTTTTGTCCGAATACAGATTGAATGTTTCTGGGCGTGATTAGCCTCATTGTAACTACAAGAAAATCGGACTCTTATAAGGACCTTTACCTATGTTATTACCCTTGGACATACGGAGTATGTTTTTCTCATAGGTAGAATTATATTCAATCTAAGCCCAACGAACTCGAAAAAAAAACATTTTTTTTTGACCACTCTAATCAATATGTTTTGAAATGTGACTTTATCAATTCGATTTAAATACTCTCTCTAATCTAGAAGTTTACGGAGAGTACACCTTTTAGAGAAAGTAAATTTTTTATTTACAATTAACACAAGTAAAAATAGTTTTAAATAAAAAGTAACTGAAGAGTCCTAGTTTATACAAAAATATTTTTTTTCAGTTGGGCAGTTGATGACACATTTGGTTGCTACAAACCAAATCTTTGCTATATAACCAAAAAAATGTCATAGGAGTAATAGCTCCTCAGAATTATTCAATTTATCCGCGTACGATTTTTTACGCAATTGATATTCTTTAACTAAATCCCTTACCTTGCAATATCTTTCGGGAAGAAGAAGAAACTCACTCTCGGCGTACTCTTTGAATTATTTTTACAATTGTCAACGGCACAACAGTAACCTCCTTTTCCCAGGACTATATATATTGTTTGTCAACTTTTTCTATTCTCTTCACTTACAAACGATTTTAATTCTCTTCTTATACAGACTCTCTCTTCCTTCTGTCTTTAAATTGATATAAACCACAGCCACATCAAGAAACGATCGACAATGCATTTCAAAAGACACACTCCGAGATTAGATTTAAACATTGAACGGACATTTTGAAAGAGGGACCCGTCGAAATCTCGTCACCAACTTGGAGCTTATTTTCGCTACTGTATTGGGTTTCCTGTGACTATACTATGCACTTCTAAAGAATTATACTTACGCGAGGCACAGACATAGGTTATTCGCTTTTGTAGTAACAGCGATTAACATTTGCTGGCTTCTTGCCTTGACGTTCCAATTCTTCCTTGATTTTTTTCCCGATATTGTTCCGAGAATGCCCTCTTAAAACTGTCTGCTTCAGTTTATCTTCCTGGTATTGGAAGTTATGATATTCTTTCCTGGAATCATCGAGGATTTTAGTTATATGTCTGTAGTTTTCGCTGAGGCTTGAGAATATTATCACGCCGGCGGAAAGTGTGACCGAGTGATTGAAGTTCCAGTTCTTGCCGTTAAACTGGCTATTTGGAGCATTGTATTTTGTTTTTTCTTTAAAGACAACAGATGGAACTTTAGCTTTTTCTGGGACGCTTGATCCATTTTGGCTTTGGGTGACGGCCTACAGCTATTATATGCAGGCTTTTGAACCGTTTAGGGGTTCTGTGTACTGGATCTTGGAGTATTTGTGGGTAGGTTTTCATTAATGGCTTGTTTTTTTTTTTTTTTTTTTTTTTTTTTTTATCTAATATTGGTTCTTCTTCTTTGGCGGCGTTCTTTTATCTTTTGTGGTTCTTTTTCTTCTTAGAAAGAGTGAATCCGTTATTATTAGTAGTATTGGTTCTACTGCGTCAGTGGTTAGTTTAACGTTAGACTGCGGGAGGTGTCTGCCTAGGTTCTTCTTGAGGTCATTAACTTTTTGGCTTAGGATCTTAATAATTTTTCTTGGCGACTAATTATTTTCAGTCACCTGTTTTAGCGTAGAGGCTCTAGGCTCTAAATTTCCAGCTTGAAATTTCCTGGTTTTTCCAGAAATTGTCGTTTGTACTGTTCTCATTGCCAGTGTTACTGGCTCAGAACCGATTATTTCCTTCATGGCAGGTACCACTTGGAGGCACTTAACTCACACTTGGTGCTCATATTCATTGGCAATCTCATTTTAAGAATTAACACTATGATTTTTTTACTAGAAACTACAAGGTGGGGGCGTTCAGATACAAATAGGCTCTCTTTTAGGAAAAAAGAACACCAAAGGAGGAGCTTATAGAGACTGCCAATAGACAAAAAGTGGGCGTTAAATCATAATACAGTGGAACGATGACTAAGGGGTGAACATTTCTTACAAAAGAGAAACTCAATAACGAAATTAAGATTAGAAAATGACCACCTATTTTATTTAGAACACTTTTGTCAGTTATTTTTAAAATATATAAAATCTGAAAATTAAATTTTATAATTTTTAGATAGGTACCACAGATCTGGGGCAAAATCGAGTACTTTTGACAGAATTGGTCCTCGATTGTAGAAAACTTTTTTTTAAGGTAAAATAAAAAGAAATATTGGATACCTGGTTTTGCTAAACAAAATGGTAATAGAAGACTATTTTTTCAGAAGCCGATTTAAAAAAATTGTGGATGGCAAATATAGCAGGAGCACGTATAAAAGTGCACTCAAAACCTTACCTTACCCTATAAATTTATATTTTTTAAAAAACTGGGGGAGATGAAATATACTTTAGGGCTCCTGCCACTTACAAAGATTGGCTTTTACGAGAAATATCGTATAAGGTTGAAACTAAAACAAATATCTGCTGTCTACGCACAATATTGATTTGTTAGAGAGTGAAAACATAAAAGTTTTTGGATTAATAATTTTACGAGTTTGCATTATGTGTTTTATAAATGTAAGGAATTTCATTATAAACAGCCACAAGATTATTAACATCTTATAATTATTATTAATTATAAAATGTTAAATAATAACTAATGAAAGAATAAGAAAAATTAGTTAGTAAAAAATACTTCACAATACTTAAAATATTCACAAATTTTACTTCCCTTGCTAAAGGGAAGTATTGTATTGGTGGTAAAATCGTTCTTTGAGATTTTTCCATTTTTTCAAGTTTTTGGCTACATAGGTAATAAAAAACATAATCCACCTTTTCCATCGGTCCGTCTGCCTACCTGTCGGTGAGGCTGTCTATTGGCACGAAAATTCTCGAACAAAAGGGGATATCGGTTTCAAATTTGATACCCATGGATCATTGAAAGTGAAAATGAAGCCAATAGTTTATGAATGATATATTAGAGGAAGGGGGTGAAGGTCAATAAAATGTGTATATCATTTTGGGAACTTTTCTTGGTGTCTGGTTCGTCATCAGACAAATAAGAGGTTGAAGGGATGGAAGGATAAAATGTTAGAGAGGTTGTTCCAGCACATAAAACTGCCGCCCTGCTTCCGTGAAACATTTCGTACCAATTAAATTTTTACGGATCGTGATTACCCTCTATATTCTCACTATTCCCCTCCTAATGATTCCATACTCATATATACTTCACCAGCCGCGATTTTTCTCCGGTTGCGTTATTCCAATAATCCAAACAGTTTAAACTTATTTATGGCCTGTACGTCCTATACTTCAAAAATAAGGTATAAGGAGTCTTCGAGCAAGACTAAGGCCCAGAAGATATTTTGGGCTGCTGTAAACACACCATAATGTATAAAACTCCTAGAGTTTGCTTAACAATGCATTAAAGCCGTTCCCTCTGAGTTTTAATGAGACAAATTGCACGATCCGGTGTTTCTGTAACATTCTCAGCTAAATTCAAATGTATTTAAAAAAGCATTAATTCTGTGTCCATGTATTGAAGTATTTTTATCACATGTTGTAATTAACGAAGTAGTTTCATGTTTATCGTCTCAAGATATAATTTTAATAAAATATTGTATATTTCATCTTACAAACAACATATTTAACGCATCAGCTAAAAAAAGTTTCCTTTTTTTTTAAATTTATAACCATTCCCTAAATCCGTTACCCAGTGCTGTGTGTGTAACAAAGACGTAATAAATTAAGCCCTTGGGTCCAGCGACATAGAAAAAATTCACATTCTATGACAGTTATATTAACGATGTATTATATGAAAAACTTTTGGAAGCTGCCTTCCCTTATAAATGTATATACTTTAAAATAAAAAATGGAAGAAAGTTATCGGGGGATAAAATATACTGCCAGCGAATTGCCACTTATAGGAATTAGGTTTAAGAGACCTAAGATTTTATCTAAAATTTCTGTAACATAGCATAGTATGTATCTTGGTTAGGCTACATTCTTACAGTATGTGTGTGGAATGTCCTTAAGGATTGCACGTTACATCAGAGATCGTTATTTTCAAGTGGCAATTGCTGGATTCCTTTCTGATGTCTGCTGGCAACGCCCGTGTACTTCAAGAGCCGATACTGCTTCCTACTCCTTTTTCTTTTAAAGTTAAAGATTAGCCGGAATTTTGTATTAGACCAAGTTCTGTTTTGGGATGGGAGTAGCCAAATAGAATTCAATACTAAAAAAATCAAATCAGCATTTTTCTGGAGAATCAATACTGCAGAACCGGAAAGTTATGTCAGGACACCCTATTTCGTTGGAGGTTGGTTGTCCATCAACTGCTAGAATCAAAGCGCTAGCATAGAATCTTTAATTTATATATATATACATATATATATATATATATATATATATATATATATATACATATATCTATATATATGTGTATATATACATATATATATATATATATATATATATATATATATATATATATATATATATATATATACATATCTCTATATATATGTGTACATACCTATATATATATATATATATATATATATATATTATATATATATATGTATGTATGTCTTGTAAACTGGCCAGAGAACATATGTATGAATTAAAAAAGAACACGCAAATCGGATAAGTAGTTCTCGAGTAATAAGCGCACTAACGGAGAGACAGAGAGACATTGCATTTTATATATATATATTATATTCTTTGCTACATGATATTGTGCCGTATTTAATGATTTAGGCAGCCTATTGCAAGGGAACGCGCGAGCGAGCGGTAAACTTTTTTCCGACTTGATTCTCCATTATCGTCACTGCTTATTTCTTATGTTACCTAACGTAATAGAATATAGCCTATAACCTGGCCAGAGGACATATGTATGCATTATTTAAAAAAAGAAGGGCGTAAATCGGATAAGTGGTTCTCCAGTGATAACAGTGATAAACGCACTAACGGACAGACAGAGAGACATTGCGTTTTATATATGTTATAGATATGTATATATATATATATATATATATATATATATATATATATATATATATATATATGATGTTAATTTTTTTTTATTTTTTAATGGAAAATGCATCGGAGCAAATCCTTTGCTTTTATGGCCGTCTCGGGCGTCAGCCTAAGTATTTTTTACATAGCTTAGAGTCTACTTACCTCAGGCACCCTTAGTGGAGTAGAGACATGCACCGAAGCGTTATTTAGGCATCAATAAAAATATAATTTACATGACCTAAAACTACCCTAACTTTGCTTTACAAACTAAAGCTCCCGTTAAGTTTGTCTAACGTCTACCCAGTAAAGCAAAGGTGGTGACTGTGATATTAAATGACGGTTCAGGCGGTGACGGTTATGTATGAACAATTTTAGTGCATTAGATTCTCCTATGGCTTGTTTTAGATAGATTATAGTTTTGTAACAGTAGTTATTCTTACCATAAGAAACCATTTTGGAATAAATGGATTAAAATTTTTAGTAAGTGATCATCTTTGGATACAAATTTTTACAGTGCTTCTTTAAAGATTAATATACTCAATATTTTTATATATTTTTTGTTATTAAATTATTAAATAAAAATATTAAATTAGATGGAGATGTATGATTCCCCAGAGGTGGCGTGGAAAAAAATATTCATGGCACATTTATTCATCATTTCTTTAAGGTCGATTCTCTTCTTTATTATTGCGATTCGCTATTTAAGGTGAATTGTCTGCAATCGGTCTCGCCATAAGGAGCCGCCAGTTTCAATATATGCAGTGAATTCCATAACACCCCGGTATATATATATATATATATATATATATATAATATATATATATATATATATATATATATTTATATATATATATATATATATATATATATATATATATATATATAATAAATAGTAAAAGTAAGAAAGTAATAAAGGTGATAGAATGGTACTAAATAATTGCAACAGCACTGTCCACAGTAAACAAAAAGCAGTACAGGAAACAGGAACACTAATTTTACAAAATCGAAATGCATGGTTGCAATGGCAATGATAACGGTTAAAATAAAAAGTAATACAGGATTCAGGATAAATACTTATACTAAATGTGAATCCGTAGTTTGCTTGCAGGTCGGTGAGTGATTGGTGGAGAGATCTTTATTGTCGATCACGAGTTTTATCCACATGGCGCCAGCTAGTAACCATCGGAAATCTCTCGGGACGTATTTGGATTGGGCTTTCGTGTAATTTTTCAAATATGACTTCATACGATAAAGTAGTTTCTTGATGAAATAATAGTTTTGGCTTTACTGACACAAATAAAATTCAATATTACAAATATAAAATATGAGATATTTTGACAGGCTTGACAGCCTAGCAATTTTTCTTCTCAAGGCTTTAACCTTTATTGGAAATAAAATTATTTAGATTTTACATATATATGTATATATATATATATATATATATATATATATATATATATATATATATATATATATATATTTTATGATGATTATTATTACATTATATATTATGATGAGCAACCTAAGTTGGATTTGGAATTTTCAATTATAATTCAGTCCTAATACCTAATAACACATGGCGTACTTGTAGATGACCTTTTCAAAAACAATTGGTAAAGTAGTCCTAATTATCCAGTACTTCTCATGCAATACTTAGTTCTAAAATAAGTACCGAATTTAACCTCCACTAAAAAAATAATTAAAAATGTTAATAGGAACTAAAAAATGCTCACGTTTAGATTTGTGGCCTATCTAGTTAAAAATTCAAAAAAACGCCAGTAAGCAGGTCAGTAATTGTCGGATTATTTATTAAATAAAGGAAAACAAAATTAATTAAAAACTAGTGCACTGATTTTGATTGTATCATATTTGATAACCTTTTTATCTGCTTTGCAACAATTACATCCATAATAAATTTGTGCTAATATCATTTTATTTTGAAATTACATTACTTTATTACTACGTACATAATACAACAACTAAACATATTTATCCACAGTCCTTTCTAAATAGGTAATTGTTCTTCGAAAAAATCTTTTATTACATCTCTAATTACGTAAGGAATTATAGCTTCACATGTTTCCCTAATGACTCTGCCAAGATGATCAAAATCTTGAAATTGCCTTTTAAGATAAACCTTCTCTTTTAAGTAGCCCTACAAAAAAAAGTCTAGAGGGGTGATGTCCAAAGACCCTGATGACCAAGTAAACTGCACATGCCCTCTTATTACTCTACCGTTAAAAATGTGGAGGAAATATTCTCGGACATTTTTCGTACTGTAACATGATGTACTATCATGTTGGCACCATATACGTTGTCTTTCAATTATTGGTAGGCGATTAAGAAACTCGACGAACTCATTATTTAATAATTCCAGGTAATGTTCAGCATTCATATTATTTCGAAAAAAGAATGGTCCAACTATTCTATCTTTAAAAATTCCACAACATACATTGGTTTAAAACGAGTATTGATCTCGAGTTTGGATATTGAAGTTAGGATTAACATCGCTACACCAGCGATAGTTTTCAGAACTTACTGTCTCATTAGACGTAAATGTCGCTTCGTCAGAGAAAAGTATTTGTCTTGTCATAAACCTGTTATTTTCCAGCTCTCCTTGAAACTAAACACAAAATTCGAATCTTCATTCAAAACTCCTGCTTTTAAAGTATGGGTAGATTGGGGGTTGCATGGTTTTAAATTTATTTGATCTTAAAATTCTCGCAACTGTAGTTTTACTCATATTGAATAAAGCTGATCTTTTCCGAAGTGAATGTTTTGGCTTTTCTACTACCGAAAGCATTGTTTGATTTTGATTTTCTTCATTTGAAACCCATGCCCGATGTTTCTTTTTAAATTTATTTTCAACACTTCCATAACTCTTGAATTTATTTATTAGATATCCTACAGTTGTGAAGTGTACAGTTTTATTAGGGTCTATATTATGAAAGATTTCTGCTGCATCTCTATAAGTTTTATAATTAACTCCAAGTATGAGAACAATTTCAATTTTATCTTCAACACTCAATTTATTGCAAATATTGACTGACGTTAGCTTTGACGTTTATTGACAGTTGTTAGTTATTTCCAAAGATATGTTCATTTATTTTCAGCCTAAGATTTGTAGTATTGTTGTTTTCTTTTATTTGATAAATAATCCAACAATTACTAACATTTTTACCGGAGTTTTTTTGAATTCTTAACTAGGAAGGCCACAAATCTAAACGTGAGTATAATTTTTTATTTTTTTTTTTCTCCATTTGTATAAAACTTTTTGGGATACACTGTGTATATATATTTATATATATATATATATATATATATATATATATATATATATATATATATATATATATATACATATATATATATGCGAAGCAACTTTTCTATATTTTTTTACTATAAATGAATGGAAATTATAAAAAAAAAAACTATTTTCACATTCGTTGACTGAAAAGGGTGTACAACACGATATATATGAATCAACTTCTCTTGCATCCTCCCCTGCCCTTGAGCCTCTAACATGTGTGATTAGAAGTAATTAGCTTAAAATTTGTTCGTAATAATATCCAGAAACTCACCTAGTGGTGTAGAAAATATTTAAAAAAAACTTAAGTACAAGGGTTTTACCTTTACTTAAGATTTTAAAAAAAAAAAATAATAGTCACGAAGAAATGTAGCAGTCACAGCAGAAGGCTGCTCCTGGTCAGATAATAATTCATCAAATAATATCAATCATTAATAATACTTCATAATAGGCCTAAAGATGAAGTCCAAGTGATAATCTCCAATAAATACTCTGTAAATAATGTTAAATTTGTACCTAACAATTCTATATTTCACACAATAAAGCCTTTGCGTGGAAAAAATTTCGGCGTATATAAAACTGTCATAACACGAATGCTTTTTTGCCATATTGGTATTTTATTTGCCGCTTTTGCTACGTTATACTCTTTTTCATTGTAAGAATATCCTAGTTTTCTGAAATAAAAGTGACAATTACGGCTTCCACACCATTTGGTTTGCAAGAGTGCTATAAAGAAAGCTTTTAACTAATGTTATTTTGATTTTCTCTTTCTTCAAAGCGTAAAAAAATGAATAAAAGATTTATATCGCGTATAAGTAGGATAATTTAGTTTTTCTAAGGAAAAAAAAATCATTTATAATTTTGTCACATGAAATGCCGGCTTTTAATTTCATCGATTTTGTTATTATATATATTCTCTGATGAACTTAGGACTTTGACAAATAAAAAATTATTTATTTCTTTTCCCAAGTCGTCTTTTTCCTGCAATATCTACAATCGAGAAAAATCACACGTTACGTACTAATGTAACAACGCTTCAATATAACAGATGCACCAGAAAATATTAAATAATACATATATACATTAACGCATGTCGATGTGACTAGTAATTGCAACCAGTTACCGTAATTTACTTACAAGAAAATAACCATAAAAATTACTTATGTATGATTTCATCAAAAAAAATAGTACGTTTTGTGTTTTTAGGTGTGTAGTGCACACTGCCGAAACATTAAAACAAAAGTGTGGTAAAGTCCAAAGAATTTTGTATTAGCTGCTCGAATTTTTACGGCTCTAACTAAATTTCTTCTTTCTATTAATTTCTTAGTTATCACTTTTGTGTTCATTGAACATCGAAATTGGAATTCAGATACCTGACTCAAAGTAGGAATGGTAACTGTGGAGGGTTGTAAGAGAGGGGAATAATCCAAAATAGCCACTTGCCACATTTTTACTTCTTCTTCGGGTTATTATTTGGTCATTATAATTTTGGTCAACTTTCATAGTGACTCTAAAGTAAAAAAATCGCATATTTAGCTCAAAAACTCAATTATTTGTTAAAATAGATTTTTTTCCTTATTATTATTAATCATAAGTTGCGTAAAACCATTTAAATAAAAATTTGCTTCTGGTCGGAGTTTAGAGCGAAATACTTTCTTCAAGAATCTGACGAAAGAATTGTTTGTTAACAATGCGACGTTTTTCCAATCTACTAAGTCAAGAATAATGATTGCTTAACTATAATAACCGGTGAGAAAGTTTTTTAAAAAGTGTACTTCAGTTTTTACATACGTTTGTAGTATACACGAGCAATATAATCTAAAAAGAGAAACACATGAACTAATTAACTGTTAAATAAAAAAAGGGCTGCATTAAGTTTTATGAACTTTAAAAACATCAGAAATCTGTTTTCTACCTAAAATTTTTTCGACAAATTTGCTAGATTAGCAAATTTGCCAAAAAGAAATAAAAAAAAAGTCATGATAATTTTAATTTTCAATTTCAATAACTTCATTTAAACTATTTTTAAATATATATATATATATATATATATATATATATATATATATATATATATATATATATATATATATATATATATATATATATATATATATATATATATATATATATATATATATATATATATATATATATATATTATATATATATTTATATATATATATATATATATATATATATATATATATATATATATATATATATATATATAGATATATAGATAAATTTTAAAGACATCCACATATAACTTATTTCAAGTCATCTGTGTTCCACATTTAATTCAGATTTTTCAAGGCATTTAGACCTGACACATATACAACCACATATGCGCAATATATATGGACATTTGCATTTATACTTTGGTATAGGCTACAACTAAAAGAGCATTAAAATCCAATTAAAATTTCTAGAATTAATATTTAAATAGAATAATTTTCAGTTCGGGGACCGCAACCACTGCTGCCAATTTTAGCAGGAATGCCCGTAATTGTAGTAATATTGTTAACTGTTTTTTTTTTTAAGTATAGAGAGAATTCAGTAGGTATTGCTACTCCAGGTAACCATATAAATCCTGAAAAATGTTGGTGTAAAAGCCACTTTTTGTCATCCCCAGTTGACTTTAAGCGATTTTGACCTTGGAGAAATTTGTGTTAAAAAGTATATATTTATTTTTATTCTATTTTACATTTAGAGCAAAACAATACATATATATCCTTGGGACATTTCTTTTGTGTCGTTGTAAGAACTAAAAGCCACCAAAACCATTAATGTCAGTCTTATTACCAAGCCGGCCTACTATAACGATAAAAAAGAGGAAAAAGGGGGAAGTGACAAATAAACCAACATCATGTCTCATGAAGCAGTTGTTTTACGATAACTTTTGTTTAGGGGATCTTTTTACACAAAAGGAGTTTTACTAAATCGAAAGCAATCTGAATCCGTGATACTTTTTAGCTGAATTAATCTTTCATATGTTTGGAGCCAAATAAATTGAGATAAAAGGTATAAAATTATTATCTTAGTCTATAATTACGAAACCTACCTATGAATAGTTTGAAAGAGCATACATTGATAGAAACAATAATAAAATAAAAGTAAGTTTAGATAGCTAGTATAAAGAAAAACTCTCCAGATCCTTAGCCTACAATCTCTCGAGGCATCTTTAACGACCTTAGAAAAGAATATTGAGTGAGCCTGCAAAGGCATCAAACCGACTAACTCTATGTTAGGATATTAAAAAATGTAACATTCTATATATATACATATATATATATATATATATATATATATATATATATATATATATATATATATATATATATATGTATATATACACATATATAAACTAACAATGAATTTGCACGACGTTTCGCCAAAATCTCATTTGGCATTTTCAAGTGCTCCCGCTGTTGCTGCTACTCGATACTCTAATCTTGCTGCTATTGCCGCTCGAAGCTAACTTTAGTTTCGAGCGGCAGCAGCAGCAAGATCACAGTATGGAGTAGAAGCAACAGCGGGAGCACTTGAAATGCTAAATGAGATTTTGGCGAAACGCCATGCAAATTCATTGTCTAACAATGAACGGATTGAAACCCGGAATTTTAATGTATTACATCACCCGTGAAAACCTCTATAGTAACAGCATAATTAGTGTTCAGTACGTTGGTGGCTTTTAAAATAATAATTTTTGTTACGGCGGTATAAAATGATCAATGACTTCACAATACACACCACAAATGAGTTTTTAACAAAGTTTTTTCCGAAATTTGCTGAAAACTGATGATCTTGGGATATTTATTTTTTTATATAACAGATAATTATTAAAGGTGATATTTTTCGTTCAATCTACACCCTACAAAGAATATTCCAGAGTTTTGTCAAAATTTTTTGGCAATTACTTTTCGAGATAAGGGGGAAACAACGATTTTTTGCAATTTTTTAAAAATAATACAAAGAAAAGTGTGCGTAAGTATTACATTACATATATTTTTGAACTCGTGTTTTCACCTCCGATTTCACCCCTAAAAACTAACCCCTTAAGTCAAAATTTAACTTTCAGAACTACACGGCTCTGATAAGGTTACCAATTCCTATATTAGTGCCAAACTTCGACTTTCTATGTCAAATAGTTTCGGAAAAAATCTATTTTGAGAGACAGACAGTCGGATATACAGACGGAGAGACAGACCAACGGACAGACAGATAGATAGACGGACAGATGGGCAGACAGAGAGAAGGACGGCCAGACAAACGGACAGACAAATGAACAGAAAGACGGGAAGATAGACACCAAAATTATCTTATAAGTATCCCAAACGGAATATTAAAAAACTATTGCTAAATAGGACGATGATACCAAAACCTTTTTTCTTATATACATTGTTATAAATATATTACAACTTAAACTTATCTAAATTTTTACTCTTTCACAACAAACCATACCTAACTAAACTATTGAATATTAT
Organism: Pachyrhynchus sulphureomaculatus; assembly: GCA_019049505.1. Classification (NCBI taxonomy): domain Eukaryota; kingdom Metazoa; phylum Arthropoda; class Insecta; order Coleoptera; family Curculionidae; genus Pachyrhynchus; species Pachyrhynchus sulphureomaculatus. Next base: position 176,640,012 of record CM032446.1, read on the forward strand.
GTTGGTATATTTGAATATCCAGACACTAAATTGAGTTAGAAGACTTGAACCGAAACTCCATATAATATCCCACCAAATGAAATTAGATATATTTTTCAGGCTTAAGTATTCTTTAATCAAAATATTAAGGAAATATAAACTATACTGACAACGAATATACGATGTAGTCCTAAAATATTCACTAACCAAACAATGATATTAGGGTTGTTTGGCTTTGAACTATTAGCAAAGTAGGATTATTGCTCTAGCCATTGCACAGTATGTAATTAGCCACGTTCAGCCAGTATGAGCTTGCGAATGTCAAGAAAAGCATGGATAAGTAATAGAAAAAGATGTTATTTATTAACAACGAACATTTTTTTTGGCACGATAATAAACTATATTATGTATCGGTCATAATGAAATTCTAATAAAAGTTAAACAATGTTTTTAACGGAAAAGTAGTGAGTATTAGTGCGTGTAAACGTAAAATCTAGATTAAAAGTTTCTGTTAGTTGTAAATTGCTTTTAAAACATTGAACTTCCAAAGAAAATGCCTTGTTAGTCTCAACTGTTTTTTTTTCAAATAGAACAGGTAAAATTTATTTAGCTTACTATAAAATAAAATAACAAACTATTAATTTTAAGCGAAGTTGCAGAAGCCTGCAACAATTCAGATTATTATCAAAATAAGCGTTAATTGATTTTGATGTATCTATGTATAGCTATAACCAATAATACATATTTTAAAAAGCCATACATTTTTAGGGTAAATTTTTTTCATTAATTATAGCAACGCTCCATTTGTCACTACTTTTCTGTTGTCTCTATCGATACAAGAGTTTACCAATTTAAATATATTAAACAATTTCGCTATTGCATCTCAGATCTTCTGGGGACGTACACCAAATTATGAAATCGTGAAAAGAAGTTTTTGAGTTTACTCCCTTGCCAAAATTTTTATTTATTTAGTAAGTTACTAATTTACTTTTCAAGATTTTTGGATGTAAGGTTAAATACATAATCAGCTGCAAAAGTTTTAAATTCTTTCAATTCGTAATTTTCATTTGTTTAGTAGGGTTTGACCCCAATCACTAAAGTAACCTAAGAAAAAGATTACCGTAAATGATTCGTATGAAAAAGAGCAACATATTATCAATGAAATCAAGATATTAGCAATTTATTTCAGATTTATTATAATTTAATACAATAAATATTGGGCAGGAAAGAAATTGTAACCTGTGAACTTGCCCGCACTTTTGTACCCTGTGAAAAGTTGTTTTTCCCACGCTTGGGCGCAATTTTCTTGCAACCTCTTTTTAATTTCTGATAATGAATTGAGTGGATCCTGATTTTAAAAAAGAACTAAAGAAATTAAACACACACTAGCTCAGTTTTCCTTGGTAGAGAGATAGGGGTAAGAGATAATTTTTGTACGTCTTTTTGGAATTATTTTTTTTTATTTTTTAAAAAGCCTCAGCTGTACGACTTTTGGGCACCATTCATTTTAAAATAGAAAGGATCTAACTTCAGCTAAAAAAAATGAAAAAATACTGAAAGGGTGTACAGTTGTTAAATAAAAAAACAGTTTGGTACAGCCGTCATTATCCTGAAAAGTAAGATAGGTATTCAGTGAGACACTAGCTTTAATCAACAAAAAGAAAATTTATTCATGATTTTACAATAAAAGTTCTAACCTTTGCGGTTGTAAGGATTACAAAAAAAATTCTAGCCTAACAGGTAGTTATTATTATTAGAGTCCCTAAATCAGACATTTAAATTCTAAAACCTGACTACCCCCGAAAGCGAAGAATCGTAATTTTCACTTCACCTTTTGTCAGTTCAAATTGCTATTAAGACACTTATTTCGGGAATAGGTCTATTGATGAATGTTTGGTAACTTACGGTTTTCATTTGGGCTTCCAGGCCTTCGATGGAACACAAAACCGTTTTCACACTTTGTAGGAAACACTCAGAGCCCACTACGGCTTTACGCTAAAATAAACTCGTGCTTTACTTGGCTCTCGTAAATATTGCTATGAGCCTCTACTGCGGCTCGGTCGAAGTAAGCCTGGCTGCGGCTCGATGGAAATTAGCCTACTTGGCGGCTCGGTGGCAATAAGCCTAGATTCCTGTCCTCCGGACCCTTAAATAAGCCGTGGGCACTCTCTCGGTAATATGGCTACGCCGGAACCAAAACTACGGATACAAATATTTGACCAATCCCGGCGTATCGATAGATTCGGTCGCAAACCCGCACAGCACACTAATATACCGAGCGGCTAGCAATTTATGATTAATATACTGCTCGATACAAAAATGAAAAGAAGTACAATTTAAAGTGAAAAATCAGTAACATTACATGGTCTTAAAATCTAAGAAAAAATGAATGTTACATTTACCCCTTCCAAAAAGAAATAGACTACACTAGTCTATTAAACTAAGGCTACTTATGAAAAGGTACAAAGTGGTACACTATCACTTACTACTAAGGTCAGAACTTAAAACAAAATTACAAACTTCGGATCTTACTACTAGACTTAATTCAATTAAGCACTAATATTAAGTACAATGAAAACCAAATGAAAATCTTTGCATGTACACAAGAATCTTATAACTAGACTTAACTTAATTAAGCACTAAGGTTAAGTACATCAAAAAGTAAATAAAAATCCTTGCATGAACATAAGAAATACCTTTCTAAAGTAACAATCGCGGTCTTCTTATATAAAAGAATCAGCTCTGTTATTGTTACCAAAACAACAAAAAAAAAATTTTGTCTAGACTCTTGTCTAAATCAAAAAAAAATGAACTGAAACAAAGTATGAACACCCCCCTTAAAATATTTTAAGGATTGTCTGAAAATTTTCTATTTCAGCAAAAGAAATTTATAAAAATTCTTAAGTAAAGAAAAACAAAAAAATAAATGATTCTAGTGCAAACACTAACACTAAAAAGAGAAAGTCTTGTAAGACCATTTAGCACAAGGCTAAGAAAAAAAAACATCTGGATGAAAATCCAGACAAACGCTCGGAAAAAAAAAATCGCCATCAATGCTCTAGCTCACCGCTAAGAGAACATTCTAACTCTAGTATCACTACTAGTCGCATCAGAAAATAATCGCACTCTTTCGCGCAATGTCGACGTCCTAAGACATCTAGACATGCTAAAATCGCCAGGGAAAACGCTCTGGTTGATCGCCAGAAAACGCGTCAGCTCATCGCCAACTAAACACTCTGGTATATCGCCAGAAAAAAAACCTCGGCTTCTCGCCAAGAAAACACTCTGGTATATCGCCAGAAAAAACCTCGGCTCCTCGCCAAGAAACTCACTCTGTAAATAGCCCTCGACTACACAAAGTCCGCGTTCTTAAAGAACAACCTCGCCATTAACATAGTGAGCAGCTATAAAAGCTAACAATATCACTATAGGCACGGTGAATAGCTATAAAAGCTAAAATTCACCCTAAACACAGTGAATAGCTATAAAAGCTAAAATTCACCAAAACTAAATGATCCTGCTTCAAAAAAAGCAATGTTCACTAAGAACAGAATGATTAGTCTGCGCACAACTAACATTCTAGGAAACATTCCCAATATAACTGTATGAGACAGCAAGTCTCGAAATAGGACCTCCCTAAAGTCATAACCCTATATATAGGAGTCCATAAGCAAAACGACTCAAAATCACGCATTTTGAGCACATGCCCTCAGGCAACCAACATACACCGAAATATATATAGAAATATATACAGAAATATATACAGGAGTTCAAATCCCAAACTCTTGGTTATGATAACTCCATACTGAGCTTGGTGAAAGCTCTTAGCAAAAGCTAATCAAATCTTCGGCACATCGCCCACAAAGTGACAAATCTGCCTAGAAACATGAGCCAGAACAAACGCCCTCCGTCATTCTTCAGGGTGGCTATACAGAGATATAAAACTTAACCAGCATTGCGCTCTTCAAGTTGCATGAAAGAACCCTCGTGTACTGGTCTCGCCCTGGAACAACAACGAAAAACATTCAATCCATCCCACATAACAGGAGACAAACACCTCACCCCCCGATATACTGAAAGGTGGAGACAATAAAATACGGAAATGGTGACCTGGTGTCCACCAACAAAAGGGAGTAGATTATAGCATCCACTAAACTAAAAACGGTGTCTACCACACCACCATAGGTCAAAAAAAATTAATCAATAGGGTGTTCCGAAACACACTACTGCTAACAGCCTGTCACCACTAATAGGCTAATTGGAGCTGAGGTCGACTACAGTAGCTAGGCTCTCCTTTGGCTGAAATAGTAATAACCATTGAGTAACAAAACCTTTAAAGGTCCCAAAGGTCAAACGTTCACCCTCCATAGACTACCCTTCCAATCAGTCTGTTCCTCAGGAAGACTAACTTCCTGCCAAACGTCGTAACGGCATCTGTTAGCACCCGGTGCATCACGGCCTGTAAAAAACAGATAACTCATGGGATACAACCTAAAAGGTTTACAAGGTTGACTTAACCAAGCTTCTAACGGAAATTTCCAAAAAAACGAAAAAGAGCTTAAAAAGCTACATGAAGCAAAAATTTCTCAATATTTCGGTGGCAATGCAACAAAACTTTTGAAGACGACAAGAGCTTTTCCAGCTTAATCAGAAACAAGAAGAAAACATCGTTGACAGCTAAAATATTCGATCATGGTGTTAATCGTCTTCCTAGACAATAGCCTCTAGAAGAAACTGCTACAGGTATCAGGCATAACCGTTTTCTGTCAGCCCAAACTTCTGGATTACCTCTTGGAAATCTAAAAATTCGGTTAGGAATCTTCCTTCACTGCGCTTAGCCTCTCTTAACAAGGTTCTCATCTCGGTATCAGATTTTGATCATTTCTTTGTGAATTGACTGTCTTACTCTGCTCTCATCTCCTGTAAATGATCAGCCTTTAGTTCTCCTGCAGGACTTCAATTTCCTATCAATCTGATAGTATACCGAAAAAACTCAACATACGCCTATGAGTCCATGCAAAAAAAATTTTAAAAAATTAGTGACTAGTTTAAAAACGGCTCTGAAAAGAAAAAAGTATACCCTCAGTTTGTCAATTCAGAAGAAGGTCTAAATCAAAATAATCCAAGTCTTAGACTTACTGGATAAACCAAAATCAATTTACTCTTAATTGCACCCAACATATACCACTAAGGTAATAGAAATACACCCACTCGGGTAACAAACTTTGAAATTGCTCATAAAATTTTTGACTCAACATCATACCACGCGAGCTACATCTTGCGCTTGTCCTAACTCAAGATCACCTTGGATTGCCTCTAATCAAAATTTCGCTTCCAAGTGTCAAGGACTGGATATTATTTGGGGTCTTAAGCAAATCAAATCCCGCGACCACCGACATACCAGTCTTATGATATATCCTGAGTATGACTCCTTCGCAAGCTCGCAACAGCTGAGTCGATGCTAAACATCAACCACCATCAACCTAAATTTGGATATGATCAGTACCCAAAACCTTAGCAAAAAAATAATAAAAGTAAGCTATACTCTGCTCAACTTTTATAACAGTCAAAAAAAACGAGGTCGTCACCTCCACAGAGCAACATCAAAAAAAATAAAGTAAAGCAATTAAGATAATGTAAATATAAATTATTCTTCTTCTGACAAACTTTCACTAGGGTTAGGTCCAGTGAATGGTTTTAAGTCTTTAATATGCCATCGTCCTACTTTAGTCCCATCCAAATTAACCAAACCATAAAAACTAAATCTGAAATCTTTTCTCTTATCACGCAATGCACATACTTAGGTACCAAGATGTGAATTATCAGCTGCACTGGAAAGAATTTTATTTTTTCGCCAACGTGATCTCCTATATTAAAGGCAAAATCCCTTTTTCTAAGGTTGTAAGACTTACTGTTCCGTTCATAAGCCTTATGTATCTTACTACGCACGTCGGTGAAAATATCTTTTAAACCCTTTAAATTTTTCGGCGTACGCACCCCCTGTTACCCGGAATTATTTCGCTGTCAACATTGACATCCAAATCTAAATTTTTATAATACGATCCGGATAGAGGTATATGTCTGCCGTAAACTAAGAAAGACGGTGTGAACCCTGTTACTTCGTGTCTTGCGGTATTTATTGCTTGTTGAATTTTGGAAATACATGCCATCCCAAGTGTCATGTGAATCAACGTAACTTCTTAAAGCGGTCCCGATTGTTCGGTTATTACGTTCGACAAAATTACATTGTGGAGAGTACACGGGATTAAAACGGATATTAAAACTATAAGTTTCACTTAGGCTCTTAAAACTCTTAGAGGTAAACTGAGTACCGTTATCGCATATTAAGAGCGATGGAACACCGTGGATTAGAAAGACATTATTTTCCAAAATTCTCTCTCTATGTCCAGCTTTAGAGCTTTTCAAAGGAAATAGCATGGTTATACTTTGTAAACCAGCAAGAAACCACGAGAAGCCATTTATTTTCCCTTTTTGAACGTGGGAATGGGCCTACTAGATCAGCTGCTATGACTTGAAAAGGGTAATTAACCGTTTTCTCTTTTCCCATCAGTCCCATAGGTAGTGTATTGGAGATTTCTGCGCTCCACATACTTCACAAGTCCTCACAAACTTTAAGATATCAAAACGCATTTTTGGCCAATAATACTGTTCCTGAACCCTGTGAAGAGTTTTTATAAAAACCAAAATGACCAGAAGTAGGAGGAGTGTGACACATGTCTATAATTTCCTCTCTCTGTGGTTTAGGAACTAGTATTTTCCACTCGGGTACATTAACTTTTAAAGGCAACTGGTTTGGGATAAACTTGTACACGAAATCATTTTCCATCTTCCACTGCGGAAAATTTTGAGGAAATTCTTTAATTTGCTGCCGTAAATTATCGTACCATGGATCAATGCGATCTATATCAACTGTATCAATTCTTACGCCAATTTGTGCATTAAGACTGTTTTCGTCCACTGTATGATCTGGGATTCTTGACAAAGCGTCAGGAATAACATTGTGGACTCCTTTTCTATGAATTAAATTAAACGTATGTTGTCTCAACCTAATCGCCCAACGCGCTAGTTTGCCACTAGGGTTTTTAATAGAATTAAGCCACAATAAACTATAATGATCTGTTATGACCGTGAAAGGAACACCTTCTATGTAAGGTCGAAACTTTTCGATGTTAAAGAGTACTGCTAAACATTCTTTTTCAACCGAATAGTTACGTTCAGCCTTTGATAAAGTTCTACTGGCATACGCTATCACTCTTTCCTCACCATTGATTTTCTGTGTTAGGACGCCCCCCTAAACCGTATTAGAAGCATCACTAGAAATATAAAACTGTTGGGAAAAATCTGGTTGGGATAAAATGGGAGCTGAAACCAATAGCTCTTTAATCTTTATAAAAGATTCTTCGGCTGCCTTTGTCCAATCTATCGATTGTCCTTTTTTTCGTCCTTTCAAAAGATCATTAATAGGCGACAAACAGGTAGAAAAATTCTCGATAAAAAAGTCTGTACCATGAACACATTCCTACGAAGCGCTTAACTTCCGTAGTATTAGTAGGTCTCGCATAATTAACCATGCTTGCTACTTTATCCGGATCGGTACGCAAGGAATTTGAGCCTACAATATAGCCTAAAAACTTTAGAGAAGTTTTGAAAAAAAAAATCACATTTGCTCAAATTTATCGTCAGTCCGGCCTCTTTCAATTTATTTTTTACTTCTTTAAGTAAGCGTATATGCGATTCGAAAGTCTTCCGATGTTACTAAAATATCATCGAGATAGGTAAAAATATGTGGCTCATATTTCGGACCAAATATAGCGTCCACTAAACGTTGCTGAGTTTGAGCAGCGTTCTTTAGACCAAACGGCATAGTGACGAACTGAAATAGACCTCGGCCTACTACTGCAAAAAGCGGTCTTTTCCTTAGAGGATTTGTCCAAAGGAATTTGCCAGAATGCCTTTCTAAGATCTATCGAGGATACATACTTAGCATTCCTGAGTGATGTCAAAATTCTATCGATGTTCGGTAATGGATAGTTATCAAATTTGCTGACCTCGTTGAGCTTTCTTCCGTCAAAGCATAGACGATACTGTCCATCGGCCTTTTTTCACCAATAAGATTGGAGAACACCAAAGACTGTTTGATTCTTCAATCACTCCGAGTTTCAACATTTCGTCTAACTCTTTATTTAATACTTTTGACATATACGGAGACATGGCGAAGGGCCTTGTCTTTACAGGACTGGCATCAGCCGTATCTATAGACATGTTGATTTTATTCGTTCGGCCTAACCTATCTTTACTACTTATTTCTTTGAAAGAGCTTATTACTTTTTCTGCCTTTAAGCGTTCCGTCCGCGAGAGATCATCTAGGGTACATAGACGCGAGAAAAGGTTTTCTAAAGAACTTTCTGAATAACAATCTTTATAACTTGTATGAGAATTGACTTCTAGGGACTGTGGATACCACGAATTATTTTTTAAAATTTACTAAAATTCCGAATTTTTTGTGCAAAATCACATCCTAAAACCAAAGTATGTGATAGAGAAGGTACTACTAGAGCAGAGATTACTAAACAATGACCATTGCAGACTAGCGGCAACTCAACCGTACCTAAAACTTTTAGACGGCTGCCATCTGCAGTGGTAACACTTCTATTTTGACATGGCATATTTTTTATACTTAAACGACTTAAAATTTTAATACCATTCTGACCTACAACGGAGGCATTTGCACCAGAGTCAAATAAAGCCGAGAAATGGACACCTAATAGATTTATCTTGATATGCGGTCTGTTATCTAAATATTTATGCACGAATAAAGGAGACATGTGACCATTTGGAGAAGCAGGAGTTTTAACTTGAGAAGGAGAATTTTTATTAGACTTTAAAAAATCAGAAACTTTTTGTAACCATTTAGTCCAATCTGATCTATTGGAATATTTTTGTCCATCCGTGTTTCTAGAACGTTTTGGATTAGGGGCTATACTGCTAACGTGAGCTTGTAACTTAGCCGAATGTTTAGAGGCTTTTTTGTTGGACTTAGGGTATCCGCCTCGGTAATATACCGTCCTTACTCGTTTTTTGTACATTTGGGGCATGATGTTAGTCTCACACCAGTTGTTCCACATTTGAAACAAAATACCCTCTTCGGTGCCGTACAATTTTGGTAAGTGTGATTCGGACCTGTGCAATTCCAACAAGTGAAAATTGCCTTAGGTGAAACCGACTTGTCGTTCACTTTAGCTGCAGTGTCGCTAATTTAGAGTCATTATCTTTTCTTTTTCCCGTTTTCTGGTTACTCCTAGGGTTCCGATTTACATTCCCAACCTTATTTGTCGAGACTCCACTTCGGCCATTTGGATTATACTCTACTTGATGTATATTAGTTTCGCCTTTTGGTCTGCTCTTTTCCAACAAATAATCGGACTCTTCAAGTTTTCTACATAACCCGGCGAGTTCGGCTACCGAATTAATATCTAGTAGAGCTAACCGATTGACGAAACTAGGCAGAATATTCCTCCGTATAAATTTAACTTTGGTACTTTCCAAAGGCTTGGTGGACAACCTACCAAATAAAGATTCCATGTGGGCAATAAAAATCACAGTGGACTCATTCTTCTTTTGTCGCCTCCTCTTTATTTCCGACCACAATTCTTCATCATCATCACAGTGCAAGAAGTCCTTCTTTAGCCTATCTACCAAGGAATGCCAGTCGTTGACACTTGATTTTATGCTTCTAAACCAAATGAAGGCATCGCCAGTGAAAAATTCAACAGCAGAGCTGAAAAGTTCATCTTCCGATACTTTCCTAGCTTGAGCTATTTCAGTCAGCCTCTCCAAAAAAGGATAGAGTCTCTTTGAGTCTCCATTAAATTTCAATTGCCATTCGCTGACAGGAATATTTCTGGCTGCGCAATTCACGATTGGAGCTGGTACGTTTATGACTGGGGTTGTAATAGGCAACTGTGGTAACTCATGACCAGGAGCTATCTTTTCTGCAAGATTTGCTTCCATGAGTACACACGTAGCTATTGTTTCTTGAACATATTTGGAAAACTTCGACGCTTCCTCTTCGTCATCCGGCATGGGAATTCTTTGTACGCGACCCGCTAACATGCGATAAACGTGACTTAACCCGGTGTACAAGTGAATCATTTGGATCGCCGTCATAACTATCGATTAAGTTTTGGATAGAATTTAAACTCTTTTCGATACCAGCCGTTTCTTCTTTAATAGACAGAGTGTCATCCCCTATTTTTATCGTTTTTTTTCCGGGCTCATTAATTTCTTTACTTAAGATCCTCGTTAGAATCTTTCTTTTATCCGCGACCGGACGTTCTGAGAAAGTACGACGGATTTTCAGTTCATAGTCTAACTCATATTCCAGTAGGTGATTGACTTTAAAATTGAAGGCTTCCATGATAGATGAATACAATTTAAAAGAATTGTTTAAAAAGTCGTGAAAATATTTCTCCTGTGCTCCCAATAGTCAAAATAGAAAATATGTAAAGGCACTTAAAATATGTAAACTTCTTTACCAAACATTAAAAAAATCTTCGACAATTTTAAAAAAAATTTCTAAGTATCGCCTTGTATTAAAATTCCTTTACTAGATATCTTAAGAATTTTCAACAAAAAAATCTCCAAATACCGTTTCGTATCAGCAAAGTATTTTTAATATTCATGCAAAACATCGATGAGAAAAAAGTACAGTTTTTTCTTCGGTTCCGCAAAATAAATCTAACACTGCAAAAATTAAAGTAAACCAGCACATCTGCTAATCTGAACTATAAAAGTAGCTTTTAAGAAAAAAGTAGGAATCTCTTATCTTAGAGTCGATTAACAAAATTCAAATATCTATACCACCATCAGATAAATTGAAATAAATAATTCTACAAATTTCCTGCTTTTGTCTTATTGCTATAGTGTAGTTTCGTTTAATAAAATATTATGAAATAAAAATATCTGAAAAGTTAGAGCTTTTACTTTGTTCGAAAGCTAGTACACTGAACCCTTTAAAAAAATAAAATTCCAAAAGCCCCGCGTTGACAGCGTCATTTTGTAACCTGTGAACTTGCCCGCACTTTTGTACCCTGTGAAAAGTTGTTTTTCCCACGCTTGGGCGCAATTTTCTTGCAACCTCTTTTTAATTTCTGATAATGAATTGAGTGGATCCTGATTTTAAAAGAACTAAAGAAATTAAACACACACTAGCTCAGTTTTCCTTGGTAGAGAGATATGGGTAAGAGATAATTTTTGTACGTCTTTTTGGAATTATTTTTTTTTATTTTTAAAAAAACCTCAGCTGTACGACTTTTGGGCACCATTTCATTTTAAAATAGAAAGGATCTAACTTCAGCTAAAAAAATGAAAAAATACTGAAAGGGTGTACAGTTGTTAAATAAAAAAACAGTTTGGTACAGCCGTCATTATCCTGAAAAGTAAGATAGGTATTCAGTGAGACACTAGCTTTAATCAACAAAAAGAAAATTTATTCATGATTTTAAAATAAAAGTTCTAACCTTTGCGGTTGTAAGGATTACAAAAAAATTCTAGCCTAACAGGTAGTTATTATTATTAGAGTCCCTAAATCAGACATTTAAATTCTAAAACCTGACTACCCCCGAAAGCGAAGAATCGTGATTTTCACTTCACCTTTTGTCAGTTCAAATTGCTATTAAGACACTTATTTCGGGAATAGGTCTATTGATGAATGTTCTGGTAACTTACGGTTTTCATTTGGGCTTCTAGGCCTTCGATGGAACACAAAACCGATTTCACACTTTGTAGGAAACACTCAGAGCCCACTACGGCTTTACGTTAAAAAAAAACTCGTGCTTTACTTGGCTCTCGTAAATATTGCTATGAGCCTCTCTGCGGCTCGGTCGAAGTAAGCCTGGCTGCGGCTCGATGGAATTAGCCTACTTGGCGGCTCGGTGGAAATAAGCCTAGATTCCTGTCCTCCGGACCCTTAAATAAGCCGTGGGCACTCTCTCGGTAATATGGCTACGCCGGAAACCAAAACTCCGGATACAAATATTTGACCAATCCCGGCGTATCGATAGATTCGGTCGCAAACCCGCACAGCACACTAATATACCGAGCGGCTAGCAATTTCTGATTAATATACTGCTCGATACAAAAATGAAAAGAAGTACAATTTAAAGTGAAAAATCAGTAACATTACATGGTCTTAAAATCTAAGAAAAAATGAATGTTACAATTATTATATATATATATATATATGTTATACATATATTTATATATATATATATATATATATATATATATGTATTTATATATATTATATATATATATAATTATTATTATATATTTAATTATATATATATAAGGATTACGTTTCTTCTGCTGGAAGGTGGAAGCGAGGATAATCTGAATCTGAACTACATTGAAAAATTTGATTTGCCTCTCATTATCCTTTCGTAGATTTTTTTGATCATAAACTGCTTGTAACCAAGAAACCGTTACAAGTTCCAGTACTTTACATTTAGAGGAGTTCCTTAAACTATTGTGTTTGTGAAATAAGTTATTGCAAGTTATAAAATGCATTAAAAAAACCGACGCTTTATAACTCGTTCTGTACGATATTAAAAATGTATTTTAAAAAAGGACTATGTAAGGCAAATTATCGGCCATTATTAGTTTATCTCTAGCTAAACTATCTCCTGGAAGGTAAAAACAGGATCTCTACGTTAAACCCTTCCTACAATTTCTTTTTACAACTATGCAGTTTCTTGCTTCATGAAGAAATATGATAACACAAGAAAACGAAGTAAAAGGTGAACAAGATGGTGGCAAAAAATGAAGAAATTGGATAAAAATCTGGTAATTAAACACAATGAAGAAACTAGAAAAAAAAAAAAACTTATTCATTATTGATTTCCATGTGATAACATTGTTTTTCAGTATGGGACACTGCATCATTAATTTCAGAGTAAAAGTGTTTATAAAAAGAAAATGCTGGAACTTACTCGTGCCTAGTGATGTTATTTTTTTCCATCTATGTTTTTCAAAATTAGGCTTATTCGTGGTGCTTCAGACGATTTTCAATGGAAATGGTGAAGACGATGACAGAAATTGGAGAGGAGTTGTTAAAAAAAAAAACAGCAAAAAAATAGCAATAAATGCTGTCCAGGACAATGTGATTGTACGTTATTTAAAAAAATAGGTTCAACCAATACTGAATGACTGAGTCTAAGTATAAAATATTATTGATGGAATGTAAATAAAATTACAAAAATAGACCAAGGAAAGATATCATCAGGTTATCATAAACTATGAAAAGAAAATAACGTAAGAAAGTTAACAAATAGGTAAATTTTACCAAGGTGTGGAACACTAATATAATTTCA
>CM032446.1:176653481-176658481 GCA_019049505.1 Pachyrhynchus sulphureomaculatus
ATCATGTTAGGTAGAAAAAAAAATGATGGCTTAACATGTTTTTTGCGTGACTTATAATTATTCATTAAATTCTCTGTTTTTGAATTTTAGTCACATAATCAAATAAATCGGACGACAGGACCTGTCTGGTTAAAACCCACTGCAGTAGCCCAGTAGATGGGAAAATTTTAACGAAAAACTCTCATTAAATGTTAATAGGCTATATTTTCGCTTACAGGAATTTATTTAGACATAGATAAAAAAAAACGTTTGCTAAAGTTCGATGTAGCTAAGCCCACAAAATCCAAAATAAAATCAAAAATTCGGTAATATCTCGAAAAATAAAAAAGATATTAAAAAACTAATAGCACCACATTAAAGAACTAGAGATTTTACAAAAAAATAATAAATAGTTTTTTTTAGTTTTATTAATGTAATGTAAAATATTTAAAATATAAATGGCTGGTTTAACCCCTTCAGTGGGAATCATGCTTCCATTCTCATTTATGATTAAATTAACGTTTCTGTATACCGCTAAATATTTTGAAATTGGCTATTAAGGGGTTTCAAAGGATGCTGATTAAGAATTCGTTGACAGATTTGAAAAATTTAAAATGGCGGATTCAATATGGCGGCCAGAGAGTACGTAATTCATTTAATTTTTCCAATTTTTTTTTTTAAGTGTCTACTGAGGGATTTTTTTTGAGGTGCTGATTAAAAATCTGGGGGGAGATTTAAAAAAATCGAAATAGCAGTCAGTGTACATAAAAAAAATAAATGAAAATATATTTATTTATATAAAAAAATTAATATATTTAATAATAATTGTATAAATACAATACAATAAAATAAAGAATAAAAATTACGAAAAATGTGTAACAGAAATTCTTACACAGTAATAATCATATTTTAGTTATTTTCTTCTTCTTCAATTTGTTCACGAGTATTTCATCATATATATAACAATATACAGTATACAAAACTACGTCGCACCGATGACGGAAAACAGATCGGGTTAGTGGCGCTGCGCTCGCGTTTCTTCTCTGATCGACATTAACAAAATTCCTTCGAGTAATTTAGAATTTTTGTGTTTATGAAATATAAATACTTTATACTTAAAGCTTAAACTTTAATCTTTTATTTCCCACCTTCGAATATAAATATTTTTTTAAGTTGTATGAGTAATAATAGGTAAAAAATACGTTTATTGTGAACACGTTTCTAAGAGCAAAATTACAAAAAAGAGAATGATTTTCTAATATTGCTTTTTGGAAATTTCATTTTGCTTTGAACGTAAAATTGCCTGCCGCACATTACAGCAGGCAAATTTTCATATTTTAAAACTCAATTTTTAAATATCTCAGACAAGGTGGGTATTTTTAATTATTCTTATATTGAAACTTAAAGTATAATAATGATATATCCACAAGAATTTTTTTTCAATACTATATTTTATTAAATATTTGTAATTTACTGTATGCTTGTTAAAATCATACAAACAGAAATTACGAAGCAACAAAAATAAAAAATATTAGTATCATCGAGAAGCTGAAAGTCTCATCTTCAAAAAGTTGTCTTTTAATTTTTTTGCACTCTAAAAACAAGTAATATTGATTAACCTTCGAGCGATGCGCGTAGACTCTCAATTAACCTGTTTGGCGCGCTACACTTGAATCACCTTTTCTTATTTTTAATAAATTCTCACGCTAATAAAAAAATATACTAATTTTTTGTAAAAATTTCCCGCTCTTTTACTTGATGCTATTAGTTTTTCGATTTCTTTTTTATTTTTCGAGATATTACCAAAAAAAAAAACGAATTTTTGATTTTATTTTGGATTTTGTGGGCTTAGCGTACATCAAACTTTAGAAAACTATTTTTATTTATCATATTCTAGGTCAAAAAAACTACTTGTTTGCGAAAATGCAGCCTGTTAACATCTAATGAGAGCTCAAAAACCCTGGCGACTGGGCTATAGATACTATCCAAGTAAATTAGCAGAATACGTTATAAAGAAAGAAAAAGCGAAATAAACCAACGTTTAAGCCTTTGTAACAAGGTATGTCATTTGTGTCATTATAACGTAATTTAAATTTAAACGTAAACTTGGCACACGGTCCGCTAAACTGCTGCTTTAATTTCTATTTATAAAAGCTGGATGGAATTAAAACGGCTGAATAGAAATACTAATGTGAGAATAATTACAACTTCCCTGTAATTTGTGATATACATTATCATTAATGTTAGAAGTATTACACACAAATTTTCTTTTTAAAATAGAGATTAACATACAAATTTCTAGGCGATCTGGAAATTCAGCCATTGCGATAGTATACCAGACAGCAACAAATTATGTTCTTAAAAAAAACTCAGCGGTGAAGCGACTATAATGAAAGGATCAGATATTTGAATTCAAGTGACCGCCTAGAATAAGGCTAAAACATTGAATCAACATAACAACCACATTAACTTTATCACAAATAATCAAATTCTACACATATTCCCAAAATAATTAATAACCGAGCCCTAACTAATTTGCTGATAAAACAGAATCAACTGAAAAATAATAATTAATTATAATGTTTTTTTTTATTTAATAGATATCGGGAGATTTCATGCTAGAATTTAACGTTAGTGATTCTTTACACGGAAGACATGCTTAAGATGAGCCGATACAGATATATTTACAAAAATTGAAGAAATTTTCCAAAAAATAATACCCGACAATGAATAATATTAAGGAAACATAACCTAACGTTACAAGAACTAAGTTTGCTTAGTCTTTTTTATAATAACGTATTTATGACATTTCACGAATTAAGTATCATAACGCATAAATCAGATTATTCCATGATATCCAGATTATTGCGGAATTTTCATATGTAGCCTATATTTAACTTAAAATACTTTGACTAACTATTTTATAATACAAATTAAAGCTGAATTTGTGTTTCCTCTTACAATATTTTCACTTAACTTTAAGAACATTTTCCAAATCGCAGAGTGAGTATAATTACTTTACAATTTACTTTGCGCCTAAGTGTTATTTTATAAATATAAATTGAAAACCCTTATTTGTAAACTACTAGCCAACTTTCCTTAATTAGGAAAATTACAAAATAAAATTTAAACACATTGGTTTCGTTAACGTTTTCTTTGTTTTGACCCTCTTCTACTCATTTTCTGTTCCAGAACTTAAAATGAAAATAAATAGCCCTCATTAAGGGGAGTTTGGTTATTCCTAAGCGAGAAAAAATACAGAATTGAAAAAACCATTGACTTATGTTCAGGTTAGAAATAAATGAGAACGTGAATGGTTGTCAAACTTCTCACTGAACTGATCTATTATTAGAAATTTGCACATCCCAGTAAATGTAAAAATCATTATGTCACATTTCAATCTAAACTGTTCATACTACTCAATATATATCACGGCTACACCAAACACTTTATTTTTGCATTCGACGCGCGTTTCGCTAACCATGTTAGCTTCATCAGGAGCGATGACTGACTAAAGCTAAACTACAAATCTACCCTATTTATACTTAGCCTAACCCTTGAATTACTCAGGCGGGACTAATGGCATAGGCGAGGCCATCAGTTCTGGTCAAGTAACCAGTAGAGAGGACTATAAGGAATAGGCCCTCTGTCTTTATTTAAACTATTTTTACATTTTATAATTGCCATACTTTTGTATGCGTTCAACAATCTCCTATCAGATATATTTTTAATTAATCTTGGATTATCTAATGTTACAGTATGATCAGCTTCAAGGGCATGTTCGGCAATGCTACACTGCTCTGTTCTACTGTATTTTAAGTGTGCTAAATGTTCTTTTAATTGACCTTTTAGTTTGCCCAACATACTTTTTATCGCAATTATTACAACTAGTGTAATAAATTTCACTTTTCACACAATTAGAAATCTTATCTTTGGGATTTTCTAAGATATTCCTCAGATTATTTGATAACTTATAAACTAATGTGAGGCCTACCTTATTAAATACCTTATTGAGTCCCCTGCTATATTTCGGATTATATGGTATAGAGGCATACTTGGTCTTATTTTCTTCGCGTGCAAAAAAGATGGAATTCTGAATATTTAACCTAACCTTATGCCTATTTATTACTTTGTTTACTAGGTCATCATCATAACCATTAAATCTAGTTATATTTCTAATACAATTCCTTTCATTACTAAAGTTTACTCTATTCAGGGAAAAAGTGACCAAACGATGAACCACAAAATGTAATGCAGCTAATTTGTGTTGTTTGCAATGAAAGGAATATATCTATCTGTTACTGTGTCTTTTCTATAGATATAGATAAGAGATAAGGGTATTGTAGGAAAACTATCACTCAGGAACAGGAAAAACAGAAAGATTTTTAAATGCATCATGTAAACGATTGTGAAAAAGACGTCATCAGGAGAAAAAATATATATTCTATGTATGAAGAGCAGTTGGTGCCGACACTAGTCAAAATAAAATTAAGACTTGTGCAGGACGGGACCAATATACATTGTGGCCGATCAACCCTTCAGAGAAATCTGTTAAGAATGGGATTCACGTTCCGAAAAATCAATAAAAGGCAAGTAGTGATGGAGTCACAAAGATTACGAATCTTGCGACATACTTATTAACAAGAAATTAAAAAAGTTTCGATCAGACAATTAGCCAATAATTTACCTTGACGAACGATGGTTCAATACCCATGACACTGTGCAAAAAGGGTTGACAGTAGTACAAAATGTCAGACTAACGCACCTTCAAATAAAGGTAAACGAATTTTGCATGCTGGATCTGAAAAGGGCTGGGTTTCAAATTGTCTACTATTATCTGCAAAAAAACATAAAAGATTCTAGTTTGGACTACCACGAACACACGACCGCAGAGCTTTTTGAAAATTGGTTTCAAAATTCCCTTTTGCCAAATGTTCCCGAACAGAGTGTTATAGTTATGGACAATGCAAGTTACCATAGTCGCCTACTAAATAAGGTTCCTAATGCAGCCAACACCAAAT
>CM032446.1:176663481-176680981 GCA_019049505.1 Pachyrhynchus sulphureomaculatus
AGAGCTAACAAAGTGAAGGAGGAGGGTCAAAGTGGTTGCTTCGACTACATTGTGTTATACATATATAAATTTCGAAATTGTTGGTGTTCATAAATCTGAAAATGATGTATTTTTTATTATTTTTAATTGGCCAAAAATGTAAGGCGGTTAACTAGAGGGGTTGTTTGACATCTGTCATACGTCCCTTTTAAAGTGTTTTCTCTTTGTCGGTTCTTGGATAATATTGAGAACAACATTTAACAGTAGTATAGTCAAACACGTGAAGGGATAAAGTGATGAGAGAGAGTATTAGAGGCGTTACTTCTACTAATATCGTGTTATAGGTTCTTAGAGTCGAGGAATATGAATGTAGTGTTCCTGTACTTAGGGGGAGTACTGTATTTATGAATATATCTCACTTCAAGATTCTGACGTTTCTACACGTTTTAGGGATCCTTAAGTCTGGTAAAATATAGCCACTCATTTCCATCGGTCTGTATATCTATCTATCTGTGGACACGATAACCCTGGAATGAAATAAAATAAATATAGTTTTTTGGTTGGAATAATGCACAAATATTAAACATATTTATTTATCATACAACATATAAGGGTTTAAAAAGGAGAAAAAGCAATTCAAAAGAGCGCTGTTTTATCATATCATAGATCTTCTTGAGACTTCAAGAAATCTAAACATTTTTTTTCTCAGTTCTAACAGAAAAATGATGGTGAAAGTGGTAGGGATCGTTAAATTAAAGGTTTTTCAAAGATATTTTAAGATATTTTTTTCTGGTTTTTGGTTAGGATCATGGATATTTTAAATATTTATTAATATATATTTATAATAATATACAATAGTAGCACATATATACCTTCATACATATCGTGTTATACTGCATTTCTTCCTTCCTTTCAGGGTTCTTCGAATCGAATAATTTAAAAATTTTATTAGCATTTCATTATTTCTAATTTTAACAGGAGCTGTAAATTGTATAGTTGGAATAATATGGTAACTTTGGCATAATTATTTATAGTAGAAGACAAAGGAGGTTAAAAAAAAAAGAAAAAAAGAAGAGATTGGAGAGGTGCTTACAGATTTATCGTATCCGTTTAAGGGTTTTTGGACTCGAAATATCTAAAAATTATATTATTTTTCATCATTCCCCATTATTAGTCAGTGCTTAACTTTTTTAAAGTAAATATGTCTGTATATTGAGGAAAATATCGAGTTGTAATGCTTGTAAGTCATTTTTTACTGTAAGAAAGTTAAATTTAGTGTTTATATTCGAAATGCGTCTTTACAAAGGAAGTATTGCATATATTGCTCTACCAATTTTTTTTGTATAATTTTTGTTTTTTAGGATTTTATCTTTTACAGCATCAAAAGAGTGTTGATTTTCTTCACTACAGAGTTTTATGGCTGCCCTTTACCATGTGTGTAATAATTTATTCTATTTTTTCGATAATAGCTAGTTTGAATTTGAATATGAATTTCATAACATGTGCTTTTTGTTTTTACGTTTATTTGATATCAACTTGCTAAACTTATTTTTAGCAAAGTTTTTTTTAAACATCTCAAATATATTCCAGGAATAGTTAAAATGTAAGCCAATGACATAAGCTTTGTATATGGGAGTTTATTTTTTTTATAGTTGTTAGGTGCAAGAATATCAGTGAATTCTTGTTATAAAAATGTTATTTATGATATTAATAGTTGTTTACGCTCCAATAACACAGACCAACAAAAAAAATATTTGTAAAAACTTTTTAAACCGATACATCTAAGTTGTTGTGTATTTTTGGGTACTGAAACCGTATCTGGTATCAGTTTTTTTGTATCACCCATAGTTCTCTCACAATACGACATCGATTAAATTTCAAAATAGGGAAAAAAAAAAAAAATCTTCTTCTTGCTTGAAAAACTGAGCAAACTGTTGATTTCTTGTTCTATAATGGTAAACAGATGTTCCAGATTTCAATAATTTTTTTTTTTTAGCCTAGAATCAAGCAATTTTGCTATTTCCTTAGTCAAACCCAAATCTCTCACTAAATCATTTTAACTAAGCTTGTGTAAACAATTGGGGTTTTAAATTTTCTAGAGAACATTGAAATTCATCATCCGGTCGACTTTCATAACGTATACAAAAATATTAAGTTCATGGTGGTATATAGAAGTATATTTAACGTAAATGTCTCCAAAAATGAAGGCCATAAGATTCCAGTCTCATTGTGCTTATCGAGGTCAACATTGCAGCTTATGAACTGAGCATTTCAACTCACATAATTCACATTATCGTGTATATAGTTTGATAGTTAATAAAAGTTGATTCCTGGGCAGGAAGCATTTCGCCATTAATATTGCCAAGTGAATTTAGATATGCTGGGCACAAATGTTTTACTCCCGAATTATTACGGAGATAAAATATGGGCATCTTTATTCTGATATCAAAAAGGAATCGATGCAGTGGAAACAGTGCATCTCAAATTGTCAAAAAATTTGGTGTAGAGAGTCGTGACCTTGAAAGGTTAGGGGAACAGGTATTTGACACAGAAGGTATTGGGTAAGTAGAATTCATACCATTCACCCATTAATGGAGACACTAATGTTTTCAAAATATATGCAAGATATATGCAAGTCTGTTAATCAGAAAAATAATCCTTTTATTCTGGTGGAATTCGATCACTTTAAACGAAGTGAATCAAATGTGCTGCAGTCAAACTATTTTGTGAATTTTATTCTCGGATTTCATTTAATTTTCAACGCAGAAATGAATAATTAATTGAACACCTTTCGCAAACTAAATACTTTATTTATTTTTTGTATAAACGAAAGAAATGATAAATATATTTTATTTAAGATGAAAACATCATTTTAACTTTTATATAAAACCTTCGTTTCATCTTGCTTTAAATTGCTATTTATTTTTATTGCCATCCTAACTTACTTTTTAGTGCGGTGGAAAATAAAGTAAAAAGGAAAATAAATCTCACACATTTTAAAAACATGTTTCATAAGGATTCTGGGGCAAACAAAACTGTTCCCTTATTTGTCAATCCATCTCGAGCCGCGTTTCGCCGTATTACGTCTCATCAGCTGAACTAAGATCGATAAATAAGGGAACAAAAAACTAGCAGTACTTATTGTAGTACAAACGTAACAAATTGGCTTTGCATACCTATATATATATATATATATATATATATATATATATATATATATATATATATATATATATATATACATATATATATATATATATATATATATATAATATATATATGATATATATGTATGTATATATATATATATATATATATATATATATATATATATATATATATATATATATATATATATATAAGCTTTTACTAGCCAGAAATACAATTTGTTGTATTTTACCGTAATGCTATGTTAGTACTGCGAGTACTCTGCTCTTGTTGATCGATCCTGGCTTATTAATGCCTAATAAGGAGAAGCAAATCCCGAGAGAGATTGATAAATTAAATAAATTATCAACGAGAAAAATAATACATTTTTAAATCTTGTGCCGCACTGTTCAACCATGCGTTCAATAACATAGCGTCTTGAAAACTATATATATATATATATTATATATATATATATATATATATATATATATATATATATATATATATATATAAACTCTATGTAAAGGTTTCTGTATAGAAATAACTACTCTATTTTTGTTTCTTTGGTTTATACTATAGACTTAAATGATTTAACACGGCATATTGTACATTTTTAATACTAATTGTTTTAAATAAGCAAGAACTTAGAAGTCAGGCTGTTTATTTGCCAAATTGTAGATCACACTAAATGAATTAATTGTAATACGTATCTTTTATCATATCTTTTATATTATTATTTATAAAGGAGAAATTGCCTTATAAAATCTTTTACAATTTATCTGCGGTCATGTGCATCTCCATTCATTATTATCTCGCCTGCTAGTGATCATATTTATACATTCTTGACTTTGTCAATGTCTCACAAAATTTACGCTTTACTGGTATTTTCAAATGTTATCTCAAGCAATTTTTGCGCCAATGAAGGGTACATATGTTTTCAATTAATAACAATATAGGTCTTTATATACCACACTTTTTTATTGCAATTATAAGAAAAAAATATATCCGTATGAAAATTAATTAATTAAAGTGTCCGTTACTTTGTGACTGTACATTATAAATACAAAACAAATCACTTTATTAAATTAAAAACTTCTGTTACGTGACCACGGTTTGGTAGATGATTCTACATATTTGAACATTTGATAATGTAGAATCATCTACGAAACCGTGGTTACGTAACAAAAGTTTCTAATTTAATATAGTGAATTGTTTAACAAAATAAATATTTGTTTCTTTTTGTATCTTTCATTTATATCCGTATGAGGTTCAGCTTGGTACTCCCCGTACAATCTTTTTTTTCAAGCAAGCCTTTTATATAGAGGACGTTATCCCTTTGGAATGATTTGCCCAGGACTGTGTTTCCGACCGAATAAAATTTACAGCGATTCAAGACCAACGTGAATCGCTTTTTCGGCACACTTGTCGCTCCTATAGTGCTTTAGAGATTTCCCTGAAACACGTGTGCTAGGCACATAAAACAAAGGTCATACATACCATAATAGCGAAGCTTAGCCAACAATCTGTCATGCCAAACACCCTTGCTTTGAATTTGTCATGTGCATCCGCTCGAGATTCTCCAAAGTGTTCAATTGCATTGTTCTAAACAAGTGTTACAACACTTCGAAGGTCTCCTGTTGATCTGTGGGTACGAAAGCCATGTTAATGGTCGTTAATAATATTGAATCCGTTTAGATATTTTAGAAGATGCTGATTGATAGCATTTTCCATAACTTTCAGTATTACTAAAAGTAGTGCGACTGGTCGGTAGTTGTTCGACAAGGTCTTCTTGCATTTTTAGTGTTCCGTATGGAATGGAATGAAGTGGGGTGTCAATTGCAAGCTTGTGAAAATACAAGTTCAAAAATATACTTAATGTAATTCTTGCGCACACTTTTCTTTGTATTATTTTTAAAAAATCTTATCTCGAAAAGTACTGACCAAAAAATTTTGAAAAAATTCTGGAATATTGTCCACTGGGTTTAGATTGAACGAAAATTATCACGAGTGCTTTTCCTTTAATAATTTATTTGTTCGTGCATTATTGGGGTACTATGGTAGGTATTCCATCAGCACCAAAAGGTTTTTTGGTGTCTAGCTTCATTAAAATATGTTTTATAATACTCTTTCTGAAGAAAATATGGGGCATCCTTGACTCCACTATGGGAATAGTTGATGGTGTTTTTCCTTTGAAATCGACAGCAAAATATGAAGTTCAGCTAATAAGTTGGCTTTTTCAACTAAGGTTGTTGCAATAGTATTATCTGCTCGTGTGACTGGTGGTATAGAGGATTTAGTGAAATTTTCACTAATAGGTTTGGCGACGGACCAAAAGGATCTGGAATTGTTGGGGCAGGTAAAAAGTTTGTTTTTAACTCTTTGATTGTGCGCCTCCTCAGTTTTTAATCGTCGACAATTTCTTGGCATCTGTTCAGAGTACGAATAAAGATGTTACCATTTGTGACGTTACAATTTTCATGCCACTGTCGGTAGGTAAGATGTATAAACGCAACAGGTTTTTTATATTTTCGGTCAAACCAAGGCCATTGAAAGGGAGTTTTAGTGTTTTTAGAAGGTCTAAGCAAGCGAAACTCGAAAATGTTCCATGTGTCATTGTTTCTAGTTGTTTTCACTGTAATTTATTTTTCATATTTTAAGACCAGTCGATAATTAGAAAACACACGTACCCCTAAGCGCTGCAAAAAGTATGTATATTAACGATATATCTATTTTAATGTTTCCTCATAGAGCGTTCTTTATGAGTGGCGGTCGATGGGTTTCTTTCTAACACCTTCACAATCAACGCCGATGTGCCCCAAGGCTTCCATACTGTCTCCTATTATCTTTCTCATTTACATTAACGATCTGCTGGAAAAGACCGGGAATCCAATTTACAGCTTTGCAGACGACATTACGCTTATCTCTTCATTCACTTTGAACGCTCGGACATCGGCTGCTCAGGCGAATATCCGCAGACAGCAGGAGGTCGTTCAACTTAACAAAGACCTGGAAGAAATTCTATCTTGGGGTGACAGTAACCAAGTGGAATTTAACGCTACAAAAACCCAGGCGCGCAGTTTTTTCTAAAAAGTTAATGTTGCTGAAACCGACATAGTTATGTCGGGGCACTCCATTCCCCTAGCATCGTCGCTCAATTTGGGCGTTAGTTTGGGCGTTATGCCATGAACATGTTGCAGGCATAGCAAGGAGAGCTTCTCAAAAGTTAGGAATATTATTTCGAACCAGAAAGCTTTACACTCCACAACAACTGTTAATTCTTTACAAAGCTCAAATTCGACCAACTATGGAATGCTGATTCCATCTTTGGGGCTCCGCTCCCAAACATACACTGCATTTGTTGGATTCTGTTCAGAGAAGAGCTGTTCGTCTGATTGGAGACCCGGAACTAACCGGCAACCTTGAATCGCTGGAACATCGAAGAACGGTTGGCAACTTGAGTCTGTTCTACAAGTATTTTCATGGAAAGTATTCGAAGGATGTAGCCCGCTTAAGTCCTCCCAAAGCGGTGCATGTTAGAAATACACGTCGCGCTGGTGCTTCACATCCGTATGAGGTTCAGCTTGTTACTCCGCGTACAACGCTTTTCAAGCAGTATTTTATATGGAGAACATCATCTCTTTGAAATAATTTGCCCAACGCTGTGTTTCCCAGCGAGCACAATTTACAGCGATTCAAGAACAACGTGAATCGCTTTTTCCGCACACATGCCGCTCCTGGAGCGCTTTAGGGACTTCCCTGCAGCACGTGTGCTAGAGCCATAAAAAAAAGGTCAATAATACAAAAGAATGGTGAATATATATTTCTACTGTACTTTAAATTATAAGAATCTTTTTTTAATATGTTTTCAATGTTAATATTATATTTTATCGGATTAAATGAACCACTGATGAAATCTATGGCACCTCCTTGTCAGCAGGATAACTTCACAAAAAATAATCCAATGTACAAAAATAAAAATCCTGTAAAATAATATAGTAGTTAAAAATTGTCGAAGGGTTTTTTTTAAAAAAAAAATAATAGAGTGTTTCACACTTTAGTATGCAATTTGTATGTATAATTATTTATAAAAAATTGTCTATTAGACAAATTTAAAAAACCTCTAGACATTTTGTAGAAAAAGTTTATTATTAAGAATAAAAAAAATTTAAAAAAATATTAAAAATTGACTGAGTAATATTACAGACAGTATCTGACAACAGGTAGCAGTCCCAATCCGGCGCCAGATCACATTTAATGCTATAACTTTGTAAAGGAACGGAATTCTTTTAATTTTTTTTTTGGGGTTTTTCTTAGAAGTAGAAAGAATAAAAATCCGTAAAGAAAATCGAATTTTTGAAAATTCGAGGTGTATGTAAATAATAAATTAGTCATCTATTAGGCAAAATAATAATTAACCAGTTACTTTTAGTTGATTTGGCCTTAGGACTCATTTAATGTTTAAATTTACCATCACATTATGCCGATTACATGATTATTAAAAGCCAGAAGTCCATTGAGGAGTCAAATTAACCCTTTCATAATTTTCAGAACAAATTACTTTTTAGTCATCATTTCAAACAAAGTAAAAACGTGCCCTTTTTCAAAAAGGAAGAACGAATTGATACACTAAATAAATACATTATCCAGAAAAAAAGTTTTAATTAATTTTTGGAATCGGAGAGGAATTTTAATTTTCACTGACACACTTCCGTCAATATTAATTTATAAAATGTTTTTCGGAAAAGTTAGGGCGTCATTTTACGTGTCCTGCGTTTTTATACTCATTTTTATCATTTAAGTACACTTCATTTAAACTTCTCGTAACATGTAACGGACTTAAATTAAATTCTTAAAGATATTGGGATAATATGTTTCTTTTAACGGTCAGTCAAAGTATTGGCTAGTTTAATACTTTTCTTATCTAATAAATATACTGTTGCAAAAATATTCAACGACCTGTCTTTAGTACAATGTTATTTTTAATATTTCTAGGGTCCTGGAAATCACTATTAAAAACTAATAGAGCGAAAACCAAAGTAATGATTGTTAGTTTAATAAAGATCACATAAATGAAATTGCTGGTTTCGCTGTTATAGACTATATTCAACCATTTGAGATTTCTCATAACTAATAATGGTGACTATGAAGCGGAAGTAAGAAGCCTTTTGGCTATGGCTATAAACTCGACGATCAAACTTACTAAGGTCTGGAAAGATCCAGCTATCCCAAAAAACACAAAGTTAGGATTACTACTTAGTTTGATGTTCCCCATAGCAATACCGGACTAATGTATTTATTCTTGAAGAGCTTAGTATAAACGATCGACTTCCAAATAAAATTAATAGACAGTACCTGAAATATTTTGGTCACATTATGAGGAAAGTGGATGCCATGGAGAAGCTTGTAGTAACGGAGAAGGTAGAAGATTAAGGGGACGGTCTCCAACAAGATGGTCCGACCAAGTAAGATCTCTACTTGGTATGGGTATGCACGAGCCAGGTCAGGTCGTGCAGGATCAAAATACCTGTAGACTGACTGTTGAGGAAGCAACTGCATAGTGTCACTCTGATTTTCCAACGTATCTGTCGTCCAAATTGGGATTGTTTGTGGACGATGCGCTCATCTATGCTTACTAGTACGTAAACGTAGCTAGGTAGCATATTTGCAATCATCTAAACAGAATCGTTCCATAGTGGGAGCTCTGAAAAATTCAATGAAATGAGACCATATGTGAGGGCATCATAATAACTAAAAAATTCATTAACAACTACATAAACAGTCTAATTAAGATAAATAACACCCAGGTACCAATCAGGAACAAACTGAGGTATCTGGGGGGTCTTAATTGACTCGAGCCTGAGATTCCATGTTCATGTAAACCATGTACTTCAGAAAGTTTATGTCGCCATGCAAAATTTATACTCATTAAATGCCCTCACATATGGAGCCAAGAAATAAATTGATAATATATAAACAAATCATAAGACCGATTTTAACATATGCTGAACCAGTCTGGTGTGGCATAACAGACACACAGACGGCTAGACTGCAGCGGAAGCAGAACAAAATGCTACGATGTGCTGTATTCGCAAGACGATACACTAGAATCGACGACCTACACAACATGACAAACATAAGAACAATAAGACAATACATACACAAACAAACATAAGAACAATAAGACAATACATTGAAGAGGCAGGAGACAAATTTTACATACACAAAACATATATATCAATATTGACACAAACACGAGAACAAAATAACCCCAAACACAAACCTTTTTATCACAGATTACCAATTTGTTTCAAGACTCCATAAGAGCATCGCGACACAAGCAAAATGGACGAATGACGACATGGCCAAATAGCAAATTTACGTGCAGGAATCCGACGCCAAACGCTGATAGCATAGCATACATCCACCTGTAAAGGCAGCGCGTCGAATTCCTGCATAAAAATAAACAAAACAACCAAAACATATGGCCCAAGATAAATAAAAATAACCTCTCAGACGCATAACATAAACAAAATAGCAATAGATTTGAAAGTTGTAAATAAAACTAGAAACTAAATAGTGTAGTAACAGTGTTAGTGAAAGTGATAATTAAAAAATCTAAAGAAATTACACATGTAAATAATATAACTAACATAAATAGATAAACCTTTATATAAGCTATTAAATAAATACATGTAAAAGAGTGAAAAGCAAAAATAAGAACACGGGAGAAAAAGAGCCTATCCAAAAAGACAAATTCGTAAAAGTCATGAAAGACAAAGTAAGAGATGAATGAAAAGTTTAATACATAAGCAAGGTTTAACTATAAGACAAATCATCAGCCAGACTTACAGGTACAGTAAACACTATACAGTAGCGAAACTCAAGGATAATCGCATAGGAAAATCAGGTTCGTTTTTAGAAGGTCACGTGGCAATCCGCCATGTTAAAAGTGGACCAGCGCGAGATTTGAAATACAAATAAAGTTGTGCAAAGTTTTATCATTCAAAATCATAGATATAGAAATGTTTGAAAATTTTTGATTTGTTATTTAATACAGCATGAGTAATAATAAAAGTTAATGCAGCATTAGTAATATAAAAAAAAAACAAAAAGAATAGAGCACTTTGTTACAAAATAAATGAATACAGGTGAAAAACTTGATAGGAAGGTATTTGATGGAATTCTTCATATTCAACTTCAGTTTTTAATAACCTTATCCAAAAATTCAAAAGTCTATCAAAGTTAGACGTCACTGTTTGAGGTTAAAGTTTCATTTACATCATTTTTCAAGTAAATTTGTGATTAAAGATGTTTTTTACGGACTAAATTAATTTAATTTTAATTGTCATTACTAAGATGTCAACATCTTCTAAAATAAGAGCATCTTTTTCTAAGCAGTGTTGTGTTGTTTGGTGTGATAGATCTCTCGTTAATTAAAAAACATTGTATTTACTTTTTTGGTACTTATTTTTTCTTAAACTACAAAACTATATTGTGTAACTTCGAGAAAGGTTAGGTTCTATACCTTTTTGTGTTCTGTTATCTGTATTGCTTTTTGATAATGTAATTAACGCTTGCTTTTATTTACAATGAATTAATATTTAGATCAAAGAGTCAATACAGTAATTTCCTAATTATAGTTACATACAATACTTAGTTATGACCAAGCTGACTTGTCAATTACAACTATATTGAGAATGTGGAATCTTTGGCACAATGACACTACTCAGTATATATCACCACTACACCAAACACCTTATATTTGCGCTCGACGCGCGTTTCGCTAAACATATTAGCTTCATTAGGAGAAATGATTGACTCATATATACTGAGTATTGTCAATTACACTTTAAAAGGAAAATAACTATATTTAATTTATAGTATAGGTATACAACAATAGAAATAAGTTCTTTATAGGAGGAATATTAATAACAGGTAACTAAATCTTCAAAATTTTAATAGTAACCATAATTACCATCAAAATGGACTTCGATTAGGTGTACTGTCCATTTAACGAACTTATTTTCAGAATATTTTACCCTCTGGCACAGATCGTCTGACAAAATCATATTACAAAAATTTCTTTGGAATCACATTAAAATTTTTCTTATTTTAATAGCATATTTGATTCAATAATCCATTTATATCAGTTATTTCAATAATCCCATTCTCCAGTGGTTTTGTGATCTCAACACGACACTTAATATTTAAACTTTCAAACCCAGCTTATAAGAAAATAAAATATATGTACTGTCTAAAATTTGAAAATAATAAATATGTTGTTATAGGTTCTGTATTCCTTACAATATATTCACAGAAACTTTTGAAAGATTGGCATGAAAAAGGAGCAATGTAATTTATAGAGAAAAATAGAAAAAAAAAGTCACTTTCAGAGTATTAATTGTACTTGCAATTAAACAGTGTAAATTTATCAGGTTTATTATTAGAAAAGGTGTGTCAAACAATTAATTCAGATGAAGTTATTGAAAACTAGAAGCCTCTTGAGAATACACCTTTTAGAAAAAAAAATATATGTTTTATTTATAATTTATCAAATATAAATAGTTTTAAATAACTGAATACTAGTTTACACAAAAATAAATCTTTCTAAAAACCAGAATTTGGGGGATTATTTATTAATCATAAAAAAATTACACAATTACACAGGCACACAAAAAGAAGTTTTTCACTACCGAACAGATCGCTATACTTATATGTATTTTGGGCGCTGAAACCGAATCCGAGATCAGAATTGAGCAATCACGTCAGGATTTTTAAATAACCAGCCGAACTAAGTTTAGAAATAAATTTCAAGTTTTAATGACCAAATCACTCTACCAATACGAACGTTTTATTAAATCAATCAAGGTTCCCTGGAAGGCCGTCTCTTGAGCAAATACGCCTAAACAAAATGTATATTAGTAATGATAATATTGTTTCATGCATATGTATTTTTTCAAAAATGCATTTAAGATAGTGAAAAGTTGTCTTGTGAAAGCAAGCAATAGAGATTTATTAAAAAAATTAACAACTCCAACAACTTTAATCGCATACCATGATTTCTATGAAATCATTGTTTCAACTAAAAACAGAGGAACTGCAAAAAAAAATCATTAATGCAGCAACTTAAACTTTGACAGATAATACTGTTGATGATTACATGTGATGTAAATAAAGCATAATTAAATTTAGTTATGATTTAGAATAATAGTCTTAGCGCGCCCTGATTGAGTTAGAAATTTCTTATTTGCAAATTTTAGAGCATAAAAAAGTGTGACTCGAGCAAATAATTTGCAAAAATAATTATATGGAATATTGCAGTTCTCAACGGCACAACAATAACCTCGTTTCCCCATGATTATATAAATTGTTTCTCAACCTTTTCGATTCTCTTCACTTACAAACGTTTTTAATTCTCTTTTTCTACAAACTCTCTTTTCCTTCTGTATTTGTATTCATATAAACTGCAGTCACATCAAGAAACGATGGACAACACATTTCCAAAGACACATTCCGAGATCAAATGTAAACACTGAGCGGCCATTTTGAAAAAGGACCCGTCGACGCACGCGCCGTCAAAATCTCGTCACCAAATTGGAGCTCAGTTTCGCTACTGTATGTTTACTGTGACTTAGGGCACATTTTATAAATGAGTGTACTTATTAGAGTAAACTATATTTATAAAACTTAGTTGTGAGAAAATCTTGTTTCACCAGAAGAGTAATAATAAAGATATTTTGAATTTGAATTTGCATAGTGTTACCGATACTCTTATTGTGGTGAAAAGATTAAGAAAGAGAGAGTTGTTATGGTATTGCCCCTCTGTGAAACTATGATGGACGAATAGGTGGTACATTCTATTTCTACTACATTCTACCAGGCGGCAAAATATCGTTTTCTGCCAAATCAATAATTCATTAGAAATTTCAATGAATGCATTCCTTACTTATTTTGTGTGAACTGAATTCGAAACAGTACAATTGGAGCTACTTCAGAAAGGTAATTTGAGGCAAATTTCTCTTTTTTTGATATCTTTGTCTTATGCATGGTATATTTTACTTTACAGAACAAGCCTTACCGGCTTTGCTGTAATCCATTTAATACTAATTCAACATCATTTGAGCGTACTATGAAGCCTATAACAAATAAAATTGCTATAATTTATTCATTTTAATTTACACAGTTTAAGTTACTTACCAAGTCTATTATGAGAAAGGCGCTTAGATATTAGTGGATTTGTATAGTAACCACAGGGTGAATGTAGACTTGAGTTGCTGCTACAGCTATGCAAGTATTAGTCAATTTTATCAGATATTTTACTTTAATTTCCATTACTTAGCTGATGTGTTTACTGGGTTTAATCAAAGGTTATTATTTTTTAAAATTTATATTTATTATATTGTCAACTTGAATATTACTTACTGGCTGAATTAATGCATTGCTGGTTGTCTCAATTTTTTCTGAAGAAACAGGGAATACAAGGATCCGTTTTTTATGTAGTCTCGCCGTTAGTCTAAAGGTATTTATCCTTTTAAACGAAACTAATATTCGCTGCTTCCCTAATTTCACACTGGTTCTTGCATTTATTTTATTTTTCGTTACATCTGTTCGAACCAGTATAGTATTTTATCATCTTACTATATTTGCCTTTTACTAACTTCTTTAATTGTTGTTAATACTTACATTCTTTTTTTTTTAAATGGTAATCTGCGCTCTCCAAGTATTTTTTCCTTTAGGGTACTACTTTTTGCATTATTTTTATTTCACCATTTTGTGCGGGCATTTGTACAATTGCTTTATTTTATATTTACCCCATTTAATGAAACCTAAGGATTCTTTTAGTCTAGTTTAAGATATCTAAGTGTAATCGGGTTGACGTCAGTAGCCATCGAGTTTGGTTGGACGATTTTTTGTTGGTAACTGGTGGCTTCTTTTTTCTCTGAAGTTAGATGGTGTTATTGGTAAATTATTTTAATTCATGAGAAAAGCTTTAATAGTGTGAATTTAATAAGAGGCTATTTACATTATAAAAAAATTAAAGCAATAGATATTAGGTCCGAAATTAGAGACAGTTTCGAGCTATCATTAATGATAAAAGTTTTATGTGGTTTCGGTAAGCAAGGATCGACCGAAAAACTTCAAGCTTATGTCACACATCTTTGTGACAGCATAATTAAACATTATGGGAAGCCTCGAGCAGTTACATTTGATATGCCAAAATTGGCATGACTAAATGTTAACTGAGCCTTGCTCTTATGGTGTGTGAAATGCTCCCAAGTTTCCTCAGAGATTGTTATTAGCAAGTCACAATTGGCAGATTTCTTTTTAACATTTATTGTGGTTCACAATTTAGTCGAACAAATATGGAAATAAAATACTAAGGAATTACTTCCTCATTGCAGTGTGGCATTGCTCTGCTTATAGATCAGCCAACACAGATTTCTGACAGCAACGGAGCATTGGCCAATCTTCTGAACTGTTTAACTTTTAACTACTAACCTAACGATTTACACGGTTACTGTAAAGCCACCATTAAGTTCTTCCGAACATAAACTCCTGTCAATATCGAGAGTTCTTCCAGGCACGGAGAGGCGTCTGCCAGTACTAATCTCCTAAATGGCAAGAACCTATGACTTATTTTCGACTTTTCTCTTATTTAAACGTTAGTCTTAGATTCGACGACCCATCTGGCTTCGCTAATGAAGTTTTCATTGTCATTGAGGCTGACATGCAAGCCTATATTCCTTTTCGAAGAAATAAGTTTGCAACGGCAAGGCTTAGGTTTATCGAAAATGCGAAGATGCTGTTGTTTGCAAACATTTTGCCAACCGACAATAGTATGAAAATCCTATCATAAATCGTTCGATCTTTCTTAGTACCAAGAACAGGTACCAACCAATAAACAATAAAACCAAGGACACACATGGCCAACCCAAAAAAATTCCAGGTCTTTTTGGTCAGCTACTAAGCCCATTAAGCAAAATTTCACTAAACTCACTATACCTCTACTTCTATGGCCAAACAATAATATTGGAACAACTTCTGTTCAGAAAGCAAAGTCGTTAGCTTCACCCTCTAGGATCATTTAAAAGTAAGACAGGTACGGCAAAAAAAATTAAAGTTTGTTCCAAAAGGAATTAGTTGAGCCTGAACTCACAGAAAAAATGGAAATGATTAATAGGAGATCTATTCCTTCCTTCTTCTACTAACAAAGCTATCCTATGCTTAATAACAAGTGTTTTTAGAATTCTAGATTCTCAGTCTATATTTGGTACTCTTATCAATTATGTGTGTGCTAAATTAAACTTTTTTCTTGCTCCATTATAATTAAAATATATTGTACATAAGTAGAATTTATTGTCTGCGTATTATTCACTGGCTTACAACTTTGTGTCGTACAGTGTTATTGCTTGGGGAGTAAGTGGTTTAAGCGGTCGCGTTTGTGTGGAATAGAAAAGAATAATAATGTTGATGTTTATTCTTACATTATAGGAACAGAATTTTCAAAAGAAAAGAATTGCACTACAACATTTTCAAGTCTGTATAACTACAACCGTGCGCTATTTGTAAATAAAAATATTTTTGTCCATTGTTTTTGACAATTGTGCGCAATAATACAATATAATATAAATAGTGTCTCTAACTAGTTAAAACATATTAAAAACCGCATCTATTCTTAATTTTAAGCTTTCTAGTATATTTGTATCCTTGTTTTATGCACTAGTTTGTATACGTATGATATACGTATTAAGTATAATTTGTTATGTAGTATATAATTTGTTATCGGTGGTTTATTTTTGATTTTATTAATTAACAATTAGTTTATAAATTCAACGTTTTTAAAATATTTTTTTCGGAAATAACATATTTATGTTCTACAAGTGTAGAACAGTACCTACTCTTAAACCTGCCTTTAGTTTAGAGGTATTTTTCATTTTGGTGGTAGCTGCTATGCCAAAGGAATAATTTCATAAATTTTACAGGCAGCTTTCGGTAATAATCCTTCAGGGCTGTACCAGTCAAATAGATGGTTAGACAAAACAACTTTAATTTCACTGAAACGTGTATTGTATAAAATTCTTTATAATAATAATAACTTAAATAGTGTTTTACACTGTTTTTCATCATATTTTAGGTCTTAAGCTAGCTGAATAGAATTATAGGGATTGTTTCCATAACTCGTGTCATTCTTAGCGTCTTAACCAGTAAAATGGCGCGCAATTATTGTAAAGTCTAACAACACTACGTTTTAGTCTGTTTCACCTCCACATGCAAGTGGACTTAGTAATTTACATTTCTGAATAAGGATTTTTACCAAATATCAATTAATAAATAGCTAACTAAATAAAACATTACTCAATATATTTAGTTCAAAGCTATAAGTTTAACTTATTCAATTAAATTGAAAAAAAAAATTATATGAAACTAAGGTCTTTAAAAACTTATTTCTTACAAAATGTGTCACCTAAATGTGAACTTTTTATTTCCGAATACTCTTCTAAGAGAGCGTTAAAATTATTAAACCATGTGCGGCTCGACGTTTCCACGATCCATTTTTTGCCAAATATATTTTTCGAAATGTTTTAGAGATCAAACATTGTTATTAGAAGCTTTACTTGGGAGGTATCACGACAAAAAAAAATTCAGTATTATCAAATCAGGGCAACATGGAGGATACCACCACTTTCTTTTCAAACTCCAGAAAATTATTCTAATCGATGTCAAAAACGTATCTAAATTGAATGACGTCACTTCATGCTGTTGAAACTGGATTCTCGGGTTCTAAATATTTGTGAAAGCACATGTGAAGAAGTTCTCTTACTTACCCAAGGGCTTTACGGCTCCTAAAGAGCCTTGATATCCTGCACAATGCCTCGCCACGTGTCTCGATCTGCCTCATGGCGCCTCCACCCTCGAACTCCCAGTTCCCGGAGGTCTTCCTCAACATCTCTTGCGTAGGAGCCCACGTAGACGTCTTTCTTCTGGCTTTTGTCTGAAGGCTTTGCACAAGCGGCGATTGTCTGGCATGCACTCGATGTGTCCAAGCCCGGCGACACTTCTTCAGTTCTTTAATAAGGTTTGCTAGTGCTCCAGCTTTATAGAGGGATCTGACGTTCCATGTAGCCATACGTATATATTGTCCTTTAGCATGTTTAGGTCGTTTCTTTTGAACCACTCCAGTTCCGAACCTTGTTGCTGGTTTTCTAACAGGGTCTTTTTTACTTGGGACAGGCTGGATTTATCCCAGGCGTAGTTAAAGAAGTTCTCTAAAATCTCCATATACTCGTACCATTTCGAATTAACAGTTGCTCGGAGTATGTGCCGACTAGACCATGTGCCAACATTGTACCCTAAGCTCTCATTTCAGGAG
>CM032446.1:176684609-176702109 GCA_019049505.1 Pachyrhynchus sulphureomaculatus
TTAGTATTTAAAGCAACTACGGAACATTTTATTTAGAAGTTATATCATTGCTATAAGAATGTAATTTAATGTCAAAAAAGTCTCCATACAGTCAAGAACTGCATTGAAAAAACACGTTATAATCAGCTGCATTTTATCAAGCTATCTATTGCTCGCTAAACTGCTAGTAACTTTGGAGTGGAACTTTTTTTCAAAGTAGAATTAAAAATGAGCGAGAGTAAATGGTGTTCGAAATGCCATTTCAAGTTCGAAAGATGAAAAATCGTACAGAAATAGAGGAAAAATGTTAAAAAGTCGCATGCTACTGTTCAGTACATTATAAACCAGTATAAATCAACGAGTTCCTATAAAATTCCACCACGCTCTGGTCGTCTCAAGAAACTGACTCTACATGAAGAGGCTAGGATTGTTAGACAAACAATAGACCCCAAGAAAAGTGCACCAAAATTAAAAGAAGTACGGGAACTATTTTCGAAAAATGTTTGTTCACAAATAGTGAGAAAATGTTTACACATGGTAGGCTATAAGGGGGGTTCGGCCAGAAAGAAGCTGTTAATTTAGGAAACTAATCACAAAAAGCGGTTAGCTATTGCTAGGAAATACGTTACTAAACCTCCTGAATTTCGGAAATCCATAATCTTTAGTGATGAAACTAAAATTAAACTTTTTGGGTCTGATAGCAGAACTAAAGTTTGGAGAAAGAAGAACACCACATTCGATATTAAAAACATTTGTTCCACGGTGAAACAAGGGGGTGGCAGTGTTCTGCTTTGGGGATGCATGTCCACTGGAGGGGTTGAAAATTTACATTCTATTAATGGTACCCATGGATCAGCATGTTTATCTGAACATTTTTGAGAGACAATTTAAGAGAAAGTGTCCATAAATTAGCATTCGAAAAAAGATCAATTTTCCGAAAGGAGAATGATCCGAAACATTCCGCAAACTTGCCGCGAGAATGGACGATCCATAATGGCGATAGCAGCTTCAAACTCCTCCGCAATCACCCGATGTTAACTCCATCGAGCATTTATGAGGGAACTTAAACGGGCGTTCGCAAATATAATCTTTCAAATAGAGAAGAATTAAAAAACAGAATATTGAACGAATGGGAGAACATGCCAGCAGAAGTTATTAGAAAACTGGTTGCAAGCATGACAAAAAGGTTACAGGAGATTATCAAGGCCAACGGCGGTCTCACTAAATATTAGTTTAAACGAAGTTGCTATTTGCCGTTAAACTCCGTCAAACTATTATTGGTAATTGTTAAGTAATTGTTAATTGTATGGAGACTTTTTCGACATTAATTTTGTTTGCATTTTTATAACAATCAATGATGTAACTATTAAATAAAATGTTCCGTAATTGTTTTAAATACTAATCCTCGTTGGTTAAGTTTGAAATATTAATTTACACATGTTTTCTCATAGTTCCAATTAATTAGTTAAACATAACAGAAAAATAGTTTAGAAAGCACCTGGTGTATGGAAACTTTTTGGACTGACTGTATATTCCTATCACTACAAATAATGAATTAAAATTTTCTATCAACCAAAAAGCAGGAAAAATTCTCATAATAATAATGAGTAATATATAATGATTCTCACCCCTTTCGCCCTTTTCTTCAGTTAACATTGAAAATAATGCCAGGCTTTGATCCACCCTTTCAAAGAGCCGTAAAATGACCAAGCAACCAACCACACAATAAAAACAAAACATATAAAATCACCGTTCTAACTCCCCTCTCCACCCCTTGGTCCGTTAGTTGGTTGGTTGTAGGCGGGATAGGCAAATGTGCCTGTGTGTGCATTATAGCCTTTTGGCTTATTGTGCTCCCCTATCTTGAATACATAAGCGTCATCTCTTTAAGAAGGTCTATTAGCTTCTTTCCATACTCTTCATGTGGTAATGTGTCGCTACGATGTAGATCTCCAAATAATTTATGTTTGTTGCGAGTTAAAGCACATTTATGTAGCAAGCATCTTCACCCCTTACGTTGCAAAATTATTTATAGTAAATAAATAATTAAGCCTAAAATTCGTTCATTGTCACAACCGAAAACCGGGAAAAAAATCGCCATATTACTATTGAAACCATAAAATATTTGATCACCCGACCTCTTTAACCTTTATTAAAATTGGAAGGAATGAAAGAATAACACAAAACCCGAAAAAGACATATAATACCACCCTTTAACCCCTTACATATTTTACTACAAATAATATGCTTAAAAATTTGCCATTACATCGACTAAGGAACTAAATATTTTAAAATGCTATTGAAATTATACAGTATAAAACAACCCCCAACCCTTTCAGCTAGAATGGAATACAATTGACAACTATGAAAAAATAACCAAGTTTTTAGATTTCTCGACATCACAAACTCTGAAAAAGTATATATAACACGATATCTAACAAGCAAACACCCTAATCTCCCCCACGCATTTGACCCTTATATGATTAACTCTAAACATTTACGCATAAAATTTGTTTATTGTTTTAATAATAAACTATGAAAAACTACAATTTTACTATTAAAATCATTAAAAAGTTACCAGTCCTCACCCCTTTCACGTCCTTAATGCAAAGCAATAGTGTCCAAAAAGTATAAGCTTCATCTTCTACTTAGATGTTATCTATGTACCAAGTTTTATATTGATATCCCAATTCGTTAGAGAGTTGTTGTACCAGTAAAACTATGTTGGGTTGCAATTATATAAAAAAATCATATCTTTCAATGTTGCGATTCTTCTCCTCATTTCAAAGTAAGATTATGGAAAGGAAAAGTTAATTATCGAATTTGAACACCTGATATAAAAAATAAATAGCATTATCTAATGTTTCAGTTCACTGTTCTAGGTCATGATCAGGTTCATTATTAGCGATCTCGGTCAATTGTTTTTAGCTACTGCGATTTCTTAGAAGTTGGAGGTGAATCAGTCGTTATGGTCACCAACTTATATGCCCTCATCCCAAA
Organism: Pachyrhynchus sulphureomaculatus; assembly: GCA_019049505.1. Classification (NCBI taxonomy): domain Eukaryota; kingdom Metazoa; phylum Arthropoda; class Insecta; order Coleoptera; family Curculionidae; genus Pachyrhynchus; species Pachyrhynchus sulphureomaculatus. Next base: position 176,687,589 of record CM032446.1, read on the forward strand.
CCTAGGACGTTTGAAGTATAACCCCCATTTACGACTGGACTTCATGGAAATCATCTTATTTATTGATAATTTAATTACGAATATGTTTTATTATAATATTTTGGTTATAAAATAATTTAAATACGAAATATTTTTTAACTGATGATGGTATATTCCCAAAGAGAATATTGGAGATATTCTGTGCTCATTGAAGGGAGGTAATCATATAAACTGTCAAAGGGCTTATTGCTATACAGCTTGGACAATTGCATAATAGTACTCTTAAAAGGAATATCATTAAATAAAACGATGTCCAATAGGATCAGAAGTGGAAGATGTTTGGCATGTATAGTAAGCTGAGATTGGTTGATGCTTGTAGCCACTAACTTATCTCTTTTGACTTACTGATAAACATGGTCTCCTTTCGTATATAGATATATATATATATATATATATATATATATATATATATATATATATATATATATATATATATATATACTCGTATATATACATATATATATATATATATATATATATATATATATATATATATATATATATATACATATATACATATATATATATATATATATATATATATATATATATATATATATATATATATATATATACTCGTATATATACATATATATATATATATATATATATATATATATATATATATATATATATATATATATATACATATATACATATATATATATATATATATATATATATATATATATATATATATATATATATATATATATTATTATATATACATACATATATAGAAGAAGTTAAATATCAGTAAACATAAAGAAAGAAGAGTATACAGTGGCACATACAAACAAAAAATACTGGTCTTTGCACACACATTAAAAGAACGGGTGTCCAAAAATATAGACTAACCCGGATGTGCCATCTATAAGATACTAAACTAGGACATGCACAGTGCAGCCTGTAGGAAAACAGAGGAGCATTATGTTGACTTTCAGAGACGCTTAATACATTCCATGAATTGATGACTAAGAGCCATGTACAGTATTCTCCCAGATCCAGTTAATATGCGTAAGGTATTTTTGTAGCTGTTGAGGCTCTTCTTGAAGGACTAGGACCAACAACACATGGTAACGACCGATTACCGAATCGATTAGAGTTGGAATAAAAAGTTGAGGCAATAGTGGAGGAAACAATTCAATCTTTAAAGATTTTAAAGTAATAAAAATGTCTATTTTTTAATTCAAATTTACAGTGTACTATTAACTTTATTTACATTGCTATAGTTTGTACTATTTTGTGAGAATCATACAACTTAGTCTAAAATAAGAATCTAATGCATCTATTCCTAAGCAACGCGAAAAGAAAATTCGAGCCTCAGGACATATTGTTTTATGGTCTTCAATTCCGTGGCCGACGGCCAGTATGATCCCCCTTCAAAGATGGTTTTCTTATAGCGAGATTTGGAAAGGTTAGAGCCTCTCCATGGAAGTAGTAAAAAATACCTATAAGGGGGGAAGGGAACCTTATGAAAAAAGGACTTCGTTAACTAAAAAAAATCATCCTATAAAACTATACCATCATTAAAAATGAATTACCAAAGAGGAAGGCTTGCTGGAAGATAAAAACCGTCTCTTACTATCCTACGACAAACGAAAAAGGAGGATTTAAAAGAAGGCACACAATAAAATTTTATTACATCCAAAAATGGATGACCGTGGGAAGGGAGGGGATTTCCAAGGAAAAGTAAACCCCGTCTCAGGAAAAAATTTTACCCCAAAATAAATATTAAAATAAAATACTCGTACGTCTTCTAAATTCGATACCAGTGAGGGGGTGGGCTTCGTCTTTTTCCACCGTACTTTAAAATAGTAAACAATTCGAAACACACCTTCAAAAAAATTGACGACCAACTCCCTCTTGTATCATTCAAGAGGATTCCAATATCAACTGTGGACGATATTTTTATAGAGGGTATAGATAAACCGAATTCGTGATTTATCGTCTAAGATTGTGTGAGCATACCATTAGTCGGCCATTGTTAGCAGTTTATAAGAAAAAAAAAGTTTCCAAACACTATATGGAGATCCACGAAGATCTAGATTTAAATAAATGATTTGAAGAATTACTTTATATTTGGGCTATGTTCTATTTTACATTAAAAGTTTACCGTCTTTTTACACAGAGGATATAAATCTTATATGGGCAAGTATTTAGTATTTAAATTCAAAAATATTCTGTTTAACCCTATTTAAAGGATAACTGGATATACTGATAGGAAGCCAAATGCCAATTCACTGTTATCACGATTACAGTTATATATATTAAAATGATTAGAAAATGTTGTAAACATTTTTTTATACTGTTTAAAAAAATATATTTACATATTAATCTAAAGAAAACATGTTAATTTTTTAAATTTGCCCATATTTCTGGCAAGTTAGGAAAAACTGTTATACTGCTCTTAAAACTCCAAACACAAAACAGAATAGACAGGATATATCTTTTATAACATATTTTCCCGCCAAATCAATGATCCGTAAGAAACTTCAGTGAGTGCTGTAAGGACAAGTAGAAAACACTAAACAGATTTCCAACCCGGTCATATGCAAAAAAATTACCGTATTCCACATCAGTGCAGCATTACTAAAAACCTGAATGATCACATATGTTCTGCTAGTAAAATTGGCTGTGGATACGGATCGGTGTTGTCACTTATATTTAATGAGTTTAGGGTTTTTAAAAAATATATATATTTTGGCTGTTCTGCCATACAGTCAGTCCTTAACTGGAAAACTTTGTACCGAATTTTTAGTGTATTAACATCTAAGAGGAATATATACAGGTTTACACTTTTTTTGTTCTGGGCCAATTAGAGTATTTTAAAATAAACAAGTGGTAAAACTTGTAAAGAAATTTGGGTCTACACGGGTATTTTTAATATACAGGACCAATCTTACATCCAGAATTCAAAGTTTAATATTATTTTCGTGTAAATAAGACATGAGGATTTTTTGAGTCTGAAAATTATTAAAAAGGGTGAGTACATGTACAAAGTTTAACGGTCCTGGTGTACAGTAATTCTTTATTAATTTTGAGTATAAATCATTATTACAATTGCGTCATTCCAAAAAAAAATGAATCAAGTCTCCAACAGTTTCATATAATTCGGATAAGTCATAATATGACATTAATTTTTTTCGAGTTATAGCTGGTTATATGTGCTTATATATAACTTATTAAAGTACAAATTTAGAAAGTATTCAACGCTTTCTTATGAATATAATGTTATATTTATTTTCTTCTTTAATACATAGTTAAAACTATACACCATAATTTTGCTTTATTAGATTAGATTTTGAAAGTGAAAGCTTGTAAAGCATTAAATACTTTAAATTTTAGAAATCTGACAACATTTACATTCAACCAAATCATAAGCCATCGTTTTCAGTCTCCTGTCCTTGAGTCCACTGTTAATTTTGGATTACATTTAGATGTAAACAAGCGGAGCTTTGATTAAAACGACTCAAAATTTATTAACCCCAACCCTTTACTCCCTTTTCCTATAGCAATACTGCTCAAGAACTATTGGTTCCTTTCCTTATTTAAATATCATATATGTACCAAATTCGATATCAACATTTTACCTCGTTCGAAGCTTGTCCACAAAAAGACAGACCGACAGTAAGATATAAAGAAGAAAATGTGGCGTAATCCAGTTGTACACCCATGCTAGTACAGGCTCGGCTCGATTTTCTTAGAGCTTTGTTGCGGTGGATTTTTAAATAATACTAGTATCGCTGCTTGAGATCCTCTATTACCAAAAAGCTGTCTGAAACATTTTTTTAGCTTGATTCTTGATATTTCCTCATGGTATAATTTTTTTGTGGTGTTATGAATTGAGGATTTTTCCAGTACTTACCATAATTAATTTATAGGTATACTATCATAACTAAGGACACCCAAATATGCAAAGCGCATATATTGCATATTTTGCATATTATATGCATTTTTCTAAATATTTGCATAAATGCTTTAAAAATAGCATATATGTGCATATTTAAAGGAATTTATAATAATGTAGGTCTTTGGCAGGCGTTTTCATTTATTTTTCGGAATAAGGTGGTTTCCCCAAATAAATTTTATTATTTTATGGTCAGTAAAAACCAGTCAGTAAACCCTAGACGGCCATCAGAGCATACTTGTATTATTAATTTATTAGATTTCATTTTTGGTTGTGCTTTTAAAGTGGTTATGTCGATTTGTGCTTTTTATCTTGCCGTTGATGCTATTTTTAATGTTATTTAAGTTATTTTTGTTCCATTTAACGAACAAAATTTCTATTTAACGAAACCACGAAATAGAAATACATACGTAAACGTATGTATTTCTAGGTAATCTAATAAAAAAGGTAGAAAGCAGAGTTTTAATTTTTGCCTGCGATGTTGATAATGTGGAAATTATGATTGAAATTTTATGCTTACTAATAATTAACAAGTAATATTTAATTTTAAAATTACACTTACGATTTTGTGGGATTTATGTTTTCTTATTAATACATTTTACAACAAAATGTCAGATCGAAATTCAATTGAAAAGGTGGAGCAGTGATTGACAGAACCATCCTTTTTAATTTCTATAACAGAATCTATGGGAGATTTCAATGTGAGACCTGGGAATGAAATTAACGACTATATAGTAAGTAAATTAAGTGAACAGACAGTAAGCAACAACGGCGAAAGATTTTTAGATTTTTGTGAACAACATAAATTCAAAATATTAAATGGAATTTGCCAACATTAGAATATCGACAACTATACTTGTCATCAAGATACAAGAGCACTGAAAATAATAAGAAAGATACTTAATGAAAAGGGTATTCAGACTATTACTTTTTGACAATGAAGATTAGTTTTAAATTAGAAGCAAGAAATATAAATAGAGAGACTACTATAACATACAAAGTATAACTTTAGTGGGTTAATTGATGCTAACGTAAACGTATGTATTTCTAGGTAATCTAATAAAAAAGGTAGAAAGCAGAATTTTAATTTTTGCCTGCCCTAAGCACCTAGTTTTCTATTTAACGAAATTTCTGTTTAACGAATTTTTTCCTCGGGATTTTAATTAAATTTTCTTTTTTTTATTGCAGATACCATGCGACAAAAAATTTCAAATAGAGCAACACGTGAAAACTCCTTGCCATATTGCCAAATTGAGTAAGACGAAACCTGGAGATAGGCCACAACACACATTAATGCAATGTTTCCAACCAACGTACAAAAATAAAGAGCTAAATGAACAAGACATGTTTAACCGAGATCTATGCCGTGCAATGATAACATCAAACATTCCGTTATCGAAGCTACGTAATCAAAACTTTACTTCCTTCCTCCAGAAGTATTGCAAATTTAATATCCCAAGTGAACCAACAATACGGGGAAGCGACGTAAGCTCCTTGTATTCACAGGTAATTGAGGAAATTAAAGGTAAAATTCGCAACGAACATTTTTACATATGTATTGATGAAACCACCGATTCGAGAGGACGGCATATTGCGCATTTATTGATTGGAGTTCTTAGCGACGATATTTTGCCAAAATCTTATCTGATTGCTTCCAAACAGTTAGAAAAAAACAAATGCATTGACAGTGGCCAGATTTGTTCAAGAGGAACTATCGAAGTTTTTTCTTCCTATGCCTGTTCCAGAAGATAATTTTTTGCTTATTTTGTCAGATGCAGCACCGTATATGATAAAGGCCGGGCAAAATTTGAAAATTTTTTATTCAAACTTAATACATATAACATGTCTCGCTCATGCTTTAAATAGGGTTGCTGAGGAAATTAGGAATCATTTTCCGCTTGTGAATAGCTTAATTTCTAACATGAAGAAAATCTTCCTTAAAGCGCCTTTAAGGATTCAGTTCTACAAAGAAAAACTACCAAACACTCCTCTTCCACCTCAGCCTGTTATTACAAGTTGGAAGCAACATTTTTTTATTGCGACAACTTCTGTCAACTAGATGGTCTAATTGCAGAATTATCAGACGAATCTTCCCAATCCCTTACAGAACTTAAACGATTATTCAAAAACAAGGAGATAAAACAACAACTTTCCTTTCTTAAAACAAATTATAGCTTTGTTTCTAAAACTATAACTCAAATGGAGGAATCTAATTTGCCATTAACCCGAAGTGTTCAACTAATAAAACAATGTGAGGTCGCTTTTGAAAATGTCGCAGGTAAAATTGGGAGCAAAATTCTTCCAAAATTTCGGAATGTTATGGAAAAAAATAGTGGGTTTCAATTTGTCAGCCAAGTAGCTAATGTTTAGGGGGATTTTACTGATTCTATTGATTTAAATCCTATGCTATTAAATAATTTTAAAAACGCCCCTATTACATCAGTCGATGTGGAAAGGAGTTTCTCAATTTATAAATTTTTATACAACGATAGAAGACAAAACTTTTTAATGGAGAATTTTGAGAAACATTTAGTAGTTTATTGTTTTTATAACTAACGGCAACCCTGTCTTTTGCAATATTTGCATTTTTTCCGCTTACTTAGTTGCATCGCCCTGTATGTATCAAATTTAAAATGTATGTTTTATTATGCTGTTTACTACGTATATAATTTTTTATAATATGTACCTACATTATTATTAATATTATATGTTCATCTTTAAGTAAAGTAATAAAATACATTATTATTTATATTTATTTTTTACTTTGTATAATATTATATTTAGATTTAGTTCATTCGCCCTGAATGTTGAAAATTTAAAATGTGTTTTTTATTGCTACATTTGTATAGTACTCGTATCATGTAATGTGAAACAATAAATTTACATTTTTCAAGTTTATTTCGATTTTTTTTACTGCATATTTACAACATGTATGTGCATATTTTGAGAAAATTATTTGCATATTTGTGCGCATATTTTAGAGTTTTTCACTTGCATATTTGGGTTTCCTTAATCATAACCTTTGGTAGTATCTAGAAAACGTACCTCTTTACTTGTCGTCGTCTTTTTTTCGTTTAGATGTATTAAGTTGAATATATGATCGAAGCAACGAACAAGCACTTCTAAAACCTTGTTAGTCAGTTCATAAGAGGTATATTTTTCTACTAACTGTGTTAGGATTTTTCCATATAATGGGCAGATAGTGCCAGTGACCGAAATATATCTGCAAGTTGTATTCCTTCATCCTTTCTTGCGAAGTAGGGTAATCTATATGTCTTTTCATGCATCTTGGATCCATTTTCAATCAGCTCAGCAGAGTATCGTTCCTATCCGCTTAAATAGTTCTTGTTGCTTTTACTATTAAGTCTAAGTCTCTGTCAATGTTTTGTCCATGTACGTTAAATGGCTTTGGAGAACTTGTCAAATATTGTCCTTTATCTTCGTTCAGTTGTGAATAATGCTATTCCTATTTATGCAATGAGATGGGCTGAACGTTCGCTTTATTCCTTGTGTCGGTTGTAAGGGATTTGATGACTTTCCATGCTTCAGGCGACTTTGTTTCTCCAATATACGTGTCTATTTCCTTGCATTTTCTTTCCCAGATACTATTGTTTTAATTTGCCAACTTCTTAATTTTGCTAGTTTGTGTTTATATATTACTTTACCCTGGATATCATTTGAAGTCAGCCTCTTTCCATATATTTTTTGCTTTACGTTTCATTGATTTTCTAATGTTGTATTTCAAGCAATGCCGTTGTTTTGTGTATCATAACATTTATTTTCCACACCCAAAGTTTCATATGGCGAAAAATGGATATTTTAAATAACGTATTTCTATAGATATATAATAAAAGACTGTTTTTAGTCAATTTCCACTGGTTTATTTAAATTGCGATGACGCGTTTCGCTGTCGATGCAGCTTCTTCAGATCTACATTTTACACTGTCAAGTTAGGTTTAATATTCACAGTTTTATATAATTTCTTAATTATAATATTACACCTAATTAAATTACATTGATAGTATTGGAAAATCCACACAGATTTGGAGTTAAGAGAATAAATTCAATAATGGTGAATTGCTTAAATCTACCTGGTCGTTGAGTAAAGTACCTGTAGTCCTTAATCGATTTATTTGCATAGTCTCTAAAAGGTTTAGTTTTAAACCTTTTTGTTGGGTGTGTAAAATTTTGAAATTCTTGTTAAATGTGTGATTTTCTGTTAATAGATGATTAGCATATGTTGAATTAGACCTTCTATGGATGAAACTTTTTTCGTGTTCTGTAATTCTTTGTCTAAATGTTCGTCCAGTTTGTCCTATGTATGTTTTAGGACATGACCCACATGTTAATTGATAAACCCCCGATTTGTTGTCTTTATTGATTTGTGGTTTGTAGTTTTTAAGGTATTTCCCTATAGTATTGTTAGTCTTGTACGCTATGTTGATATTTTTTTGATTTAAAAATTTCCCCAGTTTTTCCGTTGGTTTGCCGAAATAGGTTAAGCATTTAAAAGTGGTATTTCTGTCCTTAAAACGTGGGTATATTTCTGAGATAGCCTTGTTTCTAAGTTTTTTCTTAACGATACTATTGATTAAAGTAACCGAATAACCGTTGTTAACGGCTACTTGTTTTATGTAGTTTAATTCTTTAGTAAAATTTTCTTCTGATAAGGGGATATTAATTAGTCTATGTATAAAACTATGATAAGCGGCAAGTTTATGATGGTTAGGGTGATGAGAACTATTGTGAATTGTGGTATCTGTATGACAAGGTTTGTGATATATTGCAAATTCATGTTTTTTTCCTGGCTTTACTGATTGTTAAGTCTAGGAAATTGATTTTCCCTTCGACTTCTTCTTCCATTGTAAAACTGATATTTCTATGTAAAGAATTAATATACTGTAAAAAATGAGTTAATTGTCTGTCCGTACCTGTAAAGCATACAATTATATCGTCTACGTATCGATACCAGTATAGGCAATTACTACTATTGTTGTTATGGTTGTTAAATATCATTGTTTCAATACTGTCCATGAAAATTTCGGCAAGTAATGGACTTAATGGACTCCCCATAATTAACCCTTCCTTACTATTGTAGTATGTATTGTTAAATGAAAAATAATTTTGTCTTAGGCAAGTTCTTAATAAATTAATTATGTCCATTTTTATAACTTCATTTACTTTGTTTTTTGTTAATAGGTTCTCTATTAAAATTATTGTTTCGTCTGGAGGAACACTTGGAAATAAGTTTTTGACATCGAAAGAGACTAATTTAGAATTATCTGGAATTGTTATATTCTTAACTTTATTCACGAGTTCGTATGAGTTTTTGATACTATATTTAGGTTCAAATTTGGTATGATATTTGATTAAATCAATTAAAAAGGAAGACGTCTTATATGCTGGAGCAGACATGTAGGAAACAACTGGTCTGATTGGGTGGTCAAGTTTGTGTAGTTTTTATGAGTGAATAAAGTTGTGGGATTTGGGGATTCATATTTATCAATTTAATTTTATCTTTATCGTGAATGATACTTTTAGCCTGTTCAATTTGTTGTTTTATTTCTCTTTGAAAAATATTTGTTGGATCTTTATTTAAAATTTCGTACTTTCCTGTTTTGAAAAAATCTAACGTTTTATTAATATAGTCGATTTTGTCTATTGCTATTACTGTGTTTCCTTTGTCTGCTTTGGTACCAAAGCAGACAAAGGAAACACAGTAATAGCAATAGACAAAATCGACTATATTAATAAAACGTTAGATTTTTTCAAAACAGGAAAGTACGAAATTTTAAATAAAGATCCAACAAATATTTTTCAAAGAGAAATAAAACAACAAATTGAACAGGCTAAAAGTATCATTCACGATAAAGATAAAATTAAATTGATAAATATGAATCCCCAAATCCCACAACTTTATTCACTCATAAAACTACACAAACTTGACCACCCAATCAGACCAGTTGTTTCCTACATGTCTGCTCCAGCATATAAGACGTCTTCCTTTTTAATTGATTTAATCAAATATCATACCAAATTTGAACCTAAATATAGTATCAAAAACTCATACGAACTCGTGAATAAAGTTAAGAATATAACAATTCCAGATAATTCTAAATTAGTCTCTTTCGATGTCAAAAACTTATTTCCAAGTGTTCCTCCAGACGAAACAATAATTTTAATAGAGAACCTATTAACAAAAAACAAAGTAAATGAAGTTATAAAAATGGACATAATTAATTTATTAAGAACTTGCCTAAGACAAAATTATTTTTCATTTAACAATACATACTACAATAGTAAGGAAGGGTTAATTATGGGGAGTCCATTAAGTCCATTACTTGCCGAAATTTTCATGGACAGTATTGAAACAATGATATTTAACAACCATAACAACAATAGTAGTAATTGCCTATACTGGTATCGATACGTAGACGATATAATTGTATGCTTTACAGGTACGGACAGACAATTAACTCATTTTTTTACAGTATATTAATTCTTTACATAGAAATATCAGTTTTACAATGGAAGAAGAAGTCGAAGGGAAAATCAATTTCCTAGACTTAACAATCAGTAAAGCCAGGAAAAAAACATGAATTTGCAATATATCACAAACCTTGTCATACAGATACCACAATTCACAATAGTTCTCATCACCCTAACCATCATAAACTTGCCGCTTATCATAGTTTTATACATAGACTAATTAATATCCCCTTATCAGAAGAAAATTTTACTAAAGAATTAAACTACATAAAACAAGTAGCCGTTAACAACGGTTATTCGGTTACTTTAATCAATAGTATCGTTAAGAAAAAACTTAGAAACAAGGCTATCTCAGAAATATACCCACGTTTTAAGGACAGAAATACCACTTTTAAATGCTTAACCTATTTCGGCAAACCAACGGAAAAACTGGGGAATTTTTTAAATCAAAAAAATATCAACATAGCGTACAAGACTAACAATACTATAGGGAAATACCTTAAAAACTACAAACCACAAATCAATAAAGACAACAAATCGGGGGTTTATCAATTAACATGTGGGTCATGTCCTAAAACATACATAGGACAAACTGGACGAACATTTAGACAAAGAATTACAGAACACGAAAAAAGTTTCATCCATAGAAGGTCTAATTCAACATATGCTAATCATCTATTAACAGAAAATCACACATTTAACAAGAATTTCAAAATTTTACACACCCAACAAAAAGGTTTAAAACTAAACCTTTTAGAGACTATGCAAATAAATCGATTAAGGACTACAGGTACTTTACTCAACGACCAGGTAGATTTAAGCAATTCACCATTATTGAATTTATTCTCTTAACTCCAAATCTGTGTGGATTTTCCAATACTATCAATGTAATTTAATTAGGTGTAATATTATAATTAAGAAATTATATAAAACTGTGAATATTAAACCTAACTTGACAGTGTAAAATGTAGATCTGAAGAAGCTGCATCGACAGCGAAACGCGTCATCGCAATTTAAATAAACCAGTGGAAATTGACTAAAAACAGTCTTTTATTATATATTTATAATGAATTTCCATCAAGTAGAAGCTACAACAATCCAAAATACAACAATCCAAAAAAAGTATTTCTATAGATCGTCGGTATTTTGAACCAAATACTAATCTTTAGGTTTCGGATCTAGATGATTTTATAAACAATTTTAGGTTAGCATTAATTAACCCACTAAAGTTATACTTTGTATGTTATAGTAGTCTCTCTATTTATATTTCTTGCTTTTAATTTAAAACTAATCTTCGTTGTCAAAAAGTAATAGTCTGAATACCCTTTTCATTAAGTATCTTTCTTATTATTTTCAGTGCTCTTGTATCTTGATGACAAGTGTAGTTGTGGATATTCTATTGTTGGCAAAATCCATTTAATATTTTGAATTTATGTTGTTCACAAAAATCTAAAAATCTTTCGCCGTTGTTGCTTACTGTCTGTTCACTTAATTTACTTACTATATAGTCGTTAATTTCATTCCCAGGTCTCATATTGAAATCTCCCATAGATTCTGTTATAGAAATTAAAAAAGATGGTTCTGTCAATCACTGCTCCACCTTTTCAATTGAATTTCGATCTGACATTTTGTTGTAAAATGTATTAATAAGAAAACATAAATCTCACAAAATCATAAGTGTAATTTTAAAATTAAATATTACTTGTTAATTATTAGTAGAAGCATAAAATTTCAACCATAATTTCCATATTATCAAAATCGCAATACGGGACACGAAATTGATTTTAGCGTAGTATCTTATTAAATACGTTGCGAATATATCAGGGATTCAATCTTTTCAATTACTCATACTGTTTCAAGCATACTAATAACATATTGTTTCTTCAAGTAATATAAAATTTCGTTATCGATGTTTCTTGCTTTAGACTGTTATTACTGATTTAATAAGCGATTGGTTTGTATTTTTTCTTTCTTTGTATATAGTCATTTGCGAATATAGTGAATTTATCACGTGTAGAAACAGATTATATGATATGTTTTAAACTAGTTATTAGCTTTAGATATCTGGTGTTCTATGTAGTGAAAAAAAGAAACAGAAGATTGTAGAAAAAATGCCAGTCTAAGAGGTAATATGAGAACTAAAGTTTTTAAAACTACGTTTCTTTTTCAAATTCCAAAAGAAATCACAGCATTTCAAAAAAAAATGTTCAAACTTTGTTTAAGTATGTCAAATTAGATTCTTAGGTAAATAAAGAGCAAGAAAAGCCAGACTGATTCTTGAGAATGAGTTAAGATAAATTGAGGATTACGACATCAACGCGGATATAATACCTTTGAAAATGTATAAGCGGTAATAACAGTGGCCCTCAATAATATCCCAGAAACCGATCCAAAAGTTTATTTTGCCAATGAGTTGCTAGTGCCAAACATTGTACTGAATTGGTTGAAAAAAATAATTTAAACAAATATAACTGGCCGTTCTTTTAAATTTATATATATATATATATATATATATATATATATATATATATATATATATATATATATACATATATGAATATACATATATATATATATATATATATATATATATATATATATATATATATATATATATATATATATATATATATAATATATATATATATATATATATATATATATATATATATATATATATATATATATATATGTATATATATGTATATATATGTTATAGTAGAGGTTCTTACGGAATTAGTGGAATGTAATACATTAAAATTCCGGGTTTCAATCCGTTCGTCTAACAATGAATTTGCACGACGTTTCGACAAAATCTCATTTGGCATTTTCAAGTGCCCTTGATGCTGCTGCTGCTCGATACTGTGATCTTGCTACTGCTGCTGCTCGAAGCTAACTAAAAAATTATGCTCGTTTAAATTTGTGGCCTTCCTAGTTAAAAATTCAAGAAAACTCCAGTAAACACGTCAGTAATTGTTGAATTATTTATCGAATAAAAGAAAATTAAATTACTACAAATTTTAGGGTGAAAATAAATTAACATATCTTTGAAAATTCCTAACAACTGTCAATACACTTAGTTCCTATTAACATTTTCAGTTACTAATTTGCTCTGTATTTAAATTTAAACACACTTTATGTTACTTCATAAATCATTATTTTTTCTTTTCCCTGTATACCATCATATATTTTTAACTTTTGATGCTTGATTGTGGATTTCCATGTGAGGCAGAACTTTTAATCAAGAATAATTTTTTTTGTAATATGAGGCGTTGCGGATAGTAAGGGCGAACTCAACATTGGGTCAAATTTTGTTTTTTATATAATTCTATTTTATAGTACTTTTCCTACATCACATACCGGTCTAATTGTTGAGTTCGCCCTTGCTTCGCCTTCAAATTTCAGTATCAAATAAATGAAAAATTTCGAACAGGCGATAGCCGGGCGGGTAGTAAGGGCGAATTCAACAATTTCGCGCGGAGCAACCGCCGGTATTGCGTCACTAAATGAGGTTTACTTGAAATTTTACGCTTTCTGCGTGTTAGTTCAAGTTAATTTTGAAGTTAATACGTTTATGTTTTGTTTGGTTTTGTTGCTTCTTTTTTTAAGAAAAGTATGGCGCAACCTGGACCTTCTAGTAGTGAAGTAAGTGTACAACATTTAGATGGTAGTGCTGTGTCGGGTTATTCGCGAAAGAGACCAGCTAAGATGAATGATTGGCAAAAAAAACGAGTGTAAGTTGAAACGAAATTCAGGAAGTGCTTACATTTCAAGAAATAACAAAAGACACGTTGTTGCCCGCAAAATTGGACCTCCTTGCAAGTGTGGATGTTTTGAGAAAATAGGCGCTGAACTGGTCACCAATATTTTTGACTCTTTTTGGCAAATTGGAAACTATGATCTACAGAATGCTTACTTATCAAAATTGTTGATCTGCAATGATGTAAAAAGATCTTACGTAAAGGGGCGTCCAAGTCGTACCCTGAGACGCATTCAATATAATGTGACTGTTGATCACGCTAATCGTGAAGTTTGTCGTACTGCGTTTTATAACATTCATGGCATCCCTGAAAAGCACGTTCG
>CM032446.1:176707109-176716386 GCA_019049505.1 Pachyrhynchus sulphureomaculatus
CTGTTGATAATGCATCCTTTATTTTAATTACACAATATGTTAATATATCGGCAAATAAAAGCCAAGTTACATGTAGGCAACTTAGGGGCTGAGGTGATCCAAGAATGGCCACAGGTTAGACTATTATCACCACTTCTCTGAAACTTAGTGGTGGTTAAGCTACTAAACTTACAGAGCTTCTTTGCCCAGAAATATCCTAATGATGTAGTTATACTTATCCAAGAAGAGCATACCACTATCATGACAGAGCTTATACCAAGAGTACTGAAAAATGTGTAACGCTGGTGTGAGGGAGTTAACCTAAACATCAACGCTGCAAAGATTTATGTTTTACAGTTCACATGCAGAAGAATCCAGGGCAGCTACAATAACCCGAGTATCTTTAGGTAATGGATGAAACCGTTATAGAGTTCAAGTGTTAGTGTGGAATAAACAAGTTACAAAATAACTTCAACAAAACAAACATTTGTCTTATGAAACGCAGGACCATGTTTGGGAAACCTGGGGCCTAAACCAAAGATAATAATTTGGCCATTCGTCAGAGTTATCAGTTATGGTTACATATAGAACTACAGTATGCTCGACGACAACAGAGCAGAGAACTACCACCAGAGAATTTAATCATTTGCAGAGGTTGGCTTGGTTATTTACCGCCCGGGCTATAAGTACCAACTTCTCTATACAGTAATGGAAATAATTAAAGGACTAATATTCATACATATATACAACAAAAGTGAGGCTATCAATAGCGCCTATTGAATGAGTAGATGGGGAATGGAAACAACAACCTGTAAAATTTGGTCAAACAAGAGTTATGGATCTAATCGACGACAAAATCTTGGACATGCAATTCTATTACACAATATCGTCGTATAGCTTCGAAGAACCTTATAGAATCGGCTGTGATCCAGATCTATGGACGGAGACCAAGACTCCGATGATGAAAATAGACCTGGCCTATTACACCGACGGATCAAAAAACAGCAAACGGACTAAGTACTGGTATATAGTATATGCATTTTCACTAGGAACAAATGCAACAATTATACCAGGCAGAAGTTCATGCAATATAAGTAGGGTTCATAATACTATGAGACAGAGTGATCGCAACCAAGAAATGTATATCCTTTCGGAGATTCAAGCAGAGTTAAAGGCTCTGAATACCCATTAATCTAACTCCAAGCTTACGACGGAGTGTCAACGTGACCTGTTAAAATTATCAGCGAGAAACAACAGAAATGAATTCATGGATAAAATCTAATGAAAAATTGGCGAATAGTAAGAACTGGAGCTACCAAATGACATAAGTAAAAATGACAACAAGAAAATGGCTACACCAACAATATCTAACTCATTGGCTTACAACATCTGGCCAAAAACATACAAGAGAAGTAATCGCTTGCCCTTCAAAGAAACTAGCAACTGAAGTGATAATTTTAATATGTCCTCAGATCCAACTAATTTCCAATCACTGCTCCTTGAGGACACATATCCAGAAAATGGGAATCCCCAATGGCTTCTCAAGATATGGTAAAAAAAGGAAACCTTCCTGTATATTCTGTACGAAGGTGCGGCTTTGACTAGTAATAGACACAAAGTTTTGGAGACATAAGTCGTGAAAATAATTGGACAAGTGAAAAACTTGGGAGGAAGCTATAAGCAAGAGGCAGTAGTGCATAAAGAGGCACAATCGTCTGCAAAGCCAACAATAAACCAACCAACAAACCAAGTTATTAAGTTGAAATATTTATGAAATATTTTTGAGCAGTTTTTAAATTCAAATAAGTTGTAATTAATTGACAAGTGCTTTAGAGGCAAGAATTTTTAAGAACAAAGCACTTTTCTCAATTAATTTAAACAAAGGAAAATTTTGTTGGAGGCACAATAGATTTTGTTATCTCTGGTTCTCCCAACTATAGCCCTGATACTAGTAAAAAAAATTGTTATAATGATATTTACACTGTAATATAATATTTTATGGCAATAATTATTTAAACATCAAATTTCAATATAGAAAGTCAATATTTGAGTGTTTATGCCCACTGCTCCATGAAATATTAAACTTGGATAACTTTTTCCATCATATTATGTTCGTACTTCTAAATCTTTCCAAATTTTAGGATATAGACGGGCCAACTGCCCGAAATTCATCTATCAAAGTCCGATAAGTTACACCCGTCCGTTTTACTTCCACCCGTGCCTCATATCAGATACATTTCGTGTGAAAAATGTTTACCGGAACACGAGTATTTACAATCCCGTGAATTTTCGGTTGATGAATGGATGCATTTGGATTCGTATTATACGACTGATCGACGGGCCGTAGTGCTGTACATGAATGCGTCTACAAAATATGAGTTTAATTTTAAATCAACATGCTGTGGTACAATTTTCATGGAAGGTGGTCAAAATTATATGCAAAAAAAAAATTATATAAAAGTAAACATTTGATAAATTTGAATAAGATCTTGAGAGTGATAATGGCGTACTGTTAAATTGTTTATATATTTTTTAATTACAAACTATCGCCCCATAATACTGTAGGTCAAGTTACGTCACTCTGAAAAATTCGTACCTGACTTTTCGTGAAACTGGTTTTTATATAAAAAAAAAGTGTATTATATGTTAATGTTTATAAATCTAGGAGCTTAGTGAAAATTATTTTTCGTTCCAGCTTAACAGTATGGTTCAGAGATTTTATTACTGAAATGCTCTTAATTGTCATACAGTCTGTCAAGTAAGAACGTGACCGCATGTATTTTTGAAAAAAATGTGTTTCGAGAACATTTTTTGCCATCAATGTATTTTTTGCTTTGCTTGCAATTACCTTAGTAAGTTCTCCAATTACCTCCTGCATCAATAATCGCCTAGCTTTTTCGAGGCATGCTGTCGACGAGACGTTCTGCAATATTCTCCAAATATTTCGAATCTAGCGAGACAACTGAGTCAAAGTCCTCAGAGTCTTTCGTCTGAGCTTTTTTTTTTTACAAGATACCAAACGTTTTCAATAGGGTTGGCATCCGGCGATTGTGAGGGCCACTCTAATATTTTATCGTGGTCCCAAGCGAGCCTCTTCGCGACGTGGTTCTCGCCCAGCACAGATTTCTTCAATGTGCTTCGGAATTGGACATAATGAGCATGAATATATTGTCGAATGATCTCATGGGACATATGCAAACCTGATTTTTTTAATTTTGACTCTCCTTGACGCAGCGTCAATTTCGGGTCCCGTGAAAACAAAGGCATGATTCGTTTTTCGACTTTCGGAGTGACTTGCCTACCGAGCCACGTTTTGGCAAGTCGAGTCGTCGATATTTTTCGTCTCGTTAAAACGATTTACCCACTTGTTCATAAACGATACCGACTTTTTAATATACTTAGTGGCCGCGGAATGTGTCATTTTAAGCTCCTTTGGATGGAAACAAAGAAAGACTACCTCGAACCGATGAGCAGACAAGTGACTCAATTTGGATTTTACGTGATTTCGACGAAAGTTCGGAATCGCGTAATACTTTTACTAAAATGCGTCGTAGACAAAGGTTCCCTCTACCGATTTTTTGTGGAATCACTAGAATCGCATCTACTAAAAATGAATTATCGTGGACCGTTCTTACTTGACAGATTGTATATAGCAGGAATTCTTGTCTGATACATATAAGAGTTTTCTATCCGTTTTCTCTTTTATGAAGCATACAATCTTGTCCTGAAGGGGACTATTTACAGATTAGAGCTTAAACTAAAGCAATTCAAAAAATCATAGAAACATTTCCGTTAATACGAAATTAAAAAAGAAAACAGGCAAATATGTAGCATCCTGGCCATACGTAATCTAACCACGTTAAGGTATATAATTTTAGGTTACAGTTGATATGAAACTAAAAGTAAAAAGAAGCCCCTTTATTACGTAAAGATCGCCTAAACAGTTGGGCTTCATTGCCTATGATGCGCTCAAGAGACATGCTTGCCGTTTGACCTTGACTTTGTACCGTTATGAAAAAATTGTGATCTGCTAAACCGAAGACCAGAAGAAAATTGCGTGTTATTTACATAATAATTAGTTTTAGGTAAATATTCCAGTTTTTTTTTTTGTTTTTTTAAATTTTTTTATGGGTCTAGCACACGTGCTGCAGGGAAGTCTCTAAAGCGCTCCAGGAGCGACACGTGTGCAGAAAAAGCGATTCACGTTGTTCTTGAATCGCTCTAATTGTACTCGGTGGAAAACACAGTCCTGGGTAAGCGATTCCAAAGGGTTGATGTTCTCCATATAAAAGACTGCTTGAAAAGCGTTGTACGAGGAGTAACAAGCTGAACCTCATACGGATGTGAAGTATCAGCGCGACGTGTACTTCTAACATGCACCGCTCTGGGAGGAATTAAGCATCCTTCGAACACTCTCCATGAAAATACTTGTAGAATAGACTCAAGTCGCCAACCGTTCTTCGATGTTCCAGCGAATCAAGGCCGCCAGTCAGTTCTGGGTCTCCAATCAGACGAACAGCCTTTCTCTGAACAGAATCAAACAAATGAAGTGTATGTTTGGGAGCGGAGCCCCAAACATGGGAGCGGAGCCCCAAACATGGGAGCGGAGCCCCAAACATGGGAGCAGTATTCTATAGTTGGTAGAATTTGAGCTTTGTAAAGAATTAAGAGTTGTTGTGGAGTGTAAAGCTTTCTGGTTCGAAATAATATTTCCAACTTTTGAGAAGCTCTCCTTGCTATGCCTGCAACATGTTCATGACAGGACATATTTGCTCCCAAATTAACGCCCAACAAATTGAGTGACGATGCTAGGGGAATGGAGTGCCCCGACATAACTATGTCGGGTTCAGCAACGTTAACTTTTTTAGAAAAAACTGCCGCCTGGGTTTTTATAGCGTTAAATTCCACTTGGTTACTGTCATCCCAAGATAAAATTTCTTCCAGGTCTTTGTTAAGTTGAATGACTTCCTGTTGTCTGCGGATATTCGCCTGAGCAGCCGATGTCCGAGCGTTCAAAATAAATGAAGAGATAAGCGTACTGTCATTTGCAAAGCTGTAGATTGGATTCCCGGTCCTTTCCAGCAGATCGTTAATGTAAATGAGAAAGAGAGTAGGAGACAGTATGGAACCTTGGGGCACATCGGTGTTAACGGTAAAGGTGTTAGAAAGAAATCCGTAGACTGCGACTCGTAAAGAACGCTCTCTGAGGAAACATGAGAGCCACAAACAGAACTTCTCAGACATACCATAAGAGCGTAGCTTAGCCAACAGCCCATCGTGCCAAACACGGTCGAATGCCTTGGATATGCCAAGAGCAACCGCTCGAGATTCACCGAAGTGTTCAATTGCGCTGTTCCAAACAGTTAAAAATTTTCATTTTAAGGAGACTTTAAAGCTAATAGTCAGAGCCTATAAAAACTATATTCTTTTAGAATATTTCCTAAGCAAGAAAAAACTCAAACTTACGCTCCCATTAGTGTGTGGGACTGATAGCCTACTAAAGTTAAAACCATAAATTATATTTTTTGCCAAAAACTATGAAGGAAAAATGGATTCAAATAAAATTTTAAAAATTCCCATAAATTTCTTCCAGTTATCAACAAAAATTTGTGCTTTATAGTTTTAACCTTAGTAGTCTCTAAGCTCCATAAATTGATGTGAGCCAAATTTTGAATTTTTCTTATGCTGAGAAAACATTCTAAATAATATAATTTTAATATCTTCTATTTTTTTACTGGAGAAAGTAACGATTTTTTGTTCCATCGTTTTATTTTCTCCAAACTAATTATCGTAGATAATCCAATTATAGTACTAAGAAATACTACACATAAATAGCAAATTAAAAAAAATATTAAAAAAAAGATCATAATACCACGGCCTATTAAATAAATATAATCTTTGTACCGACCATAAATTTAGTAGATCGCGGTAATAACTATATATAATAACAGACGCAGAAAACATCCTCTCAAGTCAGGTAAATTTGGATTATTGAGATTTAACTTACCAGCAACTACTTTAAAAAATCAGGAGCGCTGCTTCGAATAGATGTTGTCAGATTTTCTAAAAATTACATAGAAATATATTTCTAAACTTTGCCACGTTAAGGTAGACTAAACTTTTAATTAACTATCAAAAGGTAGTGAACATTGTATTATATTTACTAGGCGATAAACAAAAAATAACGGGATATAACTTGCTGTAATTTCAAACCTATATACCTTGCCCCATTTATTTTGATGAAAAGAAGTTATCACTTAGTAGAAGCTCACAATAGGCGTCGTACATTAACTTGAAATATTTCAGATTTCCTTGAGTAGAATGACAGTTAAAATACGAATTTTTTAAGAATAGGAAACCAGTAGAAATGGAAAAAGTTGCACTACATGGGCATTTCTACTTCTTGGTCTTAATCAGTGGCACGTAACCAACTTACAGTTTCACTCTTAAAAATTTGTTAGTATAAATTTCCCTATATTTGCTATGTGCTTGAGTGCCGTGGTCCAGGAACGCTTTGTGTATGTATGTGTATTTAACAACCAAGTTTCACATCATATACCAAACCAGAAACACGCAGAATAACTCTTCTCTTTCGGAGTCTTTCTAAAAATTTTGTATAAGTTATTTATATGTATATGTATATATTACATATATATATATATATATATATATATATATATATATATATATATTATATATATATATATATAACATATATATATATATATTACGAGGCTGGTTTGAAAAGTCCGTGCAAAGTCCGAGAGATGGCACCACCGGCGCTTATCGAGGTCATGTTTAGTTAGTAGCATCTCTTGAATGAACGCACACCAAGTTTCAGCCATATTGGTATATTTCTTTGTGTTTGGCATTCGTGTGAATCAAGGAAGTCGAGCGATTTTCAAGAAATGGACGTAAAAGAATTTCGTGTGGTGATTAAACATTACTTTATGAAAGGCAAAACGCCTCAGGAGACTAAAGAGAAGCTTGATAAACATTATGGTGACTCTGCACCTTCGATTAGAACAGTTTATAAGTGGTTTCAAAATTTTCGGACTGGCCATATGGGCACAAGTGACGCTGAACGTTCTGGACGGCCTGTGGAGGTTACGACTCCAGAAATCATTGATCAAATCCATGATATGGTGATGGATGACAGAAGAGTTAAGGTGCGTGAGATTGCTAGTGCTGTGGGCATCTCGACTGAACGGGTACATAATATTTTGCATAAACATTTGGACATGAGAAAGCTATTCGCAAGATGGGTGCCGCGATTGCTCACGCTTGACCAAAAACGGAATCGTGTGAAGTGTTTCAAGGATGGTTTGCAGCTGTTCCAGAAGAATCCGGAGGACTTTAAGCGTCGTTTCGTCACTGTAGATGAAACATGGATACATCACTATACTCCTGAGACCAAACAACAATCTAAACAATGGGTTACCAAGGGGGAATCTGCACCAAAAAAGGTGAAGACCGTTCCTTCGGCCGGAAAAAGGTTATGGCGACTGTCTTTTGGGATTCGCAAGGGAATAATCCTCATCGACTATCTGGAAAAGGGTTTAAACTATTACAGGTGAACATTATTCATCGTTATTGGACCGTTTGAAAACAGAGCTGCAAGAAAAACGCCCGCGATTGGCCCACAAGAAAGTCCTTTTCCATCACGACAACACACCAGCACACACCTCAGCAGTTTGTGGTCGCAAAATTAATGGAAATAGGATTCCAACTCGTTTCAGATCCCCCCTATTCTCCAGATTTGGCTTCCTTGGACTACTATTTGTTCCCCAATTTGAAGAAATGGCTGGCGGGACAAAGATTTTATTCAAACGAGGAGGTGAATGCAGACACTAATGGATATTTTGCAGACTTGGACAAATCCTATTATTCGGAAGGGATCAACAAACTAGAACATCGTTGGACGAAGTGTATAAGCCTAACAGGAGACTATGTCGAAAAATAAAAAAGGTTTACCCCAAATACATAAGTAGTTTTTATTTTTGCACGGACTTTTCAAACCAGCCTCGTATATATATATATATATATATATATATATATATATATATATATATATATATATATGTATATATATATATATATATATATATATATATATATATATATATATATATATATATATATATATATATATATATATATATATATATATATATATATATATATATATATATATATATATATATATATATATATATATATTATATATAGCGGGGACCACGAGATTACTAGACAAGCTCTTAGTATTCAGGTAAGGTTCAAATAAATACAGACTGTAAAAACTTCCATTTTAACTGGAGATGAAACCAACTTCTTTCTTATGGAATATTCCGTATATTATATCATTTTTAAACCCTACCGAAAAAAACTGACTCATGGACTTTTCTCTAACAATTTTTGTAAAGGCGGCGATTTAAAATATCAAATAATGCATCAGTTTTGTATTTTTGGCAGAAACTAATAAGGATATAAAAAATAATATCATGCTTATATTAGAAGTATTAATGATTTTTATTATAAAAATATTACTTTCGGTTCTACCAAAAGAGTATAGGAAGTACTTCTTTAAGGTCAGCTTTAACGGATTCGTCATATTTGTTAAATATTTGTATTTTATAGAGAATTTTAAACAATTTTTATATACATTTTCCTATTAATAGTTTGTGAGATATTGATAATTCTGCTGCACCGTAACTGTCGTCCAGTCCATCTAAACAATACTTAAATGCTTTAAATTTAGTGATTTAGTTTTCTTTATGGCACCATTATTAGTCCTTAATTGTCTCTTGACAATCGCTTTTAGTATATCAAGAAAACTATTCCTTTACAGAAAATTCTAATTTGGATTGATTTAATTTTAGTTAAGATTCCTTCTTTTAACCCGACAGCATTAAATTAATATGCTATTGGTATAGAAAGAGAAGAGAAAAAATCGAAGAGAGGCGAGGGCATTGTATGTTCATTGGGATTCAGAGCGAGATTCACCATGTCCAAGTGCCAAGTCCACCATATGAAGGCAACTATCGACAAACACTGGACATTACGAACTGGCATCTTCAAGACCTCATGTACTCGCTCTCCGCGAAACCAGCATAGTCAACTATCTTTATCCTGGGTCCGACTTCTATTCCCGATTTAGGCGTAAGTTTGGAATCTGCCTTTTTGTCAGAAGCAATCTCTCTTGGCAACGAGAAGAGGCTCTGGAGCCCCCAAACTTTGCTGTTATGTCGTTAAAAATAACGACTCAACAAACCACGAGGTTCATCTGTATCCTCTATCG
>CM032446.1:176716486-176839819 GCA_019049505.1 Pachyrhynchus sulphureomaculatus
AAAAAATCTCTAATAGTAATAAAAATTAGAAAACACACTTAGTTTGGAAAACAAGAAATGTTCACTAAGCCGAGCTGATGATTAGGTACTCGTACTCTACAGGTAGTAGGTATTTTGGTCATTTATATGTAAGAGCTGACCTCAGTATATCTCTCTGGGTAAAGGGCTGAGTATAGTACATGCTTCATTTAACCATTGCAGATACAAACATATTGCAGTTTTAGCTTTTGCGGATTTTCTTGGGTAAAAGTAATTGCCTTAGGGAAGAATTTTTTGTTTCTTTAGGGGACTTGACGAAAATACTAAGAGCACCGTGAGTGGTGATTCCTACTAGGTTACTTGATTTTCTTTACCTTAGCAGAGGTTGTCGATGGGGTCCAAGAATCGTCAGTCTAGCAGAAACCGGTCAAATTCAACAGTCGGTAACAGTCTTTTAGGCAGCCTTAGCCAGGGAGTTTTTAACGTTTATTTTCAGTTCAGTGCGAAGTAAAATATAAGTGGTTTTATCGTGTTAGGAAATAAAAGTTTTCCGTATATAGCGAGATTTTAAAAGTTTCAGTACTTAAATTACTTTATCGATGACATATTCTAATTCGCAAAAATGAGTTCTTATTACTGTTAGAAACAAATCTTCGAAGTAAAGCTCTCATATTTATTTTGTAAGCTCACTTCCCTATTCAATATTTTTCCGGTCATTTTTCAAAAATTGTATTAAAACATCTTACATTTCTGGAAGATAAATTACAGCGAGTGAAGTAGCCGTTACTTCTATGGCATTGTTGAATTTTAATTTTCAATCAATTTTAATTTGCCAACGAATCGCAAAATATATTTCCTTTTCCAAAACTCCTTAACATAGAACATTTGAGATTATGTCAGGTAAATTTTACTATGAATTCACTGTAGCAATCGCGTAGCGCAATAATACAAAAATCAAAATGGGTACTGAGGTATTATTGGAAATATGATTAAATCGTCTATATTGGCCGATCCAATATGGTGTGCTTATAGTTCAGTTGCAATGACTTCCGATTAAGGTTTGTATCAAACTGTTTTTAAAGTCGATTTCAAATTTAAAATATAATTTCAAATCTTTCAAATGGAGTATTCAATAAAACGAAGTATTCAATATGACTCATTATTTATTTTTTAAAAACATATGGAAAATATCAAAAACGAACAATTAATAACTTCGTAAAAAGTCGTAGGCCACTAATACTGAACTGTATCAGCTAATCTATGTTAGATTTAGTGCACATTCTTAGTCAGTTCCGTTCATTTTTTACTTCCGTCTATGAAAAAATTATTCTTTGAAATGTTTGCATTTCTCTATATTTTAAGTCGTGAATAAAATATGTTTGCTAATTCTGTCGGTATATCGTGAGCTAGGAAAACTCCCGACTAAAACGTGAAATCTATTTCAAATTATAATGTTGCTTAAAGAAATTAGTAAAACTTTGTATAACTCCACTATGCAGAAAATACGCCTAAAATATCTATTCAACTAGCATGTACAGGGTGGTCCAAATTTGACACTTTTAAAGGTAAACCCCTTTATCTAAAGGAGATGGACGAAAACTGATGTCGGTACCTGTGGCTAAATTTTTATGATAAAGTCAATGGTGAAAACCGCATATCGATATTTAGTACCGTTTCAGATATACAGGGTGTTTTTTTCAAAAATCTGCATTTTGAAAAATATTTGTAATTCTTTTTTCCTATTTATATTTTTTTACAACTAATATTTTAATAGTTATTAACGCAAAAATATATTTTTTTTAAATAGGTTACCCTGTGTCAAATAGAGCTTTAAATTGTCATTCTAAAAATATAGCACACTTTATATTTTGCTTAAATCTACTTCAAAATATAAAGGTTTTCAGTTTTTACGAGAGTTTTAAAGGCACATTTTGTCATTTTGTGAAATAGGCTTTGGACGGAGCGGCAATATCAGTTTTTTACCGATAGTAGTCGAATCGTAAAAAAAAATCCCAGGAGTAACTCTAAGAGTCATAACTACAATGAAATTTACTAAATGCTAAAGTTCTTTAAACTACGTAGAAAATAAAACAAAACAACAATAAAACAATTTATTCCGAGTAGAGCAAACTAAAACGAAACAATTTTCTATAAGAGATTTTCGAAATGTCGACTAGTTTCATTTACACATTGGTGGCGCCTTTTCTGGACACTTCCTACCGAGTTGATTAGTTCAAGCGGAGTGAGAGCTGCAAAACTTTGTATCACTGCGACTTCTAACTCTTGCCTGGTGTTTGTCGGCAATTTAAAAATTAGGTTTTTCAGTCTTCTCCAGAGGTAGAAGTCCATGGGCGTTAAATCAGGTGACCTTGCCGGCCAACGATTCGGACCTTGGTTGGCTATCCAGTTATTGTTAAAACTGGCCGATAAAAAATTACTGATAACTGCAGCGTTACAAAGGGTGCCCTGTCGTGTTGAAAAAATATATTTCTAAGGTCCATTAACGGCAGTTCATCTACAAGAGGTTCTATTGGCTGCCTTAAAATTTCTAAATATCTCTGAGAGGTGAGTGTTCCTTCGTAAATAAATGGATCTATAACCCTGCCTCTAGATATTCCTGCTAACACATTAAATCCAAATCTGCCTTGATTTCTTTACCACACAACTAAATGAGGATTTTCTTGTGCCCACGTATAAGAATTGTAACGGTTAAAAATACCTGCATTGCTTACATAAGCTTTGTCTGTCCAAATGCAATTTAATGAAAAATCCGGAACATGGTTACAATTCTTCAGAAACCATTGGCAAAAATCCATACGCCGTTGAAAATCTCCGTCTCTAAAGTGATGAACTTTTTTTTGTCCTATAGGGCCTGAATTTGTGCTTCTTCAAAATACGACTTACGTTAGTTCTTGGTAGTATAGTGGATTCTTTTTAACTGTCGGGTTGAAGTGTTGGGAGTATTTCCGATAGTTCCTAAAACTACTATTTCTTCTAACTCCTTATCCCTGTTTGATGCATAATTTTTGGGTGTTTTTTTTTTTCAAACTGGCCACTATTAACTAGGTTATGTAGTAATCGAGCGAATATATCCTTGACGGGTTGACGCCTCTCTGGCGTTCGTGGTACAAAGTACTTGCCGCTTCCGAATTTTCTCCGGTTTGTATGACACACACTATCATATCCCATTTTTCGTAATTTTCAAACTTCATTTTATTTGACAATTCAATAACTGATCCTGAAGTAAAATTTGACAATTACGAGTAAACAATTGAATTAAGCCATATGACCGCTCCGTCCAAAGCCTACTTCACAAAATGTGCATTTAAAACTTGCGTAAAAACAGAAAACCTTTATATTTTGAAGTAGATTTAAGCAAAATATAAAGTGTGCTATATTTTTCGGATGAGGAAAAATATACAGGATATCCTTTTTAAAAAATATATTTTTGCGTTAATAACTATTAAAATATTAGTTGTAAAAAATGTAACTTCCACTGTTAAAATTCAGGTAAAAAAGTGCTTTGAGATTGTTTTTACAGAAATCAAAAAGTATCAATAGGTAGAGAATTTACAAACATTTTTCCAAAATGCGGATTATTGAAAAACACCCTGTATATCTGAAACGGTACTAGATATCAATATGCGGTTTTCACCATATCATAAAAATTGAGCCTTAGACATCGACATCAGTTTTCGTCTATCTCCTTTAGATAAAGGGGTTTACCTTTAAAAGTGTCCAATTTGGACCATTCTGTACATACATACGTATAATATATGTTTATATTATTTTCTGTGATAATAGATAAAGTACAAAAGTACATAAAAAAAATTTAAATTTGTCTGATGATGGCCCCCAGCTCATTTAAATATGTCATATAATAGCTAAATTTTGTTTTTTGTTGTTTTTTTTATTTATCATGAATACACATAGTAACATAATTTGTGTGATTTTATACAATAAGAGAAATATACCTATTAGTAATATTCTTCTTATTTGTATTGTTATGTTAAATGGAATTTAAAATTAATTTAGAAACTTCACAATATTTTTCTATTACTGTAAACAAATATCACATGTTATAATCTAGCAAAACACAGGTTTGAAAACCACCAGGTTTTATGCATTTCTCAAAAAAATGTTATTTATATAAATAATAATTACCAATTAGGAATCAAAGATCTTCAAATAGGGACAGCCAATATTTGTAAACACCTATTATATAACAGCCGAAGTAGTGGAGAATATATTTAAGAGTCGACCCAAACGGTAAGTCACATATGATAAGGCTGCAATCGGAGCGTGGAAAAGCCTCCACAAAGATCGAACTCACTAACATCGTGGACGGAGTATGAGACTTTGAATACCGAATCCTCTTAAAGGAATAGTATGTATTCCAGACAAAATACGACGTTACAGGTACAATGTATAATCAACTTTTTCGACAAGAACAAATAAATGATATCAGTGATTTTGGATGTTGTTCTATTACTGGAAGATGAGAATTAGCCCGGATAAGATCCATGCCATTCTTTTCTCGAATTCAAAGAAAAATCATCATGTAGACCTAGTTCTAGGAGAAATCGGGTCCAATGACCGGACGATGTTAAATACATATAAATAAAGGGTTCATCTAGAAGGATCGAGTCACAACAGACATTTTCAAAGCTTGAAACTGTAAATGAAATAAGTAAGCTGCTGTTTAACAACAAACTATTTATGAGCACGGCATCAAATCAGAAGTGATATTTACCAGATACGGTTTCACACGTATTAGGGTAACTGTTTAAACAGCATAGAACCAGACAATAAAGATGACGGCCAATGGGCCATGGTTCGTCAGGAACAACCAAGTTTATCGTTAGAGTTATAGAACAGGAGAACAAATTATATTTTTGGAGAAGTTATATCAGTAGAAGAATTCAACCATCAATGAAGTAATCAGGACAGATCAGTAAATCCTATAGGACGAAAGGTATAACTAACTTGGGCTAATAATGGCATTAATTGCATCGTATTACCCACACCCCTACATATAAAGTAGTGGCCATTATTGAAACGGGAGTATGCTCACTCTAGCTCCCTGGTTCCCAACCTATTTTAATTGCGATCCTTTTAGATTTTTTTAAAATGTTCGCTACTCTCCTTTCCCATCCGCCATGTTGGATCAGTAAAGCAAAAAATAAAGGGTTTGAAAAATATATTTTTTGACTTAACAATGATATTATTTATTATTTATTAAATATTAATGATTAATGTGATGATTGAGATTGCATCTGCTTAACAAGGGTTATTCTTTTGCCAAGGCTAATCACATATCATCTAGAATATCCAGGTTATTCCTGGCCTTTGTCTTGATCTGCAGAAGAGTTGAAAATCCACTTTCGCAAAAGTAAGTAGAAGAAAATGGCAATAATATGAGAAAAGAAAGCATGGAAACTTTAGGACACGAATGACGTGTAGCACACCAAAATTGAGGTAACGATTTTTCCCGAAATAAATCACAGGCTGAGAAGTCATTTCGCAGCTCCAAAAATTCATCTTGCACTTTATCGAGAATGTCGGTAACGTCCAAAGATACATAAAATGGATTTCGTACTAATGCAGCTTCTTGTTCAGAGAACTCCGGGAAGTAACGTTATATTTCAGATTATAACAGTTGAAAATCCAAATTTTAAAAAGTTCTCCAAATATTTCCTTTTTTTCCTAATGACATTGATATCTGGAAAATAAAACACTTCAAGATAATTTTAAAAAATGTTTAAAAATTCTGAATTAACATTATTTAATATTTTTTGCTTACCAACAAAGTAAATAATAGAAGAGTCTGTTTCTAGGCGGGCCTATCGAAGACGAATTGTGACGGGCTATGCTAGTATTGTACCGTTGTTCGGAACAAACAAGACACTAACTAACGACGAACTATTCATATACAAACGACAGAAAGAACACTGTAACGAACACTAGGTAACAACTGTAGGTTGTACCTACGGCGCTGCTAGTTGCTTATATATCAGTTAGGAGTACTTTTCCGATTATTCGCAATTCGGCGGAACGTCAAGCTATCCGTCTCGAATCTTCCCTCTTTTACACGTTTCTTCGAAAGGCAACGGAGTATTGCGATCTCTGCGGAATATCCGGCTACCTTGCCCCAGCCAGATTTCGCCAGTCATAGGCAGAGCTGCGTGAGCTACCCGTCTACTGATTACGTCGCATATCTTGTGTTGCCAAACATAAATAAATTATTAACATCTTAACACCTACCTTTAAATTTTAAAATTTAATTTTGGTTTTTAAAATTGCTAACCGGCGACCCCTCAAAAAGGCCAAGGCGACCCCCTTGTTGGTCGCGAGCCACCGGTTAGGAACCAACGCTCTGGCTAATAAGCTAATAATATGTAATATCGAAAAGGCAAATTTGACATGTAATATAGTAATATAGTCATGAAAAATTTTTATTAAGGAAGAAGCCTAAACATTGGTAACATTGGCAGCAGCAAAAAAGACAGCAGCACGGGGGCAACGTCATTTTCCCTTCTTCTGGAATGAACCGTGTATCGGCCATAAATTTAGAAATTCAGTCCACTTTTAATCATATATAGTTTTAATATTTGATATTAAGTTAAGAGAAAACGAAAAGGTGAACCAAGTAACTCGAACGATAAAAATAGATTTTTCTATAGAAGTGGATGTGGTATTGTTTTTATTAAATTTTCGCTGCTATAAAATAACAATGGCAGTACTTTTCCTATTGGAAAGTATATTTATGCAGCAAAATTATTTTGCCATTCTTCAGTGATATTTGCGAGGAAAGTTCTGGGAAAATAATGATATATCAATTTTATTTTGTAATAAAATTTAATTTAGGAAATCATGTTTATATTATTTCAATGTATTGCTCAAATTATTTATAATGCAGTTTATAATGGAAGAGTTAGAAAGACAAAGTTTCATAGCAACAATCTTATTGCAGAATTTTAAATAATCAAATCAGTAAATCAAGTAAGTTTAAACCTAAAAATATTGTAATGGCCGAACTTTTATTGTAGAACAAGATTAAAAAGAATGTTCCTAATTTCTCCAACAATTTTAGTACTGCATCTGAAAATCTACCTTATTAAAAGTTTTAAAGTAAAGAATTTACTTTGTAGCTATCCAGCATGGTTTATTGAGGTATTTTAGATCAGAGTTTACCCGTACAATTATTATTTGCTAAAAGAAGATATAAATCGAGATGCCAATAAAATTTTATTTCCTTTTTGGTTCTAGCCAAAGACTTTACGCTGCAGATTTGTGATGTTAGTTTTTAAAATTGGCAATCTAACATTGAACGAATTGCTTTTATTACACAAGTCTGCAAAGAAAAAAAGTTGAGTTGTTTTGGTTTTTTTGCGTAATTCTTATGTTTTTGGGGTGTACTGAATGCGAAAATGACTTTCATTTTGTCATAGACCGTCACGTTTTCTGACAATGTAGGTATCTATGTTAAACAAGTTATCATCTTAAAATAAAAGATAAAAGATTAAAATTTTTTTTTTTAATTTATAACTGCGTAACAAAACTTATTTTTTTATCTAAAATACATTAATTAGTAAGCACTAAACACATTTCTTTTTCCCAGTGAGACTCCTTTTGGTACATTTTCGCTTGTAGGAAGCATCTGGAAGGTCTCTCTGAAGCGTCCAACAGTAGTCTGCCATCATTGAGACGCTCCATCTTCCCTGGTATCTTTTTTTCCATTTCCTTAATATCTTGGTGAAATCGTTCACCTTGCTCTTCACTGAGATCTCCTAAATTTTCTGGAAAGTAGTCGAGGTGCGAATGAAGAAAATGTACTTTTAAACTCATTAGGCAACCTAAAGCTTGAAATGCTTTTAACATTCTTTTGACGATTTGTTTGTAGTTAGGGTCTTTGTTATTGCCTAAAAATTTCCCTATGACCTCTTTAAAGGCAATCCACCCTTCTCTTTGAGGATCCGTCATGGTTGTGATGAATTGTGGATCAGCCATAAGCCGTCTAATATCTGGTTCAACGAAAACACCTTCCTTCAACTTTGCCTCCGAGAGGCCTGGAAACTTTGATATTAAGTATTTGAAGCAATTTCCGTCTCTTGGAAGTGACTTTACAAATTGCTTCATCAATCTCAGCTTTATGTGAAGCGGTGGTAGAAGAACTTTATGAGGATGCACCAAAGTTTCATGCAGGACGTTCTTTTCGTCAACTTTAAGCTCCCTCGGAGGCCAACACTTTTTGGTACAGTGATTTGCTCGGACTCTACTATCCCATAGACACAAAAAGCAAGGGAATTTGGTAAACCCAGATTGTTGTCCGAGCAACATGCCCAAGATTTTTAAATCACCGCACACTTGCCAACCGTGGTCTTTATATTTTAATTTGCAAAGAACCAATTCCAAGTTCTTGTAGGTTTCCTTGAGGTGTACGGAATGACCGACAGGAATGGAAGCATAGAAACCGCCATTGTGAAGCAGAACTGCTTTAAGGCTTCTTTTTGAAGAACCTATGAAAATACGCCACTGTGCTGTGTCGTATGAGATCTTAAATGTATCCATCAAACCTTCAATATTGGTACAATAAACCAACTAGTCCTCTTGGGCAAAGTAGGAAGTGAACTGCTTCTCACGATATCTAAACCAGGAGGAAGACACTCCCGGCAAAAGTAAGTTCCTGCTTTTGAGCATTGATCCAAGCAACTCAGCAGCGTTTTTGGGAAGATTCAAGTCTCTTCCAAATCATTTAGCTCGCCCTGGGAAAACAATTTCGGACTGCTGTCATCTTCAAATTGAAAACTTGACTTGTCATCGGGTTCAGGTACAGCACCATCTTCGTCAGAACTTGGAATCTCTTCCAAGGTAGCAGGGGCTTTGGGCACTGGTATTTCGGTCCCATGAGGGATGGGACGAATAGCTCATTGCAGGGGGTATAAAATGGACTGCTTCCATTTTGAATTATACCCTTTCACATTACACGAACAAAAGTAACAATCATCACTATGGTTCTTTTGCTCGCGCCATACCATAGGAATCGAATATCGGAAAGCTTTTTTCTTGCCCTTAAATCAATTTCGAAGGTCTTCAACATATCGTTTGCAGACTTTATGAGGTGCCCAAACTTTATCCTGATCTCCAAGTTTTTTAAGCCAAAATACGTGAAGTATACTTTTTTTACAAAGTCCGTAATATTAAGTTGTTGCTTTAATACCATATATTCGCCACAAATATAACAGAAACTGTCAGACGAATTCACACACTTCCGCACAGATGACATTGCATTATATTGAACCAAGATCTATAAAACAATGACGAGTTAACACGTAATTGTACCGCGCCACTTTCTACACTATCGGAGCGCGCACGTTCTGGTTACAACGTTTATGTTTGTTAATTTAGCTCACACAGGGCGTTCTTTATTTAGAAAGTAATGATAGTTATGGCCTGTATACATTTAAAAACACTAATCAAAATAAAATGTACCTATTTATTTATGACTTCAAGTTAGCCCAAAAAAAACCCTTTTTTTACAATAAAATTTTGCGTTTTGCAAAATAACCTGACGTTCTGGAATTTTTTGAGTATTTTTTTAGTTTTCAGAACACCTAAATACATAGAAATCAGTTGAAAACATCCAGACAGCATTTTTGTTGCAGACCTGTGTTATTAACATTTTAACACCTACCTTTAAATTTTAAAATTTAATTTTGGTTTTTAAAATTGCTAACCGGCGACCCCTCAAAAAGGCCAAGGCGACCCCCTTGTGGGTCGCGACCCACCAGTTAGGAACCAATAATAAGCTAATAATATGCAATATCGAAAAGGTAAATTTGACATGTAATATAGTAATATAGTCATGAAAAAATTTTTATTAAGGAAGAAGCCTAAACATTGGTAACAGTGGCAGCAGCAAAAAAGGCAGCAGCACGGGGGCAACGTCATTTTCCCTTCTTCTGGAATGAACCGTGCATCGGCCATAAATTTAGAAATTCAGTCCACTTTTAGTCATATATAGTTTTAATATTTAATATTAAGTTAAGAGAAAACGAAAAGGTAAACCAAGTAACTCGAACGATAAAAATAGATTTTTCTATAGAAGTGGATGTGGTATTGTTTTTATTAACTTTTCGCTGCTATAAAATAACAATGGCAGTACTTTTCCTAGTGGAAAGTATATTTATACAGCAAAATTATTTTGCCATTTTTCAGTATATTTGCGAGGAAAGTTCTGGGAAAATACTGATATATCAATTTTATTTTGTAATAAAATTTAATTTAGGAACTTATGTTTATATTATTTCAATGTTCAATGTATTGTTCAAATTATTTATAATGCAATTTATAAAGGAAAGAGTTAGAAAGACAAAATTTCATAACAACAATCTTATTGCAGAATTTTAAATAATCAAATCAGTAAATCAAGTAAGTTTAAACCTAAAAATATTGCAATGGCCGAACTTTTATTGTAGAACAAGATTAAAAAGAATGTTCCTAATTTCTCCAACAATTTTAGTACTGCATCTGAAAATCTACCTTATTAAAAGTTTTAAAGTAAGGAATTTACTTTGTAGCTATCCAGCATGGTTTATTGAGGTATTTTAGATCAGAGTTACCCGTACAATTATTATTTGCTAAAAGAAGATATAAATCGAGATGCCAATAAAATTTTATTACCTTTTTGGTTCTAGCCAAAGACTTTACGCTGCAGATTTGTGATGTTAGTTTTTAAAATTGGCAATCTAACATTGAACGAACTGCTTTTATTATCGGATAATAAATTTAATTTTCGATGTAAAAGACAAGTATGTTTAAACATACCTGTGGCCTAATAACTTCCTTGCGTTGCAGACGGTCTCGGGTTCCAATCCCAGCAGGTTAGTATATTTTATTTATTAATTTATTTAAGTGTATATATATACGTACATAGGTAGTAGTTGTTTCCAGAAATGCAATAACGTCCGTGGCAGCACTACCGCGTTGACTAAAAGGTGCTGTTAAATACAAAAAACCGGCCAA
The DNA here is from genome assembly GCA_019049505.1 of Pachyrhynchus sulphureomaculatus. Lineage (NCBI taxonomy): Eukaryota > Metazoa > Arthropoda > Insecta > Coleoptera > Curculionidae > Pachyrhynchus > Pachyrhynchus sulphureomaculatus. The sequence continues at coordinate 176,727,491 of CM032446.1, forward strand.
GTGCAAGTCAGACTGGCGCAATTAGTATTCCGTACGTAAAGTAAAAAGTTTTGTTACGGTATAAAATGATCAATGACTTCACAAAACATACCCCAAATGAGTTTTCAGCAACTAATGACCTTGAAATTTTTGTTTTTTTATATACCAGATAAACTATTAAAGATAATGCACTCCTGATAATTTTTTTTAATCTACACCCTGTGGAGAATATTCCAGAATGTTCTAAAAATTTTTTGATCAATACTTTCGAAATAAGAGTATAATAAAACACCGATTTTTGTAATTTTTAGGAAATAATGCAAAGAAAAGTGTGCGCAAGTATTATATTATATATATTTTTAAACTCATGTTTTTTCAAGCTTTCATATGACACCACGCTCGATGACTTGGTAATTTTTTTTTCTTTGACTTCGGATTTCGCCCCCAAAACTAACCCCGTAAATCAAAATTTAACTTTCAAAACTACACGGCTCTGATGAAGCCATCAATTCCAGTATTAGTATAGAGAGTAATTTCAACTTTCTATGTCAAATAGTTTCGGAGAAAATCGGAAAAGATAGACGGATAGACAAACGGGCAGACACCGAAGTGATCTTATAGTGTTCCGTATGGAATACTAAAAATGTATGTTTCGACACTTGGACAACGTTGACGGTTATTACAACATCTTCGCCGATATCATATAAGACATAAAAAAGGGTAAAATCCCTACTCAGGCGGGGAGGTGAACAATAAAAAAAATATATAACGTACTCTAGTGTAGAGATCTTCATACATTAACGTAACTTTTTCATAGAACCATGGAAAAAAACTAGCACTACTGCAGTGCTGATTATTTTTTGACACAGCGTCTTTTTAACATCAACCTATTCGTTCAAATCTTGCAAATAACAAAAAATCTCGTTTTTAGTTTTCCGTACGGAACACTTGTAAGATGACTTGGGTGTCTGTCTGTCTGTCTGTTACACCCGATTTTCTCCGAAACTGTTTGTCATAGAAAGTTGAAATTTGGTAATAATATAGGAATTGATGGCCTCATCAAAGCCGTGTAGTTTTGAAAGTCAAATTTTGACTTAAGGGGTTAGTTTTGGGGGGTTAAATCGGAGGTGAAAAAAAAAATTTTTTAGTAGGTGTGTGGTGTCAAATGAAAGCTTATAAAAATACGAGTATAAAATATATATATATATAAAGTAATACTTGCGCACACTTTTCTTTGTATTATTTTTTAAAAAATCGCGAAAAATCGCTCTCCCTCCACCTTACCTCGAAAAGTACTGTTCAAAAAATTTTGAAAAAATTCTAGAATATTCTCCAGGGAGTGTAGATTGAACAAAAATTATCACGAGTGCATTACCTTTAATAATTTATCTGGAATATAAAAAAACACAAATTTCAATGTCATAAATTTTCAGTAAAGATTGGAAACAAACTTTGTTGAAAACTCATTTGGGGTGTGTTTTATGAAGTCACTGATCATTTTATACCACCGTAACAACATTTTTTATTTTAAAAAGCAATCAACATACGGAACACTAATTTTGCAAGTTCAACTTGCACTTGACCGGTTATTTTGAGCAGATATAAAAATTTTAAGGGGAGAGCAATAAGCATAGAACATAATGCCCTAAAAATATTTGCAGAAACAGAATAAGATTTATATAAAACTTCTTTTAATACTGTTGAGGAGATACTACAAAATAGCATGTAAATAATAATTTGAAAAATATATAATCTGGCCAGTTAACTATTACCAGTGATAAAACGAACATACACATATAGTTGTAGATGTCGCTGTACCCCCCCCCCCCCCTTTGCTTAGCTTTATGATTAATATCCGATCGTACAGTACTCTCTATTTAAAACAGCAAGTGGATTAAGAGGAAGTCAAATACAGTATTTATATTAAAACAGCATACTAGCGAAGGAAGTATTACCTAAATCACTTTTTTTTTTTTCTGTTTCAGCCATTATTACGAACTCAAGAAAAATCTACTTTCTTATACAGTTTTAGACAGGGCAGTTACTGTTAACCTACTACGTGTATAAATATGTATCATTCATTTAATATAATTCCTCCGATTCATGCCTATGATTAGGCATAATTCTTCTATAGTTGGTATTAAACGGAAAACTGCAGAAAAGTACTATTAAGAAAACTATTAAATCTCTCAAAGTAAAGTGGTTTAAAAAACTTTAAAACTTTGTAAAAGGTAAGCACAAAGATCGGAAAAGTTGTAAATTTAAAATAGAAATCCCGTCGATCTCATTATAGCTCAGTTGGAGGTGAGCGAGATAATGAAAATTTTGTCCAGAAGTTTCTCGAGATTTGTTGATGGCGAATACTGTTTTATTCTTATAAAACTCCATAAATCAGAAGTTAAGTCAGTTGTCACGAATATTTAACGATGTCGGTAATTTTATTTCTTGGGTTTTTTTAATACAAATTACTCTTTGAAAGATAATTAACATAGTTTGGTATATATATATATATATATATATATATATATATATATATATATATATATATATATATATATATATATATATATATATATATATATATATATATATATATATATATATATATATATATATATATATATACAGTCGACACTGTTTATGGTGAAACTCTATATAGTGAAAAATTCTTTATTGTGCAATTTTTTCAAGACATAGAATATTTTAATGAAATTTCATATAAAAAGCCCTGCATATAGTGAATCTGTAAAATAGTAACACTCTATATAATAAAATTTTTACTGGACATTTATGTATAAGTTTTTATGCATTTATTGAGATCTTGACCATTTCGGGTTTCCCCTTTTTGTCTAACATTAGCACGAATTCCATTTTTATTACGCATTCTTTTGAAAAGATTCTTAACGCGTTTATAACGCCTAATGGTTGGCAATAAATCAGGTAGATTTCTCTGAAAAACCCGGGGAATAACCCATTGTATAGAAACCTGGGGAAAAAACCCATTTTATAGTCGAGGCCTAGTAATTCGCAAATTCAGGTTCAGTTTCTTTTTGTTTAAGAATCAAGTAAGATTTCCAAGCGAGTGTGTTTAAGTTTAGCTGAGAAAATTAAAGTTTTGGAGGAAGTTGATAAAGGCTACAAAAAAATTGATGTTGCTGCAAAATTTGGTGTTTCTCCAAGTTGCGTCTCTCTAATAATAAAAAGTCGCGACAGTATCATCAAGAAACTTAGTGTTCCAAGCAGTCGAAAACGAGTACGGGCGAGTACTTACGAGGATGTAAATGACGTAGTTTTACGATGGTTTCAAGTGGCCCGTACGCATCAAAACGTACCAATATCGGGAAATTTAATAAAGCAAAAGGCTCTACAATTTGCTAAAGAATTTAACTGCGTTAATTTTCAAGCTAGTGTAGGGTGGTTGAGTGCCTGGAAGACTCGCAATTCAATTGTTTTCAAGACGGTGTCTGGCGAGAGTGCAAGCGTTAGTCAGGAGGACTGTGACATTTGGACTGAAACTGTTTTAAAAAGTGCATTGAAAAAGTACGAGCCAAAAAAAATGTTTTCAATTGTTATGAAACCGGTTTGTTTTTTAAATATTTGCCAAATAAAACTTTTGCTTTTAAAGGTGATAAATGTCTTGGTGTTAAAACAAGTAAAGAAAGGGTGATACCTCCGGTTGGACCAAACATGGGTGGCTCAGAAAAACTGAAATTACTGCTCATAGGTAAAAGCAAAAATCCCCGTTGTTTAAAAGGAGTTAAATCTCTGGAGTTAGATTACGCCAATAATAAAAAGGTATGGATGACTTCTGAGATTTTCGAAAGATGGATCAAAGAACTGGACACGAAAATGAAAAGCCAAAAGGCGAAAGATTGTGATGTTTCTAGACAATTGTCCTGCATAGCCAGTTACTGTAAGTAAAAAATTAAGGAATATTGAATTGATCTTTTTTTACCACCAAATATGACCTCCAAATTGCAACCTATGGACCAGGGTATTATAAAAAACATAAAACATCATTACCGAAACAGAATTGTTCACAAAATTGTTAATGCGATGATAACAACCTTCCAGTCCAAAAATTGATTACCCTTAAAGAGTGTATAACGGAAGTCGCTAAAGTATGGAGTGAAAATGTTTCTCAGAAAACTATCAAAAACTGCTTTTCTAAAGCAGGTTTTTACTGAAAAAATTGAACGAATGGGAAGAAGAAGACGAAATGGATCTCGCTACCTTAAAAAGGCAATGGGGTATTCTACAAAAAACTGCTACCATCGACGCAGATTTTTTACTTGAAGATTTCTTAGAAATCGACAATGATGTTGGCACGACAGATCTCCCAACTGACCAAGACATAATTGACGATATAAAAAGTATAGAAGATTATGAAGAAGAAACTGAAACCGGGGAATGTCCTGCTAAATTTAGTGAAAATGAAATAAGACATTGTGCGAACTACTCTTAGGGGCCAGGAAAGTGTACCTGATCAAATCTTTATGCATTTGAATAAATGCGAGAATTTTGTTGAGCAACAATTATTTTTCAAAAGTAATGTTCAAAACAAAATAACTGATTATTTTTCCTAGTACGTATGTACGTAGTATGTACATATGTATTAACAGATTTTGTATTATTCTTTTTATTTCGTATGTAGTACATACATACATAAAGTCCGTATGTTATATCTTTACACGTGCGTGATAGTTTTCAGGCAATATCCCAGACGACTATTATATTTTTTTGTCTCTTTTTACCAATACCTACGATTTATTGGTGAAAAGAGACAAATAATATAATAGTCGTCTGTTATATGGCCTGAAAACTATGACGCACAGGTAAAGATATAACGTACGGACTTTATGTATGTATTTAGCCCTGTACATGCTATGTACTATTTAAACTTTCAAATGTTTAATAAAATCCTTTCTAAAAAATTCAATTTTACAATTTTTTTTGTTGCTTGTACCTTATAAAATACAAGTAAATGATTACCAATATAAAATACATACATAGCAATATATACGGATTTTTTCTTTATATAGTGAAAAACTTTCTATAGTGAAATTTCGGTCAACATTTTGGTCTTTTACTATATAGAGTGTCGACTGTATATATATATATATATATATATATATATATATATATATATATATATATATATATATATATATATATATATATATATATATATATATATATATATATATATATATATATATATATATATATATATATATATATATATATATATATATATATATATATATATATGTAGGATATAGGTAAACAGAAATTAAATCAAAGAGTAAAAACAGCTAATGAAGCAAAAGAGAGAAATGGTAGATAAGACTACAGATGAAATAGGGAGATTTTGAGGGAAATTAGAAAAGACAAAAGACAAAAAAATTGCAGAGGAAATTAAAAACGTTGTAGAAGAGAATAAAAGCTTAAAAATTTTGAGAAGGAAGAACGTAATGGGAAGGAAAGACATATGCAAGATAAAGGACATGCATGGTATTGTAATAAAAAACAAAAGAGATATTCTACAGATCATCAAATTATTTTATCAACACCTTACAAGACAAAGGAACAGAAATCAACACATCAAAAGTCCTAAATCAGGGGTCGGAGGATATCTCAGACATCATAGAAGAAGATATTACGTCAGCCATGAAGGACATGAAAAATAACAAAGCTCCGGGTGAAGACAATATTGTAGTAGAGGCAATTAAACAAGAAGGAGAACAAATTATCAAATCTCTTAAAATGTCTCCTGGAAGGAATAAAGCCATTGCAATGGAATAATGTGACTATCGTCATCATGCATAAAAAAGAGGATACTTAAGACCTTACAGACTATCCACCCATTAGCCTCCTGACCCATGTATACTAGTTATTCACGAAAATACTTACCAAGCGTTTAGCAAATAAATTGGAGTTTTTTTTTCCAAAGAACAGGCAGGTTTCCGCTCGGGGTATGGAACAAACGATCATCTGGTTACAGTTAAAACAGTCATTGAAAAATGTATAGAATATAATAAGCCTATTGTGCTTATATTTGTGGACTTCGAAAAGGATTTTGATTCTGTAAATCAGCAGAGATTTTTGGAATCGTTTGCTGAGTTGATTCGTTGAGTTGCGTTTGATCATCGATATTCTAATGTAATTAAATATATAACAAAATGTCACCGCTCATCTTAAAACACAAACTAACCAATTCACCTGCAAATTTCGAATCGAAAGAGGAGTATGGCAGAGTGATACTCTCTCTCCCAAGCTTTTCGTAATACTCCTAGAAAGTACTCTAAAATCAATAAACTGGAAAAGAATGGGACTTAACATTGACGGTGAAAAGCTAAATCACCTCTGTTTCGCCCACCACATTGTCTTAATAACAAAATACAAGAAGCACAAACTATGCTACACAAGCCTCAGGAAGCTTCAGGAATGGTTGTTCTAAAAATCCCAGTTTATGACAAATTTTGTACTAAGCGACACAGTAAAACTCACCTGGGACGTGAAATCAACATAGGACGAGATAACCAAACACATGAAATTCAGCTGAGAATAGGTCTCTCTTGGGCTGCATATGGCAAACTGGCCTAGATATTTAAATCTAACCTTCCTATGTGTTTAAAAAGAAAAGTGTTTGATAGATGCATACTCCCCGTTCTTACGTATGGAGCCGATGCTCTCCCAATGACGAAGAAAAACATCAATAAAATATGTGTTACGAAACGAAAAATGGAGAGGTCAATGTTAGACGTTACTCTTAGAGATCACATCCCAAATCACATTATCAAGAAGAGAACAGGAGTAAAAGACGCAGTCAAATTCATTCTACACCTGAAATGGAACTGGGCTGGGTATGTTGCTAGGTTTAAAGATGGACGATAGACAAAGAATTATATAGTGGCGACCAAGATCCGAAGCCTATCAGAGTCTTTCGTCCAGCAGTTATGAAAATTGTTTAATGTACTGAAACTCGTAAATCCTCATAGGAAAAAGGATTGCAAAAAATATTAATAAATGGCGATTCTGTTTTATAACGAAAAAATTCGACCCTAACGAAGTGATTAAATTAATGAATTGAAAAGAAAAATTGAAACTCTTGCGATTTAAAAAAAAATTATGACAAATTCACTACACTAAACCAAAAATTTCACATTTTAATAAAAACCATAATAACATCATATACGGTCGAAAATAAATAAGGAAAAAAATGTACTACCTAAACAAAAAGTATTTATGAAAATACTTGCCACAACATACAAACCAGTGATTTTATTGTTTATTGGAAAATTATTCAATTGGTGTTCCAAAATCAACAGCGACTTTTAAAAAAGATAGGTCTGCCATCGTACTTTTCTCGAAATAATTTATTACTGATATATTTTAGTTTTAAAATTATCAAAATATCGAGATGTAAACCTTATTGTAGGTGACCCTAACGCCATCGTCGGCAGTGGACGCTGTCAAGGCAAAAGTTAATCAAACCATACCGTACCTGGTACAACCCACTCAAAAAACGCCTAACATTAACGGCTGATGATCTCTGCCACATAACACGAAATCAGATTTACTACATCATTATAAATAAAAGATTTCGTAATGCTTTTAAGAACGTGAAAATATATCCTGGTGCAGACATTGGTTCTGACCACCATTCTATAGTGGCATATCTATGGATAGCATTCAGAAAAGCGCTAAAAACTCACACAAAGACAATACATATTGATAAACTAAGAATCGCAGAATTTCAATTCGAAGTAAAAGACAAGTTCAACCAAAACTTAACCACATAATATAACTATAACTCTGCTATACAGAAAAAAGTGGGCAGTAACCCAATTAAATGCTAAAAGCATCTGCACGGAATCTCTAATACCAGAAAAAATAAAAAAGAAAAAGCTTGGATAACAGATGTCATACTGCATATGATGGAAGAGAGACGACAACTAAAAATTAATAATAAACTCGCACAACATAAAGCCACACAACAACAAATAAAAAAGGCTATTAAACAGGCAAAGAACGCATGGTTGAAGGATAAATGTGAGAACATTGAGCATTTACAGGAAATTTATGATGAAGGGAATTTATATAAATAGGTTCGTTGCCAGAGGGTCTCAAATAAATCAAGGTATTTTGTTAAACTCCAAAAATGAAATACTTGTATCTACGAAAGACAAACTGGAGGAATGGAACAATTGTATATGTGATTTTTTTCTTGACAACAGACGCAAATTATTGGAGTTGCGAGTAGACAACGACGATCTCCCAGAAATAGTAAGTGTTAAAATCCTACTAAAAACTCAAAATCAAACAAAAAGCTAGGATCGGATGAGGTACCGATAGAACACATGAAGCTAATTGAAGAGGATAACTTCTCAATCCCTGTAAATCTGTTTAATAACATATACAGGACTGGAATACTCATGAAGGAATGGCTTCAGTCAATATTTATCACCTTTCCTAAAGTTTGAAAGCCTAAGACACGTAAAGATTACCGAAATACCAGCTTAATGAGTCAGACTCCTAAAGCATTCCTAAGGATAATTCACGGTAAAATACACAACACTACACATGCAAGGAGATACTAACTGAGCTCTAGATTTCGAGACGGACTAGGTATTCGAGAATAGTTACTTTTTATGAGAGTGCTATTAAAAAGAACCAGGGACGTAAATAAAAATATATTTCTTCTTTTTGTCGATTATGAGAAGGAAGGCTTTTAATAAAGTAAAGCATGAAAAACTTTTTGAAGAACTTATATCGGCATAAATTAATCCAGCATCATCATGAGTCTATACAACGATCAGAAAGCATATTGTGATGCTTCAAGGGGTGAGACCAGGCTGCGTTCTTTTTGCGTTGTTAGTTAATATGTATTTGGAGCACATACTTAAAAGAGCTTTCGAACATCCTGATATGGGCCCAGTAATAAAAGGGGAGATAATTGCATTGATTCGATACGCAGACGACACAGTATCGTTAGGAACACATTCAAGAGATGCTGGATGACGTAGCGATAATTAGTCAGGAATACGGGCTCACAATGAGTCAATGGTAATAACTAGAAACCAACTCATCCGTCAATTGGCTTTACAACTTAACGACCAAACTATAGAAAACGCTACCTGAGAGTGATGATAAACAATTACTGCTGCCTCCAAGGAATTAAATGTAGTACAGAAACAACACACAACATGAGACAAATATTATGTTCGCCACAAATACATATTAAAATAAAAACAAAGCTGTTACATGTGTTTTTAGTGTTGTTTTATGGGGTGGAGGTCTGGACATTGAATAAAGAAGCTACGAGAAGAACAAAGGCCCTCAAAATGTAGACATATACCTCTTGGTCAGTTAGAGTGACCAATAAGATCATCCTTGAACAAATGCAAAAAACAACAGAATCTGTTGATACTGTGCAAAAACGAAAATTACAATACCTGGGTCATATAATGCAAAATGCTTAATGCGATTGATACTGCGGAGCAAGATCGAGGGACGTGGCCCGCCAGGTAGATGACGTCTTTCTTGATTGAAAAATTTGAGACGTTGGTAGGGGTTAACATCTGCCCAATTATTTAGAATGGCGGTAGCCTGAAGTATAATCATGAATACTCATCTTAGAAGAGTACAAACTTGTAGAATTTTAATAATTCACTTCACAATTATAAATATTTTTCAACTAGTAATATTCGTAAACAAAAACCGTCAAAATGAGCTGACTAAAATTGAACAGATGATAATTTGCATATTAAAGTTAGCAACGAATTGATTCAACATGTCAGCGAGTTTCCATTTTATAGAGGCTACCTATAATCAATTTTAGTGCTTAATTACTATTCGATTCAAATTTTACATGCAGAAGAGTTTTGACACAGTAAACATAAAACACAGTAGCGACAGTGCGACCCGGCACCTTTTAGCTCAAGGAGTTCGAGTTTGTAATGATCACATGTGCTGGTATGATGCCAGCTAGTTTTTGAAATATTCAAATTCCTTCTTTCAAGAAAAATTCTGAAAAAACTGATCAAGTGCAAGTTAAACTTGCACAATTAGTGTTCCATATGTTGATTGCTTTTAAAATAAAAAATGTTGTTACGGCGGTATAAAATGATCAGTGACTACACAAAACACACCCCAAATGAGTTTTCAACAAAGTTTGTTTCCAATCTTTACTGAAAATTGAAGACCTTGAAATTTTTGTTTTTTTTATATACCAGATAAATATTAAAGGTAATGCACTCGTGTTAATTTTCGTTCAATCTACACCTCCTGGAGAATATTCCAGAATTGTTTCAAAATTTTTTGATCAGTACTTTTCGAGATAAGGTGGGGGGACAGCGATTTTTGGCGAATTTTTAAAAATAATACATAGAAAAGTGTGCGCAAGTATTACATTATATATATTTTTTTTTACTCGTGTTTTCACAAGCTTTCATTTGACACCACACTCGATGAACTACTAAAAAATGTTTTTTTCACTTCCGATTTCACCCCCCAAAACTAACCCCTTAAGTCAAAATTTGACTTTCAAAACTACACGGCTTTGATATGGCCATCAGTTCCTATATTATTACCAAATTTCAACTTTCTATGACAAATAGTTCTGAAGAAAATCGGGTGTGACAGACAGACAGACAGACAGACGAACGGACAGGCAGACAGACACCGAAGTCATCTTATAAATGTTCCGTACGGAACACTAAAAATGAATTTTACTGGTTGAAAGGAAGAAAAAAACGAGAACATTTTTTTTAGAAATATTTTTTTATCGAGTTCTTATTAAAACAGATATACAAAAAAACAGGGAAAAAGGCAAACAATACGACAGAAAAATACAATTGGCTTCAACGCTTTTTGCACGTTATTCATTTAAATATTTCGTTTAATTGATATTTCTCAACTATTAGAGATATTGTCCGGGGGGGAGGGAATGTTCAGCTTGAGAATATTTCTCTGCACATTTTCAGCTTCGCGCGCACAATGTCATCAATCCTGCTCCTTAAATTTCAGCGAATCCCAATAATCTGGAGGAATTGAGAATAATTATAATTATAATTTTAAGATGAGATTATCTTTTTTCTGACCTTAAAAATAAAGTGAACACACTTTTTACTCCATTTTATCATTAGTTAAATCTAGTATAATAATTGTCATACAACTCATGACTTCTCGTGCCTATACACTACTTATGTAAAAAAATTAAATCCATGCAGTGATTTATTCAAACTCATTCGTGCTAGATAATTATTACTTTTGCATGCCCAGTTTGAGTTTTAAAAGTTTGGTTAACAAATTTTCGCTGATAATATAAATTAACTCTAGCAAACATTCTGCCCTGAACTAAGAAAAAAAAAGTAAAAGTGGAATAACATAAACCAATACTTAACAATAATAAAACATCTGTTTTACAAATAAAATTTATTTCTAATATGAACACTCAATTATCAGAATCTTTATATAATATATTGCATAATAGAAATAAAGAATTATGAATAAATTATCTTTTAGGATCTTTGGGAAATCTAAAAAACTAACTCCTTTGAAGATATTTTTACAAGCACTAACCGCACAACAAAAACTTCCTTTTGACATCTTTTTAGTGTTCCGTACGGAACACTTATAAGATGACTTCGGTGTCTGTCCATCTGTCTGTCTGTCACACCCGATTTTCTCCGAAACTATTTGTCATACAATGTTGAAATTTGGTAATAAAATAGGAACTGATGGCCTCATCGGAGCCATGTAAGGGGTTAGTTTTGGGGGGTGAAAGCGGAAATGAAATTTTTTTTTTTTTTTATAGATCATCGAGTGTGATGTCAAATGAAAGCTTGTGAAAACACAAGTAAAAAATATATAAATGTAATACACGCACACTTATCTATGTATTATTTTTAAAAAATGGCGAAAAATCGCTGTCCCCCCCTTACCTTTAATAATTTATCTGGTATATAAAAAAATCAAAATTTCAAGGTCGTCAGTTTTCAGTAAAGATTGGAAACAAACTTTGTTGAAAACTTATTTGGGGTGTGTTTCGTGAAGTCACTGACCATTTTATACCTCCGTAACAATTTTTTTTTAAGCAATCAACGTGTGGAACACTAATTGCGCAAGTTCAACTTGCACTTGACCGGTTATTTATAATTATTCTCAATTATAACGTCAAACGAGTCATTTACTTATTGGAAAATTATTAATAATGACTTTCGGAGCACGTTATAAAAAGATTCTCCTTGAAATCCAGATGTAAACTCGCGACCACGCGGGCAGACATGTTGTTGGTATGATAGGGGCCGCATGTGTGACAAAAAACAGGACCTAAAGATTTTTTTGAGCGTCGCTGTTGTGTTTTGTGATTTCTGTGGATTTGATTTGAAAAATTTGGTTGTCAATTTTTGCTGACCCTTGATAAGAAGGTAGGACACTCAGGAAACCAAGTTTAAATATGAAATAAAAAATTAAAAATATACACTAAGAATTTCTCTCATATTAAGCTTGATGCACTCTATACTTCCTGCGGTACTTTAACTAGCATTTAAACAACTTAGAGTCTTGAACACTTGATAAGGGTGTCCAACCAGCCCTATTCTCGATTCATTAAAAGATATCAAAAAATACAGAGGATTAGTTCCATCTTGAGTTTGATATAAGCTATACTCATTACTTAGTGGTTATACAGTTTCGCGTTTTGAATCCCTCGTAAGAGTATAAGCTATCGTTATTGGAAAATCATTTATAAAATTAAAAACATCCTCTGAAAATTTATTTCACCTTGAGTTTGACAAATGTAATACCTCTAGAGCTAGTTCTGTGAAAATGTTTCTTCATAACTTTTTAAAATTTTTGAATAAGGTTAGTTTACAACTTTATAAAGGGTTCAAGACGCAAAGCCAAACGAAACCACTAGCTAAAAAGTCTCAAATTTTCTGTGTATATTTTTTAATTTTTATTTCATGAACCTTTTTTACATTTCCCAACTTAAAACCCTTCTATTTGTAAAATTTTAATCAAATAGTGTTTAAATATCACCCAGAGGACTTATTATGTGTAACTTCTATAAGATCGAGCCTCGTCTGGACTTCTTTGCTAGCTTCATGTTTGCATAAAACTAGAATTCACAAATTATTCTTTTAAAACATTTAGATTGAAAACAAAAGTAAATTTAATAGAATTTGTATTTAGTGACAGTATATAAATAACAAAATATTTATATTAATCAAAATAAAAAAGGAACAATTTTACAGCATGCCAATAAATAATAAGTTTTGTTTTTGGCAAATTTAGCTGATTTTCTGTTATTTTATAATAAATAATACTTCTAAATAACTAAAAAATAAAACAAAGATGTTAAACTGTGAGTTGCTAATATTTGATCACTGAACAATTAATTCGGGAACACAACAAAGTAAGTAATTATTAATCAATTCTCTCTACCCCTCGAACTAATGTTAGAAATATCTCTTCCTATTTCTATCTTTATAAAAGTCTTGGATTTGTCACAAGAAGTTGCTCATCACTTCTATATTACTGTTGGAATTGTTATTAGAACATTTCTCAAATTCTGGTCTCGCCTAAACATGTATGGTGAACTGTAACGTTAACATCAACAGTTAAGGGGCAGTAACCTGGAAGACGTGGACATGCACATCTGGTCGCTCCTTATTAAGGGATATTTTTGAAATAATAGATTAAAGCTCTTCTTTAGTGTAATTAGATATAATTTTTTTAGCTATGCGTATTGTTTATTATTATTTTATTTTCTTATTAGATGAATTGTTTCCCAAATGTAGAAAGTTACAATTATTTAATATAATCGTGTATTTGGTAAAACTGGGAAATTTCCATATCTGGTTAAACATATTTAGCTTGTTTGGTCCAATGCCCGCCGTTGATCTGATCTTAGGTGCTAGTTAGCTAGGCGGTAAAATCCAGTTTCGCCCTTATTTTTAATTTTTCAAAATTTTCGAATTAAAAAAAAATATATTGAATGTAACATATATACTACCCTATACCACCACACGAGTCATCCATTTTAACATGTTAAACTATTTTCATAATAAATAACCGGCCAAGTGCAAGTCGGACTTGCGCAATTAGTATTCCATACTTTGCTTTTAAAATAAAAATTTTTGTTACGTAGGTATAAAATGATCAATGATTTCACACACCCCAAATAAGTTCTCAACAAAGTTAGTTTCCGATCTTTGTTGAAAACTGATGACCTTAATTTTTTTTTTATATCAGATATATCAGATAAATTATTAAAGGTAATGCACTCGTGATAATTTTCGTTCAATCTACATCCTACAGAGAATACTCCAGAATTTTTTCAACATTTTCGAGATAAGGGGGAACAGCGATTTTTGGCAATTTTTTTAAAAATAATACAAAGAAAAATGTGCGCAAGTATTACATTATATATATTTTTGAATTCGTGTTTTCACAAGCTTTCATTTGACACCTCACTCGATGCTCTGGTAAAAAAAAAAAATTTTCACACCCTAAAACTTATCCTTTAAGTCAAAATTTAGCTTTGAAAACTACGTAGCTCTGATAAGGCCACCAATTCCTATATTAGTGCATTGAATATGATGAGAAAATAATACAGAATTCTAGACTCTAAGAAACTTGAAAAGAGCATATAATACGATATTTACTAGCCAACTACTCTATGTACCTGCCCCGCCCCTTTAGGCCCTTATAGGCTGAACCATAAATAATTATGCTTAACATTCACTTACCAAAACTAAAAACCAAGGGAAGTTATTTCAATGAAGATATACATAATTTACAACTCCACTTTAATGTGATATTGGTCAAAAACTACAGGTCTCATTCCCAGTTTAGGTCTTACGTGTACACTATTTGAAATCGATATTTTATTTTAATCTAAAGTTGTCGTGTCACAATGCAGATTGACAGACCAATAAACCAATAGACGGATATACCTACAATTGCGACGAAAATAAAAAGGGCAATATATATTCTGAGGGTGAAGATAAAAATTACATTAGAAAATGGCAAAATGTAAGCCATTAGCTCAACCTTCTGTGTAGGTGGCGCATAA
Source organism: Pachyrhynchus sulphureomaculatus (assembly GCA_019049505.1). Taxonomy (NCBI): domain Eukaryota; kingdom Metazoa; phylum Arthropoda; class Insecta; order Coleoptera; family Curculionidae; genus Pachyrhynchus; species Pachyrhynchus sulphureomaculatus. Next base: position 176,742,555 of record CM032446.1, read on the forward strand.
AGAGTGAGCAAAAGGCGTTGACCATCATTTAAAAATTAAAGATTAAATTAAATTTAATATTCTATTTTTCGAAATACCAAATTTTAAATTTTTTCCATTTACTAGGTAAAGATATTAAAAGCACTAACACAAAGATTAAATAAATTTTAAATTAAGCTAAAAATGTCGACAATCGTATTGAAGCTTATGTCGTATAAAAATACTTCGTTAATTAAATTTTACAAGGCCTTTTCGTGCAATAAATTAATTTTTAGTTAACAAAACCAACATATATTTAAAAAATGTATTAAAAATTTTTTTAGATTTATAAGTGTAATAAAACTTTGTTAATATTCTAATGAAAAATAAAATAATTTTATAGATATTTTATAACAGCTTGGTGGAGTCGCTTACTAGTATTAATATGTGCTTTAAAACATTTACCTGTCTGTAAATTACCTGTAAAATGTTAGTATAAATTACACGCCCTAGGTCTAATTGTGATTCATATGTCCTTCACGAGTTCTGAAATAATATCCTTACGTTTATTCTATTAATATTAGGAGAAATTTATTTGTGTTTTTATTTTTCTCAATAGAGGGAAGACTTGTATTAATGAAAAAGTCTGTGTCTCTAATTTTTGTAGGTACATCTGTCAATCTGTCTTGTCTGTCGGTATCTATCTATTTACTTGATAACTCTCGGACAATTCTATGAAAATTGGTTTCTTGTTGGGATATTGAGCCAATTTAAAGCACAATTATCTTTAGAAGAGTTGTTATTTCAGAGAGTTCAGTTAATGTACATAAACTAAAAACACCTTTCGCCATGAGGAGCACGAAAAATTAAAACCGTGAATAACTAATAGAATTATCAATTCAAATAAAATCTAATATACATAAAATGCAACGTCTCTCTGTCTATCTGTCTGTATACCTGTTCGTTAGTGCGCTTATTACTCGAGAACCATTGATTTTCGTGCTTTTTTTTAAAACATACATTTGTTCTCTGGCCAGGTTATAGGATATATTTTATTACTTTAGGTAACATAAGGAATAAGCAGTAACGATAATAGTGAATCAAGTCCACGCGAGTGGAGCCGCGGGCACGGCTAGTAAAGGATAAAATGAAAAAGAAGCATCATAGTATTGCAAATAAAAAGACATTCATTGAATAGAAAAATAAGTTAAACAAAATTATTCAGAAACAAAAATTTAATTACTTCAAAAATGAAATTGAAAATTGCAAAAAGGATTTTAAAAAAATATACAATATAAATTCAAACGCAACAAATCATAATATCACCAAAAATACTCCAACTTTAGAAATTGGGATAATGTTACAAAATTCGATTCTATAATGGAAATTGCAGACTTCTTCAATACCTTTTTTGCGGAAGTGGGTTGCAGAATAAATACAAGAATCTGTAATTCAACTGCTGCCTCCAGAACTCATTTCACTTCTCTGACATTTGTATTTCTCAGGCCTACTGATCTAAGTGAAGAAATAAAACAAATTAACTCTTTAAAAAATTATTGTGCCCCTGGATATGATCAAATGACTACAAAAATTGTTAAGTGATTCCATCAAAACCTGGTAAATCCTCTTGTCCATATAATTAACTTAATCTTTAAAACAGGTAATGTCCCAAGTGCATTTAAAATTGGGATTGACACCCCTATTCATACGGCAAGTGATAAAGCCAATATAAACAACTACCTCCCAATCACTGTTATAAATACGTGTGCCAAGATCTTTGAAAAATGTTTCAAGGATCGTTTAGTAGATTTTTTTCCAACAGACTAATATCATATCCCAAACACAGTATAGGTTTATAAATAGCTTAAGCACTGCGAATGCCATCTGTGATCTAACCAACTATATAGCTTACAATCTTGACATTGGCAATAAATGTATCCCTGTCTTCTTGAATCTTGCTGTGGCGTTCAACACGGTTCCACATGACTATCTGCTTGACGTAGTGGTTCATATAGGGTGACGGGCAGGGTATTGGACTTCTTTGCGCGTTATCTAGGTGGTTGACCGCATATGGTGAAAATTGGAGACATTTACAGTGACCCATTGCCTGTCAAAATGGGAAATTCACAGGGTATTGTTTTAGGCCCTATACTATTCATTGTATACATTAATTCCTTGACCAGCATGAAACTGGACAATCGTTCAATATTATCTTATGCTGATGACACCGTTGTTGTGTTTACAAGATCATAGTGGTTGACTAATATTCGGGCATGAAGAAAATTAAAAACTGCTTGGACATATTCAAATTGATATTAAATAGTTCAAAAACAAAATATATAGCATTTTCCATCACTTCTACTAAACCACCAAACTGTCATAGCATTATGTTAGTAATTTTGAGGATGATATTCTGAAAGTGGACACTGGATACTTAAAAATTATTATAGATAGTAATCTTGAGTGGAATCGTCATGTTCTCAGACTTGTAAGGAACGTAAGGGGGTTGGTAAGAAACCACTCAGTGTGTATAGGGCTCGTGTAGAGTTGAGGTACGGTATAGTTGTGTATGGTGATATTTACTAGAATTCGATATATCCCTTGAAGGTGGTACAATATTACCTTGTCAAAATAATATTTCTAAAAAAATCAACGTTTTCCTACCGACCCATTATACCCTGAGGATGTTTTGGATGTACGTACTTTGTACTAACTTATAACTTGCTCCTAAACTAACAAATTAAAATAATTTGTGAAACATGCTCATAGTATCAGATATATGGTCGGTGGACACTTAGAAATGCCTATAAATAGGACATTAAAGAAGATCTTTTTCTTATTTGGCTCCCGGGATGTATAACCTGCTCCCTCTTGAAATTAGTTCCTTAAGAAGACTGTATGTAGAGTATCTATTTGTAAAAATTTAGCTAAATTTATAACAATAATAGGATTATTTTGCGAAAGTGTAATGTGTGATCTATGTACATATGTGTGGGTACTCTTTAATTATTGTATATTTATATAATTCAAATGGTTTTTAAGTTGTGTATTTTTTTCTCTTTAGATTATATCTAGCATATATAGGTGTTCACTCACTTAGGTACAGTTCGAAATTCTGACATTCAGTTACTCTAGTATCTTGTGAATTAATTTTGCAAACTATTATGATGTTGTAAACTATTATGAATACACGATTATGAATGTAAAAATAATCTTATTTTTACATTATTTCTAGCAATAGTATATATAGAGAAATGTGAGGTTTTCGTTGGACGTAGGCCCTTTCCCTTATCAACTTCTTATGGTAATCATTGACTCATTATATAGCGCATTTAAAGGTCAAATTTTAATGTATTCTCTAGTTGGAAATAGTCAAACTAGATACTAACGAGAAATTCCTCTTTGCTAGGACGATAGTGAGTAAATCATTTTAGCAATATTTTAAGTTACGAGAAAATTTAGGTGCGGATGTATGCTTAAAATCTTAAGTAAAATGGAAATAAATTACAAATATTTCTATTTTAATTTCTAGCATTTCGTTGGGTTTCAGCGTGTAATTTTTCATTAAGACAAGATGTTATGTATCATTAATGTAAAAACTTCTCGTATATAGTTATTTTTCTATTTCTAAAATAATTAACAAATAGAACTAAATATTGTATTTAATTATAATTGTAGGAAAATACCTATATTGACTCTTTAGTGAGGCTATTAAGATAGTTTAAGTTGTAAATAAAGGTGAGCTGCCTTTTGAAGGTTATTAATGTTATCTTAAAAGGTTATATCGATAACAGAGTAGAACAAGAAGTATAAACTTTAGAGAATAATATCATATCATTAACGTTTCTCGAAGCTACTCGACTCAGTTTGTAGTTTTAAGAATAATTAAGTTACCGAAAGAGTAAATACAGTGTTTCTTTAAATTACAAGAGATCAATCAATCACACCGAAGAACACAACAAAGATTGCAGTACAGACGACCTTTGTTCTATACATATCATCATCATGCATCAGCCTTGCCTCAGCCACTGCGGAACATCGGCCTCCTCTCATCGGTCCTACTATTTCTGAAAAAAATCTGTCTGTGTCGCAATTCAATAATCTTTTGGATCCATCTTTCGCGCAATATATCAAGCCCAATTATATCTCACTCATTCTTTCTGTTGCACCTATAACTCTGTTCTGTGTCGGATTTGTTAGTTTGATATTCTTCATCTTAACATGGTTCCTCAGCTCAGCTCAGAACTTCCAATGGCTCGTTGTGTAACTTACTTTGCTTGCTGATCTCTGAGTCAACGTTAAGATCTCTGAATCATTAATTAATATTTGCCAATATTGGTAAGATGCACTGGTCAAGGACTTTACATTTGAGGCCATTTGATACCCAAACTAAAAATATATTTAAGCTTACTATAAGCAGCACAGCTTAACCATATTCTTCATTCAGTCTTTCAGGTTTATTGATCCCTGCCAATTTTAATGTCGTGTCCCAGATATTTATAGGATGTAACTTAAAGAATTTTGTTTCATTAGAGTAGTAAGTATCGGCCAGAAACCAGGTTTGTTCTTCTTCTTTTTCTCAACTTAAGTCTCTAACTCCTGGACGTAGGTCTCTTTTAATCTCTTCCATACTTCCCTGACTTTTGCCACCTTTAACTACTTCTTGCCCGCCACTACTCTTATATCATCGACCCATCGTCTTCATTCCGTGATCCTCTACATCCATCTGTCTCCGGATGATCTAGCGAGATGACCTGCTATCATTCCTTCATCTTTGCCTCCTCGAGAGTTATCTTAAATAATCTTGTATTATAGCTAGCTCTTCCTGGAGTCCATCTGGGTAAACATATAATAGATCTGTATCTAGAGATTTTAATCATTTTCCTATTATATAAGATAATATTTATTAAAAAATTCAGTCTGAAGGCAATGAATTCACTTGATTTAACAGGAAGTGATCAGGGCACTAACCTATTAAAAATTCTGCTAGTTTCTTCTCACATTGAGCCGATTATTAAAAACTGTTTGAAATAACGGCGACTTCCAAGACCACCTAGATAACTAGGAAATAACTGTTTTTGTTGAAAAAAACAATTAATGCTCATACTGTTGCTAAAAACTTTTTTATAATCACAGTGTTCAGATAGTAACTTTAATAATTAAAAATGACTGAAATGTAAAAATAATGCTGGCAGTTTAACTTCGCCAAAGACAATATTTCTGTTTGCGGTTTCACTAAATCAGAAGGAATGGCTTCGAGTGTACATTACTAGAGATACAGATTCGAAATTAGAATCTTTTCACATATTGTTTACATCTTATTCCAGTTTGTTGTCCTCTAACGCTAAAATACAATATATATATATATATATATATATATATATATATATATATATATATGTATATATATATATATATATATATATATATATATATATATATATATATATATCTATATATATATATATATATATATATATATATATATATATATATATATATATATATATATATATATATATATGTATGTATATATATATATATATATATATATATATATATATATATATATATATATATATATATATACATATATATATATATATATATATATATATATATATATATATATATATATATATATATATATATATATATTGTAACATTCATTTTTTCCTAGATTTTAAGACCATGTAATGTTACTGATTTTTCACTTCAAATTGTACTTATTTTCATTTTTGGATCGAACGGTATATTAATAAGAGATTCCAAGCCGTTCGGTGTATTAGTGTGCTGTGCGGGTTTCTGACCGAATCTATCGGCACGCCGATTGGTTGAAAATGTGTATCCGGATTTCTGGTTCCGGCGTCGCGATATGACCGAGGAAGGCCCACGGCTTATTTAAGCGTCCGGAGGACTCGGATCGTGGTTCATTTTCCACCGAACCGCCAAGTGGGCTGTGTACCATCAAGCCGCAGCCAGGCTAATTTTCATCGGAGCCGCCAAGTAGGCTTCCTTCGACAGAGCTGCAGTAAAGGCTCATAACTACAATCATGAGAGCTAAATAAAGCACAAGTTTTTTTAACGAAAAGCCGTAGTGGGCTCTCTAAGTGTTTACTAGAAAAGTGTGAAATCGGTCGTGTTCCATCGAGGCCGAAAATAAAAACAGTAAGTTACCAAAACATCCTCCCATAGACTTATCCCTGAGTAGTGCCTTGACAGCAATATGAACTGACTAAAAAGTGAAGTGAAAAGCACTATTTTTCGTCTTCGGGAGTAGTCAGAGTTTAGATTTTAAATGTCATAACTACCAGTTAGGCTAAAACTTTTTTTAATCCTGTAAAACTGCAAAGGTTAGAACTTTTTATTTTTAAAAACTTGAATAAATTTTCTTTTTGTTGATTAAAGCTAGTGTCTCACTGAATACCTATCTTACTTTTCAGGATAAGAACGGCTGTACCAAACTGATTTTTTTATTTACCATCAGTACACCCTTTCAGTATTTTTTCATTTTTTTAGCTGAAGTTAGATCCTTTCTATTTTAAAATGAATGGTGCCCAAAATTTGTACAGCTGAAGCTTTTTAAAAAATAGAAAAAAAATTCCAAAAAGACGTACAAAAATTATCTCTTACCCATATCTCTCTACCAAGGAAAACTGAGCTAGGGTTTGTTTAATTTCTTTAGTTCTTTTAAAATCATTAGTCACTCAATTCATTATCAGAAATTAAAGCGGGGCTGCAAGAAAATTGCGCTCAAGCGTGGGACAAACAACTTCTCACAGGATAAAAAAAAAAAGATGCCTCAAACTGAGGACAGTTTAGCATGTTACAAAATAGCGCTGTCAACGCGGGGCTTTTGGAATTTTATTTTTTAAAGGGTTCAGTGTACTAGCTTTCGAACAAAGTAAAAGCTCTAACTTTGCAGATATTTTTATTTCATAATATTTATTAAACGAAACTACACTATAGCAGTAAGACAAAAGCAGGAAATTTGTAGAATTTTTTCATTTCAATTTATCTGATGGTGGTATAGATATTTGAATTTTGTTAATTGACTCTAAGATAAGTGATCCCTGTTTTTTTTCTTAAAAGCTAGCTTTATAGTTCAGATTAGCAGATGTGCTGGTTTACTTTAATTTTTTTGCAGTGTTAGATTTATTTTGCGGTTAACCGAACAAAAAACTGTTCTTTCTTCTCACCGATGTTTTGCATGAATATTAAAAATACTTTGCTGATACGAAACGATATTTGGAGATTTTTTGTTGAAAATTCTTAACATATTTGGTAAAAGAATTTTAATAGAAGGCAATACTTAGAAATTTTTTTGAAATTGTTGAAGATTTTTTTTTAAATGTTTGGTAAAGAAGTTTACATATTTTAGTTGCCTTTACATGATTTTTTTTGACTATTCGGAGCACAGGAGAAATATTTTTACGACTTTTTAAACAATTCTTTTAAATTTTATAATCTAAATACATTTATCATGGAAGCCTTCAATTTTAAAGTCAATCACCTACTGGAATATGAATTAGACTATGAACTGAAAATCCGTCGTACTTTCTCAGAACGTCCGGTCGCGGATAAAAGAAAGATTCTAACGAGGATCTTAAGTAAAGAAATATTCCAATAGATCAGATTGGACTAAATAGTTACAAAAGGTTTCAGATTTTTTTTAAGTCTAATAAAAATTCTTCTTCTCAAATTAAAACTCCTGCTTCTCCAAATGGTCACATGTCTCCTTTATTCGTGCATAAATATTTAGATAACAGACCGCATATCAAGATAAATCTATAAGGTGTCCATTTCTCGGCTTTATTTGACTCTCGTGCAAATACCTCCGTTGTAGGTCAGAATGGTGTTAAAAATTTTAAGTCGTTTAAGTATAAAAATATGCCATGTCAAAAATAGAAGTGTTACCACTGCAGATGGCAGCCGTCTAAAAGTTTTAGGTACGGTTGAGTAGCCGCTAGTCTGCAATGGTCATTGTTTAGTAATCTCTGCTCTAGTAGTACCTTTTCTATCACATACTTTGGTTTTAGGATGTGATTTTGCACAAAAATTCGGAATTTTAGTAAATTTTAAAAGATAATTCGTGGTATCCACAGTCCCTAGAAGTCAATTCTAATACAAGTTTTAAAGATTGTTATTCCGAAAGTTCTTTAGAAAACCTTTTCTCGCGTCTATGTACCGTAGATGATCTCTCGCGGACGGAACGCTTAAAGGCAGAAAAAGTAATAAGCTCTTTCAAAGAAATAAGTAGTAAAGATAGGTTAGACCGAACGAATAAAATCAACATGTCTATAGATACGGCTGATGCCAGTCCTGTAAAGACAAGGCCCATCGCCATGTCTCCGTACATGTCAAAAGTATTAAATAAGGAGTTAGACGAAATGATGAAACTCGGAGTGATATCGTCTATGCTTTGACGGAAGAAAGCTCAACGAGGTCAGCAAATTTGATAACTACCCATTACCGAACATCGACAGAATTTTGTAAGGAGTTAGACGAAATGTTGAAACTCGGAGTGATATCGTCTATGCTTTGACGGTAGAAAGCTCAACGAGGTCAGCAAATTTGATAACTATCCCTTACCGAACATCGACAGAATTTTGACATCACTCAGGAATGCTAAGTATGTATCCTCGATAGACCTTAGAAAGGCTTTCTGGCAAATTCCTTTGGACAAATCCTCTAAGGAAAAGACCGCTTTTGCAGTAGTAGGCCGAGGTCTATTTCAGTTCGTCACTATGCCGTTTGGTCTAATGAACGCTGCTCAAACTCAGCAACGTTTAGTAGACGCTATATTTGGTCCGAAATATGAGCCACATATTTTTACCTATCTCGATGATATTTTAGTAACATCGGAAGACTTCGAATCGCATATACGCTTACTTAAAGAAGTAAAAGATAAATTGAAAGAGGCCGGACTGACGATAAATTTGAGCAAATGTGATTTTTTCAAAACTTCTCTAAAGTTTTTAGGCTATATTGTAGGCTCAAATTCCTTGCGTACCGATCCGGATAAAGTAGCAAGCATGGTTAATTATGCGAGACCTACTAATACTACGGAAGTTAAGCGCTTCGTAGGAATGTGTTCGTGGTACAGACGTTTTATCGAGAATTTTTCTACCTTGTTGTCGCCTATTAATGATCTTTTGAAAGGACGGAAAAAAGGACAATCGATAGATTGGACAAAGGCAGCCGAAGAATCTTTTATAAAGATTAAAGAGCTATTGGTTTCAGCTCCAATTTTATCCCAACCAGATTTTTCCCAACAGTTTTATATTTCTAGTGATGCTTCTAATACCGGTTTAGGGGGCGTCCTAACACAGAAAATCAATGGTGAGGAAAGAGTGATAGCGTATGCCAGTAGAACTTTATCAAAGGCTGAACGTAACTATTCGGTTGTTGAAAAAGAATGTTTAGCAGTACTCTTTGACATCGAAAAGTTTCGACCTTACATAGAAGGTGTTCCTTTCACGGTCATAACAGATCATTATAGTTTATTGTGGCTTAATTCTATTAAAAACCCTAGTGGCAAACTAGCGCGTTGGGCGATTAGGTTGAAACAACATACGTTTAATTTAATTCATAGAAAAGGAGTCCACAATGTTATTCCTGACGCTTTGTCAAGAATCCCAGATCATACAGTGGACGAAAACAGTCTTAATGCACAAATTGGCGCAAGAATTGATACAGTTGATATAGATCGCATTGATCCATGGTACGATAATTTACGGCAGCAAATTAAAGAATTTCCTCAAAATTTTCCGCAGTGGAAGGTGGAAAATGATTTCGTGTACAAGTTTATCCCAAACCAGTTGCCTTTAAAAGTTAATGTACCTGAGTGGAAAATACTAGTTCCTAAACCACAGAGAGAGGAAATTATAGACATGTGTCACACTCCTCCTACTTCTGGTCATTTTGGTTTTTATAAAACTCTTTACAGGGTTCAGGAACAGTATTATTGGCCAAAAATGCGTTTTGATATCTTAAAGTTTGTGAGGACTTGTGAAGTATGTGTGCGCAGAAATCTCCAAATACACTACCTATGGGACTGATGGGAAAAGAGAAAACGGTTAATTACCCTTTTCAAGTCATAGCAGCTGATCTAGTAGGCCCATTCCCACGTTCAAAAAGGGGAAATAAATGGCTTCTCGTGGTTTCTTGCTGGTTTACAAAGTATACCATGCTATTTCCTTTGAAAAGCTCTAAAGCTGAACATATAGAGAAAATTTTGGAAAATAATGTCTTTCTAATCCACGGTGTTCCGTCGCTCTTAATATGCGATAACGGTACTCAGTTTACCTCTAAGAGTTTTAAGAGCTTAAGTGAAACTTATGGTTTTAACATCCGTTTTAATCCTGTGTACTCTCCACAATGTAATTTTGTTGAACGTAATAACCGAACAGTCGGGACCGCTTTAAGAAGTTACGTTGATTCACATGACACTTGGGATGGCAATATTTCCAAAATTCAACAAGCAATAAATACCGCAAGACACGAAGTAACAGGGTCCACACCGTCTTTCTTAGTTTACGGCAGACATATACCTCTATCTGGATCGTATTATAAAAATTTAGATTTGGATGTCAATGTTGACAGCGAAATAATTCCGGGTAACAGGGGTGAGTATGCCGAAAATTTAAAGGGTTTAAAAGATATTTTCACTGACGTGCGTAGTAGGATACATAAGGCTTATGAACGGAACAGTAAGTCTTACAACCTTAGAAAAAGGGATTTAGCCTTTAATATAGGAGATCACGTTTGGCGAAAAAATAAAATTCTTTCCAGTGCAGCTGATAAATTCACATCTAAGTTAGTACCTAAGTATGTGCATTGCGTGATTAGAGAGAAGATATCAGATTTAGTTTATGGTTTAGTTAATTTAGATGGGACTAAAATAGGACGATGGCATATTAAAGACTTAAAACCATTCAAAGGACCTAACCCTAATGAAAGTTTGTCAGAAGAAGAATAACTTATATTTACATTATCTTAATTGCTTTACTTTATTTTTTGATGTTGCTCTGTGGAGGTGACGACCTCGTTTTTTTGACTGTTATAAAAGTTGAGCAGAGAATAGCTTACTTTTATTCTTTAATGCTAAGGTTTTGGGTATTGGCCATATCCCAAACTTAGGTTGATTGTGGTTGATGTTTAGCATCGACTCAGTTTTGCGAGCTTGCGAAGGAGTCACACTCAGGATATATCATAAGACTGGTATGTCGGTGGTCGCGGGATTTGATTTGCTTATGACCCCAAATAATATACAGTTCTTGACACTTGGAAGCGAAATTTTGATTAGAGGCAATCCAAGGTGATCTTGAGTTAGGACAAGCGCAAGATGTAGCTCGTGTAGGGTGATGTAGAGTCAAAATTTTTATGAGCAATTTCAAAGTTTGTTACCCGAGTGGGTGGATTTCTATTACCTTAGTGGTATATGTTGGGTGCAATTAAGAGTAAATTGATTTTGGTTATCCAGTAAGTCTAGGACTTGGATTAATTTGATTTAGATCTTCTTCTGAATTGACAAACTGAGGGTATTTTCTATTTTTTTTTTCAGGGCCGTTTAAACGTTACCTTTGAGTCACTAACTTTTTTAAATTTTTTTTTGCATAGACTCATAGGCGTATGTTGAGTTTTTTCGGTATACTATCAGATAGATAGGAAATTGAAGTCCTGCAGGAGAACTAAAGGCTGATCATTTACAAGAGATGAGAGCAGAGTAAGACAGTCGTTTCACAAAGAAATGATCAAAATCTGATACCGAGATGAGAACCTTGTCAAGAGAGGCTAAGCGCAGTGAAGGAAGATTCCTAACCGAATTTTTAGATTTTCACCAGATAATCTAGAAGTTTGGGCTGACAGAAAACGGTTATGCCTGATACCTGTAGCAGTTTCTTCTAGAGGCTATTGTCTAGGAAGACGATTAACACCATGATCGAATATTCTAGCTGTCAACGATGTTTTCTTCTTGTTTCTGATTAAGCTGGAAAAGCTCTTGTCGTCTTCAAAAGTTTTGTTGCGTTGCCACCGAAAAATAGAGAAATTTTTGCTTCATGTAGCCTTTTAAGCTCATTTTCGTAGTTTGGAAATTTCCGTTAGAAGCTTGGTTAAGTCAACCTAGTAAACCTTTTAGGTTGTATCCCATGAGTTATTTGTTTTTACAGGCTGTGATGCACCGGGTGCTAACAGATGCCGTTACGACGTTTGGCAGGGAGTTAGTCTTCCTGAGGAACAGACTGATTGGAAGGGTAGTCTATGGGGGGCGAACGTTTGACCTTTGGGACCTTTAGAGATTTTGTTACCCAATGGCTATTTCTATTTGAGCCAAAGGAGAGCCTAGCTACTGTAGTCGACCTCAGCTCCAATTAGCCTATTAGTGGTGACAGGCTGTTGGCAGTAGTGTGTGTTTCGAAACACCCTATTGATTAAATTTTTTTTTGACTTATGGTGGTGTGGTAGACACCGTTTTAGTTTAGTGGATGCTATAATCTACTCCCTTTTGTTGGTGGACACCAGAGTCACCAATTCTGTATTTTATTGTCTCCACCATTCAGTATATCGTGGTGAGGTGTTTGTCTCCTGTTATGTGGGATGGATTGAATGTTTTTCGTTGTTGTTCTAGGGCGAGACCAGTACACGAGGGTTCTTCATGCAACTTGGAGCAGCGCAATGCTGGTTAAGTTTTATATCTCTGTGTAGCCACCCTGAAGAATGACGGAGGGCGTTTTTTTTTTTTCCGGCTCATGTTTCTAGGCAGATTTGTCACTTTGGTGCGATGTGCCGAAGATTTGATTAGCTTTTGCTAAGAGCTTTCACCAAGCTCAGTATGAAGTTATCATAACCAAGAGTTTGGGATTTGAACTCCTGTATGTATTTCTGTATGTATTTCTGTATATATTTCTGTACATATTTCTGTATATATTTCGGTGTATGTTGGTTGCCTGAGGGCATGTGCTCAAAATGCGAGATTTTGAGTCGTTTTGCTTATGGACTCCTATATTTAGGATTATGACTTTAGGGAGGTCCTATTTCGAGACTTGTTGTCTCATATAGTTATTTTGGGAATGTTTCCTTGAATGTTAGTTGCGCGTAGACTAATCATTCTGTTCTTAGTGAACATTGCTTTTTGAAGCAGGATCATTCAGTTTGGTGAATTTTAGCTTTTATAGCTATTCACTGTGTTTAGGGTGAATTTTAGCTTTTATAGCTATTTACTGTGCCTATAGTGATATTGTTAGCTTTTATAGCTGCTCACTATGTTAATGGCGAGATTGTTCTTTTAGAACGCAGGCTTTGTGTAGTCGAGGACTATTTACCGTGTGTTTTTCTTGGCGAAGAGCCGAGTTTTTTCTGGCGATATAGCAGAGTGTTTTGTTGGCGATAAGCTGACGTGTTTTCTGGCGATCAACCAGAGAGTTTTCCCTAGCGATTTTAGCATGTCTGGATGTCTTAGGACGTCGATATTGCGTTATAGAGTGCGATTATTTTCCGAGTGCGACTAGTAGTGATACTAGATTGAGAATGTTCTCTTAGTGATGAGCTAGAGCATGGATAGCGATTTTTCCCGAGCGTTTGTCTGGATACTTATCCAGATATATTTTTTTTTTTTTTGGCCTAGTGCTAAATGGTCTGACAAGACTTTTTCTTTTTAGTGTAAGTGTTTGCACTAGAATCATTTTTTTTATTTTTTTCTTTACTTAAGAATTTTTATAAATTTCTTTTGCTGAAATAGAAAATTTTCAGACAATCCTTAAAATATTTTAAGGGGGGGTGTTCATATTTTATTTCAGTTCACCTTTTTTGATTTAGACAAGAGTCTAGACAAAGTTATATTTTTTGTTTTGGTTACAATAACAGAGCTGATTCTTCTATATAAGAAGACCGCGATTGTTACTTTAGAAAGGTATTTCTTATGTTCATGCAAGGATTTTTATTTGCTTTTTGATGTACTTAACCTTAGTGTCTAATTAAGTTAAGTCTAGTTATAAGATTCTTGTGATCATGCAAAGATTTTCTTTTGGTTCTCATTGTACTTAATATTAGTGCTTAATTGAATTAAGTCTAGTAGTAAGGTCCGAAGTTTGTACTTTTGTTTTAAGTTCTGACCTTAGTATTAAGTGATAGTGTACCACTTTGTACCTTTTCATAAGTAGCCTAAGTTTAATAGACTAGTGTAGTCTATTTCTTTTTGGAAGGGGGTAAATGTAACATTCATTTTTTCCTAGATTTTAAGACCATGTAATGTTACTGATTTTTCACTTCAAATTGTACTTATTTTCATTTTTGGATCGAACGGTATATTAATAAGAGATTCCAAGCCGTTCGGTGTATTAGTGTGCTGTGCGGGTTTCTGACCGAATCTATCGGCACGCCGATTGGTTGAAAATGTGTATCCGGATTTCTGGTTCCGGCGTCGCGATATGACCGAGGAAGGCCCACGGCTTATTTAAGCGTCCGGAGGACTCGGATCGTGGTTCATTTTCCACCGAACCGCCAAGTGGGCTGTGTACCATCAAGCCGCAGCCAGGCTAATTTTCATCGGAGCCGCCAAGTAGGCTTCCTTCGACAGAGCTGCAGTAAAGGCTCATAACTACAATCATGAGAGCTAAATAAAGCACAAGTTTTTTTAACGAAAAGCCGTAGTGGGCTCTCTAAGTGTTTACTAGAAAAGTGTGAAATCGGTCGTGTTCCATCGAGGCCGAAAATAAAAACAGTAAGTTATCAAAACATCCTCCCATAGACTTATCCCTGAGTAGTGCCTTGACAGCAATATGAACTGACTAAAAAGTGAAGTGAAAAGCACTATTTTTCGTCTTCGGGAGTAGTCAGAGTTTAGATTTTAAATGTCATAACTACCAGTTAGGCTAAAACTTTTTTTAATCCTGTAAAACTGCAAAGGTTAGAACTTTTTATTTTTAAAAACTTGAATAAATTTTCTTTTTGTTGATTAAAGCTAGTGTCTCACTGAATACCTATCTTACTTTTCAGGATAAGAACGGCTGTACCAAACTGATTTTTTTATTTACCATCAGTACACCCTTTCAGTATTTTTTCATTTTTTTAGCTGAAGTTAGATCCTTTCTATTTTAAAATGAATGGTGCCCAAAATTTGTACAGCTGAAGCTTTTTAAAAAAATAGAAAAAAAAATTCCAAAAAGACGTACAAAAATTATCTCTTACCCATATCTCTCTACCAAGGAAAACTGAGCTAGGGTTTGTTTAATTTCTTTAGTTCTTTTAAAATCATTAGTCACTCAATTCATTATCAGAAATTAAAGCGGGGCTGCAAGAAAATTGCGCTCAAGCGTGGGACAAACAACTTTTCACAGGGTACAAAAGTGCGGGCAAGTTCACACCATAATATATATATATATATATATATATATATATATATATATATATATATATATATATATGTATATATATATATATATATATATATATATATATATATATATATATATATACATATATGTGTACGGATGGTGGAATGTAATACATTAAAACTCCGAGCTTCAAACCATTCGTCTAACAATTTCAGTAACATGACGTTTCACCAAAATCTCATTTAGCATTTTCAAGTGCTTCTGCTGCTGCTGCAACTCGATACTGTGATCTTGCTGTTGCTGCGGCTCGAAGCTAACTGATTAACACAGCTAACTGGTTAACGAAGCTAACTGGCTAACAGTTAGCTTCGAGCCGCAGCAGCAGCAAGATCACCATATCGAGTAGGAGCAACAGTCGGAGCACTTGAAAATGCCAAATGAGATTTTGGCGAAACGTGGTGCAAATTCATTGTTAGGCGAACGGATTGAAACCCCGAATTTTAATGTATATATATATATATATATATATATATATATATATATATAAATATATATCTATGTATATATATATATATATATATATATATATATATATATATATAAATATATATATATATATATATATATATATATATATATATATATATATATATATATATATATGTATACAGCATTTTTCGTGATCGCTCAAATTTTAACTTACCGGATCGGATCTCCTTCTGTACGTGAGATATGCTATTTTTAAAATTTATAAAATCGATAAATTTAAAAAAGAAATACGAATGCGCGATTACTCTTGCACGTATGTTCGTAGATATATATATATATATATATATATATATATATATATATATATATATATATATATATATAATCAGACAACAGAGGTGCAGTTTAGAAAAAACAGGCTATATCTTTTTATTATTTTTATGGCAACGGTAACTTTTAAAAACGTTTATTCTGAGTTAAAAAAACGGCCCAGTTCAAGTCGGACTTGCACAATTAGTATTCGGTACGGTGATTGCTTTTAAAATAAAAAAATGTCTTACGGAGGTATAAAATGATCAATTAACACGTAGACTGAAAAGTTTTTGGTCTGACACATAGATGTCGCCCTTTTCAAAAAATCTATGTGTTTTTTTGGATTAACACAGCTAACTGGTTAACAGTTAGCTTCGAGCCGCAGCAGCAGCAAGATCACCATATCGAGTAGGAGCAACAGTCAGAGCACTTGAAAATGCCAAATGAGATTTTGGCGAAACGTGGTGCAAATTCATTGTTAGACGAACGGATTTAAACCCCGAATTTTAATGTATTATAAATATATATATATATATATATATATATATATATATATATATATATATATATATATATATATATATATATATGTATACAGCATTTTTCGTGATCGCTCAAATTTTAACTTACCGGATCGGATCTCCTTCTGTACGTGAGATATGCTATTTTTAAAATTTTTAAAAATTGATAAATTTAAAAAAGAAATACGAATGCGCGATTACTCTTGCACGTATGTTCGTAGACATATATATATATATATATATATATATATATATATATATATATATATATATATTGTAACATTCATTTTTTCCTAGATTTTAAGACCATGTAATGTTACTGATTTTTCACTTCAAATTGTACTTATTTTCATTTTTGTATCGAACGGTATATTAAACAGAGATTCCAAGACTTTCGGTATATACTGTGCAGTGCGGGTTGCCGACTGAATCCATCGAATTTGTGGTACGCCGGGATTGGTGAAAAATTTGTATCCGGTTTTGGTTCCGGCGTCGCGATATTACAGGCAGAGTTCGCACGGTTTATTTAAGAGTCCGGTGAACGAAAATCTGGGTCACTTCCACCGAACCGCCAAGTGGCTTATTTCCATCTAGCCGCCGGCTAATTTCCATCCAGCCGCCGAGTAGGCGAGGCTAATTTCATCGGAGCCGCCAAGTAGGCTTCCTTCGACTGAGCTAGAGAAAAAAGCTCATAACAACCATCATGCGAGCTAAGTAAAGCACCAGTTTCTTAACGAAAAGCCGTAGTGGGCTCTCTAAGTGTTTGCTAGAAAAGTGTGAAATCGGTCGTATTCCATCGAAGCCGGAATAAGAACAGTAAGTTACCAAAACATCCTTCAATAGACCTATCCCTGAGTAGTGCCTTAACAGCAATTTAAACAGACTAAAAAGTGAAGTGAAAAGCACTATTTTTTTCGTCTTCGGGAGTAGTCATAGTTCAAAATTTAAATGTAATAACTACTAGTTAGGCTAGAATTTTTTAGTAGAACTGCAAAGGTTAGAACTTTTTATTTTTAAAAACATGAATAAATTTTCTTTTAGTTGATTAAAGCTAGTGTCTCACTGAATACCTATTTTTCTTTTCAGGATAAGTTGTACTAGACTGATTCTTTTTAGTAATAACCATAAAACCCTTCAGTATTTTTTTTTTTTTTTAGCTGAAGTTAGATCCTTTCTATTTTAAAATGAATGGTGCCCAAAAATTTGTACAGCTAAAGCTTTTTAAAAAATAGAAAAAAATTCCAAAAAGACGTACAAAAATTATCTCTTACCCATATCTCTCTACCAAGGAAAACTGAGCTAGTGTTTCTTTAATTTCTTTAGTTCTTTTAAAATCATTAGTCACTCAATTCATTATCAGAAATTAAAGCGGGGCTGCAAGAAAATTGCGCTCAAGCTAGGGGCAACATTTTTTCAAACGATACAAAATAGCGCTGTCAACGCGGGGCTTTTGGAATTTTATTTTTTAAAGGGTTCAGTGTACTAGCTTTCGATCAAAGTAAAAGCTCTAACTTTGCAGATATTTTTATTTCATAATATTTAATTAAACGACACAACACTATAGCAGTAAGACAAAAGCAGGAAATTTGTAGAATTATTTATTTCAATTTATCCGATGGTAGTTTAGATATTTGAATTTTGTTAATTGACTCTAAGATAAGCGATTCCTACTTTTTTCTTAAAAGCTAACTTTATAGTTCAGATTAGCAGATGTGTTGGTCGACTTTAATTTTGCACTGTTTATTTTGCGGATAGCCGAAGAAAAAACGGTACGTTTTTTTTCTCACCTATATTTTGCATGAATATTAAAAATACTTTGCTGATACGAAACGGTTTATAGGAAATTCTTAACATATTTGGTAAAAGAATTTGAATAGAAGGCAATACTTAGAAATTTTTTTTGAAATTGTCGAAGATTTTTTAAATGTTTGATAAAGAAGTTTACATATTTTAAGTGCCTTTTCGTATTTTTTATTTAGACTATTGGAAGCACAGGAGAAATATTTTTATGATTTTTTAAACAATTCTTTTAAATTTTATACATTTATCATGGAAGCCTTCAATTTTAAAGTCAATCACCTACTGGAAAATGAATTAGACTATGAACTGAAAATCCGTCGTACTTTTTCAGAACGTCCCGTCGCGGATAAAAGAAAGATTCTAACGAGGATCTTAAGTAAAGAAATATTCCAATAGATCAGATTGGACTAAATAGTTACAAAAAGTTTCAGATTTTTTTTTGTCTAATAAAAATTCTCCTTCTCAAGTTAAAACTCCTGCTTCTCCAAATGGTCACCACTCCTTTATTCGTGCATAAATATTCAGATAACAGACCGCATATCGAGATAAATCTATTAGGTGCCCATTTCTCGGCTTTATTTGACTCTGGTGCAAATGCCTCCGTCGTAGGTCAGAATGGTATTAAAACTTTAAGTCGTTTAAGTATAAAAATATGCCATGTCAAAAATAGAAGTGTTACCACTGCAGATGGCAGCCGTCTAAAAGTTTTAGGTACGGTTGAGTTGCCGCTAGTCTGCAATGGTCATTGTTTAGTAATCTCTGCTCTAGTAGTACCTTCTCTATCACATACTTTGGTTTTAGGATGTGATTTTGCACAAAAATTCGGAATTCTAGTAAATTTTAAAAATAATTCGTGGTATCCACAGTCCCTAGAAGTCAACTCTCAAACAAGTTATAAAGATTGTTATTCAGAAAGTTCTTTAGAAAACCTTTTCTCGCGTCTATGTACCCTAGATGATCTTTCGCGGACGGAACGCGTAAAAGCAGAAAAAGTAATAAGCTCTTTCAATGAAATAAGTAGTAAAGATAGGTTAGGCCGAACGAATCAAATCAACATGTCTATAGATACGGCTGATGCCAGTCCTGTAAAGACAAGGCCCATCGCCATGTCTCCGTACATGTCAAAAGTATTAAATAAGGAGTTAGACGAAATGTTGAAACTCGGAGTGACATCGTCTGTGCTTTGACGGAAGAAAGCTCAACGAGGTCAGCAAATTTGATAACTATCCATTACCGAACATCGACAGAATTTTGACATCACTCAGGAATGCTAAGTATGTATCCTCGATAGACCTTAGAAAGGCCTTCTGGCAAATTCCTCTAGACAAATCCTCTAAGGAAAAGACCGCTTTTGCAGTAGTAGGGCCGAGGTCTATTTCTGTTCGTCACTATGCCGTTTGGTCTAAAGAACGCTGCTCAAACTCAGCAACGTTTAGTGGACGCTATATTTGGTCCGAAATATGAGCCACATATTTTCACCTATCTCGATGATATTTTAGTAACATCGGAAGACTTCGAATCGCATATTCGCTTACTTAAGGAAGTAAAAGATAAATTGAAAGAGGCCGGACTGACGATAAATTTGAGCAAATGTGATTTTTTCAAAACTTCTCTAAAGTTTTTAGGCTATATTGTAGGCTCAAATTCCTTGCGTACCGATCCGGATAAAGTAGCAAGCATGGTTAATTATGCGAGACCTACTAATACTACGGAAGTTAAGCGCTTCGTTGGAATGTGTTCATGGTACAGACGTTTTATCGAGAATTTTTCTACCCTGTTGTCGCCTATTAATGACCTTTTGAAAGGACGAAAAAAAGGACAATCAATAGATTGGACAAAGGCAGCCGAAGAATCTTTTATAAAGATTAAAGAACTATTGGTTTCAGCTCCAATTTTATCCCAACCAGTTTTATATTTCTAGCGATGCTTCTAATACCGGTTTAGGGGGCGTCCTAACACAGAAAATCAATGGTGAGGAAAGAGTGATAGCGTATGCCAGTAAAACTTTATCAAAGGCTGAAAGTAACTATTCGGTTGTTGAGAAAGAATGTTTAGCAGTACTCTTTAACATCGAAAAGTTTCGACCTTACATAGAAGGTGTTCCTTTCACGGTCATAACAGATCATTATAGTTTATTGTGGCTTAATTCTATTAAAAACCCTAGTGGCAAACTAGCGCGTTGGGCGATTAGGCTGAGACAACATACATTTAATTTAATTCATAGAAAAGGAGTCCATAATGTTATTCCTGACTCTTTGTCAAGAATCCCAGATCATACAGCGGATGAAAACAGTCTTAATGCAGAGATTGGCGTAAGAATTGATACAGTTGACATAGATCGCATTGACCCATGGTACGACAATTTACGGCAGCAAATTAAAGAATTTCCTGAAAATTTTCCGCAGTGGAAAGTGGAAAATGATTTCGTGTACAAGTTTATCCCAAACCAGTTGCCTTTAAAAGTTAATGTACCCGAGTGGAAAATACTAGTTCCTAAACCACAGAGAGAGGAAAAATTATAGACTTGTGTCACACTCCTCCTACTTCTGGTCATTTTGGTTTTTATAAAACTCTTCACAGGGTTCAGGAACAGTATTATTGGCCAAAAATGCGTTTTGACATCGTAAAGTTTGTGAGGACTTGTGAAGTATGTGGAGCGCAGAAATCTCCAAATGCACTACCTATGGGACTGATGGGAAAAGAGAAAACGGTTAATTACCCCTTTCAAGTCATAGCAGCTGATCTAGTAGGCCCATTTCCACGTTCAAAAAAGGGAAATAAATGGCTTCTCGTGGTTTCTTGCTGGTTTACAAAGTATACCATGCTATTTCCTTTGAAAAGCTCTAAAGCTGAATATATAGAGAGAATTTTGGAAAATAATGTCCTTTTAATCCACGGTGTTCCATCGCTCTTAATATGCGATAACAGTACTCAGTTTACCTCTAAGAGTTTTAAGAGCTTAAGTGAAACTTATGGTTTTAACATCCGTTTTAATCCCGTGTACTCTCCCCAATGTAATTTTGTGGAACGTAATAACCGAATAGTCGGGACCGCTTTAAGAAGTTACGTGGATTCACATGACAATTGGGATGGCAATATTTCCAAAATCCAACAAGCGATAAATACCGCAAGACACGAAGTAACAGGGTTCACACCGTCTTTCTTAGTTTACGGCAGACATATACCTCTATCTGGATCATATTATAAAAACTTAGATTTGGATGTCAATGTTGACAGCGAAATAATTCCGGGTAACAGGGGTGAGTATGCCGAAAATTTAAAGGGTTTAAAGGATATTTTCACTGACGTGCGTAGTAGGATACATAAGGCTTATGAACGTAACAGTAAGTCTTACAACCTTAGAAAAAGGGATTTTGCCTTTAATATAGGTGATCACGTTTGGCGAAAAAATAAAATTCTTTCCAGTGCAGCAGATAAATTCACATCTAAGTTGGTACCTAAGTATGTGCATTGCGTGATAAGAGAAAAGATTTCAGATTTAGTTTATGGTTTGGTTAATTTAGATGGGACTAAAGTAGGACAATGGCATATTAAAGACTTAAAACCATTCAATGAACCTAACCCTAATGAAAGTTTGTCAGAAGAAGAATAATTTATATTTACATTATCTTAATTGCTTGGTTTTGGGTACTGATCATATCCAAACTTAGGTTGATTGTAGTTGATGTTTAGCATCGACTCAGCTGTTGCGAGCTTGCGAAAGAGTCACACTAAGGATATATCATAAGACTGGTATGTCGGTGGTCGCGGGATTTGATTTGCTTATGACCCCAAATAATATCCAGTTCTTGACACTTGGAAGCGAAATTTTGATTAGAGGCAATCCAAGGTGATCTTGAGTTAGGACAAGCGCAAGATGTAGCTCGTGTAGTGTGATGTAGAGTCAAAATTTTTAAGAGCAATTTCAAAGTTTGTTACCCGAGTGGGTGTATTTTTATTACCTTAATGGTATATTTTGGGTGCAATTAAGAGTAAATTGATTTTGGTTTATCCAGTAAGTCTAAGACTTGGATTATTTTGATTTAGATCTTCTTCTGAATTGACAAACTGAGGGTATTTTCTATTTTTTTTTCAGAGCCGTTTAAACGTTACCTTTGAGTCACTAATTTTTTTAAAATTTTTTTGCATGGACTCATAGGCGTATGTTGAGTTTTTTCGGTCTACTATCAGATTGATAGGAAGTTGAAGTCCTGCAGGAGAACTAAAGGCTGATCATTTACAAGAGATGAGAGCAGAGTAAGACAGTCGTTTCACAAAGAAATGATCAAAATCTGATGCCGAGATGAGAACCTTGTCAAGAGAGGCTAAGCGCAGTGAAGGAAGATTCCTAACCGAATTTTTAGATTTCCAAGAGGTAATCTAGAAGTTTGGGCTGACAGAAAACGGTTATGCCTGATACCTGTAGCAGTTTCTTCTAGAGGCTATTGTCTAGGGAGACGATTAACACCATGATCGAATATTTTAGCTGTCGACGATGTTTTCTTCTTGTTTCTGATTAAGCTGGAAAAGCTCTTGTCGTCTTCAAAAGTTTTGTTGCGTTGCCACCGAAAAATTTGAGAAATTTTTGCTTCATGTAGCTTTTTAAGCTCATTTTCTTTTTTAACATTCCGTTAGAAGCTTGGTTAAGTCAACCTTGTAAACCTTTTAGGTTGTATCCCATGAGTTATTTGTTTTTACAGGCTGTGATGCACCGGGTGCTAACAGATGCCGTTACGACGTTTGGCAGGGAGTTAGCCTTCCTGAGGAACAGACTGATTGGAAGGGTAGTCTATGGGGGGTGAACGTTTGACCTTTGGGACCTTTAGGGGATTTGTTACCCAATGGTTATTTCTATTTGAACCAAAGGAGAGCCTAGCTACTGTAGTCGACCTCAGCTCCAATTAGCCTATTAGTGGTGACAGGCTGTTGGCAGTAGTGTGTTTCGGAACACCCTAACGATTAATTTTTTTGACTTATGGTGGTGTGGTAGACACCGTTTTAGTTTAGTGGATGCTATAATCTACTCCCTTTTGTTGGTGGACTCCAGGGTCACCATTTCCGTATTTTATTGTCTCCACCATTCAGTATATCGTGGTGAGGTGTTTGTCTCCTGTTATGTGGGATGGATTGAATGTTTTTCGTTGTTGTTCTAGGGCGAGACCAGTACACGAGGGTTCTTCATGCAACTTGGAGAAGCGCAATGCTGGTTAAGTTTTATATCTCTGTGTAGCCACCCTGAAGAATGACGGAGGGCGTTTTTTTCCGGCTCATGTTTCTAGGCAGATTTGTCACTTTGGTGCGATGTGCCGAAAATTTGATTAGCTTTTGCTAAGAGCTTTCACCAAGCTCAGTATGGAGTTATCATAACCAAGAGTTTGGGATTTGAACTCCTGTATATATTTCTGTACATATTTCTGTATATATTTCGGTGTATGTTGGTTGCCTGAGGGCATGTGCTCAAAATGCGAGATTTTGAGTCGTTTTGCTTATGGACTCCCATATATAGGATTATGACTTTAGGGAGGTCCTATTTAGAGGCTAGCTGTCTCATATAGTTATGTTGGGAATGTTTCCTTGAATGTTAGTTGTGCGCAGACTAATCATTCTGTTCTTAGTGAACATTGCTTTTAGAAGCAGGATCATTCAGTTTAGTGAATTTTAGCTCTTATAGCTATTCACTGTGTTTAGGGTAAATTTTAGCTTTTGTAGCTATTCACTGTGCTTATAGTGATATTGTTAGCTTTTATAGCTGCTCACTATGTTAATGGCGAGATTGTTCTTTTAGAACGCAGACTTTGTGTAGTCAAGGACTATTTACAGAGTGTTTTCTTGGCGAGGAGCCGAGGTTTTTTCTGGCGATGTACCAGAATGTTTTCTTGGCGAGGAGCCGACGTTTTTTTTTGGCGATATACCAGAGCGTTTTGTTGGCGATGAGCTGACGTGTTTTCTGGCGATATACCAGAGTGTTTTGTTGGCGATGAGCTGACGTGTTTTCTGGCGATCAACCAGAGCGTTTTCCCTGGCGATTTTTGCATGTCTGGATGTCTCAGGACGTCATTGCGCGATGTAGAGTTTTCCCTAGCGATTTTAGCATGTCTAGATGTCTTAGGACGTCGACATTGCGCGATGGAGTGCGATTATTTTCCGAGTGCGACTAGTAGTGATACTAGATTTAGAATGTTCTCTTAGTGATGAGCTAGAGCATGGATGGCGATTTTTCCCGAGCGTTTGTCTGGATATTTATCCAGATATTTTTTTTTTGGCCTAGTGCTAAATGGTCTGACAAGACTTTTTCTTTTTAGTGTAAGTGTTTGCACTAGGATCATTTTTTATTTTTTTTCTTTATTTAAGAATTTTTATAAATTTCTTTTGCTGAAATAGAAAATTTTCAGACAATCCTTAAAATATTTTAAGGGGGGTGTTCATATTTTATTTCAGTTCACTTTTTTTGATTTAGACAAGAGTCTCTAGACAAAGTTAAATTTTTTTTTGTTTTGGTAACAATAACAGAGCTGATTCTTTTATATAAGAAGACCGCGATTGTTACTTTGAACAGGTATTTCTTATGTTCATGCAAGGATTTTTATTTACTTTTTGATGTACTTAACCTTAGTGCTTAATTAAGTTAGGTCTAGTTATAAGATTCTTGTGTACTTGCAAAGATTTTCATTTGGTTTCCATTGTACTTAATATTAGTGCTTAATTAAGTTAAGTCTAGTAGTAAGGTCCGAAGTTTGTACTTTTGTTTGAAGTTCTGACCTTAGTATTAAGTGATAGTGTACCCCTTTGTACCTTTTCATAAGTAGCCTAAGTTTAATAGACTAGTGTAGTCTATTTCTTTTTGGAAGGGGGTAAATGTAACATTCATTTTTTCCTAGATTTTAAGACCATGTAATGTTACTGATTTTTCACTTCAAATTGTACTTATTTTCATTTTTGTATCGAACGGTATATTAAACAGAGATTCCAAGACGTTCGGTATATACTGTGCAGTGCGGGTTGCCGACCGAATCCATCGAATTTGTGGTACGCCGGGATTGGTGAAAAATTTGTATCCGGTTTTTTTTCCGGCGTCGCGATATTACAGGCAGAGTTCGCACGGTTTATTTAAGAGTCCGGTGAACGAAAATCTGGGTCACTTCCACCGAACCGCCAAGTGGCTTATTTCCATCTAGCCGCCGGCTAATTTCCATCCAGCCGCCGAGTAGGCGAGGCTAATTTCATCGGAGCCGCCAAGTAGGCTTCCTTCGACTGAGCTAGAGAAAAAGCTCATAACAACCATCATGCGAGCTAAGTAAAGCACCAGTTTCTTAACGAAAAGCCGTAGTGGGCTCTCTAAGTGTTTGCTAGAAAAGTGTGAAATCGGTCGTATTCCATCGAAGCCGGAATAAGAACAGTAAGTTACCAAAACATCCTTCAATAGACCTATCCCTGAGTAGTGCCTTAACAGCAATTTAAACAGACTAAAAAGTGAAGTGAAAAGCACTATTTTTCGTCTTCGGGGGTAGTCATAGTTCAAAATTTAAATGTAATAACTACTAGTTAGGCTAGAATTTTTTAGTAGAACTGCAAAGGTTAGAACTTTTTATTTTTAAAAAACATGAATAAATTTTCTTTTAGTTGATTAAAGCTAGTGTCTCACTGAATACCTATTTTTCTTTTCAGGATAAGTTGTACTAGACTGATTCTTTTTAGTAATAACCATAAAACCCTTCAGTATTTTTTCATTTTTTTAGCTGAAGTTAGATCCTTTCTATTTTAAAATGAATGGTGCCCAAAAATTTGTACAGCTAAAGCTTTTTAAAAAATAGAAAAAAATTCCAAAAAGACGTACAAAAATTATCTCTTACCCATATCTCTCTACCAAGGAAAACTGAGCTAGTGTTTCTTTAATTTCTTTAGTTCTTTTAAAATCATTAGTCACTCAATTCATTATCAGAAATTAAAGCGGGGCTGCAAGAAAATTGCGCTCAAGCTTGGGGCATCCAATATTCAAACGGTACAAAATTGCGCTCAAGCGTGGGACAAACAACTTCTCACAGGGTACAAAAAAAACGATGCCTCAAACTGAGGACAGTTTCCCATGTTACAATATATATATATATTTATATATATATATATATTTATATATATTTATATATATATATATATATATATATATATATATATATATATATATATATATATATATATATATATATATACAGTAATACCCCGCTTAGCGCGACCCGTTACGCGCGGTTTCACTATAACGCGAATTTCAAATTTCGCGCTCATGTAGTCATTAACTTCTCTATGGTCGCGGGGGGATCCCCGCTTTCTCTGAATATTCTCTTTGAAGAATTGGGAATTCCCTGTCCTTCGACTTTGTTCTATGGGGATTTCCTCGTTCGTTTCGTGTGTTCATTTGTTCCGTAATGTTAGTTCGGTCGGCTGGCAGTTTTGTTTTAATATTTATTGGAGATACATACATACATAATTTAACCCTACGTTAAAAATGCCGCCTGTAAAGAAAAAAGAGCGTAAAAGCGTCACTTTGGAATTGAAGATGAAAGTGTTAAGAAGAATGGAAAATGGAGGCAAAGCAACAATTGTTGGGAGAGATTTTGGACTCTCAGAATCGACTGTGAGAACGATTTATAAAAATCGGGAAAAAAATTAAAATCTCCAGCGAAGGTTCAACACCTATAAGTGCAACAAAACTTTCTCGTTCGAGATCATCTATCTTAGAAAGAATGGAGAAATTACTGTCAGTCTGGATCGAAGATTTGAATAAGAAGAACACACCACTAAGTCAAGATCTCATATGCACAAAAGCAAAATCTTTGTATGAGATGCTGAAAACAAAAGAAGGAGAAGGGAGTGCCACTCCGACTTTTGCTGCCAGCAGAGGCTGGTTCCATCGGTTCAAGCAGCGTTCTAATCTTCACAATATCCACATAACAGGCGAGGCGGCCAGCGCGGACATTCAAGCTGCAGCTGAGTTTCCAGACAAGTTTCAAGACTTCGTTAGACGAGAGAAAATTCCTGCTTGTCTCATCTTCAATGTTGATGAGACCGCACTTTACTGGAAAAAAATGCCATCTCGAACATTCATTTCTAAGGAAGAACGTCAAGCCAGTGGTTTCAAAGCTGCGAAAGATCGACTAACACTTCTGCTGGGTGGTAATGCCACTGGTGATTTCAAACTGAAACCTTTACTAGTGTACCATTCAGAAACACCCCGTGCAATGCGAGGCACAGACAAGACAAGTCTACCAGTTGTGTGGCGATCAAACAGAAAGGCGTGGGTTACACGGGAAATTTTTCAAGAATGGTATTCTAATAGTTTTTGCCCATCAGTCAAATCATACTGTGACAGAAATGGGCTTGAACCTAAAGTTATATTACTCTTAGACAATGCCCCAGGACATCCAACCTCACTTGATACGCCCAGAGACTTAAAAGTGTACGTAAAGTTCCTTCCACCAAACACTACGTCAATATTACAACCTATGGACCAGGGAGCAATAGCAAACTTCAAAGCTTATTACCATCGCCGCACTTTTAGCCAACTAATTCATGAAACTGACGGGGAAGGAAGACAGTCTATGCGAGAGTGGTGGAAGTCATACAACATTATGAAGTCTATTCACAACATAGAAGAGGCTTGGAAGGAAGTTAAAATGAGTTGTATGAATGGGGTGTGGCGTAATCTTTGGCCAGATGTAGTGGAAGCACCTAGAAGAATTGTCCAGATGCAGAGACAAGTGCTTGAAGACATTGCTGCAATGATTGAGGGGTCTGAACTTGAAGATGTCACGGTAGAAGATCTCGTAGAACTTGTAGCAACGCACGACGATCCTATTAGCAATGAAGATCTGATCGAGTTACAGAATAATCCTATCTACGATGAGGAAAAACAAGTAGAAGAGAAAGTTTTATCTTCAGGGGAAATACAAAATGCACTTTCAAAAATTTATTCAGGTTTGGACATATTGCAGAGTATAGACAATAATGATGACCGTGTCTTGACCGTGTGTCAAACAATTAAAAACAGTGTTGGGTGTTATGAACGTATTTTACAAGAACGTAAACAAAACGTTACCCAAAAGACAATAGATGTATTTTTCCGTAAAAAATAAGAGTATGTATTGCATAAAGTGTTCTTAGAATTAAAGTGATTGATTAAAATGATTTGTATTTTTTTGTATTAAATTTTGACTATGTTTAATCATAAACCTCGATATACGCGAATTTCAGTTAACGCGATTTTTTTCGGAACGTATCCCTCGCGTAAAGCGGGGTATTACTGTATATGTATATATATATATATATATATATATATATATATATATATATATATATATATATATATATATAAATATATATATATATATATATATATATATATATATATATATATATATATATATATATATATATATATATATATATATAATCAGACAACAGAGGTGCAGTTTAGAAAAAACAGGCTATATCTTTTTATTATTTTATGGCAACGGTAACTTTCAAAAACATTTATTCTCAGTTAAAAAAAAACGGCCCAGTTCAAGTCGGACTTGCGCAATTAGTATTCGGTACGGTGATTGCTTTTAAAATAAAAAAATGTCTTACGGAGGTATAAAATGATCAATTAACACGTAGGCTGAAAAGTTTTTGGTCTGACACATAGATGTCGCCCTTTTCAAAAAATCTATGTGATTTTTTGGAAGTACCAACCTTCGATCAATACATGTCAAAATGTCATGACATTTCGACGATTAGTTTTTGTTGTTGTTTTAGTTGCAATGGTTTTAGTGAGGCTACTTTTGATATTTTCAAAACAATGGAAAAAATCGAATTTCCTGTATTGATTAAACACTGGTTTTTGATGGAAAAAAAATACCGTTGAAGCAAAGTGATGTCTTGATAAGTGTTATGGGGACTCTGCCATTGGAAAATCACTCATCATTTACTAGTGTGCTGAATTTAAACGCGGTCGTATAGACACAAATGATGCCGAACGCTGTGGACGCCCAAATGAGATGGTCAGCATCAAAAAATCCAAAAAATTGTTTTAAATGACCGTAAAGTGAAATGGCTGACACCCTGAGGATATCAAAAGAACTTGTTTATCATATTTTGTATGAACATTAGTTTTCTGTTCTAAATGGGTATTGCCTTTTCTCACAGTGGACCAAAAACAACAACTTGTTGATTCTGAGCGCTGTTTGGACCTGTTTAAGCGCAGTAAAAAGGATTTTTTCATGCGATATGTCGCAATGGATGAAACATGGATCCATCACTACATACCAGAATCAAATCGACAGTCAGCTGAGTGGACAGCAGCCGGTGAAAGCCGCTCGAAGTGACTAAAGACACAACAGTCGGCTGGGAAGGTTATGGTCTCTGTATTTTGGCATACGCATGGAATAATTTTCATCGACTATGCTGAGAAGGGAAAAACCATCAGTAGTGAATAATATATAAAGTTATTGGTCCGTTTGAAGGTAGAAATCGCAAAGAAACAGCTTCAAATGAACAAGAAAAAAGTTCTCTTTCATCAAGATAATGCACCGTGTCATATTCGCCAGATTTGGTCTCCAGCTACTAATAACTATTCGCAGACCTCAAAAAAATGCTCGCAGTAAAGAGATTTGGCTTTGATGAAGAAGTTATCGCCGAAACTGAGGCCTATTTTGAAGGCAAGGACAAGTCCTTCTATAAGAAAGCTATAGAAATGTTAGAAAAGCGTTGCACTAATTGTCTCGCCCTTGAAAGAGACTATGTTTATGAATAAAGTCAAATTTTGCAGAAAAAAAAATGTTTTAAGTTGCTAGACCAAAAACTTTTCAGCCTACTTGTTACTTCACAAAATACACTCCAAGTGGGTTTTCAACAAAGTTTGTTTTTAATATTTGTTGAAAGTTGATGACCTTGAAATTTTTGTTATTTAATATACCAGATAAATTATCAAAGGTAATGCACTCGTGATAATATTCATTCAATATACACCTTATAAAGAATATAATAAATTTTATCTAAATTTTTTGATTATTACTCATAGAGAGGACAGCAATTTTTGGCATTTTTTTAAAAATAATATAAAGAAAAGTCTACGCGAGTATCATACACATTTTTGAACTCGTGTTTTCACAAGCTTCCATTTAACATCCAAGTCAATGACATTGCAAAAATAATTTCTTTCATTGCCGACTTTATATCCCAAAACTAACCATCCTAAGTCAAAACTTAAGTATCAAAACTACACGGCTGTAATTTGGCTATCAGTTCCTGTACTTGTGACAAGATTGAACTTTCTATGTAAAATAGTTTCGGCGAAAATCGGGTGTGGCGCAAACAGACAGACAGACACCGAAATGATCCCATAAGTCCTCCGTATGGAACAGAATATGATACAGAAATAAAACAGTGTAAAAGTTATTTTGGTTATAAAGTGTCTTCCACTGACAGTAAAAATGAAGTCACTTGGCAAATAGTTAATGACTTAACAAGTAAATCTAAGAGAACCAATTCAACTCTCCCTATGGGAGATCTACAGGGCATGGAAAACAAATCTAATTCTCTGCTTTTACGAGGTCAACTTTTTATATTTTTATAAAAACAATGAAAGAAAAAAAAATTGGGTACAAATCATTCTATAGTTTATTAAAATATTCGCCTTTAAGATTTATATAGTTTTGCATGCGTTCAAATCCTTTCTCGAAACATTTTTTCCACTTTGAAGTTGATACCTCAAAAACATGGTTTTAAAAGGATTCAACAGCTTTTTGAGGTGATGAAAATCGCTGTACACCATTTTTTTTTTTTGACATTCGGAAACAAAAAAGAAGTCGTTAATCGATAAATCAAGTGAATAAGGGCAATGAGATACTAATTCGACGTTTTTCTCCGTCAAATATTCAATTGTTTGACGTGCTGTGTGAGAGCAGGGCTTGTCATAATGAAGAATGATGTGACGTTTTCGGTTGTTTTACTTAATTTTATCGAGGATTTTTGGCAAACAAACTGTTATATACGCATTACCTGTTTTTCGATAGCAATGTTTGCAACATGTCCAGTATAACCCAAGAAACAAGCGATCATTTTCTTGGAAGTGCTTCGAGATCGAACCACTTTTGTTGGATTAGGTTCATCTTAGACCACCTAAACAGTCGATTGCTGCTTAGTTTCTGGCTCATACAAATATATTCAAGTTTTGTCTCCTATTACGATATTGTATATGGATTTTGTATGTCCTCGGTTGAATTTTTTGAGCATTACCACATGCCGATCCTCTTCAATCATGTTGCGCACAGCAACGATGTTTTTGGGAACAACAACCGATTTTGGTCTACTTTCACGAAATTCATTGCTGACGGAAGCACGACTATGATGAAATTCTGCAAACCAATTGTAAACAGTTTTGAGGGTGATTCATTACCAAATGTTGAACGAAGTAATTTGAGGCATTGGGAGTTAGGCCTTTACTAATATTGTAAAAAAATGTTTCAACGAAAATCTTCACGTGAAATTTCCATTTGTTCACAAAACTGTTTTTTTTTTAACGCTCACTATAAACTAACTGTTTGGCAAGTTTCTGAGCTGCCATTGTTTTAACAATAATAAATGTCAAAATTTACAACAGTAGTAATGTCCCATCTCAATAGCTCCATCTAGTTATCGTTTGTTAAAATCCTCGTAGGCTTCCTGGTATAGTAAATAAAAATAGTACTTCGATACTTGATCGAAATCCTAGCTTTTTGTTGAAAAACAAGTCCAATCCAATGTTACATAGCCTGGTAATAGTGGTAGACTTCACAAATATAGTAAAAAATTTTAAAAATCAAAGGATTGCGGAAAAGATGGAATCTCACTATTTTGTTGTATTTATAGTCTGAGTATAGCAACGCCTTACTACCATTTTAAACTAGTTACTTCTCGGAGGTAAATAGTCAAGTACTCTAAAGAATATTTTCAACATTCCTTTGATGAAAAAGGTCACTAAATCCCTATTTTTTATGAGCTTATCTGTTTTTTCAATTTCCAACATGGCTTTTTTGAAATCTGTTGAATTTTTGACTACTTTTCCCATATGAATTTATTACATAAAGTATTCATATATAGAATGAGATGAATACAAAGTCATTGTTAAGAGTAATAATTGCAATTTTTCTTCTGTGAAATTGTCAATTGGTGCTACACAAAAGAGTATTCTTGGTTCAACGATTTTTATTTTTTATCTATCTGAATTACCATTGCATTACACAAATATTTGATTAAACATAAAAATATCAACCATTTTTAAATGTTTCCAGAGTACAGTGTCTGAAAATAAAAAAAAAAATTTACTTTTTAGAATTGCACATTGATGCAAACTTTAACCCATATATTGATAATTTGTTTAGGAAGCTAGTAAAATCATCTTATATGCTAAGAATTGTATCCAAGTGCTTAAAATACGGCTTTTTATGGTTGTTGCGATCTAGTGCTATTTTTTCGGGCCACCTGTCAAATTTAAGGATAGTTTTTAAATCTAAAAACAAGCTATTAAAATTAATAACCAAATTAAATATGAGTTTTACCCAATCATGTAGAGAGAGATTCAAAATGCATAAATTTTTGACAGCCTCCTATATCGACATAAACGAGTCCATTATGTTTTTTTAAATAGCATCAATAAAGATTTAGTCACAGAGAACACATGCTTACTTAACAGAGTAAATTTATTTAAAGCACTCGTACCGTCTCTATGCGGTTATCCATTTATGTAATAGTTTACCCCATGGTATAAAATGCATCAGTAATTTCAAGCAGAATAAAAGGAGACTATTTGAATACGAAAATGTTATAATTCAGTAATATATTGGTGCCCGCTGCTCTACAATAAGTACTTATGTATTTATTTGTCGTGAGGATCTTAAAACTGACAATTCACAATGTTTATATATTATGAGCTTTTCAGTAATTCATCCTGAAAAAGAAATTTGTATGAATTTTTCTGTAATTATATCAATCTTTCAAGAAAAAATTAACTACAGGGTGCCACATATGTATGTGTGTGATTCCATAGCATTTATTAATCAGTGTCTCAAAAAACTGTTTAAATAAAAGTTATAAGGTGCTGTACGGCGCATACGACAACGTTGACAATAAAATGTTTTAAATCGTCGGTTCGAAAAAATTACGCCGTCTTAATTTTTTTTTTAAATGGCCTGGATATTATTTTTTATTTTTGAGTTCTACTAAAAATTCTAGATATTATTTGTCTAATATACCGTATGTCTAAACTGAACTGTTTTGGAATTCTTGATATTTGAAATTAAGGAGATCAAATTAAAAAAAAAAATTAAGCTGGCTTGTGTCAAACATTTACTGTTAGGTAACGTCTTAACGCGTCAAAAAATGATTTATTGACGAAAACGTTTATTGCTGCATTTTGTAAAACTGCAATTTGAACGTAATATCCTAACGGTACATTTAACAACAGAAACTGAAAGAATCACTTTGTTAATGATGGTTGGTTACGGAGACCGTAGGAGAACACAACAGGAGGTGTGTGATCTTTTTAATGCAGAATATTCGAATCGAGAACCTATTACCCAATCCGTAGTCAGCAAAATATTAAAACGATTTCGACAAGCAGGTCATGTTAAGGATCGGTCTAAATCTGGACCTTCAAAAGTTAAAACAGGCGATGATAAAAAGTTAGATGTTTTATTGGAAATTACAGAAAATCCTAGACCACAACATAAGTAAAGGTACCTTTAGTGGTATACTAAATAAAGAAAAATCGCATCCATACAAACTCATTCTATTGCAAGAATTATCTGAAGATGACTATAATAGACGTGTTGAATTTTGCGAGGTCGTGATGGAACGAATCAATAATGATCCTAACCTAATTCATAATATTGTTTTTCTGACAATGCCACACTTTGTCTCAACGGAAGAGTTAACAGGCATAACTGCTGGTACTAGTCTACTGAGAATCCCCACTGGATAATCGACAGCCATTCTTAAAGACCACAAAAGATAAACATGTGGGCAGGGGGACGTCCTATCATTGGCTCCTTTTTTATCGATAGAAATCAGGATCATCAGTGTACAGGTCTTTTTCCCGATGAAAATAATTTAGATACCCCTAACAGGAATCTGTGGTAACAACAGGACAGAGCACTTCCTCACTATCAAATCAATGTTCGTATATATTTGGATGCGATTTTTCATAATCGATGGATAGGCAAAAGAGGTGCGGTAGAATGGCCTGCAAGGATTCCCAACCTTACGCCACGTGATTTTTTGTCATGGGGTCATTTGAAAATCAAAGTTTACCGAAGTCGACCTGAAACTGTAGAAGATTTACAACAAAGAATTCAATGTGAAGTAGCATAGATCACCCCGAATTCTCTGCAAAACTCTGTTCAGGATGTTTATGACAGATTGGGTCATTGCCTCGCTGTTAACGGTAGACATTTTAAGCAATTGTTGCCTTAAAAATAAACCTAGAGTATTTATTAATAATTTTTTTGTCATTTTTAGTGTTCCGTACGGAACACTTATAAGATCATTTCGGTGTCTGTCTGTCTGTCACACCCGATTTTCTCCGAAACTGTTTGTCATAGAAACTTGAATTTTGGTAATAATATAGGAATTGATGGCCTCATCAGAGCCATGTAGTTTTGAAAGTTAAATTTTGACTTAAGGGGTTAATTTTGGGGAGTGAAATCGGAAGTGAAAAAAAAATTTTTTTACTAGGTCATCGAGTGTGGTGTCAAATGAAAGGTTGTGAAAAAACGAGTAAAAAATATACATATAATGTAATACTTGCGCGCACTTTTTTTTGTATTATTTTCAAAAAATCGCGAAAAATCGCTGTCCGCCTTATCTCGAAAAGTACTTATCAAAAAATTTTGAAAAAATCCTGGAATATTCTCCACGGGGGGTAGATTGAACGAAAATTATCACGAGTGCATTACCTTTAATAATTTATCTGGTATTTAAAAAAAAAAAAAATTCAAGGTCATCAGATTTCAGTAAAGATTGGAAACAAACTTTGTTGAAAACTCATTTGGGGTGTGTTTTGTGAAGTCACTGACCATTTTATACTACCGTAACATAAATTTTGAATTAAAGGGTTCGTTTTGAAGGGTGAAATCAGAAGTAGAAAAAAATTTTTTTTTACTAGGTCATCGAGTGTGGTGTCAAATGAAAGCTTGTGAAAACACGAGTAAAAAATATATGTATAATATAATACTTGCGCACACTTTTCTTCGTATTACTTTTAAAAAATCGCGAAAAATCGCTGTCCCCTACCTTATCTCAAAAAGTACTAATCAAAAAATTTTGAAAAAATTCTAGAATATTCTCCACGGGATATAGAATAAACGAAAATTATCACGAGAGCATTACCTTTAATAATTTATTTGGTATATAAAAAAAAACAAAATTTCAAGGTCACCAGTTTTCAGTAAAGATTGGAAACAAACTTTGTTGAAAACTCATTTGGGGTGTGCTTTGTGAAGTCACTGATCATTTTATACCACCCTAACAAAAATTTTTATTTTAAAAAACAATCAACGTAAGGAACACTAATTGTGCAAGTTCAACTTGCACTGGACCGGTTTTATTTTATTCTAAATTTCAAATGATAATAATTCCAAAACAGTTCAATTTAGACACATATTATGTTAGACAAATAATATCTAAAATTTTAAGTAGGACTCAAAAATAAGATAATATACAGAGCTTTCCATTTAAAGAAAAATCAAGATGACGTAATTTCTTCGAACTGACAGTTCAAAACATTTTATTGTCAACATCAGCATGTGTGCCGTATAACACCCTTTAACTTTTATTTAAATATTTTTTTGATACACTGATTAATAAATGCTGTGGAATCATTATTTCATACAAATGGGGCACCCTGTATACAGGGCTACAGACGTATTGCTTGTTATCATGGAAAGATAAGCTTTGAAATTTTGCAACAAGAGTAGATTTAGATTTAAATACGCCACTTACTTATTTTAATAATTACGAGTTTAAATTAACAAATTAAGGAGTCAGTTAAATTGCGAACATTCGCTACAGAAAAACTGTTTCATTACTGTTGACATCTAAGCATGAAAAATTATATTAATTAACTTCATTACCTTTATATTTTCTAACTTGTAAGTCATAACTCACAGTTCTATTTTAAATCACGTTATAGTCTCCTTATAAAAGATTAATTTAAAGTTTACTTGTAGAAAATAAAAAGATATATTTTTTTAATCATTTGTGAATTATTACTTGTCCCAGAAAAAAATTCTAATTAATATTTATACTAAAAAAAAAGAAATTGCTAAATGATACAATAAATTACATATCAAACTTAAAAGTATTTTTAGTATTTCGTACGGAACACTTATAAGATCACTTCAGTGCCCGTCTGTTTTTCTGTCTGTCCGTCTGTCACACCTGATTTTCTCCGAAACTATTTGACATAGAAAGTAGAAATTTGGCATTAATATAGGAATTGACGGCCTCATCAGAGCCGTGTAATTTTGAAAGTTAAATTTTGACTTAATGGGTTAGTTTTGGGGAGTGAAATCGGAAGTGAAAAAAAATTTACCAGGTCATCGGGTGGTCTGTCAAATGAAAGCTTGTAAAAACAGGAGTTCAAAAATATATATAATGTAATACTTGCGCACACCTTTCTTCGTGTTATTTTTAAAAATTGCGAAAAATTGCTGTTCCCCGTTATCTCGAAAAGTAGTGATTAAAAAATTTTGAAGAAAATCTGGAATATTCTCCACAGGGTGTAGATTGAACGAAAGTTATCACAGTGCATTACCTTTAATAATTTATCCGGTATATAAACTTGCGTGCATAGAAATCGGCCCATTGTAAACTTTTGACTTTAACTATATGTTTTTAAAAAAATTATTCATCAGATCAAAAAAAGAAATATGCTGTTTGAAAGACAATTTAATATGCTTTAATGTGAGTATAAATTTACGAAAACTTATTTCGACTTCCTATGTTTAACATAGTGAAATTAATGCAATAGGGTTATTGACAATTTAAAACTTAAAACTTAATTTTTTAATAATGGGTATGACCTCCTCTTGCCCTAATAACATCTCTCATACGATTAGGCAAAGATCTAATCAAGTTTGCTATTGTTTCTTGAGGGATGTTAAACCACTCTTCTTCTACTGCAACAATAAGCTCTGCGATCGAGTTTGGGGTATGAAGTCTAGCTCGAATTCTTCGTTTTAAACTCATCCCATAAATGTTCGATCGGATTTAGATCAGGACTGTATGTTGGCCACTCCATAACCCGAAAACCGACTTCTGCAATGTAATCTTGCACGATTCTTGCGGTGTGCGGCCTTGCATTGTCATGCATAAAGGTAAATTCGTCTTCAATGTAGTCGACGTAAGGTACCACATAAATTGCTAAAATCTCCTCGATATATCTAGCAGCCGTTAAACCTCTTCTTCCATGAACACGGTCGCCCCTACGAATGAACTCAGGGTCGGTTCATGCTCCTATAGAAATTGCACCCCAGATCATACAGGAACCACCTCCATAAGCACTCCGCTCTTCAAAGCAGCAATCTGCAAATCACTCTCTTGGTCTTCGGTACACTTTCCTTCTTCGGTCGCTACCATGGAGGCATATTCTGGTCTCATCTGAGAACAGAACAGATCCCCATTTTTCCAACGTCCAATTCAGATGATCCCGTGCAAAACGCAGGCGGGCTTGCCGATGAGCTGGAGTAAGTTTTGGACCAATCGCAGGTGTTTTAGGGGTCAGGTTATTTTCCTGCAGTCTTCGTCTTACTGTCCACTGACTAATAGCCACTCCTCGCACCTCATGGAGCTGTCGTTGCACTTGAACGGCATTAAGGTGACGATTTCTTAATGTTGTTGACACAATAAAGCGGTCATCACGAACGGTTGTAAATCGCCTTCTGCCTGTTCCAGGTCGCCTATGAAAGGATCCAGTCTCCTCATAACGTTTGCACACTCTTCGAACCGCTGCGCGTGTCATATTCAATTGTCTAGCAACAGCTCGCTGACTAAGTCCATTTTCGATTAAAGCAAAAACTTGGGCTGCTTTTTGTGGTGTAGTATGCATTAAACTAACACACTTAAACACTACTGAGATTATGAAAAACGAATTAATATGCAAATTTCAGTTGCAAACGCAATAATTTTAATATTTGACAAATTTGTTATTTTCGTTACAATCACCACATAAACACGTTTCATTTGTTTACCGGTTGCTACGCATATAAACGATAAGCCTTCTTGATAAATTTATACTCACATTAAATTGTCATATTTCTTTTTTTGATCTGATGAATAATTTTTAAAAAAAAATATAGTTAAAGTTTACAGTGGGCCGATTTCTATGCACGTTAGTGTAAAAAAAATTCAAGGCCATCGGTTTTCAGTAAAAATCGGAAAAAAAGCTTTGTTGAAAACTCATTTGGGATGTATTTTGTGAACTCGTTGATCATTTTATACCTTGGTAACAAAATTTTTTTAAAAGCAATGTACGGAACACTAATTGCGTAAGTTCAACTTGCACTTGACCGGTTATTTAAAAATAATGTAATATAAATGTAAACCATTACATTTCTGACCTTCTTTTAAGCGAGCGACAAAATAATTGATCGCTGCTCCACACATCCTACCCGTTATTACTGCCATTTCTTGCCGGATACTTCCTTTTAACTGTTCCAGGGAGCAAGGGTTATTACGATTACCGTGGATTTACATTCTAAGGATATAAGTATGTGAGATTCACCTTGTCATTTCTCTTTTAAAGGAATTGTCCACTATGTTGTTTCACATAATAATTTGCAGCGAATGAAGACCAACGTGAATCACGTTTTCCATGCACGCCTCACTCCTGTTTGGGGATTTCTCTGCTGCACGTGCATCATGCTTACAAAAAAAAAGAAAATAAAACATATTTACAAAGAAAGTTATATAAATTGTTTAGAAAGGAATCAATAAAGCAGCTATAATAACTATTAAGCAAAATAAGACTATTAAGATTTTAAATCTTGAAGAAGGTGAGCTTAAAAGTTGAAGATGTATATTTAAGATAAGAATCCTGCCGATCGTGTTACCGATGGTGAAGTTGAGCAGGATAATGAAAATTTTCTTTCAAAGTTTTTGAAGGTGAAAGATCCCTTTATTAAATAAATTCCCATAAATCAGAACGTAAATTATTCATAATTTAAGTTTTTAAGAGTAAAAATCTGGTATAGATTTTCCGTCGAATCAAATTTCTGACTTGATAAGATTTAAAAGTTTGCTTTGTAGTGTCCGGTAGAATTTATGCAGCCACAATTTTTAATAGTAATGAAACATTTAAATGAAGTATGACTTTCCAGCGATAAAAGAAAAACTCAAATAATTAATATATACTACGTTTTTGTGTAGATAATTAAATTCCTAAATTTGTAAATTGTGTAGATAATTAAAGCCAAAACAATGTTTCCTAAATAAACTTTTTTTGCGATAGAAATTTTCAAACGGATAAATTCTCAAAAAACAAAACTTTCTTATGGACAGATTATCGAGAATAACAGTTTTGGAAGGTAAGGTTTCGAAAAATCGACTTTCATACTGATTCTTTTAGTATGGTTAGTTGTCGAAAAGAGGCTTGCTGAAGTTGGTTCAGAAGTGAATAAATATGTTAAATTGAATTTTGTTTTAGGATCATCTGAACGAACCTTTCCTCGCAGCTATCGAAGAATATCCTATATAACTTAGTCACTAACATAGAATATTAAGAAATTGAGAGGACATTTAGTATTTTTAGTGTTCCATACGGAACACTTACAAGATCACTTCGGTGTCTATCTGTCTGCCTGTCCGTCTGTCTGTCCGTCTGTCTGTTCGTCTGTCCGTCTGTCACACCCGATTTTCTCCGAAACTATTTGTCATAGAAAGTTGAAATTTGGTAATAATATAGGAATTGATGGCCTCATCAGAGCCATGTAGTTTTGAAAGTTAAATTTTGACTTGAGGGGTTAGTTTTAGGGGGTGAAATCGGAAGTGAAAAAAAAATTTTTTTACTAGGTATTCAAGTGTGGTGTCTAATGAAAGCTTGTGAAAACGCGAGTAAATATATATATATATATATATATATATATATATATATATATATATATATATATATATATATATATATATAATGTAATACTTGCACGCACTTTTCTTTGTATTATTTTTAAAAAATCGCGAAAAATCCCTGTCCACCCGCCTTATCTCGAAAAGTACTTATCAAAAAAATTTGAAAAAATTCTGGAATATTCTCCACGGGGTATAGATTGAACGAAAATTATTACGAGTGCATTACCTTTAATAATTTATCTGGTATATAAAAAAAAACAAAAATTTCAAGGTCATCAGATTTTTTTTTTTTTTTTTTTTTTTTTTTTTTTTTTTTTTTTTTTTTATTTTCTCAAAACACACACACAAACTTTGTGTGTGTGTTTTGAGAAGTCACTGATCATTTTATACCTCTGTAACAAAATTTTTTATTTGAAAAGCAATCAACCTACGGAACACTAATTGCGCAAGTTCAACTTGCACTTGACCGGTTTTTTTATATAACATTCGTCTTTTTTGAACATATTTTGACGAACAGATCTCAAAGAGAACTGTTCAGTAAATATTGTAAACTTCTACTTAAGGGGCCATACCAATGTAACTACTTAAAAATAAGGACATTTTTCTAGAATTTTTTTAAAGAAAACTACTGCATCAAATATTTTAAAATATTGGGTACATATTTACTATTTATTTACAAATACACACAAATTTTTTTCCTGCTAAATTATTGAAATTTACGAGACTTATGTCCCGGTAACTGGACAGGTGAAAAAAAATAGCTCCACTGCTGCAGTGATTGGGGCCTCCACATTACCTGGAATGAAAAAAAAAAAACAAAATGATCACTAAAATAGATATTTTCCGTACCATCAACCATGTTTAAGAAAAAAGGTATGAAGTTATGGTCAAAAAAGTGTCCGTTTTTTTGCGTGCCAAATTGATATTTTTTGTCCAATCAAAAAATTCATAGTACAACGACAAACTATGTCCTTAACATTCTAAAAAATTAAATCAATACAATAAATTGTTTTCAAGTTACAGCTGCAGCAAATTTAAAAAATGCAGTTTTAAGAAAAACGGGTTTAAGAAATAACTAGCGTATAACCTATAAATAATGATCTCTTGCCACGTACCTACGTTTGTGACTATTTTGAGTTCACTGAAGTATTAGATGATTAACTTTTACTTACGTGATGACGTCACGGCATTGGAATTTGAATACCTGCTCCGGTTCGCGTTACGCCTCCAAAAACGAGTTAATGGCCCTCCGAGCAGCTGTGCCTGACGACAGCTATATTTTCAAAAATAAATATAGTCCGACTTTGGTACTTGGACCTCTTATTCTATACATATAGGAGCATCGAAATATGTAAAAATAAAATCGATTTTTTGAAATTATCACACTGATATAGCCCCTTAAGCCTAATGCCGAAATCTAGTGTTTGTGACATGTTTATTGCCCCCATGAGCCATATAAATCGCTGTCATTACTATATTTTAACACTTTATTTTTTCTGTCGTTTTGGAATAGTTTTATATCTTTACTCTAAAGAAACTGGTTGAAATTTATACCTTACATTTTATGTTCTTTTAGACTTTCATGTATTGTTATAGTGCATATTATGGCATCTGTTACAAATAGGGTTATGTCGAATATTATATAGATTATTGTATAGATATCAGTCATTATTCCAATCATTGAGATATAAAGCTTCACTATTGCGACAGAAAAGTATAGTGCTTAGTTAACTCGAAATCATAGAAACTAAAACTGTCTGAGGAAGTAATAATGTCACAAATATCCAACTAAACTTCGGTATTACTCTTATTCTCGACAGTACAATAAAAAATTTTACGCTTATGCAGGAGTGTATAATTTATTTTTAAGATAGTTCTATTGAAGATCCCCTCGTCAAAGAGACAAATAAATTTTGCACAAAGCGAAAGTATCTTTTTAATTTCTTAATATTAAAATGTTTCATCAAGAGCTAATTGCAAAATAAATTACACAGAGAGATTAATTAGTGTTGGCTTAAGCAAGCTTATATTAAACTAAAATCGAATTCACAAATCAGTTAGTTTAATTTATCCTTATTTGAACTAACCAGTTTACTTAAACTAATAAAAGTAAGTAAGTTTAAACTTAACTGATTGACGAAGTATACAAATAATTAACCCAGTTATAGTTTAATTTCAATGTAAATGAATTAATGTTAATTTTAAGCTGATTTTCTAGTATGGTTAGATGAACCTTAGCCATTCACAGGCAGAAGGTAGCTCAGTTTAGGACCGGTATTATGAAGTTAATTAAAAT
The DNA here is from genome assembly GCA_019049505.1 of Pachyrhynchus sulphureomaculatus. Classification (NCBI taxonomy): domain Eukaryota; kingdom Metazoa; phylum Arthropoda; class Insecta; order Coleoptera; family Curculionidae; genus Pachyrhynchus; species Pachyrhynchus sulphureomaculatus. The sequence goes on from CM032446.1 coordinate 176,785,394, forward strand.
GGAATTTAATGTTGAACGATTTATAAAACCAAATTGGTCACAGGCGCACTTTAGTTCACTTTCAGATAAATCTAAATTAAAATAAAATAAAAAAAGTCGCACTGCTTTCAGTAATATCGTTAATAAATTTTATCGAAAAGGCCATCAATCAGCATCTTAAATTTTTATTAAAACAATGAATTTATATGGCTTTGATAACCGAAGATCAACAGGAGATCTTCTAACTTACGTAAGACACGTTTGGAACATGCAATTGAACATTATACGTTCACTATCAGCGCATGTGTGCCCTAAGGTTGCATGCTGTCTCCTACTCTCTTTTTCATTTACATTCCCGCTCTTCTGAAAGGGAGCAAATATCTAATCTACAGCATTGCCGATGCTAGTAACCTTATGTCTTTATTCACGTTGAATGCTCGAGTATCGGCTACTGATGCACATATCCACAGACAACAAAAAGTAACTCAATTTAGTAAAGATCTACAAGAAATTCTATCTTGAGGTGAGAGTAACCAAGTAGAATTTAACGCTACAAAAACCTAGGCGGATACTTTTCCTAAAAAAGTTATCGTTGCTGAACCCGAGTTGTGTCGGGATACTTCATCCCGCTAGCATCTCCACTCAATTTGCTGGGCGTTAATTTGGGAGTAACTATGTCTTGGCAAGAACATGTTGCATGCAAGAAAAAAAGCTTTCAAAAGCTCAGATTATTATGTCGAACTAGAAAGCTTTGCCCTCCACAGTAACGATTAATTCTGTATAAAGCTAGAATGCGACCAAATGAAATACTCCCAAACATATACTGCATTTGTTGGATTCTATTTAGAGCAGAACTGTTCGCCTGATTGGTTACCCAGAACTCAGCAGCAACCTTGATTCCTTGGAACATAGAAGCATCGAAGAACGGTTGGCGACTTGAGCAAATTCTACAACTATTTTCATGGAAAGTTGTCGATGAATGTACAACCCTTTTCAAGTAGTCTTTTATATGAACAAATTCATCCTTTGAAATGGTTCGCCCAGGAATGGGTTCCCACCGAGTACAATTTGCAGTAATTAAATACGTGAATCACTTTTTCAACACCCGCGTCGCTCATGTATCGCTTTAGGGATTTCCCTACAATGTGCTATATCAATAAAAAATAAAAAAATAAAGATGGCCAGGATTAAATTAGTTCAATTTGTACCTGAATTATACTTGTATACGTTAATTAGAAAATAGATTTTTAAATAATTTCAGAATATCGTGTTGTATTGTTTCTCTTAAAAAATGGTAAATTGGGTTGTTGGAAAATTTGGCTATATGAAAGTTCCGATGCTCCAAAAAGCCAAATTAACTGTTTCCGCAAAAACACATTTAAGAAAAAAAGTTTTCATTATATTTTTTTTTTATTTCGTCAAAAGAAAATTTTTGATATTTTACACACTCTCAAAACATAAATTTGAAAGTGTTTATTTTTTAATTTGAGCAAAATCAGTTTAGCTAGTAAACTATTGCAGTAAAAGAGTTTACGATAACATGCGAGCGAAAATAACAATAAAAATTGAGCTTATGGAATAATTAACTGGTAAAAACGTGTTTTTGTAATAATGTCCACTAAAATGAATTATTGAATTAATGAATTCAATTCTTTTTTCAATTTTCAAGCGTACATAAACATTTTATAACTTATATCTCTGATGACGTTGATTTTGAATACCTAAATTTAATTTATTATCGAACTGAAAATGTATTTATAATTTCAATAAAAATAATCTGGAAATTGATTGTTACCACAAGTAGTAGTTCTATTATTATTTTTGAAAATATTTTAGAATTTGCAGAATTCCAGTCACTTTTGATAATCTTCGAAAGGTATATATGCAGGGTGTTTTTTAGGTTGGAATATTTATTTTTACTCTTAATTGGGATTTTATTTTCTAAATAAACTCATTTAGCAGAATGTAGCCTACATATAAAATAAAGAATAAAAAACATGTCAAGTGCAAGTTGAACTTGCGCAATTAGTGTTCCGTACGTTGACTTCACAAAACACACCCTAAAGGAGTTTTCAACAAAGTTTGTTTCCAATTTTTACTGAAAACTGTTGACCTTGAAATTTTTTTATATACCAGATAAATTATTAAAGGTAATGCACTCGTGATAATTTTCATTCAATCTACATCCCGTGGAGAATATTCCAGAATTTTTTCAAAATTTTTTGATCAGTACTTTTCGAGATAAAGGGGGGGGGACAGCGATTTTTACTGAAAACAGTTGACCTTGAAATTTTTTTTTTTTTATATATCAGATAAATTATTAAAGGTAATGGACTCGTGATAATTTTAATTCAATCTACATCCCGTGGAGAATATTCCAGAATTTTTTCAAAATTTTTTGATCAGTACTTTTCGAGATAAAGGGGGGGGGAACAGCGATATTTTTTAAAAATAATACAAAAAAAAGTGTGCGCAAGAATTACATTATATATATATATATATATATATATATATATATATATATATATATATATATATATATATATATTTGTTTACTCGTGTTTTCACAAGCTTTCGTTTGACACACACTCAATGACCTAGTAAAAAATTGTTTTTCACCTCCGATTTCACCCCCAAAACATGGCTCTGATGAGGCCATCAATTCCTGTATTATTACCAAATTTAAACTTTCTATGACAAATAGTTTCGGAGAAAATCGGGTGTGACAGACAGACAGACGGACAGACACCGAAGTCATCATATAAGTGTTCCGTACGGAACACTAAAAATGTATTTTCTATCTGTGTTATTATCAAAATTAAGACCAAAAATATCAAAATATGTAAGAAAAAATTTCTAAAATTCATATTTTCGATTAACATTAAAAATTTAGAATGGTCACGTTTGCGCTACAATAATAGAATATAGTCTATAATGAAATATCCTGAGACCGAATAGTTTTTAAAACGCTCTCGATACGTGCGATGCGTGTGACTTGACTTGGGTGTCTAATGTAGAAACCAAAACTGAAAAAAGAAAAATCTTTGGTAATTCTAAAACTTACAAGCTTGGAGATTTGTGATCCGAGCCAATTTTGTTGGCAATTGGTGTACGTTAAAAATTTACAATTAGTTTAATATTTAGAGAAAGTTGCTCTTCTTTGATAAAGTTATTAATAACAATAGCTCTGATATACGAAAATAAAAAAAGTTATTACACTATATTTCTTCTTTTAATATAAAATTGCTTTCAATGTGATCAAGGATTTTGTCTTCCTCCATTTAAAGTGTTTGTAAAATACCTCCCAAAAAAACTATTCTAAATTTTTATAATATAATTGTCTCTGCATTGCTTGTTCACATCTAAAATATTACTTATTTTTAGTGTTCCATAGGAAACACTTATAAGATCACTTCGTTGTTTGTCTGTCATACCTGATTTCCTGAGAAATTATTTGACATAGAAAGTTGAAATTTTGCAATAATATTGCAAATTGAATTGATGGCCTCATCAGAGCCATATAGTTTTGAAAGTTAAATTTGGATTTAAAAGTTAGTTATGGGGGGTGAAATCGGAAGTGAAAAAATTGTTTATCAGGTCATCGAGTGGGATGTCAAATGAAAGCTTGTATTATTTTACAAAATTGGGAAGAATCGCTATCTCTTCCCCTTATCTCGAAAAGTACTGATCAAAAAATTTAGAAAAAAGTTATATATATTTTCCACAGGACGTAGATTGAGCGAAAATTATCACGAGTGCATTATCTTTAATAATTTATCTGGTATATAAAAAAAAAATTCATCAGTTTTCAGTACAGATCGAAAAAAACATTGTTGAAAACTCATTTAGGGTGTGTTTTGTAAAATCATTGATCATTTTATACCTCCAAAACATTTTTTTTTATTTTAAAAGTAATCAACGTACCTAACTGAGCAAGTTCGACTTGCACTTGGCAGGTTATTTAAGTGCGTGATCATTTCGTATGACTAGCAAGCCTTTATCTTTTGTAACTTATATCTAAAAATTTTTCATAATGTTTCACAGCACTAATAAGAACTACTATAAAATTATCCCCCATTTTTTGTGAAATGGTGTAATTTGAAAAAGCCTTTTCACGTATGTTTGAAATTACCAGAACAAAAAAAAATGTCGCTATGGTCACTTAGGCTCTGTCATTGATGGGCCAAAATCCCGTGAAACTCGAGCAGTACAACTAAATATGCTTAGATACGGACCACTCTATAGCGCTATTATGTGTTGTATTCCAGCCATGCTAAGCCACCACTTAAATAAGACGACAAGTTTCAGCGACAGTAAGTCGCCACGTAGTTGAGTCACAGAGAGAACAATGTGAAACGATGCGACACTTTCCAAACACTTAAAACATATTGCTCATATATCTCGTTTTCCACAAATCACGAATGTGGGACTATAAGTGTGTGAACGAATTTTACAGGTATAGAAAAATTCTTGATAGAATTGGTTTAAATATAGATTTTTATGTAATGAAAGACTGATTTTGTCAAATTTCCACTTCATTTTGTTTCACTGAAACTGTATGACGCGTTTCGCTATACTATAGCTTCTTCTGATACAAAATGATATTTGAATATTAGTGTTGTTACATTTATACAAACACCCTAAGGTAGATAGGTAATAAAGTTAGTACTATATGCTAATGAATATTGCTGGGAAATCCATTCTGAACCTGTCTGACCTATGTAGCTTTTATGACAAGAACAACAATTCAACTGATACACTCCAGATTTTTTTAATCTATTTTGTTTTCCCTTCGTGTTTTTAATGAATATTCCTAATGAGTTGTTTGTTCTAAAAGCTATGTTGATATTATATTTGTTTAAGTGGTTTTTAATTTTCTCTGACGTGTTACCAAAATAGGTTAAAACATTATATTTTTTCCCTGTGTTGGGGTCTATTAAAGAAATAGCTTTATTTTTTAATTTTTTGTTTAGAATTGAGTCTATGGTGTCAGGAGAATATCCGTTGTTAACAGCAATTTGTTTTATTAAATTTAATTCTTTAATAAAATCATCTACAGATAAGGGGACACTTACAAGTCTATGCAACATACTTTGGTAAGCTGCCAATTTGTGTTGTAGGAGGTGAGCTGATTTTATGTTTGTTGTAGTATCTGTATGTGAGGATTTGTGAAAAATAGAGAATTTGTGTTTGTTGTAATGTCTGGTTATCGTTAAGTCAAGAAAATTAATTTTATTGTCGACTTCTAGTTCCATAGTGAATTTAATATTTTTATGTATTGAGTTTATATAGTTAAAAACATTGTCAAGTTGACGCTCTGTACCATTAAAACAAGCAGAGATGTCGTCTACATATCGGTACCAATACAAAAATGATTTGCTAAATTCTTATCGATGTATTTGTTTTTCTAGGTTATCCATGAATATTTCTGCTAAAAGCGGGCTAAGTGGACTACCCATTATGAGACTCTCAGAACTATTATAAAACGTATTATTAAAGTAAAAAAAAATATATTTTTTACTTTAATAATACGTTTTATAATAACCTAGAAAAACAAATACATCGACAAGAATTTAGCAAATCATTTTTGTATTGGTACCGATATGTAGACGACATCTCTGCTTGTTTTAATGGTACAGAGCGTCAACTTGACAATGTTTTTAACTATATAAACTCAATACATAAAAATATTAAATTCACTATGGAACTAGAAGTCGACAATAAAATTAATTTTCTTGACTTAACGATAACCAGACATTACAACAAACACAAATTCTCTATTTTTCACAAACCCTCACATACAGTTACTATAATAAACATAAAATCAGCTCACCCCCTACAACATAAATTGGTAGCTTACCACAGTATGTTGCATAGACTTGTAAGTGTCCCCTTATCTGTAGATGATTTTAATAAAGAATTAAATTTAATAAAACAAATTGCTGTTAACAACGGATATTCTCCTGACACCATAGACTCAATTCTAAACAAAAAATTAAAAAATAAAGCTATTTCTTTAGTATACCCCAAGAAAGAAAACACAGGGAGAAAATATAATGTTTTAACCTATTTTGGTAACACGTCAGATAAAATTAAAAACCACTTAAACAAATATAATATCAACATAGCTTTTAGAACAAACAACTCGTTAGGAAAATTCATTAAAAACGCAAAAGGAAAACAAAATAGATCAAAAAAATCTGGAGTGTATCAGCTGAATTGCGGTTCTTGTCATAAAAGTTACATATCAGTTGAATTGTGGTTCTTGTCATAAAAGTTACAAAGTTACATAGGTCATTCGAAACTCGGATTTCAGAACATAAAAGAAGCTATTTAAAAAACAAAACTGACTCAGCGTACAGTAATCATTTAACAGAATCAAATCATCTTTTTGACGATAAATTTAAAATTCTACACATACAAAACAAAGGCGTAAAATTAAACCTATTAGAAAATTTACAAATAAATAGAATTAAAAATTCAGACATCATCTTAAACGAACAAAAAGATACCTGTCTGGCCCATGGTAACTCCCCTTTACTCAATTTATACAATTAATATTCAGAATGGATTTCCCAGCAATATTCATTAGCATATAGTATTAATTTTCTCACCTATCTACCTTAGGGTATTTGTATAAATGTATCAACACTAATATTCAAATATCATTTTGTATCAGAAGAAGCTATAGTATATCGAAACGCGTCATACAGTTTCAGTGAAACTAAATAAAGTGGAAATTTGACAAAATCAGTCTTTCATTACATTCGTTATGAATTTCCATCAAATAACAGCCACAACAATTCAAAGTATAGATTTTTGTCTTATTTCTACTAATATACAAGAGTAGATGGGTGGAATATACAGACATATTTTGAATTGATGAATCAAACTGTAGGACCAAGTTAATTGTTTATCACAAACTGAGCACCCGATTTATATTTTGTTCTTTTATGACTGACTAAAGTGTTTTATATTTTGGTGACCTATATGTCGTTTACAACAAATCACGAACGTAGGACTATGAGTAAGCCTTCCCATGTGAAAACGAATTTTACAAGTATAGAAAAATTCCTGGCAGACTTGGTTTAAATATAGAATTTTATATTATTTCTACTAATCTACAAGAGTAGATCGGTGGAATTTACAGACATATTTTGAATTGATAAATCAAGCTCTAGAACCAAGTTTATTGTTTATCACAATCTGAGCACGCGATTTCTATTTTGTTCTTATATGACTGACTAAAGTGTTTTATATTTTGGTGCCTTATTTTACATAGAGGGTTGTTACTAATTTTATTCGTTTTTCATGGAAAAACTTCTTTTTCATCAATCTAGCACCAGTATATAATTTAAGTTGGGAATGTGGAATCTTTGGCACAATGACACTACTCAGTATATATCACCATTACACCAAACACTTTATTTTTGCACTCGACGCGCGTTTCGCTAACCATGTTAGCTTCATCAGGAGCGATGATTTACTAAAGCTAAATTACAAATCTACCCTATTTATACTTAGGCTAACCCTTGAATTACTCAGGCGGAACTAATGGCATAGGCGAGGCCATCAGTTTCGGTCAAGTAACCAGTAGAGGGGAGTGTAAGGAATAGGCCCTCTGTCTTTATTTAAACTACTGTTACATTTTATAATTTTCATACGCGTTCAACAATCTCCTATCAGATACATTTTTAATTAATCTTAGATTATCTACAATATGATCAGTTTCAAGGGCATGTTCGGCAATGTTAGACTTTTCTGTTCTACTATATTTTAAGTGTGCTAAATGTTCTTTAAATCGTGTTTCAATTGACCTTTTAGTTTGCCCAACATACTTTTTGTCACGATCACTAAAACTAATTTCATAAATTTCACTTTTCTCGCAATTAGGAATCTTACCTTTGGGATTTCCTAAGATATTCCTCAAATTGTCTGATGACTTATAGACTACGGTGAGGCCTACCTTATTAAATACCTTATTGAGTCCCCTGCTATATTTCGGATTATATGGTATGAAGACATATTTGGTGTTATTTTCTTCGCGTGTAAAAAAGGTGGAATTCCGAATATTTAATCTGAACTTATGTCTATTAGCTTGTTTACTAAGTCATCGTCATATTCATTAACACTAGGTATATTTCTAATACGATTCCTTTCATTATTGAAGTTTACTATGTTCAGAGGAAAAGTGACCAAACGATGAACTAAAAAATGTAATGCGGTTAATGTGTGTTGCTTGCAATGAAATGAATCATTAGGAATATATCTATCTGTTACTGTGTCTTTCCTATAGATATTAAATTCTAATCTATTATTATTTTTAATAATTAATATATCTAGAAAAGGCACTTGTCCTTTGTTCTCAACTTCGTAAGCCACCTCAGACTATAAGTCATCATACAATCTGAGGAAATCCCAAAGATAAAATTCCTAATTTTGAGAAAAGTGGAATTTATGAAATTAGTTGTAATGATTGTGACAAAAAGTATGTTGGGCAAACTAAAAGGTCAATTTAAACGCGATTTAAAGAACATTTAGCACACTTACAATACAGTAGAACAGAAAAGTCTAGCATTGCCGAACATGCCCTTGAAGCTGATCATATTGTAACATTAGATAATCTAAGATTAATTAAAAATGTATCTGATAGGAGATTGTTGAAGGCGTACGAAACTATGGAAATTATAAAATGTAAAAGTAGTTTAAATAAAGACGTTAGCTCATAACAGTAATTAAGCCATTTCCTTTCTTTTAGCTTATTATTATTAGATTTATCAAATATATATTGAATCATAACTTTGAAATCCTTGTAAATTTTCATCTCGATTTATATTCAACTTGAAAGGTTCTAAGCATTTCTTCATTATTGTTATGTACTAAATGGCACCTAATGGTAGCCACCATCGATTCTCGGTATTATTCTGCTACAAGGGTCACTAAGAGTAGAACGAATAATTTAAAACAAAAATTATACACCTTTCTTTACTCTTTGATATACACTTTTAGATGCTTTTTCCCTTTAAAATTAATAAAAGTATTTAAAGTCATCACAAAAAACCCTGTTAATTGATTACCACCTTTATAGATTGTAACTTTTTTATGTTAGACAAAATGGCACCTAACCTCTGCCGTATTTGTTCTTTTTGACAGCAGGCATCTACAGTTATATAATTATTCAAATGTTTACTTAACGATCCATGCAATAATTTTAACTTTGACATGGTTTCTTGAACACCCCGTTTAGCTTTATTTTTATGAGAATGTACTAAACTTCATAAATTTTATCTTTTTTTTTTATTGTTAGACAAAACAACATATTGAATTTTTGTATAATTGTACAGCCAGTGTTACTGTACAGTTTTAGACCTTGAAAAGACATAAATAAACATATAGGCGATGAGAAACATTACCCTGCTTTTGAAGGCATTCATGTAATATACATTGTAGAGCAAAAAATCGACACAAACCATTTTGCTTCATTTAACACCTATTCTTGAACTTAATTTTCAAACAGTGGTATTATTTTTGGTATCATTAGAATGCTGATTTTCTATTCTTTCCAGTATTACCAAAAACGTTTGGATTTCCAAAAAGTTTTACTGATTAAAATGGTTTTACGAAACAGAACCGTTTTTACTCGCTCAGCAATGTACTTGTTACGCGCTATTCATCCCCATAAAAACCCAATGCAACTGCATTTTTCTATCATTCCTTTATCGGAACTTGAACAGTCAACATCTCTGCTATACCTGCTCACTAATTACGTCATCGGAAAATGGACGGCACAAGTCATTGCCCTATTGTAATAAGGGCATAGCCAACGTGTAGTCGCCGCGCAACTTCACCTGAGCCAATCAGCTGTCTCCAAACTCTACAGACTACAGAGACTGGCTCCTTTACACAGAGACCAGGATCAGGAAGAAGAAGGTGTACCTCGGAGCGAGATGACCGCTACATTGTCAACACAACTCTAAGAAATCGTCACTTCACTCGCGTTGAGATCCAGCAAGAGCTCCGACAAGTTTGTGGTCGGACTGTCAGTCATTGGATAGTTAGAAGAACACATAAAGAAGCTAACCTAACTCCGAAGAGACCAGATGACGAACCCAAATTGACAGCAGCCCATCGACAAGCGCGATGCAGATTTGCCCGAGAACATGTCGACTGGACCTTAGAGGAATGGCGCTCCGTTTTATTCTCCTACGAGTCTCGAATGTGCCTACATGGCAATGTTGGAAGAAGACGAGTCTAGAGGAGGCATGAGGAGCGCTATGCGCAGTGCTGCATTACTGAAACGGTCGCCTACGGAGGAGGGCCTGTCATGGTGTGGAGAGGCATCTCACTGGCCACATACTGCTGCATCGGTACGGCAATACCTGGCTGAAGTGGGAATACCCACATTACACTAGCCTGCGCGGATTCCTGACCTTAGTCCAATCGAGAACATGTGGGATGAGCTCAAAAGAAAGGTTTGAGCCACAAATCCAGCCCCTGCATCTTAAAGGACTTAAAGATTGGGTGGGGAAGAATCCCACAGACAGTGGTGAAATACCTCACCCGTTCCATAAAAAACTGACTGGAAGCAGTAATAAGGGCTAGGGGGTTAATACAAAATATTGATTATGGTTTTTATCAAAAAATTTAATTGTTAAACTTAAAATTTGTTTAATTTTCCTTTCTCTTACCCCCATTTTTAATGGTTGTTCTCCCTTTTTGATCATTTTAATCAGTAAAAAGCATGAGGTATGCTATTGAATTTGATATCACTAGAAAGCGAATAGAATGGGCTTTCAAATGATACTAAAATCTATAAAAATATATGAACACTAAATTCTAGGATGCGTGTTAAATGAAACCAGTTTTAGTCGATTTTTTTTGCTTACCAGTATATTCGCAATGACTTTCATTTCCACTTACCAATATTGTTCCATACAAACAACGCAACAGTAATTCGCAAATTTAAAACTGGTTTAAAAGTTAATAATAGGAATTCCCAGGTGTCGAGTTACAATGACATAATTTGTATGGAATCACCAGTTCGCAATGCGCACGTTATCAGCACTTCAAATACTATCTTTTGTGTTGGACAATAAACAATTGCCCAATCGTTAGCAGGCAGCCTAATGCAATTAATCAGAGTATGTGTGCCATTTCGATAATTGAAAAATGGGTAAATTAGATTTAAAACCGTTGCTTTTGAACGTGTTTCATATGTGGAATTTTACAGGTGAAATTAGAGAAACGGCAATTTGTTCTAATGAAACCTTTGACTGATGTATGAGTGCTGTTTTACTTTCTTAAAAAACACCATAATACTATATCTTTTAAGTCAATACATACAATGTGACAACTAAGTTTTTGGACCAGTGCTGCATATTACATACTAGTAAAAACATCAACAAATTTCATACAACATTTGAACCTCGAATTTTCAAAAATTCGATTTTTTTTACGGATTTTTATTCTCTAATTTCTTCTTATTATGCTTTATCTTCTAAGGGCGTTGGCGATCACATTTGCCTATCTGATTTTATCTATTGCCGCTCTAAACAGCTCAGTAGATGTCATGTTTGTCCACCGTCGTAAGTTTTTCAGCCAAGAGTTGCAGTGCCTTCCTGGTCCTCGCTTACCGATTATTTTTCCTTCAATTATAAGTTGCTGAAGCTCATACCTTGGGTTTCTCATAATATGGCCAAAGTAAGTGCTTTTTCTTTCTTTAACAGCTGGAATCAACTCACGTTCTTTTCCCATCCGATCAAGTACTTCCACGGTTGTGGTATGTGCTGTTTAAGGAACACGCAGCATTAGCATCTTAGCACTCTTGTTCTTGTTTTTAAGTTTAGTTGGCAGTTACAGAATACGCTGTGCATTTTATTAAAGGAGCTTCGTGCTTTTTCAATTCTTGAGCGTATTTCAATAGAGTGGTCCCAATCTTTACTAATTACACTTCCTTAGTATGTTATTTTTGTTACTCTTTCAAGTGTTTGTTGATGTACTTTAATATTTATGTTTGTATTAGAATTCTTACTGACCACCATTGTTTTCGTTTTGCTCGTATTTAGTTTCATTCCATATTCCTCAGATGCATCAACAATTCCATTCATGAGTCTTTGTAGGCCTTCTTCACTACCCGCTAGAATGACAGTATCATCAGCCTAGCGGAAGTTATTTACACACACACACCATTAATTGTAATTCCATCTTTTTTATCAGATAGTGCTTTATTGAAATTTTCCTCCGAAGAGACATTGAATAACAGGGGTGACAAAATACAACCCTGACATACGCCTTTCTTTATTTTTATTTCTTTGGAAATGCTTTCTCAACTTTTATTTTGGCAGTCTGGTTCCAGTATAAACTTGATATTATTTGTAAGTCTTTGTCATCAATGTTACACAATCCATCATTTTCTCATGATTTATCATATCAAAGGCTTTTTGGAAATCTATGAAGCATAAACAAACATTAGAGTTGACATCCCTACATCTTTCAGTCAGAACGTGAATGGAGAATAGAGCGTCCGTCATTCCTAGTCCGTTCCTAAAGCCGAACAGTGTTTGTCCAGTACGTTCATCTAGTTTTTTGTATACTCTTTGGTGGATTATTTTAAGGAAGAGTTTCAAGATGTGGTGCATTAGACTTATATTCCGATATTCCTCGCACTTTCTAGGGTTATTCTTTTTTGGCAATAGTATAAAAATTGATATCAATCAATCATGATGTACATCACCTGTGTTGTATACGCTGTTGAAGATGTCCTGTATCATGTCCATATGTTTTTAAGAAATATTTTAATGATTTCTGTAGGTATATTATCTTCTTCTACGGCCCTTTCGTTTTTAAGCTGATTTGCTGCTGCTAATATTTCATCTTTAATTATGGGGGGGGGGGGAGGCCCGTTGTATTAAGCTTATTTGTATTATATTGTCTAGTTGTGTCACTATACATTTCCTCTATATATTCTTCCCATCTAGGTATTCTTTCTTGCATGTTCAGTAGTAGTTTACCTTCTTTATCTTCTATTACTTGTGGATGGCTTTGTAAGTCCGGCAGCTTCTTTGACTTTCTTATGTAAATTAAATGTGTCGTATTTCTTTTCTAATACTTCTATTTCTGTGTATTGTTCATTTAGCTACATCTCTTTAGCCTCCTTTATCTTTCTTTTTATTAGGTTGTGGGTTTCTTTGTATCTTATATTATTGTTGTTCTTATACTTTCTTCTTACTTCTAGCATATCCAGTATATTTCCTCCGTCATCTATGATTGTTTCTTTTTGGTTGTATTTTATTTCAGGTGCTTTTCCATTACTTCTGCCAGTATTTCTATGATGCGTTGCTATCTTTCTTCCAGCGTCTCATGAGTTCCCAGCTTGTTTGTATCCAGGCTTCTCGAAATCTCCTCATAAATCCTCTTCTTAATGACTTCTTCCTTGAGTTTGTCGATGTTAATATTTGTTGTTATTTATTCATGTTTTAATTTTTTTTACTCTAATCTTGATACTTGTAAGCAGCAGGTTTTGGCAGATTTAATCATATTTCGTTGTCTTCTATTGACGATTATATAGTCTATTTGATTTCATACTTCTAAGAATTATTAAAAAAAAAATTAAGAAAATTCCATTCCATTACAAAGTTATAGCATTAAATGTGATCTGGCGTCGGATTGGGACCGCTACCTGTCTCAACGCAATGTCTGCAATATTACTCATACATTTTTTAATATTTTTTAACTTTTATTTTTTAAATCTTAATTCTACAAAATGTCGAACGGTTTTTTTTTTAAATTTTTCTAATAAACAATTTTTTATAAATCTTACAAAAATTTTTTGGTCAAAATTGCATACTAAAGTTTGAAACACCGTAAATTTTCTATTTTTGAAATAAAACACTTCAGCAATTTTCAACTATTTTTTGTAAAGTTATCCTGCAGACAAGAAGGCACCATAGTTTTTATCTGTGGTCCTGATAAAAGTAATATTAACGTTTAAAATATATTTTAAAAAAAATTCTTATAATTTAAAGTACAATAAGGGTATATAATCGCCATTCTTCGGTATTATTCACTTAATAACCTTTAAAATATCTTTTTTTAAATATACATAATTTTTGCAGCTCTCAGGTGTATGTAACCCCTTAAAGCTGTATCTTTTCCCAATTTTCATTTTAAATTCTAGCTTGAAGTTTTGACATATATTTGAAATACTATATTTTATTTAACGTTCAATATTAATTGTACAAATTAAAATACGTGGAAAAGAGCTGTAATTAAAATTCAAGCTAAACTTGACACAAATACCACAAAAACATTAAAAATGATAAAAAAAAAAAATATAAGCTTTGCTCATCACTTTTTTTTTTTCAAACACATCAACAAAAACAAACTTTTTTGTTCAATATGGGTTTCTTTTGGGAGATGAGGCCTTGTTCTCGAGGCAGGAACTTCCTGACGTTTCGTTAAAACTGCGGTCAATATTTTCAAAGGCGATGTGGCAGTAGTCGAAGGTTTCTTTTTGGCTGTTCACTGTCAACTGTGTTCGATGGTGTCGCACTGTCTGGTTTTGTGTGTTCCGGAGTAGGCGTGGCCATTTTGACTCTCGACCAATCAGGCGCCAGCTACATTTCCCTGTTTCTCAATGTTTTTGTTTGTCGTAATACGGGCGTCCAAATTTTGATGAGATTAAGCCCTTCGTCTTTTTGAAACATCTAGCAAGCAGTCATCTCACTGGTTCCGATATGTTGATGATATATTTGTTATATGGAGCCATGGGGAACAAGATCTGGATGACTTCAGAGACACCTGAATTCAATTAACAATAAAATCCAGTTCATCATTGAGAAGGAAAAAGACAAACAAATCGCCTTTCTAGACATACTAATTGAAAAAGAAGACAACGGAAAATTGAGTCACAGAGTGTATCGTAAACCAACACACACTGACAGATATTTAAACAAGGATTCGAGTCATCACCCTAAACAAAAAAGAGAAAGAGCCACGAAGAAATAGAAAGAACCACTCGTCAGGATAAAACTTCAAAAACTGACAACAAAGACAAACAATCCACTGGATACCAAAGAATTGTCTTGCCTTTTGTGAAAAATGTAATAGACCACATTGGAAAATTGCTACGTTGGCACGATATTAATGCCACATAAAAGCCAACACGGCCAATAAAAAACAAAGTCTAAGATCGAACAAAGACCAGAAAGAACCACTTTCCGCTGCAGACGCAGATCGAATTTCATGCAGCTGTGGTTCAGTCTATGAAGGCACAACGAAACGTAGCATTATACATTAATACACGACTAACTGAACACAAAAGGAGTTGCCGACTAGGACATACAGAGAAATTTGCCGTAGCCGAACACACATTGACCCAGGAAGACCACAAAATACTGTTCGACCAGACTCAATTTCTAGCCAACCCGAGGTTATACAGAGATGCTATTGAAATCCACAAATACAAACTTCCAACGCCTACTCCGGAATACACAAAACCAGACAGCGCGACATCGTCGGACACAGTTGACAGTAAACAGCTAAGAAGAAACCTTCTACCACTGCCACATCGTCAGGAAGTTAATACCTGGAGAACACGGCCTCAACTTCCGAAAGAAACTCATATTAATTCAACCGGTGGCTTTCACCCTGCATTCTTCAATTATTTGTTCAAATTTAAAAAAACTTCATAAAGAAATGTTGTCCTTTTGCCAACTTTATATAACTGCACAAAATTGCATTGGTCAATTTAAATTTTTATTGTTTACTAGCTTTTTAAACTAACTTTTTTAGACCTACAAAAAAAAATTATCGTCACATTTTCTCAACGCGTATTATATGAGAAGAACGGGTAATTCTCCGTTAACATGATTTAAGTGGGTGAATATGGAAATAGGAACACATCACACTTTAATATCGGTCTTATGTCTAGCTAATAAATCTTGTCCAGTAGAGCAAATTTAGTTCTTCTGAAAATAGCGATAACATACAAGCTAGGGAACTTTTATAATTAGTTTTCTTATATGTGCAGTCTTATTATTAGGCCAAGATATTCTTGCTCATCTATCGCTTCTTGTTGCACCAAATAAGCAAACCAGAGCATTTATCAATATTTAGCGGTATAGCCTATCTACTTCTTCTACCACCTTAATGTCACTTCTGCAGACACCAGCATTTGTCATCGGACGAAAGAAAAATTTTGTATCTTTCACAAATATTTATACTTTCCACTCATTCAAAAGTAAGTAAGTCTACAACAAAGATATTAAAAAATAGAGGGGAAATAACGGAGCCCTGCGGCACTTGCCGGCTTTTGAGATTAGAGAGTGTTCTCTTTTTTAGGAAATTTTACAGAAATGGTTTAAATTGATCGCTAAAATTGTATACATTTGTTTAGAATTGAGGAAAGAACGTTTCTTATAAAACATCGAAAATGTTCTCGGCAATTTAGACAAGTCACGACGGCGATGTAACCTTTTGTTATCAGTCAACTTCCTGCTTAAATAGGGATTACCCTTTTTGGATCGATATCAGCGAAACATACATTTATATTTTACGGCATCTTTCAGACAACGGAGTAGTGCTGCTAAAGGCATTTTTACATTTCTGCAACAACTATTAGTTGTGGCCAAGCCAAATATCAAAATAATTAATAAAGAAGTATACTGACCTGCCGAGATTGCAGCCCGGAAGCCTTGATACCGTATGAAGGCACGAGATTCACGGAGCTAGGGCCGCCACCATCGTAAAATAGTTGTTTTTTTTCCTTATTGAGCCAACAGGTAATGCTGAAATAAAATATCAACTAAAGCCTTAACACAATTAGTACATGTGATTTTAAAGGTATTGAAATATGGATCTTTGTAGGCACGGGAGTAAACAAACAAAACTTGAAGTTGACATTGTTAACAGAAAAAAATTAATTTCATTAAATACTACACAGTACAAAGAATTCTACATGAAGAATTCTAATTGGAATGGTTTGTTTTTCGTTGCTCGTTTGCTTCGTTGATATCACAAATGAAACTAAGATTAATAATATTTATAAATATATTTTATTTCATCTATAATATATGTAAATTGCAACGTTTTTCTCTGAGTGTCGGTCTGACTGTCTGTCCGTTAGTGCGCTTATCACTCGAGAACCACTTATCTGATTTACGTGCTTTTTTTAAAAAAACATTCATATGTTCTTTGACCTGGTTAAAGGATATATTTTATTACGTTAAGTAACATAAGGAATAAGCAGTGACGATAATAGTGAATCAAGTCGGAAAAAAGTTTGCCGCTAGCATGTCCTCTTGCAGTAGACTGCCTAAACCATTAAATATGGAACCATATTATGTAGCAAAGAATATAAGATATTTAAAATGCAACATCTCTCTGTCTGTTTGTTCGTTCGTTAATACGCTTATCACTCGAAAACCACTTATCCGATTTACGTGTTTTTTTTATTCATACCTATGTTTTCTTTCCAGGTTATATAATAATAATAATAATCTGTAGTCTATGATATATATAAAAACGCAACGTCTCTCTGTCTGCCTGTCTGTTCGTTAGTGCACTTATCAGTCGAGAACCACTTATCCGATTTACGTGTTTTTTTTTAGATTTATACATATGTTCTCGGGCCAGGTTTTAGGATATATTTTATTACGTTAGGTAACATAAGAAATAAGCAGTGACGATAATAGTAAATCAAGTCGGAAAAAGTTTGCCGCCGAGAGTGCCTCTTGCAATACGCTTCCTAAACCGTTAAATATGGAACAATATCATGAAAGAATACAATTTATGTAAAATGCAACTTCTCTCTATCTCTCTATCTGTCTATCGTCAGTGCGCTTATCAGTCGAGAACCATTTATCTGGTTTACGTGTTTCTTTTTAATTCATACATATGTTTCTCTGACCAGGTTATGTATGTTAATAATAACAATAATCTATATAATATATACAACTCTCTGTCTGTCGATCTCTCCGTTATTGTGCTTATCATTCGGGAACCACTTGTCTGATTTACGTGTTTTTTTTTTTTTTTAATTCTTAACTTAATATTTATCAAAAAAAAAATTATAATATATAAAACGCACCCTCTCTCTGTCTGTCTGTTTGTCTGTCCGTTAGTGCGCTTAGCACTCAAGAACCATTTATCTGATTTACGTGTTTTTTTTTTATAAAATACATTCTATGGCCAGGTTATAGGATATATTTTATTACCTTAGATGACATAAGGAATAAACAGTCACGATAATAGTGAATCAAGAACACGAGAGCGAAGCCGCGGGCACGGAGAGTGTCTCATAAAGTAATATATTATAAGTTTGTGTTTATGCGCTTTCTATAAAAACATATGCGAGACTATTCTACGAACGTGTTCAGTTAAACATTTATGTTGTTGAAGTTAGTAAATAAAAGAAACAAACATGAGTTTAATAGAAAAGATCGACTATTACAGAATAGTTGGATTCGCGTTTGTGATCTTAATATGTATACATTATAATTTTATAACATTTAATTTATATGTATGTACTACAATTTTAAAATTTTATTCTTATAATTATTATACATATGTGTACTAATACATACACACACACATGCAGACATATTTATGGTACCGCAATGTGCATTCAGTTTTTTGAAGTAATAATAAATAAACTAAATTAAAAGTAATAATAAAATACACAGATTATACGTGGTCGACCATGTATATAGTATATATATGGATGTGTATTTGGGTTTTTTTCAGTGAATTTGTCTATATATATATATATATATATATATATATATATATATATATATATATATATATATATGTCTACTAACATACGTGCAAGAGTATTCGCGCATTAGAACGCGCGAGTATGCATCATATTTGTCGGCACCTGACATTCGTATTTCTTTTTAAACTTATCAATTTTATAAATTTTAAAAATAGCATATCTCACGTACAGAAGGAGATCCGATCCGGTAAGTTGAAACTTGAGCGATCACGAAAAATGCTGCGATGATCGATTTTATCGTAATTTTTATCAAACCTGAAGGCTCAGCCGCTCACCGTGATTCTGTTATTGCCGCTCACCCAGATATGCTTTCGCTCCCCAAGCTGTCCACTATTTTGGTTGTCTTATATTCTTATAGGAAACAATAATATAATTCTTTAGTATAAGGCTAAATTCTTATTTAGCATTATTGATGCTTACGGGTCGGTGACCGGGAGGTTGAGAGTTACCTAGTCTGAAAAGTTTTCAGCCTAACACATAGATGGCGTTAGAAATTGTGAAACCGTAATTGTATTGTTCCATCATTTATATAAACACAGGTAAAATTTTATTTCGATCTGTCCATTCATTCGAGTAATAGCAGATATTTAATACTGACATGTTATTGATTTTTTAAAATGGAAAAAATTGAATATCGTGCAGTGATAAATTCTTTATTTTGGATGGTTTAACATCAACAGAAATTCATAAGGATGCATCACCTTCACTTTTCACTGTGAAAAAATGGCTTCTCTTTTTAAAACTGGTCGTAAAATCCTCGAAGACCATCCATGCAAAGGTCATCCAGAAACTGCTACAACACCACAAATTATATAACCAGTTCATGATATGGTGCCGCATTTGCTGACAACTGACCAAAAACGCATTTGAATGCGTATTTCTCAAGCGTATTTGGATCATTTTAAGCAAAATAGGAGGATTTCAAGCATCGTTTCATAAATGCTAATGAAACTTGGATCTACTACTATACACTAGAGCGAAAAGAATAGCCGAAACAATGGATGAAGTCGGTGGAAGTGCACCAAAGAAGGCATAGACGATTCCATAAGCAGGGGGAACAAAGGTGTTTTGTTGATCGATTGTCTTCAGAAAGGTAAAAAAAAATTAGTAATATTATTGTAACCTTTTGGATCAGTTGGGTGCAAAAATTCATGAGAAAGGATCTGCTTTAAAGAAGAAAAGAATTCTTTTTCATCAAGACAATGCACGTGTTAACAAAAGTGTTTTGACGATGGCAAACTTCAACGAATTAAAGTACGAGTTGCATGAACATACAGCGTATTCACCAGACTTAGCTCACTCTGACTATTATCTGTTTACAAACCTGAAAAAATTACTGGCTGGAAAGCATTTCACATTAAATGACGAAGCTATTGCATCCGTGGATGGATATTTTGCAGACTTTCCGGAACCACGCTTTAATGATGGTATTGAATTAATGGAAAAACATTGGAATAATTGTGTTTAGGTTTCAGGAGATTATATTGAAAAATAAAACATATTTAAGACAAAAAAAAATTCTTTCATTGTTAGGTCAAGAACTTTTTAGATAGTCCTTGTTCTCCTGGATGTTGGTTGCTGATACGTTAGTACCTTATATCACTACGGATTTCTATGCAGCTGGAAGATTAACGGTATCGTCTTTTTTGTGTAAGGTGCAATTTGTTTCAATTTTGGATTGTTTCTCGGATGATTCTTGTTTTATAATGTTTTTTATATAGCAATTTGTTTGTAACTGTAAAAATAGAATTTGTGGCATGTCGCTAATTTCTGTTGGAAACGAGCTCAGGTATTTTATTTGTTACGGATGCTAAGTTTGTGTTTTTGAGGCTTAGAGATATCCTACGCGTGGTTCGTCCTATGTAGGCAATAGCAACATAGAATATTGTACACGCCTTAGTTTTCTAGCTTCATTTTGTCCTTTGGATTTCTGGGTCATTTTTTAACCACAATAATCTTAGGCGATTTGGGCCCTTGCTACCTCCAACTCAATCTTTCTTTTAAAGATTAGCTTTAAAAATTTGTATTAGTCGTTTTTAATAATGTTATCTAAATAATCAAGATTAAATTATTTAAAAGTTAGCATGATAATTGAGACTTTATGTATGCACTTGACTACCTCTATTTTAAGCACCCTTTTTATTCGAGAAATTATTTACATTTATATGTCCAGATTTGAAACACTTTTAATTTTTTTACACGACATGTAACGCCTCAACTTCCTTAAGAGGGTCAACTTCTGTTTAAGCACACTTACACTACACTTAAAGTAGTCAAAAGTCTGCTTGACCTATGAAATTAATTTTTAAGTCATATTGTAATTAAAACTATGGTCTTATCAAGTTTCTAAACAACCTACTAAATTTTTTTTCTTGCATAGATAGTATTACATGAAAACGAGGAGCAGAATCTATGGTTGCACTCAAAATTCTGTTATTCTTTCATGTAAGAGATTTATTGCAAATTACTAAACAATAAATATTATACAAAAAGCAGATACTAGATAGTAGATTTATATTATTATAAGAGTTGATTTACCTGCTGAACGGGTTTGCTACTTATCTGTACACCACTTTCCTTCAGCTCTTTTACTTCTTTCCCTTATAAAGTCCTCACCATGACGAATTTGCTTCCTGTACGTGTTCATATCGCATCTTGCCAGCATAGACAGGGCAGAAGTTGCTATGCGAAAAATAAAAATTGCCAAATAAACCTAATGCCAATTACTAATTTCTGTTTAAAAGCATGTCAAATCAATACGATTTTATGTATGATTTATCAAAAAAGAGTGGGAGTTCTCTTTTGTGAAAAATATTCAGGTCATTCAAAACAATAATCGGCAAGTGTAAGTCAGACTTGCGTAATTGAGGCACCGGATTGCAGAACTACCTCTACGCGTGACATCTGTTTCCCTAGTAAGCAGGACGCTGGGAACGTGTCGATCTACGGACAAAATCAATTTACAAAGCAATAATCAACTCGTCGTTTTTCTGTTAATAATTAACGAATCAAGTTGATTTTTAACAATTGAACATTTTTTAACGGAATTAACTTCAGAAATGTTCTACAAAAAGTATTTGTACAGCCACTACAAATTTTTACTTTCAAAGACAACACCAGGATATTGTATACAGTCCGTCAAGTAAGAACGTGGCCGCTCGTATTCTTGCAAAAATATGTTTTGAGAACACTTTTTGTCATCAATGTATTCTGTGGTGTGCTAACAACGACGCAATTACCTTAGTGAGTTGTCCAATCGCCTCCTGCGTCAAATATAAGCCTGACAGCTTCAAACCATGCTGTCGACGATATTTTGTGTATACTCGCGCAGCAATGATCTCCAAATTTTTTGAATCTCGCTGAGTCAAAGTCCTTAGAGTCTTTCCTCTCAGCTTTCTTTTTACAAGTAACCAAACATTTTTAATAGGGTTGGCGTCCGGCGATTGTGAGGGTTATCGTGGGCCTAAGCGAGCTGCTTTGCGACTGATTTTCGACCAGACAAGGTTTCTTCAACGTGCTTCGAAAGTTGACATCATGAGCACGAAGATCTGGTCTTATGGAACACATTTAAAACATGATTTTCTTATTTTTGCCGGTCCTTGATGCAACGTCAATTTCGGGTCCCGGGAAAATAAAGACACGATTCGTTTTTCGACTTTCGGAACGACTTTGCCTACCGAGCCACGTTTTGGCAAGTCGTCGACACACAGACTTTCTAATATATTTAAAGGCCGCGGAATGTGTCATTTTAGCCCTCTTTGGATGGGAACAAAGAAAAACTGCCCCGAACCGACACTCAAACAAATGATTCATTCATTTTGGATTTTACGTGATTTCGACGAGAGTTCGGAATCGACTTATACTTTTACTAAAATGCGTCGTAGACAAAAATTACCTTTACCGATTTTTTGTTGAATCGTTAGAATTGCATCAACCAAAAATGAATTATCACGGACATGTTCTTAATTGACAGATTGTATATAGCCGTTAATAGCTAAACAGAAGAATTTTCAATTATATTAAATGCTCTCTGGCAAATTGTATACACCAGGGATGTCAAAGATACGGCCCGCGGGCCGCATACGGCCCGCGGGCCGCATCCGGCCCCCGGGACGTATCAATAAGGCCCGCGATCGCAAGAAGTCAGGTATCTGGATCCTCGAGCTCAAAATAATTACCCTCTTTTATAATAATTCAGTTCATTTTTTTTATTTGAATCTGGCCCACCTACACATTCTAAATTTAATATATGCAAAATTGAGTTTGACACCTCTGGTATACATTATTAGGTGTTCGAAGGCTGAAAGTAACCTGAAATAACTAAAACTACTATTTTTTCCTGTAATATTGTTTGAACCAATCTTTGATAGAACTCCATTTTTAATAATGGAAAATTTAGGATTTATCACCACTTTATTTTTATGCGTTGTGACATTTGTTTACTACTCTATTAATATATCATAGGATCTTCGGACAAAGTTCGATATGAACTAAACTTATTGTTAAAAAAAAAAACAAAAATTATTTGGTTCCACAAATGTACGTAACTCGTATTTCTAACTATCCTTATCCATAACAAAATGTCGGTAAAATACATTTTGGAAAAACAAAAGCAATACATACTGAATATATTGTATAAAAGAATTCAAAAGTGGGGCAATATTAGATTCTGTTTGGCCGTTTAACATTTTAATTTTTATATTTATTAACTTCCATACATTCTAAAAAGTTAAGTTTGTTAGGTAATTAAAGTTTGAATATGTTTTGTTCAATATTAAGTTAGTATGGGAGTGTGTCGTGTTCGAAGATCTGTGTGCACCAATTGCTGCTGTTTAAGGTAACAGAAAGTGTGCGAAACTACATTCTGAAACTATATAATGGGCATATGGGTAAACTTAATTTAGAAAAATCTGTCACAATATGGATCCATGGATAATTACACAAATTTCTACATTTTTTTGCCGCAGTAGTTTTTCTATACAGTAACATTTCCTATTTCTTACGAAATAATGCATTTTTAGTCGAATTCAACTCTGGTCGCTCGAATGAAGATGCTCACGAAGGACATACAACGGTAAATCGTCATTAGGAAAACTAAGAATCTGACAAAAATTGTGACTAGTATGGCACGAAATAAGAAGGTCGTCGGAGATTTATGTTTTTTTTAAATTTGGTTGGTAAACATCAACTTTTGTGGGTATAATTTTTCTGAATTTCTCTTGTGTTGATTGACAAGTGATGCTGACATTTCTCCGATCATCTTGCCGGCTCCTTTACAGTTTGTTTCGAGAATTGACTTCTTCACGAAACTGAGTTCATTCGGCTTGTCTTTTGAAATTAATGGACAAGGGTGGGAGTAGGCGGGGCTTCTTGAATGATCCATTTCTAGATTGATAAAAGATAAAGACCAATGTCACAATTAAGATTGTTGGAATATTTAGATATTTCGATGGATTCCCGAATCTTCCTAGGATCGAAAAAGGAATGTGTTGCAAGGATCTTTGATTGCTCAAAGGGAATCTGGTGTCTTGTTTTATGTTCGTGTTCTGCAAGTGCTGAAATAGAAATGTTACGAGGACGTACTGTCCTTTGACGTCCTTGAATTTGCTCTTGAATAGCGTTTTTTGCTCATTTTACCACAGCTACATGGGATACTGTTGAGTCCTGGGTGTCCGAGGGAATCTTATTTTTAACAGATCTAAAATGTGAGCATTTAGAGCTTGTAGAGAAACGTGTTATTATTTTATATTTTTATTAATGTATGGAAGGACTGCAATCCTAAAAGCTAAGTTTGACTGCTAGTTCTCGGAGCTATCTGGGGAGATATATATATATTTTTAATGGAGCCTTTTATATCTCTGTACTGGAAATTATTCGATTGAAGAATGGAAGTTAAATGGTTTAGTTCTAACTGAAGAAATTGTGACTGAGGAAGTGATAAAGCTATATGAACCAGGAAGTTAAGGCCTAACTGTTTTTGGGCGAGATGGTGATGCGAGAAAGTATTTACTCGTAGATATCTATCCGTGTAAGTGATCTAAAGTCATATTTGGCTTTGGCTTGGTACGAGCATCTAGGAAAGAAAGACCTGCTCTAATCCACTAAAACAAGAAGGTGTGTACAATCCGAACTACCTCAGTTTCATGCTAAATTCCGAAGAGGTCAGTTCTCGGAAAAAAGTCAGCATCACTTTGTCAATCGTCATATTAGAAATTCAGAAGAATCATAAGTATACACTCTATAAGCCGTGTAAGTTTCCTATCAAAATCAACTCTTGTGCTTTTGCCTTCTACCTTACTTCTGACGTTTAATATGAAACAAACTTTTTTGTAATAACAAGCAATACTGAAAATCCAGTTACCTCAATTATTTTTCAAATCCAATATTTACCAACCGACGAGCAAAATATTTGTTAATTGACTTTAACAACATAATTTATAAAAAAAATAATCGGATTGGCTACTGTCAAACAAAATGATAACAATCAAACCAATTTCACAAAATCGATACATTTGTGATGAACACTGGAGAAAATAAACATTTATTTATTTATATTCATTGAAACCTTTTCATGGTTTTACGTTTATAAAACATTTCTGTGCATTTTGTTGGGAAAATTAATTATTTTTTCTGGTTCTGTACTAACTTATATTTCAATATTATTATTCGACAAAAATAAAAACACAACCAGGCGAACAGTGCTTTTTAAAGTTTTAACTAGCAATTTGTCTAATTTTTTTTGTTGAAAATATTCGTAGTATCATGTTAGTACAGTTTATATTATTTCCGCTAAGGAAGTATCATATTCGTGAAAAAAAAAACACATGAAGATTTACGAATTTTATCACGGTTGAGGATCTCTATATTAGGAAAAACATAATTTCCAATTTCCGCCGATCTGTCGATTTGTCAGCCTCTCGAATGTTTCAGTGATAATGATAACGAAATGAGATATCGATATCGAATTTATTATAGATACAGGGTGTTCCATATGTCTGGACTAATGATTCCACAGCATTTATTAATCAGTGTATCAAAAAATATTTAAATAATAGTTATAGAGTGTTATACTGCGCATATGCTGACGTTAACAATATAATGTTTTGAACTGTCAGTTCGAAGAAATTATGCCATCTTGATTTTTTTTTTAAATGGAAAACTCTGTATATTATTTTATTTTTAAGTCCTACTAAAAATTCTAGATATTATTTGTCTAACATAATATCTAAATTGAACCGTTTTGGGATTATTGTCATTTGAATTTTAAAATAAAAATAAAAAAAACAAAAAAACTATTAATTAATACTCTAGGTTTATTTTTAAGGTAACAGATATTTAAAATGTCTACCGTTAACAGCGTGAGGCAATGACCCAATTTGTCATAAACATCATGAACAGAGTTTTGCAGAGAATGCAGAGTGATCTGTGCCACTTCATACTGAATTCTTTGTTGTAAATCTGCTACAGTTTCAGGTCAACTTCGGTAAATTTTAGTTTCCAAATGATCCCTTAAAAAAAAATCGAGTGGCGTAAAGTCGGGACTCCTTGCAGGCCATTCGACAGCACCTCTGCCTATCCATTGATTAGGAAAAATCGCATCTAAATATCTAAGAACATTGATTTTATAGCGAGGAGGTGTTGATACCACAAATTCCTGTTTGGGGTATCCAAATTATTTTCATCGGGAAAAAGACCTGCATAAGCTGGAATAACTTGCTCTTGGAGTAACTGTAAATACCGCTGTCCTGTAAGATTTCCATCAATAAAAAAGGGACCAATGATATGACGTGCACAAATCCCTGCCCACACGTTTATCTTTTGTGGTCTTTGAGAATGACTGTCGATTATCCAGAGGGGATTCTCATTAGACCAGTACCAGCAGTTATGCCTGCTAACTTTTCCGTTAAGACAAAATGTGGCCTCGTCAGAAAAAAAACAATATTATGAATTAGGTTAGGATCATTATTGATCCATCCTGACCTCGTAAAATTCAACGCGTCTATCGTAGTCATCTTCAGATAATTGTTGCAATAGAATGGGTTTGTATGGGTGCAGGAGGTCCAGATTTAGAACGATCCTTAACACGACGTGATTGTCTAAATCGTTTTAAAGTTTTGCTAACTACGAATTGGGTACTAGGTTCTCGATTCAGATATTCTGCGTTAAAAAGATTACACACCTCCTGTTGTGTCCTCCTACGATCTCCGTAACCAACCATCATTAACAAAGTGATTCTTTCAGTTTATGTTAAATGTACCATTATGATATTATGCTCAAATTGCAGTTTCACAAAATGCAGCAATGAAATTTTCGTAAAAAAATCATTTTTTGACGCATTAAGTCGTTACCTGACAGTAGCACAAGCCAGCTTATATTCTTTTTTTTTATTAATTTGGTCCAGATAATTCCAGAACAGTTCAATTTAGAGATATGGTATGTTTGACAAATAATATCTAGAATTTTTAGTGGGACTCAAAAATAAAATAATAAACAGGGCTTTCCATTAAAAGAAAATAAAGATGGTGTAATTTCTTCGAACTGACAGTTTAAAACATTGTATTTTCAACGTCAGTATGTGCGCCGTCAATACCCTATAACTAGTATTTAAACATTTTTTTGATACATTACTAAATGCTGTGGAATCATTTCCAGCAAATTTTAAACACAATTATTCAAAGTTAAACATATAGTGATAAAGTAGAAGGATAGAGATAGTAGAAGGTAGAGCTTTAAATATATTATAATCGCACAATTTCTTTTTATTTTATTTAGTTTTTTTTATTATTTATAATTTTAAGGATGATTCGTGTAAGAAGAGCAGGGATATGATTCCAGAAAGACAAACCAATAGCATTATTTTGTTGTTGTTGATTTTAGCTAGCTTTGGGTAAAAATATTTTCCTTATATCTATTCTAATAACTACGAGAGGATACAACGAATTGTACTAAGTTCCATTCCGTAACTTCTTGGATAAGCACCAGTAAATTATGTTCTGTTGTTTGTCAATCCTAGTCCGCATGACGAGCCGTGTTGCAGCGAAACGCGTCTCGGGATGGAGTTCATGAATAAGAGAAAAGTGGGTAAACTGTGTATCAGTTATTATTCCTTAACCAACTATGTGAAGGTTTGACAGGTGATGAGATGAGGTAGTCCATCAGGGAAGTGAACTACTATATGCTTAAAAGAAAAACCTAAATATCATTTATACGGTGACATTTTAAATGAAATTTGAGTTTAAATTATACCTTTTGTCAATTTTACGTTGATTTTAGAAACATACATAAAAGCTTGACATGGTCAAATCAAACTCGCTTATCGTACAGTGGGTAAATGATTTATTTTTTGTTACAAGCATTTGTTGTAAGGCAAAAATTCGTTGATCTGCTAAGGCCGCAAAAAAACTGTGAAATTCGTAGGAACAAATAGTACACTTATAACACGTAAATTTTAAAAATATTTTTTACTGTATCAGTTGTTTCCGAAAAATTAGACTACGTGTTGCTTTACATGTTAAGGTTTTAATTGACTCTCTTTAAACAAAAAAAAGCCACCTCGAGTTTAATCGAGACAATGAATTTCTGATTTTAGGTAGTACGTGCCAAGATCCTACCAGATGGTAGGATCTTGGCATCCTATCTATAATACTCGTCCTTATCTGGAAGAAGTTGCTCTTTCCAGCTAGCATTTACCGACTGTGTCATCGTCCCCGGACTTTGCTGGAAAAAGTTAATTAAGTTGGGTGGATCTGGAAGTAAAATAACTCCCTGTTCGAATCTCCAGATGACTGCTAGTATGAGTACGTCATCACTTTAAGATTGAATTTTTATAGCAGATTTTGGCAACATGGAAAGCTTTGTTTCAAATATTAATTCGGCGTATCATCGTTAGTACAGTCAATTTTCTATATCTTGATTACAACCTTTATTCCCGGCCTACATATAACTTTAGAATTTATCTTTTTACCTGAAGTGATTCCACTCTAACTTAGAGAGACTGTAGAACCTAGGGAATTTATGGTTAGAAGTAACGACTTAAACAACTACAATATTCATCTGTTTCCTTTATCAACAACCAATTTATTCTAACTTCCACCATAAATTTGTTATCGACTAATCATTCAAATGCCGAAACTACTGACTTAGTAGACTTTAACATTCGATGACTTACATATATATTTTACTATAACTTAGGAACAAGGCCGTGACGCTGCGGTTTGGTTTTACATAGTTTATCGATAAATTAACATTCATTGGTCTTCTTGGTCTATTTTTAACTATAAATCTGTAAATGTTTTTGAAAAGTCAACTTTTAAGCTAAACTCCATATTTCATGCTCTACTGTCAATCTCAAAAAAACATCCAGTTATTTCCTGTGTAATGTCCGATATTTTTTCTCAATCAGCGTGTCATAAAACATATTAATGATTCTAAACCCAGGGAACTAACGGCATTTTTTTATAAATTTTGAACTTATTTTATACTATGTTGAGAAGGTGGAATCTTAAGCACAATGACACTACTCAGTAACTACACCGAACACTTTATTTTGCACTTCGCGCGCGTTTCGCTAACCATGTTAACTTCATCAGGAGCGACAATTGCCTCATCGGCATCGCTCCTGATGAAGTTAATATGGTTAGCGAAATGCGCGTCGAGCGCAAAAATAAAAAATTTGGTGTAGTGGTGGTATATACTGAGTAGTTGGTCTATACTAAAGGAACATTTTCTTCCTACCTAGTGTAGCGATATTTAAAAAAGACGAATAGACCATGCCAAGCAATTAACGACCCGTTCCATAGCTTTTAGTATTATTGAAAGATGTGGAATAAGTATCTTTTAAAATATCTGGAAGGGTATAATATTTTAAGCACCACTAATATGTGTTTTGAAAGCAAAGACTAGCAGAGGTGTTAACCTAAGTCACGCAACAACGCAATTATTCAATATGGAGAGTCCATAATGATTTAGCTTGATATATCTAAGGCTGTCGACTATGCTTGGCATAATGAATGGGTTCTGTTATACCTCTTGAATTTTCTCAGAGGTGGTTCCTTGCAAGTGGCCATAGATGGATTTATTTCCGACACGTTTATTATCAACGTCGGTCGGTTCGCTCAATACTGTCTGCCACCTCACCATACATAGGTAGTAGTTGTCGCAAAAATGTAATAACACTTGAGGCAGCACTACCGTATTGTCTTAAAAATGCCGTGAAATC
This sequence comes from Pachyrhynchus sulphureomaculatus, assembly GCA_019049505.1. NCBI lineage: Eukaryota > Metazoa > Arthropoda > Insecta > Coleoptera > Curculionidae > Pachyrhynchus > Pachyrhynchus sulphureomaculatus. The sequence goes on from CM032446.1 coordinate 176,815,369, forward strand.
AAATGTGTGTTTCGGCACTAAGACGTGGTTGAACAACATCTTCGCCGTTATTCATGCGCAAAGGGTAATCCCTATTCGGGAGGGAAGGTGACCGATAAAAAAACTCTATTTCTTCCTTGTATTAACGATCTGCTGGAAAAGAATAAAAATCCAATCAACGACTGCGGATGTCAGTACACTTGTTCTCTTATTTACTTTGAATGTTCGATCACCACTTGCCGATAAAAATATTGTCAGACCGCATTAAGCTGTAAAACTTAGATCTGAAAGCAATTTTATCTTGTTGTGACAGTAAGAAATTAGAATTTAACGCCACAAAATTCCAGGAAGCAGTCTTCTCTAAGAAAATGGAAGTAACACAAATTGACGTAATTATATTAACAGCTTCTATCCAGGAGAGATCTGTGCCTCTATTTAGGAATCAGGAACGTGTCAGGCACTCGATTTTAAAAATTCTATAGTCATATATTACAATAAACAGGAGGTCCTTAACCTCATTGGCTCCTTATAAGTTTGAAAATAAATAATTGAAATTACTGAAAAAGAATACAATTTTCATATTCCTGGAATCTAAAAATATATAATATAAATATAAATGTGAATAATTTTATTATAGTAGATGCCTTAGATATTTTATTGCCCTATTTCAAACTTCTGGTGAAATTTAAAAAATAACCGGTCAAGCCAGTGGGACTTGTGCAGTTAGTCTTTTGTACCGTGATCACCTTTAGAATAAAAATCAGCTACCTAATAAATGAATTTAGCTGAATCTAGAGTCTAGTAGTAAAAACTTAAAACAAATATTCACTATCTAAATATTTGTTAAATTATAAAGAAATAAAATAAAATTATTTTATCTTCGGTACCTAACCGTTGGTCACAAGTCATCATAATATTACTGATTGCATCGAATACGTACTGATAATTCGTAGTTCGTAGTCCCGGTTGGATTCCCAACTTTCCAAATCTACACCATTCTGTCATCCCACAAAAGTTTTTTTTTTATACCAGAAAAATTATCAAACGTAATGCACTCGTGATAATTTTTGCTCAATCTATACTTTATGAAGGATATTCCAGAATTTTTTCAAACTTTCTGATCAGTACTTGTCGAGATAAGGGGGGACGTCGATTTTTAGCAAGTTATACAAAGAAAAGCGTGTGCATGTACCACATCCCATATATTTTTGAATTCGTGTTTTTACAAGCGTTCATTTGACACCCCACTCGATAACGTGGTAATTTTTTTTTTTCACTTCGGTTTTCATCCACCAAAACTCCCTTTTTATGTCAAAATTTAACTTTTAAAACTACACGGCTTTGATTGAGCTATAGATTCCTATATTTGTGCCAAATTTAAACATTATATATCAAATAGTTTCGGACAAAATCTGGTGTGACAGATAGACACCGAAGTGATCCCTTAAGTGTATCGTATAGAATACTAATAAGAGTAAAATGATATATATATATATATATATATATATATATATATATATATATATATATATATATATATATATATTTACAAAAAAATTACATTGATTTTACTATTTATGAGTTCATTTTTCTACATTCTCTTAGCTAGGATATCGAAACATTTAAAATGGAAATATTTTGGCAATACTATCCGATCGCTATTTCGCTTCAAGCACATATGCAAAATTAAGTTGTTATGTACTTATTCTTATTTATATATGTGTCCACAAAAATATTTAATTTTTTCCTATAAAAAAAACTCGTTATGTTTAAAAAATCAATAATTAGAATTTTTGTTCTAACCCCATTCTAATTTTTAAATATTTGTAAACATTTTTCTTATCAGGTTTTTCATGTCAAGCCTATTTTTATTTTGATTTTTCATGTTTAATTAAATACTATTTTGTATAAAAGTGTTAGGACCTATATGAAGCTTTATGCAGGGATTTTACACTTTAACAAATACTTGGAAATACGCATTGTTATTCGTGTTTATACCAATTTATATACCGCTAGTACGCGATTACATCTAATGGCCTTTTCCGAATTGAATACGGTAATATATTTAGCAAATTAAAGGCGTGTAAATCAATAACGTTGTCATAAATACGTCGGCAGAATGAAATGATCAACGTCCCATTTTCGCATTTCAGTTGATAATTTCTCGTTTATTTCAGAAATTATAGGAAACATTAGGGCAATAACCCATAACATTGTTATTACAAATTATTTATTTGGAGTTTCTGCTCTCCAGATCAGATTAGTATTTTTTAGATGTTTCTGTTAAAAACTGAATCAAAATGATTTAAACACTAAGGTTGTAAGATGTAATATTTTTTTTTTATGAAAATCTATTGCAACTTTTTTAAAAGGAAGTTTTTGCAACTGGTAATCATAAATTTTCAAAGGCAGAAGTTTTGAGTTAATCTCACATACAAGCAATGTTTTTAGTAAGTGTTTGAGTTATGGATGAAATCTTTTTATCAAGAAAGCTATTGGTAGATAATCATCACTTGGAATTAAAGACGAAAGCTTAGTTTACATAGCCACACAAAATATAGCTATCATTACAAAAATACATACAGGTAGAGGAAAATATCCCTGCAAAATCAAGACGACTGGCTACCGCGGTATCGCTAAAATGTGCCTGATATAGTTTTTCAGATATGGCTCGCGAGAAAGTTTTATATTAACAATAATAAGGAAAAATGTGCGCGGCATTTCTTCTTGCGATGACGTTTATTTTCACATTTCACATGTTTTTTTTTAAAACGCCAGCTACATTTTCTGTTACACAATTATCGCAAGTTCAGCCTCGTATAAAACAGTTCAAATTGCCCTGACAGAAAGGAGTAGTTATGTGATTTTTCATGTTTTTAAAGCGCAAACCTGACCAAATTTTAAAACAGTTTCTGCCTCATTCATTGCAAACGTCTAATTTTAAAACTAATCTAATTTTACAATTAAGGTCTAAGTGCCATTTTACACCCCGCACCCATTTTCTGCGTCACTAAGAGGCACTTAAGTATCGCTGTCATTCATTGTCCTGTTTAAAACCATTACGTATGAATGAATAGGTCAGTTCGAACTGTAAAAAAATAATCTTAGATAATGTGTCCATATAATCATCTATTTTTTATGTAATTTTACTGAGCTTATGTAACTCTTCAAGTCTAAATTTCCATAACATTATGTAAATAAGATTATGAAATCTACTACACAAAAACATGTATGGAAATCTATGAATTACGAACCTGAACTAATAAACGAATGAGAAAATTAAAATAAACCAGAGATAAAGGTCGTTATTAACATAAAATAATACACAATATTAAAAAAAAAACACAAAGATATAAAATTTACCTATTTGAATAATACATGGCGTACAAGCAGGTTTTCTTTCAAAACGTACGTTCTTTAATGAAAAATAAAAACCGGCCAAGTGCAAGTCGGACTGGCCCAATTAGTGTTCCGTACTTTTAAAATAAAAATTTTTGTTACGGCGGTATAAAGTGATCAGTGACTTCACAAAACACACTCCAAATAAGTTTTCAACAAAGTTTGTTTCTGATCTTGCTAAAAACTTATGACCTTTAATTTTTTTTTATATACCAGATAAATTATAAAAGGTAATGTACTCTTGATAATTTTCGTTCAATATACACCCTGTGGAGAATATTCCAGAATTTATTCAGTACTTTTCGAGATAAGAGGGGGGACAGCGATTTTTGGCAATTTTGTAAAAATAATACAAAAAAAAGTGTGTATATATTTTTGAATTCATATTATCACAAGGTTTCATTTGACATCCCACTCGACGACATGATATATATTTTTTTTTAATTTCCGATTTCACCCCCCTCTAAAAACTAACCCTTTAAGTCAAAATTTAACTTTCAAAACTAAACGGCTTTGATGGACCCATATTATTGCCAAATTTCAACTTTCTATGTCAAATAGTTTCGGAGAAAATCGGATGTGACAGACGGGCAGACAAAAGGACAAACACCGAAGCGATCTTATAAGTGTTCCGTACGGAACACTAAAAATTTAATATCATTAATAATATAAAATAACCGGTCAAGTTGAACTTGCGCAATTAGTATTCCGTAGGTTGATTGCTTTTAAAATAAAAAATGTTGTAATGGAAGTATAAAATGACTTCACAAAACATACCCCAAATGAGTTTTCAACAAAGTTTGTTTCCAATCTTTACTGAAAATTGATGACCTTGAAATTTCTATTTTTTTATATACCAGATAAATTATTAAAGGTAACTCTCGTGATAATTTTTGTTCAATCTACACCCCGTGGAGAAGATTCCAGAATTTTTTCAAAATTTTTTGATAAGTGTCTTTTGAGATAAGGAGGGTGGACAGAAATTTTTCGCGATTTTTTAAAAGTAATACAAAGAAAAATGCGCACAAGTATTACATTATATATATATATATATTTTTTACTCGTGTTTTCACAAGCTTTCATTTGACACCACATTCGATTACCTAGTAAAAAAAATTTTTTTTCACTTCCGATTTCACCCCCTAAAACTAACCCCTTAAGTCAAAATATAACTTTCAAAACTACATGGCTCTGATGAGGCCATCAATTCCTATATTATTACCGAATTTCAACTTTCTATGACAAATAGTTTCGGAGAAAATCGGGTGTGACAGACAGACGTACAGACAGACGGACAGACAGACGCATAGACGGACGGACGGACAGACAGACGGACAGACGGACAGACAGACGGACAGACAGACGGACAGCAGACGGACAGCAGACGGACAGACAGACACCGAAGTCATCTTATAAGTGTTCCGTACGGAACACTAAAAAAAAACTGAGAACTAATCTTAAATAAAATAACTAAAAATATTTTCTTTTAATTACAATCCACCATTTACATGATCTATATAGATACATAAAGTACAACTATTACTTTAAATCATATATATATATATATATATATATATATATATATATATATATATATATATATATATATATATATGTATATATATATATATAAATTTTATAAATATGAATTATGGTTACAAATACACAGTGTTTCTTGACTCTTAATGAGTTAGTAAAGTATAAACCATATCTGTTTTATACCTTGAGAGTAAGTTGCATCATTCCATATTGATAGTGCGGATTAAACCATGACTACCACATTTCTATTTGGTAAGTGTTTTAGAGTTTAATTTAAAACTTAAGCAAGATTTATTGAACTCAACTTGGTAAACAAACATTTTAATTTTAGCACTTACACAAAAGAAACGTAAACTGTTACTACTATATATAATACGGTTAATAAGTTAATGTAAATTTATTTATTTAAAATTTTTAGTTTATACGTTAGTTGAAATGGCTTCCAAAAGATAGTTTACGCAAGATAGTTCATTAATGTTTAAATATAAAAATTTCATATCCAATATTATCAATTATCACATCATTCTAATGGTCCAATCGTACCAAATGACCTAATTTTGGCTTCAGTTTGATAATTGACCCCATTCAATAGTATAACTCTTGCGGTATTCATTATTGGCAAGCGATAAATTTCGGTATTTAGGTTTTTTCCTTGATGTGTTTTCTAGAGAGATCAAAATATAAAATAACTTTGCCCTATATTGGCAAACACCCTGTAGCAGTTTAATTTAAATAGATATGATACGGATAATTAGGTATCTAAAATTACAAAGTATCTGTGATGTTTCTTAAATTATTTGTGAAATAGATTTGTATTCAATAGAGACATTTAAATATCTATTAAATCAGAAAAAAATGCTCGAAATGAATTTGTATGCAGACTTCAACCCCAATATTTTCATATTACCATGTAGGTATCATAACGCCCATTGTTTAAAGAAGAATCAGGGAAGTAAAAAATCTCCAAGTCTTTTCTTTTTGCGTTTCACTTACGTTTTCCTTCCTGATATTCAAACAATATTTTTTATGAATTTTTCATAGATCGTATCTTTTACGTATTCAAGTAAAAACAGCAAACATTGATTTCCTTTTCAAAAGTATTTACCCTTAACTGAGAATAATGGAAATTTTATCGTAACTTAACTGGCAATGTAAAAAACTTGATATCAATTTCGAGCGTTTTTTTCACAATAAAGATAAATTGGTTAGTCAGTATAGGACTTTAAATGAATAGTTTATGCTCATATGCTTTCTTCATGAAGTACTGTCTCTCGATTTTTTTTTTTTTTTTTTGAAAAAAAAACTATCTAATTAAATTAAGGCATAGTATTTATATACAGGGTGTTTGCCAAGTTTATGCTTGAATTTTACCAGATTATATTATTCAGTGCATAAAGTACTATAAAAATGGCAGAATTAATTTAAACCGGTAAATCCTTGTATTAAAAGTAACTGCGTACGATATTTGTTGCTATAACGTAAAAGTTATTATCCATAAAATTCACAATCATTTCAAGGACTTATTACTTAAAAAAATCATTAATGGAACTAAATAACAGGCGTCTAAAATGGCTGATTAATGGGACTTAAAATATGGCTGAACTAAAAAAATATAGTAATAGTTTGTTTACTTCACTCAAGCATTCACTCTTTCATTATCATTAGCTTATTCCATCCATAATCGAATGTAAGCCTCCCTAAGTTGTCTCCAATGAGCTTTGTTGTTTGCTTTTTGCATCCAATCGTGTCCTGCTAATATTTTTATGTCGTCTGTCCATCTTGTATGTGGTTTACCTATGCATCTTTTGTGTTGTCTAGGCCTCCATTCAACTATACGACGTGCCCATCTGTTATCGCTCAGCCTTGCGATATGCCCCGCCCAATTCCGCCTTAATATACATATTCGTTGTATTATATCTGTCTCTTTTGATCTTCTTCGTGTCTCGATGTTAGAAATACGATCTTGGAGTCTATTATTTAGCATTCTCTTTTCCATTGCTCTTTGGGTTACCTGGAGTTTATTTATTATACTTATTTAAAGCCCACGTTTCAGTGCCATATGTTAATACCGGCAGTATATACTGATCGAATACTCTGGCTTTTATTTTATTTGGGATGTCCAATTTAAATGTAGATTGTAACCTTCCGAATATAGACCCCTTATAAACTCATCCTTTATACACCTATAAAAAATTATATTTAGAGCACTCTTTATAAGAATTGAATAATAAAGCAAATACAGCCTTCACAGATTATGCAATATTTTAAAGTGGCACTGAAAAAATGGCACTTTTCTAGCTACCAGTTATTTATTGAACTCTTAGATTCTCGGTATGGTCAAAAATTTTATTTCGGTTTTGTTTATTTCTTGAATAAAACGGACGGTATTCGACTGACGCCATTTTGGATCATTTTATTTTACGCTATTGGCCAAATGTACGCAGGCAAAAGAGGAAAGATAATGCCAAAAAGAAAATAATACTGAAAAATTTTAAAAAAATTACATTTGAGTCGACCAATGACAAAACCGGATAAGTCAAAAAAATGAAAAATAAGATATTGGTATCACTATATTCAGCTTTTTAAGGGCTACAAAACTGAATGTGAGTCAGAAATCAAAACCTAATAAAACCAATTGAAAAAGTGACTTAAAAATATTGAACGGTTGCAAAAGCTGACATGCAAAAAATCATTATAACCAAAACTAAAAATAAAAAATGCTCTTGTTCAAGATGAACCATTTTACAACTACAAAATCTATCATATAGAAAGGAAAAGTGTTTAAAAACGAAATTTTCCCTACTGCTACTGCTCGAGGAGTTACCTTAACGGAGGCAAAAATTAAAGATGTAATAAAGCTGATAGAGTTACATTTTGGGAAGGAATGGAAAAAAACGAAAACTTGGCATGTTATAAAGATGTTTTTGACCAACAAAACAGTCTTCATGACAATCCTGATGATCCTGATCCAAATATGGAGCAAATATGGAGCAAGATACAAGAACATGAACCAATTTAATTGAAATTTTGTTCTATTCTGCAATACCTAGGTACTGTTCTTATGATTTTAAAATGTAGGTACCTAATCATTGATTTAGGTAATATTAATTTTTAAGGTGTAGGCAACTAGGCTTCATGTAGATAAACTATTTTTTTTTTATTGTTTAGCCTATTTATTTTTCTCTTTTATTTTGAATCTCAGTTCGTAATTTTTTTTTTTACTTTTTACTATAATAATATATTTCAAGACAAGTTATATATACATATTTAATAATAAACTGATTTTATAATGTGATTTGTTTATTTAAAACCAATGGGAAGAATCTAGTGAAATGAGATGGGCAAACAAATAGCAGGTTTTGCAACTGCAAAACATACTAATCAGGTTTTTTTCAAACTGCACGGCCTCAAACATGGCTGCCCGAAATTTTGCAAAACCTAATAACTTTCGCCAACGGGTGCAAAACCTGCTAAGTCGGTATTAAATATTTAAATAAACAAAATTTAATAATTTCGAGATTATAGGTAAATATACAATTTTACACGATTTTTTTAAAAAAGTGGCAAATTTGCATCACTTTTGGATCAATTTTTATGAATTTTTCGTTAACTGTCAAAAATTTCTTTCACAATGACTTATCAGGTTTTGTAATTGGCCAACCCATTTTGTATAATTTGCTTTTTTTAAACAGTTTTTTTTTGAAAATATCCGCTGATGCTATATTTAGCCAAGTTACTGTATATAGTAAGTTCTGTAATCAGGTGAACATAATGGTCGAACTGAAAAAAACACTAGATATATTTGAGGGTGCTTCATAGTTTCAAATTAGTTTTAAAATATAAATTTTGAATAGCACAATTCGTGGTTTACTGTCTGATAAAATTACATAGAAAATTATATTTTTCGAATTAAAGTTTTGTTAAGAAGTTACATATAGATACACAAAAAAATATATTAAGAATTAATGATTTCATATTTTTATAAAATTTAAAATTTCATGTTTCGGCTCCTCTTCTAATTCTATTATGAGAAATTCCAAAATTATTTTAAACCTAATAGAACTGTTTTAAACAGAGTTTAGGAATTACTCAAAAAATTATATGCCTAAAATGTTCAAAGATTATTGCAACTCGAAATAATTGCCTACATGCCACCGAGACAGCCACAAGGCAATGAAAATAGATATACCAAGAAAAATATTAATTGACGGTAGAACTAGTAGTATACAAAAACAAAGCAATTAATGTTTACAACTAATTAAACTTAAAGTTATTAAAATTTAATTTGTTTTTAGAGGTACTACAAATTGCTCAGTATAAATAAAACTCTCTAACCTCTTTCATTGTTTTCTTATAGTTTATCTTATTTGTCACGGGAACGTTTTAAAAACACTAATCTCCAAGACATTTGTGTTGAATTGTGGATATAGTTGTAATTAAATGCAATTAATACTATTCATATAGATAAGTGTATTACATATAAATAGAACTAACCAGATCGCTTTCAATGAGATTTATTACGTCAATAAATGAGGTTTTATTTTTAGCTGTTGTGTGTATGAGGGTATAGAAATTAGAATTCCAAAATCTGTGACACTGACTTTGGTCTCGGATTCTAAAATTATCAGTAAAATTTCAATTTTCACCTAGAAGCTAGTGAACACGGTAAACTACCAGCATATTACCTTTAATTTCACCAGTATTTTTTAAATTTGTTTTTTTTGTGTTCCTTATTATTTTTGTCGTTATTTGCTACAAGGAGGTTTATTCCTACATATTTTGCAGTACCATTTTATCTACTTTTTAAAGAGCAATAGTTTTGCGGTTGCCGGAAATGTTATATTAGGTAAAGATTTTGTAGATTAGAGTTGTTAGTTGTTAAGTCAGTTTTTGTCTACCATATTTAAGCAGATTATTAGCAATAACTTCTTGGCCTGAAATTTTTATATATTTAGATTCTTGAGATGCTATTTCTATATAATTTTTTATCCAAACTTCATCGTTTACTACATGTCTGTCGCATTTTTGTTTCTGTTTTTCCTATATTTCATGAAAAATTTTATGAAATAATTCACTCCTGTTTCATTTTTAGTTTAATTAGTGCTTATTCGTTCACTAGCTTATTTTCTTTAACTTCTGATTTAGCGCCATACCTGTTTTTGAAGCCCATACAAGTGTTTCTCCATTATTTTTGTAAAAGTGTACGACTCGTTTTGATTTATTTAGCTTTTAGTGTAGCAGCGCTACGGATTCTTCTATAAATTTTCGTGTCATTCCGCAGTTTGTACAGTGTGCAGTTTTCGAATCGGTCGAAGCTTCTAGCGTCCTAAACCCTTAAATTTGACCAAAAATATAATTTTTATTATTTTTTGTTGTCTTCATATAAAATAATTATTATGGGTAAAATGTAATGAAGTAGTCATAACAAAATGAAAAAAAAAACTAAATTTTAGAAATTTCCTTCATGCCATTCCCCTTTAAAGATATAATTTTTATTTTATAATTACACAGGTATACAAAAAAAATCTCTGTCTTTTAAGTGGGACACGGGTTTCCTAAAGTATTTTTTATGCTGAATCTGAAAAAATCAAAAAGAAAGACATCCACCGTGAGGTTTTTTGAGAAAACACACTTAAAATTGCCAGAAAACTACTAAATTGAAAAAAATAAATTTTAATAAATAATGTAAAACCGTATGATCATTAAAATTATGAAATAAAACTATTGTTTCGGACATCTTTAAATGTTCTGATTATACATTTATCACAAAACACTTAAAAATATTAGGTTTTAGTGTTCATGTTTAACAAAAAACACGTATACACCACCTTTAACTAAAGTACATAGTAAAAGGTTTAAAATAAATATGTGCACCTGCTAAATTAAAATAACTGGTCCAAGGTAAGTTGAACTTGCTCAATTAGTGTTCCGTACGTTGATTACTTTTAAAATAAAAAAAATTGTTATGGAGGTATAAAATGATCAGTGACTTCACAAAACACACCCCAAATGAGTTTTCAACAAAGATTGTTTCCAATCTTTATTGAAAACTGGCGACCTTAAAATTTTTGTTTTTTTTACATACCAGATAAATTATGCACCCGTGATAATTTTCGTTCAATCTACACCCCGGGGAGAATATTCCAGAATTTTTTCAAAATTTTTCGATCGATACTTTTGGAGATAAGGGGGTACAGCGATTTTCTAAAAATAATACAAAGAAAAGTTTGCCCAAGCATAACATTATATAGATATATATGGTATATATATATATATATATATATATATATATATATATATATATATATATATATATATATATATATATATATATTTTACTCGTGTTTTCACAAGCTTTCATTTGAAACCACACTCGATGACCTAGTAAAAAATTTTTTTTTTAACTTTCGATTTCATCCCCCAAAACTAACCCCTTAAGTCAAAATTTAACTTTCAAAACTACATGGCTCTAATGAGGCCATCAATCCCTATATTATTACCGAATTTCAACTTTCTATGACAAATAGTTTCAGAGAAAATCGGGTGTGACAGTCAGACAGACACCGAAGTCATCTTATAAGGGTTCTGTACGGAAGACTAAAAATGTTTTTAATATATGTTAATATTGAACAAAACTATTATTTCCAGTGTTTCTTGTAGTTGTTAATTCTGACTTGACATCAAAAAATAAAGTTTTATGTTCAGTTTCAAGAAAAAACTCGCTTTTAACACTTAGAAGGGTGCTAGGTGGTTGATAAAATGCTTTTTTAAGTAAATAAATGCAATGAAATACTAGTTTTGTTCCATATTAATAAACATTAAAAACAATTTTTTAATTTAGTGGTTGTACATATTTATTTTATATAGCATTTTGCTACGTAGCTTAGTTAAAGGTGCTGTATGCGTGTTTTTTATTAAACATGAACACTAAAACCTAATATTATTAAGTTTTCATGATACAGAATATTTAGAAGGTTTATCTATAATTTTAATAATTATACAGTTTTACATTATTTATTAAAATATATTTTTTCCAGTTTAATAGTTCTCTGACAACTTTAAGTGTGTTTTCTGAAAAACCCTAAAGGTTGATGTATTTTTTTTATGATTTTTTTTTGGATTCAGCATAAAAAAAAATTAAGAAAACACGTGTCTCACTTAAAAGACAGATAATTATTTTCTTTGTATACCTGTGTATCCCATTTTTTACAAAGGATAATATAATTTATATTTGCTTATAAGAAAAGAATAAAGTCTGTATAAAATAAAATGTCTTTAACAGAACGTTTACTGTACAGAATAATTATCCAACATTTTTTACCACTATACTGCGATGTCATTGTAGGTTTTTAGTCTGTACCAAATAACAAAGGATTTTATTTCTCTTTGTAATTCTTCTAAAATGGCATGTATTTAAACTCTCATCATTATTAAAAGAATAAATTAACATAACTACTTTGTAGACTTAATGATCATTATCTTTGTCCTTTTATCGAGAAACAATATTTTAATATAAAGAAAAGCATAGTATGCAACTTAAAAAGAAATTATTACTCCTTTATTACAAAGTTCTCATTCGTTCGTCGAAGATAAACAACTCTTGTCAGAAGAGCCAGTTAATTAAGTTTTTCAGCCAGTCGCCCGGAGAGCTTCCTTTTTAGCTAACAGAGTCTTTAAATTCTCCAACACAACACTTTTTCTTTCATTTTCGCACAAAACTGTAAAGAATATTTAAACATATTGCAAGGTCAAGGTTACATTCAATTATAAATGGTTTTCAATTTAAAATAAGAGTTTATGCTTTCAAACGAAATTTGTTATCCTAAACGCTGTGCCGTAGCCAAGAGGGAATTAGGTGGAGTAGGCCACCGCTCCTATAACAGTAAAAAGTACGCCCTTAGAAACGGAACCTTTTGTAGGGGATCTCTTTTGTGAAAAATGTTCAGCCCTCCCTCCCCTTTTTTTACATGGAGAGTAAATTTTAAGAGTTCCGCTATAGGTAGGGGTTCTATTTGTAAAAAACCTCCACATCTCGGTCGTCGATTTTTTAGCCTACTCTGTTGTGAATGGTCTAAACTTTTAGAATTCCAGTGTAAGAGGGTATTTTTTCATCAAAGAGTGTGATGCTGTTGGTCGATTGATGTTCCTTTCTATAAGTAGCCCGCATTCAGTGTTCTCTTATTTTCTTAAAGCGACTCCCTTTATATCCACATGCCCCTCCTCTTGAACCTGGCTACAGCACTGCTTCAACCTGATAATTTAACAACTAAGAATTTAGAGATTTAATCACCGGAAACGCGAAAACTCAGCTTTTTTAATATCCGAGCCGCGCCTAGGTCTACTATCGTTCCTACTCTATGATATTGCGTCAAGCTTCTATTTTTGATATGCTGATACTGCCAGCATGCGGCGAATGCCTCGAATGACACATCTGAAGGGCCACGCCGCGGCTATAAAATAACGATGCGTAAGCCTGAACAGCAGTAGCAGACCGACCATCCAGTCGGATCAGATCAACCACCCGAGAGGTGAAAAGCCAAACAGCCCAGTCAAGCAGTCAATCCGGTCCAAAGCTGCCTATCATTATTTCCGTTTCTATTAGCGGTATATGCTTGTAGGTATGCGTCCATCCGACTAATCTAGAGAAAAAGATACTTCCTTACTCTCTCTTACACAGACATCGGCGCTAAGAGGACGGACTATCTGCAGAACCGTTTTAACCAGCAGCCTGTCTCGGTCTGACGCATATCTAGAGATATACTACGGACCTGTGCGACTAGTATACTTCTCCTTATGCTGTATACACTGACCCAGACACACCGACAGATAAGCTCAGATCGACATACATACAAGCGTATTGAGTACCACACGTAATTAACCGCATACGTACACCGAGAACCTAACTAACTCTGCTACCTATCACCGCCGTCTATTGACTGAGCATCAAAGCTGCTTACCGGTTCCAAATCAACGTGCCGTTTACTGTCGTCAGGTGTCGACACATCGACCAGTCTAATGTCTGAGACCAGTGAACGTGGTAAGGCCTGACAAGTTTACCACGAGAGCGAGTGTTGCTGAAAACAGAATGCCGCGGTATCGATCAAGACAGCACATTCCGGTGCGACTAGAATTGTTACTGGCGACTATCTGGTGCTGTTTGAAAAAGAACGTCCGTCGTGATCAACAGGAACGTTTACCACCGCTTCGATGATGTCACCATACGCACCACTATCCGTTGTACGAATTCCGTTAGTTTCGATACCTCATTCTCACGCATACTGCCTCCCTTCTCTTCACCTAATTGCAATTCTATCGAACCGTTTGTTTTATTGCTATTCCTCGCCTCTTCTGCTTTTTGCGGCGTATTCAGGATAGAGGATAGAGATTGGTTAGTAGCTCACATGCGCATTGACCCCTGGGTGACCGCCTTTCGACTGTAACTAATTACCCGAAGCTCCAGCGGGCCCTTTCCCACGTGAATTCAAAGGATAACGCCCGAGGCTTTACGTTGAATAACCGTCCGTAAGTCTACCGCCGAAGCCACGAAAGCCCGCTACAGTCAGTAATTGTGAGTAAGCCTGGTAAAAATTCCTTTGACAGACTGTCATTCGAACGGGTAGCTACGGCTTCATAACTGGGCTTACACTGGCCATCGTTACAACTTGTTATATGTTACTGCCATAAAATTAATATTTATGGCTTAAAAGTGAGGCAGTTAAGTAAATAAAAAGGTTGTAAGGTTATATGTTTAGTTGATGAAAAATATGCATTCTGTTGATATCTTCGCGATGTCAGCTATCAGCTCACTCACTTTCGCTTTGCGGTCATTCAGAATATTATTGCGGATTTTTTGTGTTTTTTGGAGTGAGTGTCTCATTTAGACCTCCGGAATGTAGTGCATCCTCAGTGCTTGTACGATCGCATTTAAGTTCACTAAACCATCGACATATAGTTGCTCTCACAGTTTAAGCTGTATTTTGTGCCATCAAACGGCAACACAAATTTTTTTCGTTCCATCGTTTTGCAAAAATCAACAGTAGCGTCACTCAAGCAGTTGTAACTCCCAAGCAAATAGATAAAATGTCTTGCAAATTTTACACGAAACTACTGAGAGTTGGTCCTAACTGAAAATCACATGGCTTTTTTGTTTGTGCTGCCATCCCCTGGAAAATCCCGGGACTTTTCACCCCATGTAGTAAATCACACGCTTATCTAGAAAACTGATACCCTGCTTCCATGAAATCTTTCTATAATAGTTAAAAGACCATGTACACCCCAGCATATTTTGTTTAAAAAAAATATATTAACTCTAGCCTTCTTACTCTACTAAGTAATTCTTTTATTTTTAGTAGTTCCTTTTAAAAAAGCTATGCATGTAACTTTTATAAAACTTGTTCAGTTTCTAGAAAGTATTCTTACAATTTAGCTTGCTGAAATGCATGTTTGCGCATTATTTAGAGTCTAGAGTGACACATTACTTTTATATGAAATATTACACCTTAACTACGTTATGATGCATTATTTCGAAAAGTATTTTCCTTTTTACGTCAGAACTCGTTTTAAAATGTTGCTTGCATTTCATGTTAAAATATTTGCTAGTATAAAAAGTTTTTTTACCATTTTACAAAGTTATTTATATGTTTAAAGCTGAAAAGTTTTTATTTTCAGAAAGTACTCGACGATATACGCAATTACTGAGCTTTAGGTAGAAACTGATTTGCGTCGCAATTTGTGGGGACGATTGGCAGGATAATATTAAGAGATCCCTTTTAACTGACTGTTTATACAAGAAGTGTTTTTTCGTCACTAGTTATGAATAGTTGTACAATAACTTTATATTATAACAAAAGGACAAATGTAAACAACACTCCAACAAATCCTTTAGATGAGCGAGATCAAAGGTTCGGGCTGAAGACTGATAATACTATTTTTGTAATTTAGCGTTATATTGGAAATATAGTAGGGACTCGATTAACCGGAATAATTGTTGTCGTTAGGCATTCGGATAATCGAAAATCCGGATAATCGAATGTATGAAGAAAAGCGGTTTTTGTACATATTATTGCATAATACATAATGCTAGGTAATTATTTAAACACAACAAAAACAAATTCAACTTATTAACAAAAATCAATGTTTATTAAGAAATTATAAGAGATGACATATTTTCTTAAATTACTAAAATATTGCAACCTTATTCATGAAATAATATACATATGTACATATATATGTACATACTAGTTTATTTTGTTTAAAATATTTGGTAATTTTCATTTGGTAATCAAGAAATAAAATATGTATTTAGTTTAAAGGGTTAAAATATTTGGTAATTGTCATTTGACGTAAGCCAGTTTTTCTCTTCATTGTTGCTACATCACGAATTCGTTTTAGCTGTAGTAAACTCACAGTATCACACTCTATTTGTTTTTTTCGAACCATTTGAGAGCTGTTTCCAGGGCCTGAAGTGCTTCCGCATGAGATGGTCCTGCATTATTTTCCACATCTACGTTTTCTTCCGTTTCATCTTCTTGCATTTCCTGCTCTTCGTTTACCTGCAATATGTTTTCAACAATTTCGTCATCCGACATAATCTGAAAACCTTGATCCTTACTGTCACAAGTGAGCCACTCTTTCATATCATCAGCATCACATTCCTGGCATATTTGTACGTTTAACATTAGCTCATTTATATCCTTCAAAATACAATCATCCATATTGGTTATTGAATTTTCGTTCTCCCGCATTAGTACTCTGTTCCAAGCTTCGCTCAAAGTCTTCCTTTCAATCAAATCCCACGCATCTACAGCCATGTAACAACACTCCTTTAAATTTATTTGCTTGAAAAATGACAAAACGACTTCGACGTCATCTTCATCAACAGATAACAATCTACGTAAAAGTTGTTTTTTATAGAGTCGTTTTAATGTTTCAATAACACTTTGATCCATTGGTTGTAGCAAAGATGTCACAGAGGGGGCAAAAATGTTACTTTAAACTTTCCATTTTCTCTCTCTAACAGTTTAGCCGAAGGATGGGTTGGCGCGTTATCCAGTAAAAGTAGGACATTTCCTTGTTTGCCAATTTCGTTTTGATATTGTTTTACTTCAGGGATGAAAGTGTTGTCATACCAGTTAATGAATATTTCGGAGTTCATCCATGTGCTTTTTTGGTTTTTGTAAATTAAAGGTACCCTGATATTTTTGAAGCATCTGGGATTTTTGGATTTTCCGATGAGGAGCAAAGGAATTTTATGGGCCCCAGTAGCGTTAGCGCAAACTAATATTGTTACTCGTTCTTTACTAGTTTTATATCCTGATGATTTCCAGTTTAATCCGGTTTCATCAGCATTATAAACAAAATCCAAGTCGTAGTCATTTTCATCCAATTCCTTCTTAAAACCATCTTTAAAAGAATTGGCTGCATCTACATCAGCTGACATTTTTTCACCTTGTATTTCCAATTCGCGAATTCCATGACAAGATTTAAATCTGTACAACCATCCGTTACTCGCCACAAACGATTCATCGCCACCTATTTTTTTATTTAACTGTAATGCTTTTTTAAAAGAGCAAAGGACCAGATATCGGTTGTCCAGTTGCTCGTTTTTGTAAAAACCAACAATACAAAGCTTCTTCTAAAAGTTCATTTTTCGGTTTCTTCATCACTTTTCGATGTTTACTCCCGTCTTCACTATCTAATTTGCAAGTATACTTCAAAATTGAATCAGAATTCTTCTTAATATCACTTATCGTGGATATACCTACACCATACTTATCAGCTAACTTACGACCGATTTCTCCTTTTTTTAATGAATCAATAATATTTAGTTTGTCTTTAAGCGATAACACCACTCTCTTACGCTTCGACATTTTTAAGTACAGACGTGACCCGACACAGCGAACTAACTAAAACAATAACGAAACTCGTGGGGCAGAGATCGCGCGATGAAACAACACAGCGGTTTACAATAACAATTGGTAACTAACTAAAACAATAACAAAACGCGTGGGGCAGAGATAGCGCGGGGCGCTGGCGGGTAATGCAAGTTTCGACATTCCGTGCATGCATGGATTCGACTTGAAGGTATAAAGTTATTTGATCGCAGTTGGTAGTCCGAATAATAGCGAATCCGTATAACTGAGGGCCGGATAATCAAGTTTTCACTGTACTTGTCTTCTGTATAGATTATTGCAGTTTTTAATTGTAATTTATATAACGTGATTGTGCAGTCATTTAGAATTAGCTACCATCAGGGCATCAATCAACGAACAGGGTATCGTCAAACAGTATTTGGGAAGAGAATCTCCTTTATTAAGAAAAATAATCCTCTTGTAGAGGAGGAGATTTTTCACAAAAAAGAACTTGTGGAACTTTAACAATAGACAATTTAAAAATAAGTGACAGTTTACTGGACATTTTTTACAAAAGAGAAACCACAATAAAAAATTATCAGTTCTTAAGTGGCATGCCGTCTGCTATCTGATGGAAAGGGATGGAGGTGGCCTACGTTTAGGAGAGGACGGCGACGGGATGAAGCAGAAAAAGAACGGGCACATTTTTTACATTTATAAGGGCGGTAACATATGCTCTGATGAGCTGCAAAGCATTAAATCAAGAACTAACAAATAGCGTACTTCTCTATAAAACACTGTCAGAAATTTCATACAGAAAAAATGTAATAGCTGTTTTCACGTCAGATTCAGAAAATGATATCTTGCTAGACGAATGAGCTAATTTCAGGATTATGTAGGCCAGGGGTGCTCAAACGGTAGATCGCGATCGACAAGTCGCGAGTGCTTTTTGAGTCGATCTCGAGAAAAAAATTCCGATATAGAACTATACACAGATTTTGTTTTAGGTAACTAAAACAAAATGTAAAGAATAAACTACTAAAATTTATTCGATCCACAATTAGGCCAGAATAACCCCCTCATCACTTTCTTTTATCGTAATAACCCCCTGCTAGCGGCAAAAGGCGGCTTTATCAAAGGAACGCGCGGTACTTGTCAAAGAAAAGCCGCGTTTTTGATTCCCGCCGATTTTTCTAGAAACTTCGGGCGGCGTGTTTGACGGGAACATTCGAGACTTCGTTCGCGCCGATATAAATGTGCGCCTGCACGAATAGGAGTCAGTCTGAGTTGTAACTTGAAGGCGATACATCGATACAAAGTTTATTAATAAATAGTCCAAAATGAGTGCGGCGAAGAAAAGTAAAACTTATCATTTTAATAACGATTGGGAGGAAGAACTTTTCTTTTGTATGGTAAAGGATAAGTGCACTTGTCTCATTTGCCGTGCGTCAGTTGCAATACCTAAGCGTGGGAACTTAGAGAGGCATCATAAAACGGTTCATAAAAACTATGAAAAGGATTTTCCATCACAGAGTGAATTAAGAAAACGAAAAGTACGTGATTTGATAACTCGTTTGAAAAAAGAACAAACCCTGTTCACAAGACCAGCCAAACAATCAAAAGCTGCAACGATCGCGTCATTTAAAATATCTCATATATTGGTGAAACACAAGAAACCATTTGATGATGGATTGGTTGTGAAGGAAGCATTTATTGAGATTATGTCTGCTATTAGAGAACTTCAGTTATCTCGTCCGACTGTCACAAGGCGTGTGTTGAAGTCATGAGTCAGGACATGGCAGATAAACTAAAACATGATATTATGGAATGTACATACTTTTCTTTACAGTTCGACGAATCCACCGATATGACAGACACTGCCCAGCTGTGTATTTTTATTCGAATGGTATTCAATGACATGTCGGCTAAGGAAGAGTTTTTGACAATGATTCCTCTGAAAGGAAAGACCCGTGGTCAAGATATATATGACGTTTTCTTCAATTTTGTAACAAACTACAAGCTACCAATATATAAACTAGTGTGCATTACAACAGATGGAGCACCAGCAATGACTGGAAACAAAAACGGTTTTGTGGCATTGTGTCGAGCTAATGATGATTTTCCTTCATTTTTCTCCTTCCATTGCATTATACATCAACAAGTTTTGTGTTCAAAAGTTCTAAACATGGAGGAGATTATGGGCATTGCAAAAAAAATTGTGAATTCTATCCGTGCAGGTAGCTTGCAACGACGGTTCTTTAAATTGCAGTTGGAAGATAGTGAGTCAGCTGAACACACTGATTTAGTTCTTCACATGGACGTCAGGTGGTTGAGTCGCGGAAAATTCCTAGAAAGGTTTCAAGAATTATTGCCCGAAATAACAGCTTTTCTGGACGAAAGAGGTGATGACACTCAGATGCTGAAAAACGGAAAATGGCTGACTGATTTGGTATTTTTGACAGACATCACAATGCATTTAAACACCATTAATTTGGAGCTTCAAGGTAAAGGAAAAACTATTATTAAGATGATTAGCGCAATAAACGCATTCAAAAGTAAATTGCAACTTATGATAGATCAACCGAAAAGAAAGGATTTGAAAAATTTCGGCCAATTCGAAATACGTTTTTATGATTTCAGTAAATTGGCAAATATCGCATCATTTATGAGTTATCCTTTTTCGTGTAAAAACATTGAGAAATTAGCTACTGAAATAGCAAGTCAGTTTGACATGGACTCATGTTCTGTTGAAAATGAGTTACTGCAGATTATATCAGATATACATCTCAAAGCCACAGCATCTGATACAAAATTCTGGTGTTTTATATCTGAAGATAAATATCCGAATCTAAGGCAAATCGCCCTTCAACTGACGGCAATGTTTGGGTCAACTTACTTGTGCGAGTCTGCATTTTCTGAAATGAAGATAATTAAGTCAAAATATCGCAGTCGACTAACTGACGAACATATGTCATCATGCTACCTAGACGACAATCCTGCATCACACTTACTTGCAGCCTCTCAGAGTTGATCGATCGTAGTCTGACAATATTGAGGTAGATCGCCAGCAGTTCTAGTTTGAGCACCCCTGATGTAGGCGCTACAACACTTTAGTTTCCGGATGTGTATACTACATCCGTATAAATTCATAATTAAAATGGACTAGTGCATAATAAATATAAGTGTGATACTTGTCATATTTTCCTGATTTTTGCTACATTACACATAATTCTTAAAATTAACGTAAATCTATAGAAAGTATTATATTCGAAAATCATATATAATACATTACGAGATTCTTCTATTTTCTTCACGTTTCGGGATCCTTAAGCCACGAAAAACTCTAGTCTCTAATTTCCACTGAATAGTCGGTCTGTCGCGGTAACTCGCGGTCGACTAATTCTCTAACTAGTCTAACTAACTATTTAATATTATTTGGATTTTAGTTTTAGTATACACCCATTACTTGAAACTGAAACGAAATCTACAACTTTTTAAGCTACATCGCTTCACTCTGAAGTGGTGGCGCTACAGCAAGTAGAGGAATTTTTCCTTGTTTTTAAACAAATTTTAAACATAAATATTTATATTCCTGGAACAGAAGCTTTCACGGTTATATGAGACATCGAGGTTTTTTGGATTAGACCATGTCAATTTGGAGTAACTTTCTGACGTTTCGCATACGATTGTACGATGCAACCACGATTTACCATTTTTATAGTACCGTTTAATGTTCGCTGGTAGTAGAATTAGAAAACATATTATTTTATCATTGATTTCAATTTTATCAGAAATAGTAAGTAAATAACAATAAAATCTGAAATTTTCATTAGTTTTTCCTTATTATTATATTTACTTATGGGTAAACGAAAAAGAAAGTAGGAGGCGGTATGGAGCCTTGAGGCTTACCTGCGTTAATAGAGAAGGTATTAAAAAGAAATCAGCAGACTATTACTCGTAAAGAATTCTCTCTGCGAAAAATCGAGAGCAATAAACAGAACTTTTCAAACATACCATAAAAGTGTAACTTAGCCAACAATCCATGATAAACACGCTCTAATGCCTTGGATACATCAAATGCAACCACTCGAAGTTCTCCAAAGTATTCAATTGCGTTGTTTCCGATATGGGATAATTGAATTAGAAGATTTCCTGTTGATCTTTGCTTACGACAGCCACATTGGTGGTCGGCAATAATATTCAGTCCTTTAAGATATTTTAGAAGATGCTTATTAATAGCCTTTTCCAAGACCTTCGATATTATTGAAAGCAGTGTGACTGATCGGTAGTTGTTTAGCAAGGTCTTCTCGCTTTTTTTGGGTATCACCTGAACTTTAGCGCAATAAAGAAATATTTCCTTTCTGTAGGATAGGTTGAAAAGTCGACATTTTTGATGCCTAGCTTCATTAAAATACGTGTTATATATAATACGCTATCGGAAGACAATATCGGGCATCCTTGACTACACTATGGGAATAGTTGGTGATATTTTGGATAATTAATACTCGATCAATTTTACTTAAAATGCATACTATTAACGATTGTTTTTTTGACTAATAATATTGATATTTCAGCTGTTTTAGAAATTTGGCCAACTAAGCAGATAAATGATGAGTCTGCACGCATTAATAACTTCAGAATGATGAGTCGATCGTAGTAACGGTCGTTTTGAACAGATTTTTTTGTATGTACGTAATTTTTTACATTTTAAATTATATAAATTCTAATTAGACTGAGCAGATGTGAATGCATTGCATTCTATAAAAAGTATACAGATCTTCCAGTCATACGAATATTAATGTATTTTTGAATAAATTTGAATGCAACATTTGCTTATGTGTGAGAATCTGGTGTATTCGGATGATTTTAATACATATATATATATATATATATATATATATATATATATATATATATATATATATATATATATATATATATATATATATATATACATACACATTCCATTTCCCAAAATCAGTTTGTGTTTCCCTTATAGACCTCTTCATGTGCTCTAATGTAGATATTCTATTAAATAGATCTACGATGCTTCTGATCAATTTTTAATTACGTTTCAGTTGAGATCAAAAGTTTTAAAGCATAAGCCTTCGTTAATTATTTACTGAGGTTTTCGCTGCTTTGATCTATTTTATAAGAGTCTCCTAAATGTTCGTTTTCACAACATACTTCATATACGTGATGCCAACAGAAAGATCAAAAATTTTACGTGACATATATGCTCCCTTCAGAAATGCCCAAAAAAACCCTTGGTCACCCAAAATATTAAGTTTTTTATGAAATGTTTTAATAAAACTTTATATAAATTCGTTGGGTCAAGGAAGGCAAAAGACTGGGAATAGTATCAGGAGCTTGGCAATTATATAACTACGACAGTCCGGAAAAAAAAGGAGTCCCTATTTTAAAAGAAATTTCAGCACACTGTAACTTGGGAACTTGCCCTCAGGCAGGAGGCATCATTTTTTGTACCCTGTGAAAAGTTGTTTGTCCCACGCTTGAGCGCAATTTTCTTGCAGCCCCGCTTTAATTTCTGAGAAGGTATTGAGTGAATAATGATTTTAAAAGAACTAAAGAAATTAAAGAAACACTAGCTCAGTTTTCCTTGGTAGAGAAATATGGGTAAGAGATAATTGTTGTACGTCTTTTTGGAATTATTTTTTTTATGATTAAAAACTTTAGTTGTACCATTTTTTTTTGGGGCACCATTCATTTTAAAATAGAAAGGATCTAACTTCAGCTAAAAAAATGGAAAAACACTGAAGTGTTATACAGTTAAAAAAAGAATCAGTTTGGTACAACCCTTCTTATCCTGAAAAGAAAGATAGGTGTACAGTGAAACACTAGCTTTAACCAACAAAAAGAAAATTTATTCATGATTTTAAAATAAAAGTTCCAACCCTTGCAGTTTTAGGAATTACAAAAATTCTAGCCTAAACAGTAGTTATTAAAAGTAGAGTTCCTAGATCAGACATTTTATTTCTAAAACTTTACTACACCCGAAATCGAAGAGTCGTGATATTCACTTCACGATTTATAAGTTCAAATTGCTGTTATAACACTTATTTGCGGGAAATAGATCTACTGATGTATGTTCTGGTGACTTACGGTTTTCCTACGGGCTTCTTGGCCTTAAATTGAACACAAAACCGATTTCACACATTCCATCACTTATTTTCCAGTATGGCTTCACGATGAGAAGAGCCTACTTCGGCTACTCCATGTAGAAAAAACACACAAAGCCCACTACGGCTTTACGTTAAAAACTCGTACTTAATTTGGCTCTCGTAAATATTGCCAGAAGCCTCTACTGCGGCTTGATGGGCAAAGCCTGGCTGCGGCTTGATGAGAATAAGCCTTCTCGGCGGCTCGATGGAAGTAAGCCCTACTGCGGCTCGGTGGAAATAAGCCCTCACGGCGGCTTGGTGGAAGTAAGCCAAGATGTGCGTTCTCCGGACCCTTAAATAAGCCGTGAGAACTACGTCTCTAAAATGGCGACGCCGGAACCAAACTCCGGAAACAAACATTTGACCAATCCCGGCGTACTATGAATTCGATAGATTCGGTCGGAAACCCGCACTGCACATTGTACGACGAGCGGCTAGACATTCCAGTGTAATACACTGCTCGATACAAAGATGAAAAGAAGTACAATATAAAGCGAAAAA